>CM033325.1:12143038-12743038 GCA_019359835.1 Pharus latifolius | reverse complement strand
AGGAAACCTAGTAGTGCCTAGAGATTTTTTATTTGATTATACATGTATTACAGACGGTTCGTACAATAAACCGTTTGTGATAGTGACGTAACACACACAAAAACAATAAGTGATATTGTCTATCACCGTCGAACTATCATAGACAGTTCGACAACCGTATGTGATAATCACAAAGATTATCACCGATCTCTTTTCTTAGACGGATCGGAAACCGTCTATAAGACCTTCTCCAACAGCAAAACTCAAAATTGGATCTCTATATCTCCATATATATATCTCTCTAAAAATAGTTTATCCCTATATTTGAATTAACTCTAACAACAATTTGCAAATATCAATCTCTATTCCTAAAAATCAACTACCATACATTTTTTCGCGCGGGGAGGGGGCGCTGGCACGCGGGCCACCGGAGGCGCGGGGAGTGGAGGAGCGGTGGCGCAGGGTGGGGGCGTGGCAGGGGAGCGGGGGAGAGGTCACGGCGGGGGAGCGGGGGAGAGGAACCGCCGGGTGGGGAGCGGGGTACCGGCGGCGTTGGATCTATATATCGGCGCGGGAGGCGCCGCGGGGGAGCGGGGGAGAGGCGCTGCGGGGTGGGAGCGCCGCAAGGGAGCGGCGGCGTTGGGTGGCGGCGCGGGGTAGAGGGGGAGCGGGGGAGAGGATCAACGCGGTGGGGGCGCCGCAGGGGAGCGGCGGCGTTGGGCGGCGGCGGCGTGGGAGGACCGGCCGCGCAGGGTGGAGCCAGCGCAGGGGAGCGACGTAGGAGGGGAGCAACGGTCAGGTTTGTGCAATTTGTGTACATATAGAAACACATAGGAAAGGTGAAACACTTGTGAACCTATTGGAAACTATGCAAATTTAAGATTTCTGATGATCCAAGAACCAAAATTTCAGAGCTAGTGCTGTATTCTTGTGTTCTGAAGTCTTTTTTTTTTTTTTTGTAAAGAAGGGTTTACATGAGGTTTAGTTCTTGGTTCTTCTTGGCCATGTCTTAATATCTGTGGTCAGATACATGATCTTTTTTATAATTAGAGTTGTCATATGGTATTTATTTCGGACCCAATAATGTGAAAATACCTTTCTGATCAGTTTTTTGTTAGGATTGGATGCAAGTTATTTTCTCTCTTTTGGCTGCTGGGAAACTTGTGTTTCTTGAAAGGAAAGGGAGTGAGAGAATTCAATTGATCTGCTACATTTAGCCACAATAATTTTTAGTGTAGGTAGAACATTGTAATTTCGTATACATGTGCAAATTGTAATTTTCAGTCCTTCAGATAACTATGTGTTTCGTCAGAATTATGCAAATGTATAATTTTGTTGTTGCTCGTACATGTTGGAACGTTTCCTGACAAACCAAATTTGTGGTCGATGTTGTGTTTGCTTGATCAGCCGAGCGACGTACTCCGAAGCTCACGGAAGCCTCGTACTGACCATTTGCGATGCGTCGCCGAGCGCTACGCTCATTGTGCCTCGGTGGCGACGGGTCATCCAGTGAGGATGATGACTTCATTGTGGCGGTTGCATGTGCTGGACATCTAAGATAGAAGCTATGAGTTCGGAACGCCGTGGCGGTTCCGTTCTCGGCCACAATGTCGTCAATCGTGATATGCAAGATGGCTTTGCTAGGCTCCGTAACGACTATTTTGCCGACGAGCCGGTGTATGGGCCAAGGTACTTCAGGCGGCGGTAAGACTTTGAAGTGTATGTTGTTCGAGTACAATATATTTTTCGTATTGTTGGTATGATATGGTTGGCTTATGTACTGCGCAGGTTTAGGATGCGTCGTAACTTTTTTCTCCGCATCTTGGAAGCCGTTGAACTGCACGACCCGTGGTTCAGGCAAAGAAGGAATGCAGCTAGAAACCTCGGGTTGTCGTCATTGCAGAAGGTCACGGCGGCTTTAAGGATATTAGCATACGGTGTTCCTGCAGATGCTATCGACGAATATTTACGTATAGCGGAAAGTACTGCTATAGAGAGCTTGAAGCGCTTCGTTCGGGCTGTACTTGAAGTGTTTGGGCCTGAGTACCTTCGACCACCTAACGAAGAGGACACTAGAAAATTGCTTGCCATTGGTGAGCAAAGAGGTTTCCCGGGCATATTGGGGAGCATAGATTGCATGCACTGGAGGTGGCAGAATTGCCCGAAGGCATGGCAGGGGATGTACACCAGACATGCTCGCAGGCCTACTATCATCCTAGAAGCTGTAGCATCGTATGATCTATGGATTTGGCATGCTTTCTTCGGTCTACCAGGATCTCACAACAATATCAATGTCCTGCACCGTTCTCCTTTATTTGCTCAGCTTGCTGAAAACCAGGCTCCAAAGATGCATTATTCCATCAACGGCCATGACTACAACATGGGGTACTACCTTGCTGATGGGATTTACCCAGAGTGGGCAACATTCGTTAAAACTATTCCAGTCCTGCAGGGGAACAAGAGGAAACTCTTTGCGCAGGCTCAAGAGTCGGCCCGGAAGGATGTGGAGCGTGCTTTCGGAGTGCTCCAGGCGCGATTCACGATTGTACGAGGGCCTGTACGGTATTGGGATCAGGAAACTCTTCGAGACATAATGACTGCTTGCGTGATATTGCACAACATGATAGTGGAAGATGAGAGGGACATTGGCTACGTCGATTATAACTACGATGGTATGGGTGATACCGTTAACGTGTCCCACGACCATACTCCATCCGTGCAAGAGTTCGTTCGCGTCCATCATACCATACGGAATCGTGAAATGTATAGGCAGCTCCAGGAGGACTTGGTCGAGCACTTGTGGCAGTTGCACGGCGCCGAGTAGAGTAAACATATGTAATGTAATGATTAGTTGGCACGTACTGATTATAACCATCTGTAGAACGCAAGCGTGTATGCAATGTAATGATTAATTGGCATGTACTGATTGTCACCAGAAGGATGTAGGAGCCAAGCATGTATTAAAAGATGGAGACTAGTGTACTACATTCTGGTGTTCATTACTTCAGAAACACAGTCAGGTGTATCACCATCATCATCCTGAGATTTAGTCTCAACAACCTGCAGTCCAGAGTTAAGCTCTTTTTGTCCCAGTTCCATTTCACCATCATGCGACATCTTGCTATGATCATGGCTTAACTCTCTGAAAGCTGAATTGATAGCTTCAATGGGCTTTGCTTCAAGAACCAGAATATCAGAAGCAGTTCCTATCTCCTGACCAGGTTTAAGCTCTGAGCTATTAGGAGTCTGTACCTGCACATCTTCTTGAAGTTGTTTGAATAGCGAGTTCATCTCTTCAACTGAGCTTGCTTCTAGAACAGGAAGCTCAGCGTTTCTATTCAATGACTCGTTTGATTTACCTTCAAGCTTCACTACGTTTGGTTGATGAAGAGTAGAATCTGAAACAGCATGCATCTGCAATTCTTCATCAAGTTGCTTAAATAGTGTAGTTATCCCTTCTACTGAGCTTGCTTGAACAACATGTAGCTCGGAACCGCACAAGAGCTCCTGGATGTCTGTGGACATCGGCTCACTTGACCCATGCTCAAGCTCTATATTGGGATCAGGTACATTATGTATCACCTCTCCACCGTGAAGTTTCTTTAACACTGAAGTGATCTCTTTGGCTGAGCTTGTCTCAAGGAAATGCAGCTTTGAATTGTGTCTAGGTTGAGCAGAGTTTGAAGACAATGGGACAGTTGCGGACATTTCACTACTTTGTACAAGTGGTTCCATGGAGGCAAGCTCCTGCACTTCTTCATGATTCTGTTTAATAAATGAGTTAATATCTTCGATAGACCTTGCTTCAATAACTTGCAGCTCAGAACTATGTGAAGTCTGCTGATATCCTGCGGTTAACAGCTCCATTGACATATCTTGAATTAGTAGTTCAGAAGTCTGCTCATTTCCTGCAAGTATTGCCTCACTTGATCTATCTTGAGTTGACTCAATATGACAAGTAGATTCAGAAGCAGCATATGTTTGTGCTTCTTCATTGAGTTGTGTAAAGTGTGAATTCAACTCTACAACTGACCTTGCTTCAATGATACACATCTCAGATGATTGTGAAAGAGAATGCACTTGTGCTTCTTCATGAACTTGCTTGAACAGAGATTTGATCTCTTCAACAGAACTTGTCTCAACAATATGCACTCCAGAATCGTCAACTAGCAGTTCCGGACCATGATTCATGACAGGCAGTGTACCAAAAGTGAAACCAGACTGCGTATTTGATTCTTCATTAAGCTGCTGAAATACCTTGTTCATCTCTTCTACAGAAGTTGCTTCAATGAGATGCATCCTGGTGTCTGGAGATAGCAGCTTACTTAATTCAACTTCAAATTTTACTGTCGATGGATAGTCAATACTGTCCTCTGAAATGGATTGAACCAACACTTCCTCCTTAAGGCACTTAAAAAACGAGTTAATTTCTTCGATGGGGCTTGCTTCAACAACTTGCAGCTCAGAATCAGTTACTTTGGATGGAAGATACACGATGGATTGCTGAACACCTAAGTCACATCAGCCTCAGTTGAGCAAACATTTCCAATAGGCAAACTACATTACATTTGTTACAAAGTGAAAATGAACTGCTTTTACCTGCATGGACTAAATCCTTGGCTTCTGATGTGCTAGAAGTAGATTTCTGGATAGGAAATGAATTTGCATCAGGGTGGGGATCAGCATTTTTCATGCATTCATCCATTCCAGAGTTTACTTCTAATACACCCACATCTGAATTCATGCCATGTTTACCCCCTTTTATCTAGTCTTCAACTGCCCTGACAATAAGAAAGAAGCATATTATTACTTGGTACTAACTCAAAACACTTCATCGGTAGTAGTTGAGCATTAAATAGAAATGGTAAAGAGATGAACATATCAACACTAATCAAGGGAGTAATAACTAATGGGATCAAACACCCTATCCTTTAGCCATAAAAACCCTCCGGTGGTCATGAGAAAGATACCAAAGCTCAGAACAATTTTAAACACTAGAAGAACCACAAAAATCTCATCCTTGTTAATGGAAAAAGCAACACTGTACATAAGAAAACCAACTCAGAAGCCAAGGCCAATTATTCTATAACAACTTGAAGAAAAACAAGAGAAAATTTTATTAAAAGTCTAAAATAAACTGCAGAATCCATTAAGGCTAGATCTGATTCTCCCTCCAATCGGCACGAAAGTAAGAAGACAAAGCTTGAACTTTTGATGGAAGAAAACAAACAGGACAGAATCCCAAATCCACATTACAGCAAAAATAAAGTTCCCTTACAATCCTCTCATTTTATTTGGAAAGGTATACATAACAATTCGAAGTCTGAACGTTGCTGCAAAGTACATAAACGAACAATACATAAAAGCACCCAACTGCCCTCATTTTTCCACATTGTCACGATCGATACCGACAATCTCCCTCTGCTTTCGCATGAAGTACTCCTTCTGCCACTCAGAGCACTTTGTCAGATCGACCGACATGATCCGCTCCTCATACTCCTTCTTCTTCAAGTCCAGCTTGTCCTTCTCGTGCGCCATCATCTCCTTCTCGTGCGCCATCATCTCGGAGTACCGGTAATCCCTTTTATTTTCTATCTCTTGCCTACTCAGTGTCATGTCTCGGATGGCACTCATGTATGGGCTGTCAGAAGATGAATGTTTGGAACCATTTCAGAGTCGAGACCTAGCCTTATTGCGGCCTACAGGCCTAATCAGTTCATTAATTGGGCCCCCCGTCGAAGCCCCCGGCGACCCCCCCCGAAGCCCGGCTCCGTCATGTTTGTTGGGGCCGAAGAGGTCCCTGGGCTGGCTCCGGCCAACGTCTTCTGCTGCTTATGCGAGAGTTTCTCACTCCATTTTGGGTGCACTCGAAGCTCAACCCAGCAATGGAGGAAATTGAAAGCACGGTTTTCCTCAGCCGCGTAGAGTGTCTTTGCGTCCAAAATCTGCATCATGATTTGCACAAAGAGGTCATGTCCTTCATAGGGATGACAACGGTACAGTATTGTAAACGTACATTACCTTGTCATGCTCTGTCTTGCCGCTTTGGTTGCGGCGCTCTATGCGGTCGTAGCATCCACAGAACTTGTTGACGAACTCTTGGATGGACTGCCTCCTATGCTGCAACGCGTTCTGGGTACGTACCGAGTTGAATGTCTTCTCCTTGTGGTAGTACTCATGGATGTGTGCCCAGTAGCTTGATCCCTTTTGATTGTTACCTTGTACCGGATCAATGTTGACATTGACCCAAGCTGACACGAGAAGCGTGTCCTCCTGCTCGGAGAAGTTCCTCGAGCGTCGGTTGTTTGGCCTTATCTCGAGACCCTCTTCTGTCTGCGTTGCCTGCTCTGGAATTGGGCTCTCGAATGGACTTAACTGAGTCTCGGCCCAGTTGAAACCGTCGTCCCCCCCAACCAAAATGTTAGCCCCCAAGGGATCCATCTGCACAGACCTGAGAATAAATGATTAAAGTTCATGAGCACAGTTAGCCAATGCAATCCACAAAAACACAGGGACATGTCACAATGAAAGAAATGCGGGTGGTGCGTGCAACAACTCAGTTTAGCAATTTGAAACATACATAAACTCTGTTACAAAAGAAGGCCGTATGCCTTACATAGAACTAGTTATGTTACTAAACAGCATTCGACATGGTACGCTTGCCACACAAGTACTGAAACATCAAAAGGCCTACATCCTGGTGGACCGATCACTATCGTAATCTATTCCGTTTTCCTCGCAAAATGTCCGGAAGTCAACGTTCGGCTCGTCGCGGGACTTGTCACTACTACAGAAGTGCATTCCACTAACCCTTATTTTCTAACGGTTGTAAGCAATCTAGGAAAAATCCGATAGAATAGGACGACAGCGGCGGAAAACCATCATTTTACTATCGGTTATACACTAATCCAACGTTAGTGAAATGCAAATACTTTTTACTATCGGTTATTACTGTACAAACCGATATAATATATTAAATAGTACTATCGGTTTTCCATTTTTAACTGATAGTGAAATAACTGACTTTTTACTATCGGTTATTACTGTACCAACCGATATAATATATTACAATAGTACTATCGGTTTTTCGTTCGTAACAGATAGTAAAATTACTCACTTTATACTATCGGTTGGTACTGTATTAACCGATATAATATATTGAATAGTACTATCGGTTTTTCTCGGGTAACTGATAGTGAAATTACTGACTTTTTACTATCGGTTATTACTGTACTAACCGATACAATATACTACATAGTACTATCGGTTCAACAACACAAACCGATAGTAAAATGACTTCATATACACTAATGGTTATGACAGTGGGGACCTTATTTTACTATCGGTTAGTGTTGTTGAACCGATAGTAAAATTGGACAACTTAATTAGGTCGACCCCTGCTCTGCGCTCTACATGTTGGAATCATTTCAGCCGCGCACAACTCCAAGCTAGAGTGATCTGGAGAAGCTAGCTGAGAGGTTGATCATATTTCCATCCCCCTCGGTATTGTCATCTTCTCATCACCTCTCTCTCTCTCGATCACTCTTTCACACTCTCCCTCTCTCTCTCTACTTGCAATTCATTAAACTAGATACATGTATCTCCAAGCTAGCTAGAAGGCTGGGTTGGCTAGCTAGCTATAGCTTGCTGAATTTAAGCAGCTAGCTAGCTGGCTCTTCCAATTAATGCATGCATCAAGTTAATTAGGGTTTCATATATACAAATCCATTTAATGTAATTAAACAGCTCATGCATGTACACACATATGGCCTAGCTAATTATGTTTCATTCATATATGCATGCCCTGAGTCATTAATTATTTATTTGAATTTGTCAATTTTGTGAAATAATTGTAGATGGACCGAGAATATTGGATGTATGGAATAAAACGTACTACTGTTGAGTATTTGGAGGGTGTGAATGGATTTATTAAATTTGCTGAGCAAGAGAAGGCGAAGAAGGGAGAGAAAGATATGCATTGTCCTTGTATAGATTGTATGAACTTAAAAAGGTTCGGCAACTCTGATCAGATTAGGAGTCATTTGATTCGTCGTGGTTTTAACGCACGCTATACCCGTTGGATATGGCATGGTGAAGATCTTGAGGAAACGAGCACTACCGCTACCACTCAGCAGCACTCGGAAGTGGATTGCAGTAATGATGATCATGATCAAAACATTGATAATGTTCATTCGGAAGTCCATGTAGATGACGACAATTTAGATGAAATGTTACGTGATGTAGAAGAGGACTACAGCGAAAACGATTTAGCTAAATTTCAGAAATTAATTGTTGATTCTGAGAAGCCTTTGTTCCCCGGATGTGAAACATTTACAAAGTTGTCTTCTGTGTTGAGATTATATAACTTGAAGGCAAGCAACGGTTGGAGCGATAAGAGTTTCACGGCGCTATTGGATCTGTTAGCGGACATGCTTCCAGAGGGAAATGAGTTGCCAAGATCGGTTTACCAGGCCAAAAAACTATTGTGTCCATTGGGAATGGAAATCGAAAGAATACATGCATGCTCAAATGATTGTGTTCTGTACCGTAACGAGTACGAGGATTTGCATGTTTGTCCAAGATGCGGTGCATCGCGGTATAAGCATGGGGACAGAATTTATCACAATGGATGTGATGAGGTAAAGAAAGGGCCTCCGGCCAAAACTGTGTGGTATTTGCCTGTGATTCCCAGATTGAAATGGCTGTTTGCAAATCCGAAAGATGCGAAGTACTTGCGTTGGCATGTTGAAGGTCGGAAACAAGACGGAAAACTAAGACATCCAGCTGATTCCATTCAATGGAGAAACATTAACAGAACATTCGGTGAGTTTGGCGGCGAAGTGAGGAATATAAGGTTTGGGCTGAGTACGGATGGTATGAATCTACACGGAAATATGAGCAGTCGACATAGCACTTGGCCGGTTCTTTTATGCATCTACAATCTTCCTCCTTGGTTATGTATGAAGCGGAAGTACATCATGATGTCGTTACTAATTTCAGGACCCAGACAACCCGGGAATGATATTGACGTGTTTCTATCACCGTTAGTCGAGGACTTACAAAAATTGTGGAGCGAAGGGGTGCGGGTGTGGGATGCACATAAGCGAGAGAATTTCATGTTGCGGGCCATGATATTTTGTACCATAAATGATTTCCCGGCCTATGGAAATTTGTCAGGGTATAGTACGAAAGGAGTCAAGGCTTGTCCTATTTGCCTGGATGAAACTGAAAGCATGTGGTTATCGAACTGCAGAAAAACAGTGTACATGGGTCACCGCAGATTCCTTCCGATGCATCACGCCTACCGTAAGAAGAGGAAGTCATTCAATGGGAAGCCTGAGAAAGGATCAGCCCCAGTGTTTGTGACTGGTAAGGTGCTTTACTTGCGCGTGAAGGACATCAAAGTTGAGTTCGGTAAATGTTCTAAACCTCCAGGAAAAAATGTTTGGAAGAAGAGATCGATTCTTTGGGATCTGCCATATTGGGAGCACTTACAAGTTCGACATTGCATTGATGTCATGCACGTAGAGAAAAATGTTTGTGACAGTTTGATTGGTTTGTTGTTGAACATTCCAGGAAAGACGAAAGATGGCATCAACGTTCGCCGTGACATGCTCGACATGGGCATAAGGTCTGAGCTTGCACCGTTGGAGAAGGGAAAGCGGACATACCTCCCCCCGGCCTGCTATACTTTGTCAAAAAGAGAAAAAACAGAACTCTGTCAGTGCCTACATGGTGTCAAAGTTCCATGCGGGTATTCTGCGAACTTGAAAAAACTTGTGTCCATGAAAGACTTGAAACTGGTTGGTATGAAGTCCCATGATTGTCATGTACTGATGTCACAAATGCTTCCCATTGCTATCAGAGGCATTCTCCCAGTCAAAGTCAGAGAGACAATTACAAAGCTATGTTATTTCTTCAACACAATATCTGGCAAGGTACGTAAGCGTGTACTCCTAGCAAGTTAATTAGCTCCATTCGTGGAACTTGTCAGATTTTTTGGATCTGAATATTTGCTGCAACTGTGTCCTTGCAGGTAATTGATATGGATGGACTGGACGATTTGCAACGCGATGTGACTACCACTCTTTGTCAACTGGAGATGTATTTCCCTCCATCCTTTTTTGATGTTATGGTCCATCTAATTGTTCACCTTGTCAGAGAAATTAAGTTTTGTGGACCCGTGTTCCTGCGCTACATGTATCCATTTGAGAGATTTATGGGTATCTTGAAGGGATATGTAAGGAATCGATATCGGCCTGAGGGCAGTATTATTGAAGGTTATGCCGCCGAGGAGGTGATCGAATTTTGCACCAACTATATGGCCGGGGTTGACGCAATTGGTGTTCCTACGTCTCGGCATGAGGGCAGGCTTCAGGGCATTGGAACGATTGGATTTAAAGCAGTCGTCCCCTCTAGTGATCTGTATGCAAAAGCCCATTTTTGGGTCTTACAGCACATGACGGGGGTGGAGCCATACATACACCAGCACAAGGAAATGTTACGGAAACAGAATCCCTCGAAGCCAGAGATTTGGGTCACCAGAGAACATAATAGGAAGTTTGCTGGGTGGATCGAAAATAGAGTCCTGCAAGCTTCTGAGGGCGATGTAGATGAAGATGTTACATGGTTGGCCAGAGGGCCTAGATTTACTGTAGGGACTTGGCAGGGGTATGACATCAACGGCTATTCATTTTACACAAAAACTCAGGACGAGAAGAGTGCTATGCAATGTAGTGGAGTGACACTACTTGCTATTTCGGAGGATGCCAGGGCAGTAAGAGCACTCGACTCATATTACGGTGTTATTGAGGAAATATGGGAGCTCGATTATGTATTACTTAAGATTCCTCTGTTTCGATGCCAATGGGTCGAAATCCCTCGAGGTGTTAAAGTCGACAATTATGGGTTTACTCTAGTCGATCTCAGTAGAGTCGCACACAAAGATGATCCATTTATACTTGCTGAGCAAGCCACACAGGTGTTCTACATCGTTGACCCGGCCAACCCAAAGTTTCACGTTGTCCTTCACAGTAAGAGACGTATTGTTGGGGTTGAAGACATTGTGGATGAAGAAGAGTACGATCAGTTCGACGAACTACCTTCATTTTTAGATGGAATCCTTCAATCTGTCCCTACCGAAGATATTGACGAAACAAGTTACCTGCGAGACGACCACGAAGAAGGATTATGGGTGGACAACCATTCTTGACTAATTTGCAATATGTAAGTGACGTATATTACTTGGATCGAAGAATGTTCAAATCAATTTTCAAAAATTCTTTGGGAAATTTCAAAAATACGTGATGCATTGAGAATCATTTCTGCAAATTTTCATTTCAATTGGAGTATATACTTGATTTGAGCAATAATTGATTCTTTTCACAAATATATATGAAAACTGCAAATTTTCATTCCATGATTGGTCTTTACTGTTATTTTATTTCAAAATTATTGCAAGCCATTTGCATGGGGTTTCAGGTGTCTTTACAAGTGCAAAATGATGTACTGAGACCCATCTGTATTTGTTCTCAGGAAATACCTTTAGATCAATTTAACAGTATTATACTATCGGTTTCAACCTCCAAACCGATATGAAATTAACATATACTATCGGTTTATTGTCATAACCGATAGTAAATACAATACAAAATGATGTACTGAGATCCTCTGTAATTCTTCTAAGGGAAATCCTTTAGGGTCAATAGCATTGTATTTTACTATCGGTTATAACTGTGAAACCGATATGAAATTAAACTATACTATCGGTTTATCGTTCATAACCGATAGTGATTTACACTGTGTTATGATCCCCTGTTCTTAGTTTACTATCGGTTTACTGTTCACAACCGATAGTGATTTACACTGTGTTATGATCCCCTGTACTTAGTTTACTATCGGTTTACTGTTCACAACCGATAGTGATTTACACTGTGTTACGAAAACCCTAACTTACATGTTTTTACTATCGGTTTTGTGGTGATGAACCGATAGTAAATATTCATTTATTAGGTTATAACCTGCACGATTTTCCCTCCAGTGCAACTGATCACATTCCAAATCGAAAAATACTCGCGCGGAAAACCCTAGAATCGCCGACGTTCGCTTCTTCGCTCCTCTGCGCCACTGGTTCTCCACCGCCTCCGGCATTGCATTGCGCCACCGCCTCCGGCCACTCCACGATCCACTGTAAGTGTTCTTGACCAAATCGCTCGCGTGTATTGCTTAATTTTGTATGCAATGGTTCATATCCCGTTCCATGGATTACAAATAGAAACCTAGAGTAAAATTCATGAACTACAAACTTGATAGCTATGAGAATGACAGAATTGATGAAAATCATAGCAATTTGTCATACAGTGTAGTTCACTATCGGTTTCTTAATCAGAACCGATAGTAAATACCATAAACTGATTTTTCTGTTAATTATATCCCATTTCTAATTTTCATCTGAAATTTTGGTTCATTTATATTTTAACATACCTTATGTTCCTGCTGAACAATTACTTTATGTTCTTGCTGAGCAATTTTGGAATTTTTTTCTAATTCAGACTTGATTACTATCGGTTTGACTTGGAAAACCGATAGTAAATAGTAGTGCCATCATAGTTTGCACAGCTAATATGAATTTTCTGTGAATGACTTCCCATTTTCTAATTTTCATCTCAAATTTAGGTTCATTTATTTTTTAACATACCTTATGTTCCTGCTGAGCAATTACTTTATGTTCCTGCTGAGCAATTTTTGAAATTTTTCCTAATGCTGACTTGATTACTATCGGTTTGACTTGGAAAACCGATAGTAAATAGTAGTGCCATCATAGTTTGCACAGCTAATATGAATTTTCTGTGAATGACTTCCCATTTTCTAATTTTCATCTCAAATTTAGGTTCATTTATTTTTTAACATACCTTATGTTCCTGCTGAGCAATTACTTTATGTTCCTGCTGAGCAATTTTTGAAATTTTTCCTAATGCTGACTTGATTACTATCGGTTTGACTTGGAAAACCGATAGTAAATAGTAGTGCCATCATAGTTTGCACAGCTAATATGAATTTTCTGTGAATGACTTCCCATTTTCTAATTTTCATCTCAAATTTAGGTTCATTTATTTTTTAACATACCTTATGTTCCTGCTGAGCAATTACTTTATGTTCCTGCTGAGCAATTTTTGAAATTTTTCCTAATGCTGACTTGATTACTATCGGTTTGACTTGGAAAACCGATAGTAAATAGTAGTGCCATCATAGTTTGCACAGCTAATATGAATTTTCTGTGAATGACTTCCCATTTTCTAATTTTCATCTCAAATTTAGGTTCATTTATTTTTTAACATACCTTATGTTCCTGCTGAGCAATTACTTTATGTTCCTGCTGAGCAATTTTTGAAATTTTTCCTAATGCTGACTTGATTACTATCGGTTTGACTTGGAAAACCGATAGTAAATAGTAGTGCCATCATAGTTTGCACAGCTAATATGAATTTTCTGTGAATGACTTCCCATTTTCTAATTTTCATCTCAAATTTAGGTTCATTTATTTTTTAACATACCTTATGTTCCTGCTGAGCAATTACTTTATGTTCCTGCTGAGCAATTTTTGAAATTTTTCCTAATGCTGACTTGATTACTATCGGTTTGACTTGGAAAACCGATAGTAAATAGTAGTGCCATCATAGTTTGCACAGCTAATATGAATTTTCTGTGAATTACTTCCCATTTTCTAATTTTCATCTCAAATTTAGGTTCATTTAAATTTTAACAGACTTTATTTTCCAGCAGAGAGATTAGCATAGTTTGCACTGCTAATCTTTTAAATTTTCCTGAATATAGACCTTAGTACTATCGGTTTTCCTTTTAAAACCGATAGGAAATATAGTATTTGTTAGTTTGCACTGCTCATCTGAATATTCTGTGAATTACTTTGTCATGTACCTTTCTTCATATCAATTGGATGGTTTGTTTATGGTATTTTAGGTAAAGCCATGTCGGCATCTTCCTCGGCTGATACTAGTGATTCGGCGAGGGCGAACGTAGATGGCGCTGCCTCGTCCCAGCGCAAGAGGAAGGCGCGAGGCGCGACGATGTTGGGTCGTTTGGCCAAACGCGCGGATCTTTCCTGTGAGTTCAACCAGTTCGGGAGACCGATCGGGAAGAACGCCGGGCACTATGCTGCCTATGTTGGCTTGTTGGTGAAGGAAAGGGTGAAGATCACCGTCCAGAGCTGGAAGGACGTCAAGGCCGACGAGAGGGATAGGCTGTGGGCGGAAGTGAAGGTAAAATTAATCAAAATCACTGAACTCTTGAGTAATCACAGTCCCTTGGTTTATCCTAGAGATTAGGTAAGTCCTACATATATGCACCATTTGAAACAGGCCAAGTGGAACATCCCGGACGATGGTCCCAAGATAGCTTGCTTGAAGGACATGAACAACACGTGGAAAACCTTCAAGAGCGTCCTCGTCAGTACCTTCCTCGCTAAAGGCGAATCTCCATGCGAGAAGTACCCCTTCATAACGGAGGAGGTATGGGAGCAATTCGCCCAACAGAAGGGGACTCCTGAGTTCAAGGTATGAATGGTTCCTTTGCTTGGTTACACCATTGTATGCAGTAAGCAGTGGTGCATTAATTTTCTTGTTTCTGGTACGAAGGCCCTCAGCGAGAAGAACAGGGCAATCCAGAGGAGGAACGACCACCCACACCGGCTCGGTTCTCGCGGCTATGCGGGGAAGGAGGAGCAGTGGAAGAAGGGTGAAGACGACGCGTCGCATTTCGTTGACTCCCCTGACCTACCACTCTCCGAGATCCGCGATTAGCGATGCAAGCGCTGGTGGCTGGCCAGAGGGACCGTGTCGGCCACGGGGACTGTGGCGTTCCCAAACCCCAGGGACGTCGAGGTCGTGCAGCGACTCGTAAGTTGGCTAACTATGATCACTAGTGTGCGCACAAGTTTGTATATATTTCTTCCTCACAATGGAGAGCTTTCAATGTAACAGATCTCTTGCTCGAAGGAGGCGACCGAGGGATTGTTCAGTCCCCATAGGGAGAACGACATCCTTACCCGGGCTCTAGGGAACAAGGAGCATCCAGGGCGGACGCGAACCGTGGGGGCTGTGGTGCCATGGAAGGAAGGCTTCTCGGACCCCGGGCAAAAGGCGAAGAAGCCTGGCAGCTGGAAGGAAAGGGAAGTGGAGCTATCTCAGAAGATACGGGCAGATGTGACTGCACAATTCGCGGACATGTTCGCTCAAATGAACGAGAAATATGAACGCCTAAGCCGAGTTGTGCAGTCCAAGGGTTTAGATCCAGCTGCCGAGGTCGACGCTGCCAGGCCGAGTAGTGTTGGCTCGAAGGTTCACGTGGATCCGGTGGACCTGATCGAGGTATTGCAACTCTTGAGCTATATATGCAGTTCGGCTGATGCCACTCCCGTTACGTTAGAATTGTTTCGCTAACCTGTTATAATTGTTGCAAATTGCAGAAGCCGGAGAGCTGTACCCTATTGATCAACATAGGCGACAAACCTGTTGCGGTTGCAAACGGGGTCGTATACCAGTCTTGGGAGGATGTCCGGATCCACTGCGTACCTCTGGAGCCTGGATTCGCAAAGGTACAGGTGGACATGGCCCTCCCGGGCTACAGCTCTTTTCTGTTGCCCGTCCCAACGGACGAAATGCGGACAATTGGCGAGGCATTGGGCTCGTACATATAGTGGCCCAAGAAGGGTGTTAGACTACATGAGGTAAACCCTAGCCATTCTAGCTTACAACTCAGTTAATATACTTAATTTTCAAAATCTAATTTAAGCGTTTGTACTTAAAGTGGACGATGGATACCAGCACACTTCCTGAGGACACCAGCCCCGCCACAACGCATGAGCGAACTCCTTCGGCCCCCATGCCTCCTCTGACGGCCTCAAACCCTTCGCCATCAAATGAGGCCGACGGCACCACACCCCAACCTTCGAAGGTATACACTCGCTCCCCGGCCAAAGGCAAGGGCAAGGCCAAAGGCAAGGCCAAACAAAGCCAGCCGGGTACGTTCAAGAACGGGTCCCCACTCGTGTCGGAGTACCTTCTGCGCAATATGGATCAAATAACCAGAAGTCTCCACGAGTGGTACCTGACCCGGTCTAGGCACTACATCAACTTCTTGGTTCACTTCAGGCCAGCCCATTTTCACCGTGAGCCCGGGAGCATATCGGTGGCCCACGAGGATTTGCTCGACCTCCTCAACTGGCGGGAGCTTGATATGTCCATCATACGGACTGGAGTCCTGTGAGTGTGCTGTTGTATGAAGTTATCACAGTTCGTTTCATAAATCTAATCACTTTTTGTATGCACTACTTACTAATGTCTACTTTGCATCCAGGTGCATGTATAGGCTGGCGTCGATGAGGGCATGTGACAAGGTGGGTTTCCTCGACCCAGAGAAAATAAGCCTCACGATGCTAGAGCACGACCAAGCACATGCGGAGGAATACATATCAAGGGCACTACTAGCGCAGCAGGACCGAGAGTTCATCCTTGCGCCGTACCACCAAAGGTTAGTGCATTTCCTACTAATTTAACTCATTCTTGTATGTTACGCCTAACATATGTATGAAACGGTTCGCTTATATATGCAATGTAGGAGCCACTGGGTCCTCGCCGTCATTTGCCCATGGATGAATGAGGTCTATTACCTCGATTCGATGAGCGACAAGGTGGCGCATGTTTTCACCCTCACATGGCACATAGACGCGTAAGTAACATAGTTGTCTTAAATTTTTCTCTGACTAGCTAATTAATGATAAGATATTAATCGACAATGCTAAATTAAATACAGGGCTTTCAAAAATTATGCTAGTGCTGGAGGGAGGCATGACGCGTCGAAGGGCACAACAATTTCTTGGAAAGAATATGAGGTAATTAATACGGATGGAAGTACTCATGATGAGTCTTTTAATTTAAGCTTAATTAGTTCTTTCGAGTTAATGTGGGTTTATGTCTTTGCATATGCAATTTTTCCAGTGCCATCAGCAGCCACAATCGTGGGAATGTGGCTTCTATGTCATGAGATTCATGTATGACCTGATCAGGAGAAACTTTGCCCAATTCCCTAAGGTAACTATTTTTCCTGACTCAAAGTCGAACTTTAATTAGATGTGACGTACGATCCTAACTTCATACACGCATATATGCAGAGCACCATGTTGAAAGAGCAATATGAGTTGCCTCAATTGAAGGAGCTGCGAACAATTTGGGCTCAATATGTCATGGAAGAAGTGGCTATCAACGATCGATAGTAACTGACTTGTGTTGATTGTTGTATTTGTGAATATATATTGAATGTGTTGATTCATTGATTTGTGAATATATGTGAATAGATTCATTGATGTATTTGTGAATAAACTCGATCAATATGTGCATAAATTCAGTCTGTCCAATGCATGTGTATATTACTGTATTAGTGTATTTGTGAACAAATTCAATATGTGAATATTGGTGAATATTTGTAAATATTGGTGTATTTGTGAATGATCCAATGTATCTCTGTATTGCTGTATGTATATTGCTGTATGTATCTCTGTATTGCTGTATGTATATTTGTAAATATTTAGTACTAACCGTGCCACTACATAACCGATAGGAAAAACTAATATTACTATCGGTTATATACTACAACCGATAGAATAAAGTTTCTAGTACTAACTGTGTCCACACAATACTATCGGTTCATATTTAGAAACCGATAGAATACAGTTTCCTGTACTAAACGAGTCTACAAAATACTATCGGTTATATAATATAACCGATAGAATAAATTTTCCAGTACTGACTGTGTCCACACAATACTATCGGTTTATATATAACAACCGATAGAATAAAGTTTCCAGTACTAAATGTGTCGACAAAATACTATCGGTTTATATAAGAGCCGATAGAAAAAAAAATATTTAGATTACTATCGGTTTAGATCCTAGCCGATACAAAAGGCCTAAACAATACTATCGGTTTATATAAGAGCCGATAGAAAAAAATGTTTAGATTACTATCGGTTTAGATCCTAGCCGATACAAAAGGCCTAAACAATACTATCGGTTTTTATACGAGCCGATAGAAAAAACTTATACAATACTATCGGTTTAAAACCGAGCCGATAGAAGAAATAGTCGATAGCGATTAGTGAACGTTGGGATTGTAGATGTTTTACTAACGGTTTTTGAACCGATAGAAGTGTGCTGCCCTCTACTATCGTGCCGACCACTATCGGTAAGAGAACCGATAGTAGAGTGGATTTTTAACCGATAGTGAAAAGCATTTCTGTAGTAGTGTGTAGTCCACGGGAAGGCACAGCTCAGGGCTCACATCTCTGTGGGGATTGTAGTCATCAGTCGTAGTCGGCATCGCATTCACAGTTTCAGAGCACTGCAGTGCCACTTCATCAAGGGCGGTCGATATAGCATCGATTTCTAGGAGCACCATGTTGAACGCAATGCTGGACGGATCGGTGCTTGGGTCGAAGTTTTCATTGTAAAGTTTCTTCAGAAGGGCAGCTGTGCTCTCCATCTCTTTTATGGCCCAAGCCAACAAGTCCATCGCTTTGTTCGGATCAGACACCATCTACATGTAATGCACAAATGTGAACTAAAATACATGTTCTGGTACTGCTGCATACTGATATATTTATTACTGGCAAGAATATGTCGTTGCTTACTGTCATAAGTTGTTATAACTCAATGGCCAAACTCAATGGTCAGAGTGTTCCCTATGGCAAAAGAAAAAAGAACTTAGTGCAATTGTTTGATTCTTAAAATCGGTTTGGTTCTGAAGATAGACATGGATGAGGGTCGACGGAGTTGATAAGAGGAAATTAATTGTACAAATGAAACATATGCTGCCCACAAGACCAACATCTTGATGAAACACCGTACAGATATGTGACTGATTATATCGTCAACTGGATAGTAATTTGTAATGGTAAAAGGAGCAACTTTGCATGTATTAAAAAGTTTGTTGCAGTAGATTTACGCCTAGTCTGATTGGATGTGAGCACTTATTGAGGGCGTGGATCAATTTTTGTAAAAAGAAAATTAGTATGTGGTGTGTTTTGTCTGACAAAACTACAATACAACAATGGTAATTAAATAAAAAAATGATGAACCAATTATGTTTTAGTACAATGTTTTATTAAGTCTGGTTCAAGTTAGAACTCAGAAATAGCCTCTGGAAAGATGCACCATCCAACAGAAAAATGATTGCAACAACGAACTTTTCTTTAAAACCGTCTTCACTGAAGGCCAGTAAAATTAGTTCTGCTGTATGTAATATGCTCATGCATTAAAAGTTTAAAAACAGATCAATTTGGATTTGTCAATTTGGATTATGATTTGCAAATCCTGACAATGCATTTAGGTGCTTTGTTAATGTGTCAGATGATCATCATGTCTTAGATGATCTTAACCAATTTGGAAACCAGGAATGCAAATCAACATTTGCCAAAGCCCAAAAATGACATGTCGACTAGCTTATCAAAATACAAGAAATTTGAAGTTCGAAAAGCAGATTTATCCAATTTAAGCTTTGCAATTTTAAGAATTTATACTCTACTCAATGTTTGAAAATCAGCACCATCTCATGGAAAACCCTTTTTCATCCCTTCACACTGGCAGGCATTGGTCAATACAGTTCAAATTATGTGAGTTACGATGTTGTATACTTCTACAAAGTAGCAATTCATTATTGTTAATGAGGTATCGAGACCATCATATTATCAAAATAACATCTGCAGTTCATCTCCACAAGAACTGTGCTCTTCCTTCCAAAGGATAAAATCACGAATTACACATGCCACTAATTTGCTCCCAACCAGATATAGTGATTCACCAACTATCCTATCAATTATGCAAGCAGTGGTGTCAACTTTGCATTAATCAAATCCAGAAAGGAGACCTATCAGTGATCATCATAATTCAGGAATGAAGTTGCAGAGATAACAAAGCATTGGAATGGTACAGCTTACAAATATGAAACCAAGTTAGATGAATGTTGTGAACTCCTGTATACACATTACCATCGCAGTAATCCGCAAAGGCAATTATCCCATCTCAAAGAATTTCGATCAATCAATGAGTGAGCAACAGTCCAAGACTATTACTGCACGAAACAAGAATGTAGAGAACACTTAATTGGACGAGGGAATTAATAATCAAGGTGAGTATGATAAAGATGGTGCTAAGATGGCAAGATACTCCAGTATGCAGCAGGAATAGATCTTGGTCCATCCCGATAAAAACAGATCCAACATAAAAAAAAGGCGTCAGATTAATTTGATGGTGCTACAACTAAACAAGATCAGATTTTAATGGGCTTGCCCATGAATTCATGAATCTATATTAATAAACTCCACAAGGGTGCATGTCCAAATCGCTAGAGTGTCCTGTGAGCTAATTTTGCAAGCAATCCAACAGAAAAGGAAGCGACAAACATGCTGCTAATCATGGTTGTTGGGACTTTTTTGTTGTTTAACAACCTTAAGAATGCTTAAGAAACAAAAAGAAGTGATTATAAAGATCTGTGGGGAAAATAGGCAGTGTCCTGGAGCATTGGCATATGTGAGTATGATTTCTTCATCACTTGGCCCAGTGCCAGTAGACCCATTTAGATACCAGCCAACCAAATATCATATCCACCAAACCCATATTCCAACCAACCTCACAGATCAATTCTGCCTTAAACTGCTCTCAGTTCAAGTTCTTCCTGCCATTTGAATTATGCATCCAACCAAGTTTTGGACTAATTCCTGCAGGTAAATCAAAAGAGGCTGAAGAAGAACTACAGGTCATTGGTTCTATGTCATTGGTACAATGCAAACAATCTGAACTGAGCAACAATGAAATCACAGGCATTTCAACAACAATACAAATTCATCCCGCATCACACACAAATCAAACACACACAAATGAGGCATTTCAACAATAAACCAAATTCATCCCGCATCACACTTAAATCAAACACACACAAATCAGGCATCACAAATTCGGGAAAGAAAAAAAACAAAACTCAGGCAGATCTGCTCAACAAGTTGGGAGAAAATTACCTGAAGCAGCCGGAGGAGGACGAGCCCTGGCTTGACAAGGGGGATTGCCTCGGCGGCGCAGTGGAGTCCGGATCTGGTGGGAAGGCACCCGGATCCCGCGCTCCTTGCACACACTTCTTCGCCGGAGACCTAGCGATGCTCAAACCCCTCCGGCACAAGAACCTCTCGCCTGGTCCACGCCGCCGACGGGGACGACGCACTGGCGCCAGCCCTTCCACAGGAGACCTCACCTCTGCAGGGAGCAAACGGCCGCGCGAAAGAGCGTCGGTTGGGGGCGGCGTCTCGCGGGAAGAATAGCAACTGGAGAAAGGATGTCGAGATTTGGCGATTCTCTCTCCCATCTGTATCGACGAAGTGTTGGTTGGGGGTGCTGTTGGAGCGGCCGGGACACGCGCGTAGCACGGAAAATACAAGTTCTACAGTTGGTTGGGGGTGCTGTTGGACTCGGTCTAATGGCACTTGAGAACCGCATGTGATGACGTACCCCCTATGTAGTAGTGGCAGCCGATCCCCTGTAGGTCTAGGTTTGCCACCTTCCTCATCTCCCTTTATGCGGATGATGAAACCATTTTCGCCAACCCTACTAGGCAGGATTTGGGTGCAATCCATGAAACTCTACTTATTTTTCGTGGTTCTTTCGAACTCCAAATTAATTTGTTGAAAAGTGAGGTTTACCCCCATAATATGTGATCACTTAGACCTTGATACTATTCTATCTGATATCCCAGCACAGTTGAAGTCCTTCCCTTGCAAGTATCTTGGTCTTCCTCTGCGGCCGACAAAATTACACAACGCAGATTTCCAAACATTAATTGACAAGGTTAGCCTCAAGCTAGCAAGCTAGAAAGGGAAACTACTGTCTCGGGCAGCGAGGTTGGTTCTGATCAACTCTGATCTCACGTCAATTGTGACTTATCACATGTCAATGTTCATCTTTGGGAAATGGGTCATCCGCAGGATTGATAAGCTTCATCGAGGTTTCCTTTGGAAAGACTAGTCAAACTAGATCATGTGATTAGGATCACATGATTTTAGGACAAGATTAACATAAATCATTAAGGAGATCAAATAAATCCATTGGAATCTTTGTGTGTGTGTTCGTGTGCGCGCCTGGCCACTGTTCTGTACTAGTAGAGCATCTCGGCATCTCCCTATTAACATGGTAATCAGGATGATTTCTTATTCCCAGCCAATATCAGTAAAGTCAGTATGATTTCTTATTCCCACCCAATTTCAGTAAAGTATATGTTGGGATATGCCTCTATCTCTTAATTTGTTGGGATATATCTCTATCGCCTAATTTGTTACCTAATTTGTTGAGATATGACCTATCTCTTATTCCTTTTAGCCTATAAATAGGCACCCTATGTACTCTGTAAATCTGAACCATTATAGTGATTTGTTTCTTCGTGTTTTTTTTCTTTCACCTTGAAGGGGTTTTTCCACGTTAAATCCTGTGTCACTTTCCTAACAAGTGGTATCAGAGTTTTCATCCAATGGCCCTGATTCACGGTTCCATATTTCGCAAAAATCTCAGCCGTCCACACAAAAAACCGTAACCTTCCACAAATTTCCATCTAGCTGCCGCCGTCAGCCGCACGCACCGCCCAGCCGCCGGTGTTCCCCGCAGCAGCGCCTGGTCTCCAACCGCGCCGACGCTGCGACTCCCGTGCCAACGCTGCGTCTCCTGCCGCCAACGCCATGTACCACGTACTACGTACAATCTCGGCACAGGAAACATAAATTATCTTTGGCTTTTTATACTTTCAAGTCTTGGAAAGCTTTGGCAGAAAATCAAATTGGCAGAAAAATTAAGAAATTGAGAACTGACAATGGGTTGGAATTTTGTAGTGGTGAGTTTCAAACATTTTGTGTTGATCATGGTATTGCTAAACATTTGACTGTTCCAGGTTCACCTCAGCAGAATGGACATGCAGAACGTATGAATCGCACTCTTCTGGAAAGGGCCCATTGCATGCTATCTATCCAATGCTGGCTTTTGGGCAGAGACTGTTGCTACAGCTGCTTACTTGATTAATCGCTCTCCCAATTCGGCGATTGATTTTCAGATTCCAGAAGAGGTATGGTCAGGTAAACCAGTTGGTTATTCAAATTTGAAAATTTTTTGTTGTCCTGTATATGCTCATGTCAATGATGGAAAACTCACTAGTACAGAAATGCAGTCTACTAACCCCTATCTTCTATCGGTTATTAGCGAAACAGCAGAAAACCGATAGAAAATGTGCCTCGCGGTCATAAAAGCCCGACGGATGTATTTTCCCTATCGGTTTATAAGAAACTTACCGATAGAATAAATAGTATGATTTACTCTAGCGGTGATGAACATATTTACCGTTAGAAGAGATGCATAAGTACTGACGGAAGAATGTTGTGGGCCGATAGGACTGGTCGACTTCAACAACTAGACTTATTCTATCGCTACTGTATGAATATACCGACAGAGTATATTAAAAATTCCTATCGGCAATATGTAGTGCGCCGATAGAATAGTTGGCCTTCTACAAATATTTTTATTCTATCGGTAATGGATTCTTTTACCGTTAGAATATATAGAAAATTGATTAGAACTGTTCGTCTTCAAATAGTTTTATTCTATCGGTAATGAATGTTTATACCGGTAGAATATTGCAAAAAATATCTTAGAACTGTTGGCCTTCTACAACTAGTAATATTCTATCGGCAATGTACGTACACACCGATAGAGTATGTACAAAAATTCCTATCGGTAATATTTATTGTGCCGATAGAACCATTCGCCTTCTACAGATGTTTTTATTACTAATGGTATTCTGTTTTCGTACCGATAGAAATATATAGTTTTATAAATACACGGGTATGTCTCTTTCATTCTCACAGTTCATCTGGGGCTCGTAGTCCTAACCCGTAAGCTCCATGGACGGCCGGCGCACCTCTACAGGGGACCGCTGCACCTCCGCACCTCCATCGACGCCCTCTAGACGTCGGCATCCCAAGGAAGGTACGTAAAATTTCTGCAATATTGTTAGATTATTCTAATCCGATTATGGCAATAATTCTGCTTTTTTTTGTATCCTTCATTTTGATGTGTCTTCTTTTCAATATGATTATGATCTGTTCAGGTCCTTGGATGATGCTCGTGAGGGGCAACGTATTTCACGGTTCTTCATCGCAGTACATGCCTACGTTGGCTTGTTGGCAAAAGAAATGGTGAAGATCACCGTCGAGAGCTGGAAGGACGTGAAGGGCGAGATCTTGGTTGGCTCGGTCGAGAAGATGCTTAAGCCCGGCGTGTTTCTCAAATCAGAACCTATAGAAAGCATCTTACATTTTTTTTGCATGCACCAGCTTGTGGCCAGATGCTTACCTGCTTGGAGAAGAAGAATTGTTGTTATTTGCACAGCCATTCTACATCATCACTACACAGAACAACATCTTGGAAGGTAGGTTCTTTTTGTTAATGGAGTTGAGTTGAGTTGAGTTGAGTTGATCGAGTTTGAGTCCGAGGAAATCACCAATACGTACAAATGTATGTCGACGGCAGTTCCAGCTCCTCGGGTGTCTTCGAACTGAACTCCTATGGTTAAGTCCAATGTGGTTCAGACATTTGCTGTTTTGGATGAATGGATTTGTGATGTATCAGGTCTAACTTGTAGTCGGTAGTTGCATTGTGGCAACCTGCAAAGGTTCCCTTTTATGTAAAATGCATGTATGGGCCACTGGGTCCTCGTCGTGATCTGTTGTTAATTTCAGACGTGGCTTTTGTAATATACATCGAATGTGTGAATTGTTGTATTTGTATATTGTTGTATATTTGTGTATCATGTATTGCTAATTGGGACATGAACTTGAATGTGCAGGGAGTATTTGTGTATTTAATTGTATTGGTAGGTAGGTGTGTATTTGTACTGCTGTTTCAGACATGCACTTGAATTTGTGAACTGGCATGTGTATATTTGTACCTGAATTTGTATTGGTGAACTAGCATGTGTATGTTTGTACCTGAATTTTTGAACTGGCATGTGTAATTTCTTTGGCAAGATGAAGTCCCAAGTACCTACGAAAAGTATTTTTGTGTCTCCTAGTTAATCCACAAATTAGCATTTCTTGAAATATATTGCTTTATCTTCTAGTTAAGATCCGTTTGATGTAAGATCTGTTTGATGTTACATTGATATGATTCCTTGAATGTGAGAAATGGCATGTGCATGTTTGTCCCAGTTTGGTACCAGTACCTCCTCTAACGGTAAGTACACATATTTACCGATAGGAAAACACATATATTTGCTCAGTCATGCATATTCTAACGGTAAATACACATATTTGCCGATAGGAAACACATATATTTGCTCAGTCATGCATATTCTAACGGTAAATATGTGTATTTACCGATAGAAAAAGACATATATTTGCTCAGTCATGCATAGTCTAACGGTAAATACACATATTTACCGATAGAAAAACTAATGCTTGAGTGTCATGCATCATCTAACGGTAAGTACACATATCTACCGATAGAAAAACTCATGTGTGTGCTGTGTCATGCATGATCTAACGGTAAGTACACATATTTACCGATAGGAAAACACATATATTTGCTCAGTAATGCATATTCTAACGGTAAATACACATATTTACCGATAGAAAACTCATGCTCGAGTGTCATGCATCATCTAACGGTTCGTACACATATCTACCGATAGAAAAACTCATGTTTGTGCTGTGTCATGCATGATCTAACGGTCAATACACATATTTACCGAAAGAAGAAGTCCTGTACTTGCTCGGTAATGCACATTCTCTAACGGTATGTGTGTGTTTTTACCGATAGAATATGTGAGCGGCAAATTACCTAAGTTAGTCTGACGGTTATTTCATGTATTTACCGTTAGAAAAATGTCCATTATAAGGAAAACCCCACTCGACCATTGTTGAGCTGCTCTTTAATTTGTTCTGTTGCACTCTGTGTCCCCTTGTTTGTGACAAAAGTTCCAGCTACACTGCTAGGGTGATCAGCGCAGGCTGGAGGGAAGTTGATTGCGC
Source organism: Pharus latifolius (assembly GCA_019359835.1). Taxonomy (NCBI): domain Eukaryota; kingdom Viridiplantae; phylum Streptophyta; class Magnoliopsida; order Poales; family Poaceae; genus Pharus; species Pharus latifolius. Next base: position 12,716,938 of record CM033325.1, on the reverse strand, counting down.
CCCTCTTTTTAAGGTACGCTTAATCGTCGACACTTATCTCTCTCTCCCTCTAGATCTCCCTTCCTCTCTACTTGCAAGCTAGCTGTATTGTGTAGTTCCAAGTTTGTAGCTCTAAGCTTGGGAGCTTGGTAGCTGGAAATGCGTCATGTTTTAGGAGCTAACTAGCTTGTATTGTGTAGTTAGCTAGGTTAATTAGTGTTAATTTCGTCAGGCTATGGTTCAACACATGTATCTGTTGTAAGAGGCTGTACATGTACATATACATAACTTAATCGGGCAGGTTTCATGCATGGCTTACTCGTTAAATTTTGTTAATTGTAGATGGACAGGAAATATTGGATATATGGAATAAAACGTACTACTCTTGAATATTTGGATGGTGTGAATGAGTTTATTAAATTTGCTGAGCAACAAAAGGAGAGGAAGGGAGAGAAAAATATGCTCTGTCCTTGTACAGATTGTATGAACTTGAAGAGGTTTAGCAACTCTGATCAAATTAAGAGTCATTTGATTTGTCGTGGTTTTAACGCGCGATACACCCGTTGGATATGGCATGGCGAAGATCTTGAGGAAACAAGCACCACTACTACCAATCAGCACAACTCGGATGTGGATTGCAATAATATCGATGATCATCCCAATTTTGGTAATGTTCATTCCGATGTGCACGTAGATGATGATGATGACAATCTAGATGAGATGTTACGTGATGTAGAGGAAGATTACAACGAAAATGACTTCTCTGAATTTGAGAAACTGATTGCTGACTCTGAGAAGCCTCTGTTCCCTGGATGTGCAACATTTACAAAACTGTCTTCTGTGCTGAGATTATATAACTTGAAGGCAGGAAACGGTTGGAGTGATAAGAGTTTCACGGCACTATTAGATCTTCTAGCGGACATGCTTCCAAAGGGAAATGAGTTGCCAAGATCTACTTACCAAGCCAAAAAACTGTTGTGTCCGTTGGGAATGGAAATCGAAAGAATACACGCATGCCCAAATGATTGTGTGTTGTACCGTAACGAGACTCCAGTTTGCATGTTTGTCCAAGATGCGGCGCATCGAGGTATACGCGTAGGGACCGGATTGACAGTGAACGTCACGAGGTAAGGAAAGGGCCCCCGGCAAAAACTGTGTGGTACTTGCCTGTGATACCTAGATTGAAGCTGCTGTTTGCAAATCCGAAAGTCGCGAAGCACTTGCGTTGGCATGCTGAAGCCCGGAAACAAGACGGAAAACTGAGACACCCAGCTGATTCTATTCAATGGAGAAACATCAACAGAACATTTGCTGAGTTCGGCGGCGAACTTAGGAATGTAAGGTTCGGGCTGAGTACAGATGGTATGAACCCACATGGTAATATGAGCAGCCGGCACAGCACTTGGCCGGTTCTTTTATGCATCTACAATCTTCCTCCTTGGTTATGCATGAAGCGCAAGTACATCATGATGGCGTTACTAATCTCAGGACCCAGACAACCCGGAAATGGTATTGACGTGTTTCTAGCGCCTTTAATCGAGGACTTACATAAATTGTGGAGCGAGGGTGTGCAGGTGTGGGATGCATACAAGAAAGAGAATTTCATCTTGCGGGCCCTGATATTTTGCACCATAAATGATTTTCCGGCTTACGGCAATTTGTCGGGGTATAGTACGAAAGGAGCCAAGGCTTGCCCTATTTGCCTAGATGAAACTGAGAGCATGTGGCTGCGAAACTGCCAGAAAACAGTGTACATGGGTCACCGCAGGTTTCTTTCGGTGCATCACACGTACCGCAAGAAGAGGAAATCATTTAACGGGAAGCCTGAGAAGGGATCAGCTCCAGTGTTTCTGACTGGTAAGGAGATTTACTCGCCCGTGAACGACATCAAAGTTGAGTTCGGTAAGCATTCTAAACCTCGAGAAAAAAATGTTTGGAAGAAGAGATCGATTCTCTGGGATCTACCGTACTGGGAGCACTTACAAGTTCGACATTGCATTGACGTCATGCATGTAGAGAAAAATGTCTGTGACAGTTTGATTGGTTTGTTGTTGAACATTCCGGGAAAGACAAAGGATGGTGTGAAAGCTCGTCATGACATGGTGGAAATGGGGATAAGGACTGAGTTTGCACCTTTAGAGAATGGAAGGCGTACATACCTCCCCCCGGCCTGCTATACGTTGTCCAAGAGCGAAAAAACAGAACTCTGTCGGTGCCTGCACGGTGTTAAAGTTTCATGTGGGTACTCCGCGAACTTGAAAAAACTTGTGTCTATAAAGGACCTAAGACTGGTTGGCATGAAGTCCCACGATTTTTATGTCTTGATGTCACAGATGCTTCCCATTGCTATCAGAGGCATTCTCCCAGTTAAAGTCAGAGAGACAATCACAAACCTATGTTATTTCTTCAACGCAATATCTTGCAAGGTAAGTACGTGCACTCGTACTATAAGTTCACTACCTCCATTTGTGGAGCTTAATTAGAAGATTTTTCTGATATGAATATTTGGCGCAACTGTGTCCTCGTAGGTAATTGATCCCGATGGACTGGACGCTTTGCAACGCGACGTGGTTACAACTCTTTGTCAGCTCGAGATGTATTTCTCTCCATCCTTTTTTGATGTTATGGTCCATCTGATTGTTCACCTTATCAGAGAAATTAAGTTTTGTGGACCCGTGTGCCTGCGCTACATGTATCCATTTGAGAGATTTATGGATGTATTGAAGGGATACGTAAGGACTCGTCGTCGACCCGAGGGGAGTATCATGGAAGGTTATGCCGCCGAGGAGGTGATTGAATTTTGCACAAATTATATGGCCAGGGTTGACCCAATTGGTGTTCCTAGGTCCCGACACGAGGGTAGCCTTGAGGGAATCGGAACGATTGGATTCAAAGCTATCGTCCCCGCTCATGATGTGTACGCAAAATCACATTTTTGGGTCTTACAACACATGACGGAGGTCGAGCCATACATACACGAGCACAAGGTAATGTTACGGTCACAGAATCCTTCGAAGTCAGACGTTTGGGTCAGCAGAGAATATAACAGGAAATTTGCTGAGTGGATCCAAGAAAGAGTCACGCGAGCTGCCGAGGGCTCCGTAAGTGAAACTGTGACATGGTTGGCTAGAGGCCCAAGATTCACTGTAGGGACTTGGCAGGGGTACGACATCAATGGGTATTCATTTTACACAAGAGCTCAAGACGCCAAGAGTAGCACGCAATGTAGCGGAGTGACACTGTTTGCTATTTCCGAGGATGCCAGGTCAGTAAGGGCGCTGAACTCATATTACGGTGTTATTGACGAAATATGGGAGCTCGATTACGGATTACTTAAGATTCCCCTGTTTCGATGCCAATGGGTCGAAATCCCTCGAGGTGTTCAAGTTGACAGTTACGGGTTTACTCTCGTCGATCTTGGTAGAGTCGGAGACCAAGACGATCCATTCATACTTGCAAAGCAAGCCACACAGGTATTCTACATTGTTGACCCGGCCAATCCAAACTTGCATGTTGTCCTCCACAGCAAGAGATGTATTGTTGGGGTCGAAGATGTTGTCGACGAAGAGGAGTATAACCAATTCGATGAAATACTTCCATTTTTAGAGGACATTCAATCTATCCGTACTGAAGATATCGACGAAACAACGTATCTGCGAGATGACCACGAAGAAGGATTATGGGTTGAGAACCATTGATGATTAATTTCTATTTCAGGGATAAATGCCAAGCAAACAGCCCACAAGTTCTGCAGCAAGGTGAGGAACTTATCATTAATACATCAGGCAGTACATTTTTTTTAGAATTTAATGATAAGCTAGTTCATAGCATTAATACATCTCAATTTTACTCCACAGCATGAGTTCTAACATGTACAGTACCTTTATCCTGTAAATACTTAATTCTTCCCTTCAAATAGCACTTGCAAAAATCTCATCGCAGCCTCTTGCTTCTTCAAATTAAGTTCTGCAAAAATCCCTTTTTCCTGACGGTATTTTGTTATTTATACCGATAGAAAAGGACATCTTCTCTCAGGCACTTCAAAACGTTTTCTATCGGTATTGTTCTATTTTACCGTTAGAATAAATTCGTTAGTCTCACGGTATTTGTTGTCTGACGGTTTTTTCCTGTTTTTACCGATAGAAGAATACTCTGCCGCTTTGAATTCTCAACCGTGTCGCCATGCGTCGCCTTGGAAACTCTATAAGTACCTCGCCATGCGTCGCGGTATTTTGTTGTTTTTCTAATTCTCGAACGGTTTGACTCCTCATCTTCTCTTTCACAATGGCAACCTCCATGGGATCATCATCCACGCCCTCCCTGGTAAGAACTCTAAATCTCCTCGGTTTACCCCTGTATTGTTAATCCATGTTCAGTTCATTCTTGACCTGTTGATTTGCACAGGGAATGGTAGCCGTGGAAGACACTGCCAAAGTGAAGGCCGACCTGAGGGCCCTCCAGGAGGAGCACAAGCTCCTTACAGACAAGCACACTCAGCTACGGCTTGACCTTGACGATCTCTTCCAGCGCATTAAGCGCATGAAGACGGATGGTGACAATGCTAGGGCGAGGACGAGGCGTCTTCGCGAGGAGAAGAAAGCCGCGGATATGACCATCGCTGGCTGCGGTTTGACTATGAAGGATACCATAGCGAAGCTGAGGGAGGTCGCAGGCCTTCTCGACGCGGTAGTAGTTGATCCTAGGGACAGCTTGTCGCTAGAGGAGTCCTGCGTCCTGGCTGCAAGTCTAACTGACTCTATTCTACATGCAGCCAGGGCTAAGACCACCCCTTGACCTAGCATTTTGGGTTTTATTTTTTTTGTAAGTGATAAAACAACAATGAATGAACAATTTCTTTTTATGTCAATTTTCCAATTTTCCGGCTATCTTCCCTCTTTCTTTATCATTCTGCAGCTTTCAACCACGGTCTGTTTGATGTTAAATTGTGTGTACCTTTTCATTACTCTGACGGTATTTTGTTGTTTTTACCGATAGAAAAATGGCACACAATACTATAATCTCAAGCACTTTAAAAAAATTTTCTGGGGAAAATTGGTCTCACGGGATTTTATTGTTTATACCGATAGAAAAAGGCACCTTTTCATTACTCTGACGGTATTTTGTTGTTTTAACCGATAGAAACTATTATTTCAAGCACTTTAAAAAAATTTTCTGGGGAAAATTGGTCTAACGGGATTTTATTTTTTATACCGATAGAAAAGGGCACCTTTTCATTACTCTCACGGTATTTTGTTGTTTTACCGATAGAAAAATGGCACCCAATACTATAATCTCAAGCACTTTAAAAAATTTTTCTGTGGAAAATTGGTCTCACGGGATTTTATTGTTTATACCGATAGAAAAAGGCATCCACTACTTCAAATATTTTTCCGGGAAATTTACTTTTTCTATCGGTACTATTTTGTTGTACCGATAGAAAAGTATATAAGTCTATCGGTATCATTTTGTTATACCGATAGAAAAGTGCCTCCACTACTTTATTACTCGTACACGGCCCTTTAGTTTCCCTCCACTCGAATAGTTCCACCTTAGAGCACTGCGTCTCTTCGAGAGCGAAGAAAACCACAACCTCCACCGTGACCACTCACTTCCTCTCTCCCACACGACGGTCGCCGGCTGGACACTGGTTCGCCACTGCCACCGGTTCTTATTTTCGTCCTTCGCCGGCCGCCGCTGCGTTCTACACCACCTCTCCATCACCAGAACTGATAGCCGCCGTAAATACCCTAATTCGTCGTTCTATTTCCAGCATCTTCTTTATTTGATCCTAGTGTTTTTGCACGTACTAATTCTTCGAGTTTTGCAATTACACTAGGGTTCCCTATTGTGTTGGCTTATGTACATTCCGCAGGCAATGTTGATTTAAATTAGGGTTTACATAATATGTTCCAGTGCTGTAATGAACCTGTTTTGAGATTTTAACTTATCTATACTGCTGTATGTGTGATCAATTGTATCCAACTGCCATGTAATGCAGATTATATGTTGGAGGTGTTCTTACACATATTCTATCGGCAGCTCATGTGTTTACCGATAGAAAATATTTCTGCACAAGTAGTAAAACTTAATTTGGATCTGGAAGGACATGAGCCATGCAATGTACTAGTTTGGTTGGGAATTTTTACTCACTTCGTATGAATATATGGCAATGTGGATGGGTCTTCGATGTATATGTTTTAAATGCCTATACATGACTTTTCCCAACCTAATAGATGTGAAGTCCTGATGACTCACATACAGGCTAGGCTAAAGATTATGCACAGTGGCACTTAGATGCTTGTGTGCATATTTATGTGTGAAATAATAATGCTGGCCCATGAATATTAGTATAGCAAATCATCGAGAATGTTATGTGATGACAGTGAATGGTGGCTTGTCAACAAAATTCCATATGTAGAGAACATTGTTATGTTCTATCGGTATCTCACGGGTTTGCCGATAGAAAAACTGTCTTCTGTGGAGGTAATTGTTATGGTCTAGCGGCAGCTCATGTGTTTACCGATAGAAAATATTTCTGAACAGTTCAGAAAGTAATTTATGCATGTCTTTCTTTTTGTATTATTTTCCCTTTTGCCGCCCTAGTTAGTCTCCAGTCCTGGGCTGAGTTATGGAACTCCAAGGCGAATTAATTGCCATATATATGGTTTGTTGAAGGTTTTGTAGGGGAAGACATGTCGTCGTCTTCATCGGATGGTACTAGTTGTTCGACTAGGGCCAACCCCATCGTAACTACTGAAGATGCAGCTGTTACATCCCAGCGCAAGAGGGTGGGGCGAGGCGCGACGACGTTGGGGCGTTTGGCCAAACGCACGGATCTTTCTTGTGAGTTCAACCAATTTGGGAGGCCGATTGGAAAGAATGCTGGGAGGTACGCGGCCTACGTTGGGCTGTTGGCGAAAGAAAGGGTGAAGATCACCGTCCAGAGCTGGAAGGACGTGACGGCGGACGAGAGGGATAGGTTGTGGGCGGAAGTGAAGGTTAAATGAACTGAAATCGCTGAACTCTTTCGTAATCACGTTCTCTTGGCTTATACTAAAGTTTAACTAACTCGTGATTAATTGTATGCATTTTTCGGAAACAGGCTAAGTGGAACATCCCCGACGATACACCTAGGACTGCCTGCTTGAAGGACATGAACGGAACATGGAAAACCTTTAAGAGTTGGCTCGTCAGTAACTTCCTCGCTGCGGGGAAATCTCCTTGCGAGAAGTACCCCTTCATATCGGAGGAGGTATGGGAGGAATTCACCAAGTAGAAGGGGACTGAGGAGTTCAAGGCCCTTAGCGAGAAGAATAGGGCGATCCAGAAGAGGAACGACCACCCGCATCGGCTCGGATTCCGGGGCTATGCGGGGAAGGAGGAGCAGTGGAAGAAGGAAGACGAGCAAAATCCTGTCATCGACACCCCTGAGTTGCCGCTCTCCGAGATCCGGGATGAGAGGTGCAAGCGATGGTGGAGGGGGAGGGGGTCCGTGTCGTCCACGGGGTCTGTGCAGTTCGCAACTGTTGGAGGAAAATACTAGCCAACACCAGAAACGTCACCATGGGAGTCCTGTCTCCGGGGTCGAGGGAAACTTCCCCCGGTGCACCTCCTCCGGGTTAGGGAGAGCCCCCTCCCCCGGAGCCCTCCTTCTCAGGGCCGGGGAAGACGTCTCCCGGAGCCCTCCCCCGGGCGCGGGAGAGACTTCCCCCGGCGCACCTTCTCCGGGCTAGGGAGAGCCCATCTCCCGGAGCCCCTTCTCCGGGCCGGGAAAGACGTCTCCCGGAGCCCTCCCCCGGGTCCGGGAGAGACTTCCCCCGGCGCACCTTCTCCGGGTTAGGGAGAGCCCCTCTCCCGGAGCCCCTTCTCCGGGCCGGGGAAGACGTCTCCCGGGGCCCTCCCCCGGGTCCTGGAGAGACTTCCCCCGGCGCACCTTCTCCGAGTTAGGGAGAGCCCCTCTCCCGGAGCCCCTTCTCCGGGCCGGGGAAGACGTCTCCCGGGGCCCTCCCCCGGGTCCTGGAGAGACTTCCCCCGGTGCACCTTCTCCTGGTTAGGGAGAGCCACTCTCCCGGAGCCCCTTCTCCGGGCCGGGGAAGACGTCTCCCGGAGCCCTCAGGTGGGCACTGATTTTGAGGGCCGCCACGTGTCAGAAATCGGTGCCCTGGATCTCGTCAAAAGACCGTTTTGCCCCCGATCCTACGGTGGCAGCAGGGGTAGTTCAGTAATTTGCTTCTTTTGGAGTCTATATATACCCTTGTAACCCTCTTTTGTAACCTAAGACATTCATTTGTACTCAATCCAAAAAGACAAAAAGGCGTGTTCTGGAGCCCTCTCTTCGGGAGAGAGCCCCCTAGCCGACGCTCGTCGGGAGCACGTCGACAGGACTAGGGCCTCAACTGAGGCCCGAACCTGTATAAACCCCTGTGTCAATCTTTGGGATTGTCCAACGCGGGGTGACCCGTCGCACGGTCAGCTCGCGTTGAGGAACACGTGTTGCGCACGTCATCAAACCTGCCGAGGTATTTTTTATACCACGACAGTTGGCGCCGACCGTGGGGACTCGTGACAAATAGTCATGGCTCCAAGAAGGATGAGGCACTTAACCTCCGTCTCCAACGATGCCGGCCCTAGCAACCCTGCACCACCCGCGCAAGGGGCCGTCGTCGCGACACCCCCTCCCGGGGACACTCGGGGGGAGGCAACACTCAACTCTCCCGTCATCCTTGGCGGGGGAACGACTCCTGCGAGCCTGCCCGAAGGTTCCGGTTTGGGAGGACCAAGCGTACCCCAGGTAATGCCTTCAACTTCAGGTGACCCGCTACTCGGGGCGCTGGTGGAGGGACAGCTTCGCGCACAACGTACTCTGGAAGAGTTGTTACGCGCCATAGCGCGGCCTCTGGCCCCCGCGTACCCGCACCCGTTCCAGTTCGGAGGGATGGCACCTCCGTTCATGATGGGACACCCAGGAACCTTCTTCGCTCCGGGAGCTTTCCCCTTCCCGGGAAGCACCCCCACCTCCGGAGGTCCTTCACTCCCGGGGGGTCAGCCCGTCTCCGGGGGCTACCTTTTCCCGGGAGGCGTCCCCACCTCCGGAGGTCCTTCACTCCCGGGGGGTCAGCCCGTCTCCGGGGGCTACCCTTTCCCGGGAGGCGTCCCCACCTCCGGAGGTCCGTCACTCCCGGGGGGTCAGCCCGTCTCCGGGGGCTACCCTTTCCCGGGAGGCGTCCCCACCTCCGGAGGTCCTTCACTCCAGGGGGGTCAGCCCGTCTCCGGGGGCTACCCTTTCCCAGGAGGCGTCCCCACCTCCGGAGGTCCACTCCCGGGGGGTCAGCCCGTCTCCGGGGGCTACCCTTTCCCTGGAGGCGTCCCCACCTCCGGAGGTCCTTCACTCCCGGGGGGTCGGCCCGTCTCCGGGGGCTACCCCCCGCCGGGAGGGCTTTCGTTCCCCGGGGGTTCTCCCGTTCCCGAACCATCCCTTGCCCCGGAAGGAATTCTCCCCCCTGGGACTACGCCTATCCCAACGGGTATCCCCGGGGTGATTCCTACATTACAGGCCGTTCCCCCGTGGGGAAGTCTTCCCACGCCGCGGGCCGTCTCTGTGGCCGGGACTCGTCTGGCCCGCGATTCCTCTCCCGCGCTGGTGACGGGCGCATATCCGCCTCCTCCCCCGGGTCCCCCTCCTCGGGCTCCCCCGGTGAACCAAACGCGGTTCACTCGGGAGGAGGTGGAGCGCATGCGCGCGGCAAGGTCCGAAGGCGCCCCGTCCCGGTACGGCCGGGAATCACTCGCGCGCAAGCGCGCCCCCCTTGTCCCTACAGACAAGGGTAAAAGACCCATGCAAGAGGCCTCCGTCACTTCCGGAGGTCCCCCCAAGATACAAGAGGTGAGCTCCACCAACCCCGAAGAGCGAAGGCGATACCGGAAGGCCAGCGGTCCGTTGGGACCCCTCTCCGATTCGGACAATGAACGCGCTTCCCCCGTGAAGGGGGATATCGATGCAAACTCCCCAAAGGAAGTGGAAGGGGCTAACCAAGCCCTTTGCCGCCGCCTCCGGCGTGTTCGGTGGTCGAAACCATATCGGCCGCCCCATATCGAGCACTACAACGGGGAGGCCGACCCCTACGAGTTCGTGCAGGTGTACTCCACGGCCATCTCGGCGGTTGGGGGGGACGAAAGTGTCCAATGCAACGTCTTCCCCCTCTACCTCTTGGGAATAGCTCGGTCATGGTTCTATAACCTAAAGAGCGGGTCCATCAAGTCATTCGCGCAGCTGAAGCGCGAATTCTGCGCAAATTTCCAGGGGAATTACATCCGTCCCCTGGATTCGTCGTAGTTGTACACCGTTCGCCAACGGTCGGGGGAGACAATACGAAGTTTCTTCAAACGCTTCGCGCAGATCAAGAGCAAGGTGGCTCACGTCCCCGACTCGACGGTGATCGAAGCGTGCAAGAGTGGCATTCTCCCGGGAGAGCTCCACCGAAGACTCTCCCGGAGTTGCCCGTCCTCCGCCGACGAGCTCTTCAACGTACTCGAGAAGTACGCGAGAGCCGAAGAAGACGATCTCTGGAAAAAGCACCAGGGGACCTCCGTCCCCGGGGAGAGGGACGCAAAGGACCCCTCCAACAAACGTCCCCGGAGGGGGCCCCGCAACGAGCCAAGGCCTCGGGACACTTTCGTCCTCGAAGGCGGAGGCGGCTCTCGGGAGCCTAACCGGGGACAGCGCCCCTTTTCCAAGCCCAAAGGCGGTGGAGGAAGCCGATCCTCCCGTCCGCAAGAAGGCAAGGAGTCTGGAGCCACTTTGTGGTGCGCTTACCACAAGTCCAACTCCCATGCAACCCGAGAATGCCACGCGCTCCTCAACCATTTCGCGACATTCCTCGAGCAACATGGGCCGGGGGGAGGAGGAGGAGGCTCTACCTCCTTACCCCTTCCATCACCAGCCTTGGCGGCACTCCCCGCTCCGCCAGGGGGACGTCAGAGGCAAGGCCAGGAAAAGGGTTCGAGCAACGAGCTCCCCTTCCAAGCCTCCGAGAGGCACATCAATGTCATTGTGGGAGGATCTGCCTCCGGGCGAGATTCCAAACGCCAGCGCAAAGAGTATGCGCTGGAGGTGAAGGTAATAGGGGCCGTTAACACGTCCCGGCCGTCCAAATGGTCGGACGTCCCGTTGACGTTCACCATCGAAGACGCGAGTGGGGTGCGCTTCCCCCACAATGACGCGCTGATCGTCTCAGCCACCGTGTTCAACTGCCGCCTTGCCCGAATCTTGGTGAACGGCGGGAGCTCCGCGGACGTCCTCTACCTAAAGGCGTTCAAAGAAATGCAGGTGGACGAGAAGCTCCTGCAGCCCGCGGTGGGGCCCCTGCAAGGATTCGTCCCGGGGAAAACCATACATCCCGTGGGGAAGGTCGACCTCCCGATGACATTCGGCACCCCAGATAATTACCGGACCGAAATGGTTCGGTTCGACGTGGTGGATCTCCCCTCCTCCTACAACGCCATAATGGGGAGAACCATCATCAACCGCTTAGGAGCAGCAGTCCACCACAACTATCTTTGCATGATGATCCCCGGGCCGAGCGGGGTGATCTCCGTGCATGGTGACCAGGGTGTGGCTCGCTCTCTCTACGAGCGCGCCTCCACAGTGATCGGGGACGTTAACCTGGTCAAGGCCCCGGGGGGAGGGAGCTCCCCCTCAATTCCAAACATGCCAATCACGCTCCCCGGGAAGTTCCTTCCCAAGCCTCGCCCTGAGGGAGACCTTCGGGAAATCTCTCTTTTCCAGGACGAGGGGAAGACCATCAAGATCGGGGCTGATCTCCCCGAGGAACACGCGACGCAACTCGCCGACTTCCTTCACGAAAACGCGGACGTCTTCGCATGGAAGCCCGCGGACATGGGGGGTGTGCCCAGGGATGTTATCGAGCACAAGCTCGCAGTAATACCCGGCCGCCTCCCGGTGAAACAGAAAATGAGAAAGCTCTCCCTCGAGAGGCAGGAGGCCATCAAGGTGGAGATCGCTAAACTCCGGGAGGCAGGGTTCGTTCGGGAGGTCCTACACCCCGAGTGGCTGGCAAACCCCGTCCTCGTAAAGAAGGCAAGCGGCAAGTGGAGAATGTGCGTCGACTTCACCGACCTCAACAAAGCTTGCCCCAAAGATGACTTCCCGCTCCCGCGGATCGACCAACTGGTGGATTCCACCGCGGGATACGAGCTGATGAGCTTTTTGGACGCCTACTCGGGCTATCATCAAGTCCGAATGGCGGAGGAGGACGAGGAAAAGACGAGTTTTATAACTCCCCTCGGTACCTTCTGTTATGTCCACATGCTTTTCGGGTTAAAAAACGCCGGGGCAACTTTCCAGCGCCTGATGAGTTTGGTCTTGAGGGATCAAATTGGCCGCAACGTGGAAGTGTATGTTGACGATGCAGTCGTCAAGAGCGCGCGCTCGGCCACTCATATCGAAGACTTGGGAGAAACCTTCCGCAATCTCCGTAAGTACGGGTTAAGGCTTAACCCGAAAAAATGCGCATTCGGCGTTCGCGGAGGAAAGCTCCTCGGCTTCCTTGTGTCCCAAAGGGGCATCGAAGCCAATCCCGAAAAAATTCGGGCCCTCCTCGACATGCCTCCACCGCGTTCTGTCAAGGATGTACAACGACTCACCGGCCGCTTGGCCGCGTTAAGTCGCTTCGTCTTGCGCTCGGGGGAGCGCGGCCTCCAATTTTTCAAGATCCTCCGCGGCCTTGAGGGGTTCCATTGGACCCCCGAGGCACAGGCTGCATTCGAGGACCTGAAGAAATATCTCGCGAGCCCTCCAATGCTCGTAAGCCCGCGTCAGGGGGAGCCCTTGCTGCTCTACCTCGCCGCCACTCCGGTTGCCGTCAGCGCGGTTCTCGTCAAGGAAGAAGATGGGCACCAACGCCCAGTTTACTATGTGAGCGAGGCTCTCCAAGGCGCTAAAACGAGATACACGAAGATGGAGAAGGTTTGTTACGCCCTCCTAATGGCCTCCAGGAAGCTCTGCCACTACTTCCTAGGCCACCCTATCACGGTGCCTTCCTCTCTCCCTTTGGGAGAGGTGCTTCGGAACAAGGAAGCGACCGGACGGATAGGGAAATGGGGGGCCGAGCTAGCCCCCTTCTCGCTATCCCTTATCGGACGAACCGCGATCAAATCGCAGGTCCTGGCGGACTTTGTGGCCGAGTGGGCTCCGGTCCCTGGGCTGGAAGAAGAAGCGCGTGCCGCCCCGCCGCGCGACGACCACTGGACCCTCTTCTTCGACGGCTCCCTATGCCTGGCGGGAGCCGGCGCGGGAGTAGTCCTGCGAAGCCCCGAGGGGAGAACCCTCGAATATGCAGTCAGGCTCGAGTTCCCCGCGACGAACAATGTCGCGGAGTATGAGGCCCTTCTCCTAGGGCTACGCCTCGCCCGCTCTTTGGGCATCTGACGCCTTCTAGTCAAGGGGGATTCTCAACTCGTGGTATGTCAAATGGACAAATCCTACTTGTGCCATGACCCGAATTTGAGCCTCTACCTTGATGAGGTCCGGAAGATGGAAAACTACTTCGACGGCCTCGAGGCGCGTCGTATCCCGCGTAGGGACAACAATCGAGCCGACACCCTCGCCAGGGCAGCAAGTGCCCGGGGGCCTCTCCCCGAAGGGGCCTTCTTGGAAGTCATCTCAAAACCTTCCGCGACGGCTCCCGACCCGGACTCTGAGTCCCGCGACCCCGTCGTCACGAAAATCGTCCGGGCCACATCCTGGATGGCCCCCCTTATCTCTTGCATCAAGGGAGAGGGGGAGCCCTCCGATGAAGCCGAAGCCAAGCGCCTTCGCGCTAAGGCGCGAGCGTACGTGCTGATAGAAGGGACGTTGTACAAGCGAGGAGCCTCGGCACTGCTTCGCTGCCTCCTGCGGGAGGCGGGAGTTCAGCTCCTCGAAGATATTCACCTCGGGTGTTGTGGTTCTCACCTCGGCCCCCGGGCCGTCGCGTCTAAAGCCATCCGCCAGGGTTTCTACTGGCCAACAGTCGCCCGCGACGCAAGAGACCTCGTCTCTGCTTGCGGGGCTTGCCAAAAAATGGCAAAGGGCTCCAACCTACCCTCCGCAACTCTGCAGGCAATCCCCCTCACGTGGCCCTTCGCGTGGTGGGGAATGGACCTCCTAGGCCCGTTCCCCCCGGCGTTGGGGGGATACAAGTATGCGGTTGTGGCCGTGGATTACTTCTCCAAATGGGTGGAGGCCGAGCCCCTCGCCGCCATCACATCTCGTGCGGTGCAAAGGTTCTTTTGGAAGAACATAGTGTGCCGATTCGGGGTCCCCCACGAGATTACTGTGGATAACGGAACCCAGTTCGACTCAGCGATCTTTCGCGAGTTCTGCCAGAACTTGGGTACGACCCTCCACTTCGCCTCAGTGGCTCACCCTAAGAGCAATGGGGCGGTGGAGCGCGTCAATGGAGTTATCCTCCAAGGGCTCCGTCGCCGCCTGGAGCAAAGCGCCTCCAGGCGTGGGGCATGGGCGGAAGAGCTCCTGAGCATTCTCTGCTCCATGCGAACGACCCCAAGCCGAGCAACAGGGCGTGCCCCCTTCTCGCTCGTGTACGGGGCTGAGGCAGTGCTACCCTCGGAAATCAATTTTCGATCGCTGCGAGTCGAACTCCTCGAGGGAGTCTCGGCAGCCGCGTTTCAAGCCAACGAAGACAACCAGAGGCTGGAGGTGGACCTCGTTGAAGAAGAGCGGGACAGAGCCCTCCTCCGCAACGCCATTTACGAACGCGAGATGGCGCGCGCCTACAACAAGCGTGTTCGGGGGAGGGCCTTCCGTTTGGGAGACCTTGTCCTCAAGCGCGTCACCGACCCTCGAGCCCAAGGGAAACTCAGCCCAAAGTGGGAAGGGCCATACAGGATTTCCACAATCCTTGGCTCGGGGGCTTACAAGCTCTCTACTCTCGAAGACCAAGAGCTGAAGCACACATGGAACGCGGACCTGCTCCGCAAATTTTACACTTAGTCTCCGAGCCTCCCCCCTTCCCCTTATTCGGACTTCACAAGGGGAAGGCGCGGTGAGTTGTAACAATGGCCTCAAAGGCCCTTTTGCCCTCCGCCCCTTTGTCTGCGATCCCGCAAAGGGTGGAGGCATTGTAACAGCTTGTTTTAATCAATGCAAGTGGTTTTTTCTCCATGTGTTTTTGTGCAGACTTCTTTAATCGCCCCTGAGGCAATACCCTCATCTCGAGGATGCCCTCCCCGTGAGGATGCCCCCTGAGGATGCCCTCATCGCGAGGAAGCTACAGGCTCCAGCTCAGCCTTAAGTCCCGACGGCGGGAGCCCCGTTCCCCCTTGGGCGGCTTACAATATCCCCTCGTGGACTGAGGACGTAAGCGGCAACCTGGTTCCCAAGGAACCGAGGTAGCGAGTCACTTTGGGGGACTAGTCCCCCCCCATACACTCTAGAGCTTGCTTTTATGCTCTTCCTCCTCCGGGAGCGATCTAGGTCGCGCGACCGATAGATCTTTCATCCCACACTCGCCTGCACGAGGATAACCCTTCGAGGGTGCCACCCCTCATGGGAACAACTGCGATATTTTCTTATGATTTCAGCGCGGGCCGCCTGTTCAGGTCACCCCCCGCTGCAGGGGGAGGAGATGAAATACCCAGCTAAATTCCGTTCAGAAAGCATCTAAGGCATCTAGAATCCTCCGGAGACGGAGCCCTTGCTCCCCGGACTTTCGTCCCCCGGAGGAGGAGCCTCTCCCCCGGATCTTCGTTCTCCGGAGGAGTCTCTCCCCCGGAACTTCGTCCTCCGGAGGTGGAGCCTTGCTCCCCGGACCTTCGTCCCCCGGAGGAGTGGTCCCCAGAGGAGGAGCCTCTCCCCCGGATCTTCGTTCTCCGGAGGAGTCTCTTCCCCGGAACTTCGTCCTCCGGAGGTGGAGCCTTGCTCCCCGGAACTTCATCCTCCGGGGGAGGAGCCTCTCCCCCGGATCTTCGTTCTCCAGAGGAGTCTCTCCCCCGGAACTTCGTCCTCCGGAGGTGGAGCCTTGCTCCCCGGAACTTCGTCCTCCGGAGGAGGAGCCTCTCCCCCGGATCTTCGTTCTCCGGAGGACTCTCCCCCGGAACTTCGTCCTCCGGAGGTGGAGCCTTGCTCCCCGGAACTTCGTCCTCCGGAGGAGGAGCCTCTCCCCCAGATCTTCATTCTCCGGAGGAGTCTCTCCCCCGGAACTTCGTTCTCCGAAGGAGGAACCTCCCCCGGAACTTCATCCTCCAAGGGTGGAGCTTTGCTCCCCGGATCTTCGTCCCCCGGAAGAGTTGTCTCCGGAAGTGGAGCCTCGCTCCTCCGGGGTTTATCCCCCAAGTATTCTCGTCCGGTGATTAAAAGCACAAAATAAGCCAAAAGACGCCCTTTTTTATTCCATGGAAAATAAGCCGGGAGACAGCCTCTCCCGGTAGGCTTACAGGGTACAACCGGGAGTGATTACTCCCGGTGGGCATATGGGAGGCTACCTACGTCTAATGCGGAGAACCAGCATCTCCTAGGCCCATCGTCAAGTCCTCGCCATGTCCCGGTACAAGCTTCGAACTCGTCGCCTCGCTGCGTTGAACATGTCCTCCGGCCAGTATTCATACCCTTCGGGAGGTTCGATTCGCAAAGGAATCGCCTCCCACACTCTCGGGGGAGGTTCAGGCAACTCCGCGCGGTGGTTGTCAAAATTCGCCAAGTGCCAATCGGGCAACCACCGGAGCAAGGCTTGTTCCCCCCGGGGGACACCGGGGGCGAGACTCCCGGAGATGGGAGTGATTTCCACGTCCTTCTCCGGGACCCCCGCCCCGGACACCTGACCATGACGAGATACAACTTAGCAAAAATTTTTCATTTCATTGATGAATAATTTACAAGTCCGGGGTTCCCCCTACGGAACTACCGGGAGCAAAAATCCCCTAATCTACCCAAGGGGGACAGGAGGCTCATACTTTCCCGGCGTTGTCCCCCCCGGAGGAGGCGTCGCCCGGAGCTTCTTCCCCGGCTGCTTGGGGACGTCTCGTTCGCGGGGGCTCAATCACGCGGTCGTAGAAAGCCCCCGCCAACTCCTCCAGCTCCGCCCGGCGTGGCTCGTAAAACTCCTGGAAGCTCCGGGGGACGAGGCGCCCAATAGCTTGGGCCCCGGCCCCCTGGTACTCCACCAAGGAGGCTGCGAGCTCGGCGGTGGTGGACGCCAAGGCCCGGGCACGGACATCCGCGGCCTCCGGAATCGCCGCGATGTGCCGGGTGTGGAACCTACGCGCCTCCGCCAAAGACACCAGCGGGTTGCGAGGATTCCCCTCCTCCCGGAACTCGACTCCGAGCCCAATCAACGTGGCCCGGAGTCGATTCCCCGCTGACACGAGGGCTCGCGCCCCCGTAGCCTCCGCCTCCTGAAGCGCCCGGGAGCGAGCCTCCTCGGAGGACGCGAGCTGCTCCCGGACGCCCTCCAGCTCCCGGACGGCGGTGTACCGGGCAACCTCCGCGGGGGCCAGCACTTCCTCCCGGATGCGCTCCAGCTCCCGGGCGGTCGCGTCCCTCTCTTGGACGAACCTCTCCCGGGCCTGGACTGCCGTGTCCCTCTCCCGGACAGCGGCGTCACGCTCCGCTTCCGCGGCGGCCAAGGCCGCCCTCATGTCCTCGCTCTCCCGGGAGAGGCGAGTCCGGACGGCGCGGGCTACGGCGGTGGTCTTAAGAAGAAAGAACGGATTAGTTAATGCAAGAGAAGAAGTGAGGAGTAAGTTTTTTACCTGTAGAGCCAAGGAGACGACCTCTCCGTAGCGCTCGTCAATGCCGCCCTCCCGGACGTGAGCCCGCACCGTTGGGGTGACGAGGCTCAGGGAGAACTTGCGCGCCTCCTCCGAGGAGAAGAGAGATGCTCCATGCGCCGGGGAACGGGGATCTCCTCCCATCGGCAGGCCCCCGTCACCGACCCTACTCCCGGAGGCTTGAAGAATGTCTCCCGGTGGAGGGGCGGGGGATCTCCCATCCCCCGCGTGGGGAGAGCGCCGCAGCGTCCGGGGGGCTCCCCCTCCTGGGCGCGGTGTCGCCAAGGTGTCGCCCCCTGGAGGGACGTTGTGGCTCCCCCCCCCCCCGGGAGCGTTCACTGGGGAGGACACGACCTCGGGGGCGAAGAGGTCGTCCAGGCGCGCAAAAGCGCCATTACCCCGGAAGTATACTCCCGGGGGATCCTCCCGGAGGGCTTGCTCCGGGGAAGGAGTGGCGCCATAATCCCCGGAGGTGGGCTCGTCCTCCTCCGCGACCATGTGGTCGAACACACCCGATGCCCCCAAGGCATCAAGCTGCGCGACCAGTGTGGCCGTGTCCGTGGGGCTCTCCCCATCCCCCGGTGCCGGGGACTGTGGTCTCCCCGGGGGAGTTACTTGAGCCGAAGGTGCACCCGCCGGCAATGGCCGCGCCTCCCCCGACGTCTTTGGCGTCTCCGGAGTTGCCTTGACGGGGGAGGGCCTCACTTGTCCCGGAGGCCTTGCCTTCCCCGGGGCACCGGGTGTCCCCGCCGGCCTCCACGCCGGCGCCGGTGACGCGGGGGCTTGATTAGAGCTCGCTCCCGGCGCCTGCGCGGTTTTGGCGCGTTTCGCCGCCGGGAGCGCCCCCGTCTCTCGCCGCCTGTGAGAGCCCGGGGTGGGGAGCGGGGCCCTTTCCGAGAGGGTCATCCCGAAGGCTTCGGCGACGATGTTTCGGGGAGGACCCTCCCCGATGGCGGCGAGGCACCGGGAGTGCTCGTCCTCGTAGTACCTCCCGAGGAGGTGCTCCGCCTTCTCCCGGGTGGACTTGTAGGACCTAACTGCAAAAAGCAAAGTTTTAACAACCAATCCCCACAATATGTGGACTGCCGGGGAAGAAGAAACTTACGCCGTGACACCGGGAATCTCGGGGGACGGAGTTCCGGGCCAAGTCCCGGACCCTTCCTGCTCCGGCTGAAGGGGCTAAGCCGGAGGAGGAGCAGCTCCTCCGCCAAATCCCGCATGCTCCTCCGGGAGCGGGCCTCCTTCATCTTCGCCACGGAGGTTAGCTCCTCCATCGTCAAGACCGGAGGACCGGGGGAACGACCTAGTGTCGCCGGCCTAGCGGAGTAAATCATCTCCGGGTCGCCCGCCCGGAGATAGAACCACCTCCGGCTCCATCCCTCCCAATGCTCCTGAGAGGCCGTCACCGGGTACTCCTTCGCCCGGGAAGGGGCATACTTTAGCATCACGGAGCCGCAAGTAGCCTTCGGCCCGTGCTTGGTCACCGGGGAACTCTTCGCTGCCGCCCGGTGGAAGTAGGAAAAGAGCCGGAGTGTCCCCTCCACTCCGGCGGCGGTCTCGCACAGCCACAAGAACAACCCCATTCTCACGAGAACGTTGGGTGTCAAGTGGTTGAGGGCTATCCTGTGCTCCCGGAGAAAATCCCGGAGAAGAGGATGGATCGGGAGCCTCAGCCCTGCTTGGATGAAGGCCATGAAGGCCACCACCTCTCCGTCCCGGGGGCTTGGGGTCACCTCCCCCGCGACCGGGACATGAATGTCCCCCTCCGCAAATATTCTCCGGGAGACGAGAGTGTCCCGGTCCCCCGCGGAGAACTCGGTCGTCCCGAGGTAATCCGAGGTTGCGTCCTCCGGGACACTCGAAGCCTTCCCGCGTCCCTTCGATGCCATTTCGTCTCCCTCAGAAGGTTTTGTGAAACCGGGGAAGAATCTACTTCCGGAGAGCGAGCGGGGAAGAGATCACTCCCAAAGAATTTGGTGGATTATGAGGATTAAGGAGAAGGAAAGCGTGCCTCCCTTGAGGTGGGCCCCTTCTTATATAGGCAACTAAGGTGCCCCCGATGGCTGCCACGTGTCAGCTCGAGGGATCTACACCGTGAATACGAAAGGTCGCACAAATATCGGGGCAATACATGGTTAACTTAAATAGTGCTCCTCTCCCGGATGAGGGCGAGTTATGGGTGTTATATTCGCTCTCCGGGAGAGGGCCATGTTTCCCCTAAGCTAACGAATCGCAACCCCCGGCGACATCAAAATGTCCCCGGGGGTGCGGGGGGCTCCTGTTGGGGGAAAATACTAGCCAACACCAGAAACGTCACCATGGGAGTCCTGTCTCCGGGGTCGAGGGAAACTTCCCCCGGCGCACCTCCTCCGGGTTAGGGAGAGCCCCCTCCCCCGGAGCCCTCCTTCTCAGGGCCGGGGAAGATGTCTCCCGGAGCCCTCCCCCGGGCGCGGGAGAGACTTCCCCCGGCGCACCTTCTCCGGGCTAGGGAGAGCCCCTCTCCCGGAGCCCCTTCTCCGGGCCGGGGAAGACGTCTCCCGGGGCCCTCCCCTGGGTCCTGGAGAGACTTCCCCCGGCGCACCTTCTCCGAGTTAGGGAGAGCCCCTCTCCCGGAGCCGCTTCTCCGGGCCGGGGAAGACGTCTCCCGGGGCCCTCCCCCGGGTCCTGGAGAGACTTCCCCTGGCGCACCTTCTCCGGGTTAGGGAGAGCCCCTCTCCCGGAGCCCCTTCTCCGGGCCAGGGAAGACGTCTCCCGGAGCCCTCAGGTGGGCACTAATTTCGAGGGCCGCCACGTGTCAGAAATCGGTGCCCTGGACCTCGTCAAAAGACCATTTTGCCCCCGATCCTACGGTGGCAGCAGGGGTAGTTCAGTAATTTGCTTCTTTTGGAGTCTATATATACCCTTGTAACCCTCTTTTGTAACCTAAGACATTCATTTGTACTCAATCCAAAAAGACAAAAAGGCGTGTTCTGGAGCCCTCTCTTCGGGAGAGAGCCCCCTAGCCGACGCTCGTCGGGAGCACGTCGACAGGACTAGGGCCTCAACTGAGGCCCGAACCTGTATAAACCCCTCTGTCAATCTCTGGGATTGTCCAACGCGGGGTGACCCGTCGCACGGTCAGCTCGCGTTGAGGAACACGTGTTGCGCACGTCATCAAACCTGCCGAGGTATTTTTTATACCACGACAGCAACCCCTGGGGACGCCGACGTTGTGAGGCGAATGGTAAGTTGGCTAACCTCGTAAACTGTGTGCGCACAAGTGTATATAAGGTAATTTGTCTCACAAGGTACCTTTAAATGTAACAGATCTCTTTTGAGAAGGAGGCAGCGGAGGGATTGTTTACCCCGCAGAGGGAGAACGACATCCTCACCCGAGCTCTAGGAAATAAGGAGCATCCCAGGCGGACACGGGCCGTGGGATCCATTGTGTCGTGGAAGGCCGGTTTCGTAGATCCAGCTCCACCCAGGAAGAAGGCCCGCTCCTGGAAGGAAAAGGAAGCTGACCTCTCCGATAAGATACGGGCTGAGGTACAGGAGGAGATACGGGCGGAGATGCGGGCTGAGATATGGGCTGAGGTACAGTCTGAGGTGCAGACCGAGGTCGAACAAATGAGGGAACAGTTTGCACGGTTGAGAGAAGCATTGCTGGCCAAGAGTGCAGATGCGGATCCCCAGGACGACGGTACCCCGCGGGGTCGGATAAGCAGTTGCGCTTCGAAGGTACTCGCGGATCCAGTGGATCTACTTGAGGTACTGCAAGCCTTCATCTGTGCACTTAAGTTGATGCCACTCCCATTCTGTTAGAGTTGTTTCGCTAACCTATTTTAATTGTTACAAATTTGCAGGGGCCGGAGGGCTGCATCCTACAGAATCACGTAGGCGCCGGGCAGGAAGTGGTTGGACACGGCTTCGTATATCCGTCTGGGCCGGATGTCCGGGTCCACTGTGTACCTCTGCGGTTGGGTTTCGCAAAGAATAGGTGGACATGGCCATGCCGGGCTACAACGATTCTCCATTGCCAGTCCCAACAGAGGAACTGCAGACACTTGCTGAGGCAGTGGGCTCCTACGTACAGTGGCCCAAGAAGTGTCTTCTAATACAACCGGTAAATCCTACACATTTTAGATTACATCCTACTCAGTACACTCAACTTGCATAATCTAACATACGTGCTCATTAATTGAAGTGGCCTGCCACTGGGCTACCAGGGGACTGCGCCCCCAGCTCGGGGCATGAGGCCCGATCTCGTGCGACCCTGGACACATCAAAGACGGCCTCCACCCCACCCAGCGCTTCCACGCCTTCACCTCGGAAGAAAGCTTCCATCACCTCGCCCTTGCCTTCGAAGGTACGCGCTCAGTCCCCGGCAAAAGGCAAGGGCAAAGGCAAGGGAAAAGGGCGACAGGGACAGCCTGAGAGGTTCAAGAACGGGCTCCCACTCATGTCGGAGGCAGCTTTGCGCAAATTGGATCGATCAACCAGAGACCTCCACGCGTGGTACCTACACCGAGCTCCGCGCAATCTGAACTTCTTAGTTCCCTACAGGCCTGGGTAGTTCCACCGTGAGCCCGGGAGTATATCCGTGGCACACGAGGATCTGTTCGACCTCTACAATGGGCGGGAGCTCGATATGTCCATCATACGGACTGGAGTCCTGTGAGTTTGCTGATGCTATGTATTGCTGTTTTCTAACTCTGTTTGCTAACTCTGCATTGTTGTAGTTCATTTGAAATGTAGTAACTTTCTATGCAATACTAATGTCGTCCTTTGCATGCAGGTGCATGTACAGGCTAGCATCGGAGGCTGCGTGTGACAAGGTGGGTTTCCTCGACCCAGAGAAAATAAGCCTCACGATGCTAGAGCACGACGCCGCGCACGCTGAGCTGTACATATCCAAGGCGCTGATGGCGCAGCAGGACAGGGAGTTCATTCTGGTGCCGTACCACCAAAGGTTAGTGCATTTCGTACTAATTTAACTCGATCTTGTATGTTACACCTGAGATATACTTTGAGCACGCGGTCCTCTTTTACGTACAATGCAGGGGCCACTGGATCCTCATCGTGATCTGTCCGCCGAGGAACGAGGTGTACTACCTCGATTCGATGCGTGACAAATTATCGATGGAATATGTGGTCAAGGGGAATATGGAGGCGTAAGTAACTTATATGTTTAATTTAAATTTTCACCTCACTAGCTCATGATAATACATTAACGGGCAATACTAACTGAAATGCAGGGCTTTTGATAAATATGCGTCCGCTGGAGGGAGGCATGCCGCACCGCAGGGCTCCCTACTAGCTTGGAAAGAATATGAGGTACTCACGAGACTTTTTGTTTATGCTTAATTAGTTTATGGAAACAATAGCTAACATGTCTTTGCATATGCAATTATCTCAGTGCCATCAGCAGCCGCAATCGTGGGAATGCGGGTTTTATGTGTTGCGCTACATGTACGACCTAGTGCAGACAAACTTTGCCCAATTCCCCCAGGTAAGCATCGATAGCTAACTCAAATTTGAAAATTGGGTGTCACGTTCTAAATTAGGAAGTTAGTTACTAAGTATTCACACATGCTTGCAGATCGCCATGTCGAAAGACTCATACGAAAATGCAAAGATTAGAGATCTTCGACAAATCTGGGCTCAATATGTCATGGAGGAAGTTGCGCCCAACCATCCGCCATGATAATTTTCTCTTTTTCGTGTACTCTGTGCATAGACTGTTTATATACATGTGAATAAATATATATGTCAATAAATGTCCACATTGGATTGCAATTTGTATTTGTCGATATATATGTGAATAAATGTGAATAACTGTCTAATGTGTCAATCTGTACTGTATTGTGTATCCAATCTATAATGTATTGCATCTGTACTATATATGTGAATGTACTGTATTGTGAATGCAAAAATTGTACTGTATATGTGAATGTTCTATCGGCAAATTCATTCACAGCCGACAGACCACTACAAATTTTCTATCGGTAAACTCATCCACAACCGAGAGACTACTGTAGTTTTTTCTATCGGTAAACTTGAAATTAACCGTCAACCTATTGTGAATTTTCCTGCCGGTGAACTCATCCACAACCGAGAGACTACTGTGGTTTTTTCTATCGGTAAACTCATCCACAACCGAGAGACTACTACCCATTTTTCTATCGGTAAACTTGAAATTAACCGTCAGAATAGAGCGACTTTTCCTGCCGGTGAACTCATCCACAACCGAGAGACTACTGTGATTTTTTCTATCGATAATGTCATTTCCAACCGAGAGAGTGCTACACTTTTTTCTGTTGGTAAACTTATAATTAACCGTTAGAATATGGGTATTTTTCCCAACGCTAAATGTTAGACGACGACGGGTTTTCTATCGATACAATCATAAGGTGCCGATAGAATAGTAATATTTTCCTGTCGGTAATAATGTAATTAACTGTTAGAATAGTGGTACTTTTCCCACCGTTAATCGTCAGACTACGACGGGTTTGCTATCGGTACACTCCTAAGATGCCGATAGAATTGTTAATTTCTTCTGTCGGTTATTTACCGATAGAAAATGTTCTGTCTTGTTCTATCGTGTCTATCTCTATCGGTACAAAAACCGATAGTAGAAGGGTTTTTTTACCGATAGAAGAAAGCTTTTCTGTACTAGTGACTAGTGCCTAGAGCTAAAAAATGCACTTTTCTTGGCTATGATTCTGGTGTCAAAGGGTATCGTTTATGGTGTGCTGATTCTATGAAAGTGATCATTAGTCGTGATGTTACTCTTGATGAAAGTTCCTTATGTTCCACTGGAGGTGTTTCTGTTAGTGGTACGTCATCCACAGATGCATCTGAAACTGTTATTCCTACAAGCAATCCAACTTTTGAGGTTAACGTACCTGTTCATGTTGATTCTACTACTTGTTCTCCTACACAGTCAGTTTCTAATTCTCAGCCTCCTATTTCTAATGATCATTGCATTGCACGAGATAGACCTAGATGGACTACTCAACTGCCAGCTAGATATCGTGACACTGATGATATTGCCAATTATGCTTTCATTACTGCAAATAATACTAATGAAATATTTGAGCCTTCTTCTTATTCAGAAGCTATCTCATGTGATAATTCCTCAAAGTGGTTAACTTCTATGAATGACAAAATTGCGAGCCTTCACAAAAATCATACATGGGTTTTGGTAGAGCTTCCAAAAGGTAAAAAACCTTTAAAGTACAAATGGCTTTATAAGAAGAAGGATGGACTTTCTGGAGTTGAACCTGCAAGGTGGAAAGCCCGGTTAGTGGTGAAAAGTTTTTAACAAAGGGAAGGTATTGACTTTAATGAGGTATTTTCTCCTGTTGTTCGTCACTCATCAATTTGGGTTATGCTTGCTATTGTTGCTTTATTTGACTTAGACTTAGAGAAATTTGATGTTAAAACTGCTTTTCTTCATGGAGATTTAGAGGAGGAGATTTGTATGACATAGCCGGAAGGTTTTGCTGTTCCCTGTAAGGAGCATTTAGTTTGTCGTTTGAATAAATCCCTCTATGGTTTGAAACAAGCTCCAAGGCAGTGGTACAAGAGGTTTGACTCGTTCATGATTACTCATGGTTATTCTCGAAGCAATTATGATCATTGTATTTACTCTAAGCAGTTTCCAAATGGATCTTTTGTGTATCTATTGCTCTATGTTGATGATATGCTTATTGCTTCTCATGACAAGTTTTTGGTTGCTCAGTTGAAGGCTCAACTTAGTCAGGAATTTGAGATGAAAGACCTTGGACCAGCAAAGAAAATTCTTGGGGATTGAAATTTAGCGTGATTGCCAGGCTGGTACTTTATTTCTATCTCAGAAAGGTTATATTGAGAAAGTTCTTGAAAGGTATAGTCTCAGTAATTGCAAGCCTGTCTCTACACCGTTTGCTTCACATTTTAAATTATCTTCAAGTCAATGTCCTACCAGTGAAGAAGACAATGACTATATGTTTCATGTACCGTATTCTAGTGCTGTTGGCAATCTTATGTATGCTATGATCTGTACAAGGCCTGACTTGTCTCATGCTGTTAGTGTGGTTAGCAGATTTATGCATAATCCTGGTAAGGAACATTGGAATGCAGTTAAGTGGATTCTTCGTTATTTGAAAGGTACTTTTGACTATGGCTTGATGTTTGAAAAGAAATTGGTGAAGTCAAACAATATTATTGGGTTTGTTGATGCTGATTATGCTGGTGATCTTGATAAGAGGAGATCTATTTCTGGTTATGTATTCTCTTTATGTGATTCTGCAGTGAGTTGGAAAGCTTCATTACAATCTATAGCTGCTCTTTCTACTACTGAAGCAGAGTATGTCGCAGCTACGGAAGGTGTTAAAGAAGCTCTTTGGTTGCAAGGTCTGGTTTCTGAACTTGGTATTCCACAGGATGTCAATACTGTTTATTGTGATAGCCATAGTGCTATTTGTTTGACCAAGAATGATATGTATTATGCCAAGACCAAGCACATTGATATCAAGTACCACTTTATCAGCGATGTTGTTGCTGAAGGCAAGATTGTTGTGGGAAAGATACATACTGATGATAATCCTGCAGACATGCTTACAAAGCCATTATCTAATACCAAGTTCAAGCATTGCCTTGACTTGGTTAGTATTCGCGGAGTTTGAAGCTCTTCGGGTTTTATGAGAAACATTTCTTTCATGGATTTAGAGTCAAGGGGAGATTTGTTGGGATATGCTTCTATCTCTTAATTTGTTGGGATATATCTCTATCCCCTAATTTGTTACCTAATTTGTTGAGATATGTCTCTATCTCCTATTCTATCTCCTATTCCTTTTGGCCTATAAATATGCACCCCATGTACTCTGTAAATCTGAACCATTATAGTGATTTGTTTCTCCGTGGTTTTTTCCCTTTCACCTTGAAGGGGTTTTTCCACGTTAAATCCTGTGTCACTTTCCTAACAGTATAATTTCCTGTAAAGCAAAATCAATTCAAAACACGGCAGATCAAGAGCAGATATCAGTCCTCAGTCCTATTAAGTATATGTGTATATGTGTATATGTATTGGATGTGTCTAAATCTGACTTTAGCCCTTAGGCTATTATATCTATAAATACTGGGCTTTTGACCCTAATACAATTTGAGGTTAATCTTAACATGGTATCAGAGCCAAGTTTCACAACCCTAACCCTAACCTCCCGTGGTTCTTGATGTTTATGCCGTCGCCGCTGTCGTCGTCATCGCCGCCGTCAGATCCACGTGTCTTCCTCGCCGCCGGCCTTCCCCGCACCTGATCCGGTCTTCCCCGCACCCGATTCGGCCTCTTTCTAGCGCGGACGCAATCTGCCCCGCGCTGTCCGGCTCCGGCCGCCGCTGCCCGTCTCCCGTGTCGTCCGGCTCCGGCCGCCGCCGCCCCATCCGGCGCTGGCCTCAATCCTCGCGCGGACGCGCCTTGCCGCCCGATCCTAGCCCCGCGCCACCGCCTGTCGCGGCCCCAGCCGCGCCTCTCCTCGCGTGGGCGCCTCCCCTCCCGGCGTCGCCGCCCGTCTCCCGCGCCGCCCCGCCCGGCGCCGCCGCCCGTCGTGGCCCCTCCAGGCCTCGGCGCCGCCTCCTCCTCGCGCGGCTGCCGTCGCCGTCCCATCCGGCCGCCTCCAGGCCCCGGCGCCCCATACTCCCGCGCCGCCGCCCGATCCGGCCCTGGCCGCGCCTCTCCTCGCGCTGGCCCTCAATCCCGGTGTCGCCGCCCAATCTGGCTCCCGGTGCGCCTCCCGGCCGGCCCAGCCTCCCTTCTTCAATTTAAAAAAAAAACTTCTGTACCCTTTTGTGTGTGCTCCTTTCAGTTGATGTCGTCTGTCTCCTCGGATCTTACGATCCCTTCCTCCGACGTTATGGCATCTTCAGTTTCTTCAGGAGGTTTCTCCCTGCCACTCTGTGATGTGAAACTCAAAAGCATTGCTGATTATCGTGAATGGTCTATTGTCATGACATCTTTTCTTGATGGTTTTGGCCTGCGTGGACATGTGGACGGGACACGTCGCCAGCCACTCCCCAGTGATCCTACTTTGTCTACTTGGCTGCGTGATGAAGCCAGGGTAAAGTGTCTCATTATGCAGAGCACTTCGTCGGACATTCGGCTGAGTATCGATTCTTTACCCACCTGTCAAGATATATGGGATTTTCTTGCTACTCGCTACCGACAGGTGGGTCATGCACTTCGCTGGTCTCTTTGCCAGCAACTTTCTGCCTCTCAGCAGGGCGATCAGACTGTGGAGGAGTTTTACAATCAGCTTTGCAAGATTTGGCGTCAGCTGGACTCTATGGCACCCACTGATGCCGGACCTCTCACCCTTCGGTATAGGGAAGAGGAGCGTGTTTTTCAGTTTCTGATGCGTCTCCGGTCAGAGTTTGAGATGGTTCGCTCTCAACTTCTGAATCGTGAGACCCTCTGCTCTTTGGAAGAGACTGTCCGGGCCCTTGTTGCTGAGGAGACTCGACTGCGTTCTTTGGCGTCTCACTTCACCTCATCACCTTCTACGGTGTTGGCTATGTCGTGGTCTAGTTTGACTTCTCTGCGCACTGAGGCGCGTGCCCCTACGGTCTGTTCACACTGTAAGAAGCCAGGCCATACTTTTCAGCGCTGCTTCAGTCTTCATCCAGAGCTGAAGGCTCAGTTTAAGCGTGATCGTGCTGCTCGCCGTGGCCGTTCTACTCCTGCTGTGTCTTCTAGCACATCCTCTGATCAGCCAGCTCCTCTCACTGCTGCAGAGCTGCGCCAGCTTCATACTCTTTTACAGCGCCAGACTACTATACCCTCCTCGTCTTCTGCTGGGGCTGCAGTTCACTCTACCCCATCATCAGGTACAGGTAGTCCCTGGGTTCTAGATTCAGGGGCGTCTTTCCATATGACGTATGATTGTTCAGCATTACAATCATGTCGGCCGTCGTAGGATCATATTTCTATTCAGACAGCTGATGGCACTACTTTACCGGTTACATATCAGGGCATCATTTCTACCACTCAGTTTACTGTTTCTGATGTCTCTTGTGTACCACAACTGCAGCTGTGCCTTATGTCCGTCTCTCAGTTTGCTCGACTGAAGTGTTTTATTGGGTTTGATGATTCTTTTTGCTATGTGCAGGATCGTTGGACGGGAGCTCTCATTGGACGTGGCCGACTTCACAGTAGCCCCAAGAGTCTCTACCACCTTGATTACCTACATCTTCCGGTTTCTTCTCCGACCACTGCTACTTCGGTCTCTACTCCTTCAGTCTTCGCGTTTATCCCTGCGTCGTCTATCAGCTTTCATCAGTGGCATCATAGTTTGGGTCACCTTTCTAACCCTCGCTTATCTAGTCTAGTGCGTTAGGGTGTTTTAGATCCTGTCACTTCTGATAGTTCTTTATCTTGTTCGGGTTGTAAGCTTGGCAAACAGCTACAACGTCCGTATCCTACTAGTATTTCTAGGTCAAGTCGTGTTTTCAGCTTATTCATTCCGATGTATGGGGTCCTGCTCCTTTTGTTTCGAAAGGTGGACATAAATATTATGTGATTTTTATTGATGATTTTTCTCGCTATTGCTGGATTTATTTCATGAAACATCGTGGTCAGTTGTTATCTATCTACCAGTCTTTTGCTTGTATGGTCCATACTCAGTTTTCCTGCTCCATTCAGACCTTTCGCTCTGATTCTGGAGGTGAGTACTTATCCACATCATTTCGACAGTTTCTCTCTGATGAGGGTACCCTTCGTCAGTTATCTTGTCCAGGTGCTCATGCTCAAAACGGTGTTGCTGAACACAAACACTGTCACATTATTGAGACTGCTCGTACTCTTATGCTTGCCTCTTTTGTTCCTCACTCTTTCTGGGCTGAGGCTATTTCCACGGCTGTGTATCTTATAAATATACAGCCGTCTACTAGTCTCGATGGTCGGGTTCCTTTTCAGCTTCTGTTTTCCACTCCTCCGACATATGCACATCTTCGAGTCTTTGGGTGTGCGTGTTATGTCCTCCTTCCTCCTCGTGAGCGTACCAAGTTGATCGCTCAATTTGTTGAGTGTGTTTTTCTTGGCTACAGTCGTGAACATAAGGGTTATCGTTGTTATGATCCCTCTGCTCGTCGTCTTCGTTTCTCTCGAGATGTCACCTTTGATGAGAGTCGATCTTTCTTTTATTCTTCTTCTTCTCATTCGTCTGTTCCCACAGAGTCCATCAGTTTTCTCTCCATCCCCTCTTATTCTCTTTTTCCTTCTTCACTTCATCTGCTTCCGCCTCTCTGTCTGATCATAGCTCTCCACCTGTCCCACCGCTCTCTATAGTCCAGCCTTCATCTTCTGAGACTTTGTCTTCTGAGCCTTTGTCTTCTTCCTCTCCTGAGATCTCTTTGGATTCTGCTACTCGTGATTTGGCCTCTTCCGATGAGACTTCTACCGATGATCTGCCAACATCATCATCACCTAGGTATGCACTTCGTGATCGTAGTACGATTTTACCTCCTGCTCGTTATAGTATGTGTCGTGGTATAAAAAATACCTCGGCAGGTTTGACCGTGCGACGGGTCACCCCACGTTGGACAATCCCAGAGATTGACACAGGGGTTTATACAGGTTCGGGCCTCAGTTGAGGCCCTAGTCCTGTCGACGTGCTCCCGACGAGCGTCGGCTAGGGGGCTCTCTCCTGGAGAGAGGGCTCCAGAACACGCCTTTTTGTCTTTTTGGATTGAGTACAAATGAATGTCTCTCTTTACAAAAGAGGGTTACAAGGGTATATATAGACCCCAAAAGACGCAAATTACTGAACTACCCCTGCTGCCACCGTAGGATCGGGGGCAAAATGGTCTTTTGACGAGGTCCAGGGCACCGATTTCTGACATGTGG
This sequence comes from Pharus latifolius, assembly GCA_019359835.1. Taxonomy (NCBI): domain Eukaryota; kingdom Viridiplantae; phylum Streptophyta; class Magnoliopsida; order Poales; family Poaceae; genus Pharus; species Pharus latifolius. Next base: position 12,686,310 of record CM033325.1, on the reverse strand, counting down.
CGGCCCTCGAAATCAGTGCCCACCTGAGGGCTCCGGGAGACGTCTTCCCCGGCCCGGAGAAGGGGCTCCGGGAGAGGGGCTCTCCCTAGCCCGGAGAAGGTGCGCCGGGGGAGGTCTCCCCCGAGCCCGGGGGAGGGCTCCGGGAGACGTCTTCCCCGGCCCGGAGAAGGGACTCCGGGAGAGGAGCTCTCCCTAGCCCTGAGGAGGTGCGCCGGGGGAAGTCTCTCCCGAGCCCGGGGGAGGGCTCCGGGAGACGTCTTCCCCGGCCCGGAGAAGCGACTCCGGGAGAGGAGCTCTCCCTAGCCCTGAGGAGGTGCGCCGGGGGAGGTCTCTCCCGAGCCCGGGGGAGGGCTCCGGGAGACGTCTTCCCCGACCCGGAGAAGGGGCTCCGGGAGAGGAGCTCTCCCTAGCCCGGAGGAGGTGCGCCGGGGGAGGTCTCTCCCGAGCCCGGGGGAGGGCTCCGGGAGACGTCTTCCCCGGCCCAGAGAAGGGGCTCCGGGAGAGGAGCTCTCCCTAGCCCGGAGGAGGTGCGCCGGGGGAGGTCTCTCCCGAGCCCGGGGGAGGGCTCCGGGAGACGTCTTCCCCGGCCCAGAGAAGGGGCTCCGGGAGAGGAGCTCTCCCTAGCCCGGAGGAGGTCCTCCGGGGGAAGTTTCTCTCAACCCCGGAGAAGGAACTCCCATGGTGACGTTTCTGGCGTTGGCTAGTATTTTCCCCCAACAGAAGCCCCCCGCACCCCCGGGGACACTTTGATGTCGCCGGGGCGTGCGATTCGTTACCTTAGAAGCATGGCTCTCCCGGGAAGCGAATATAACATCCATAACTCGCCCTCGTCCGGGAGAGGGGCACTATTTAAGTTGGCCATATATTGCCTCGATGTTTGTGCGACCTTTCGTATTTACGGTGTAGATCCCTCGAGCTGACACGTGGCAGCCATCGAGGGCACCTCAGCTGCCTATATAAGGCGGGGCCCACCTCAAGGGAGGCACGCTTTCTTTCTCCTTAATCCTCATAATCCACCAAATTCTTCGGGAGTAACCTCTTCCCCGGTTGCTCTCCGGAACTAACTTCTCCCCCGGTTTCACAAAGCCCTGCGGGAGAAGAAATGGCGTCGAAGGGACGCGGGAAGGCTTCGGGTGTCCCGGAGGACGCAACCTCCGATTATCTCGGGACAACCGAGTTTGCTGCGGGGGACCGGGACACCCTCATCTCCCGGAGGATTTTTGCGGAGAGGGACATTCGCGTCCCGGCTGCTGGGGAGACGACCCCAAACCCCTGGGAAGGAGAAATTGTGGCCTTCATGGCCTTCATCCAGGCGGGCCTGCGGCTCCCGATCCACCCGCTTCTCCGAGATTTCCTCCGGGGGCACGGGATCGCCTTGAACCACCTAACACCCAACGTTCTCGTGAGGATGGGGCTGTTTCTGTGGTTAAGCGAGACAGCCGTCGGAGTGGAGGGGACTCTCCGCCTCTTCCAATACTTCTACCGGGTGCAATCGAAGAGCTCCCCGGTGGTGAAGCACGGGCCCAAGTCTACTTCCGGCTCCGTGATGCTGAAATTCGCTCCCTCCCGGGCGGAAGAGTACCCGGTGGCCGCCTCACAAGAGCACTGGGAGGGATGGAGCCGGAAATGGTTTTATCTCCGGGCGGGCGACCCGGAGATGATTTACTCCGCGAGGCCGGCGACATTAGGTCGTTCCCCCGGCCCTCCGGTGCTAACGATGGAGGAGCTAACCTCCGTCGCCAAAATGAAGGAGGCTCGCTCCCGGAGGAGCATGCGAGACTTAGCGGAGGAGCTGCTCCTCCTCCGGCTTAGTCCCTTCAGCCGGAGTAGGAAGGGTCCGGGACTGGGCCCGGAGCTTCGTCCCCCGCGATTCCCGGTGGCGCGGCGTAAGTTTCTTCTCTCCGGGAGTTCACACATCACGGGGATTAGTTTCTAAAACTTTGCTCTTTGCAGTTAGGTCCTACAAGTCCACCCGGGAGAAGGCGGAGCACCTCCTCGGGAGGTACTACGAGGACGAGCACTCCCGGTGTCTTGCTGCCATCGGGGAGGGTCCTCCCCGGAACATCGTCTCCGAGGCCTTCGGGATGACCCTCCCGGAAAGGGTTCCATTTCCAACCCCGGGCTCCCACAGGCGGCGGGAGACGGGGGCGCTCCCGGCGGCCAAACGCGCTAAGACCGCGCAGGTACCGGGAGAGGGCTCCAATCAAGACCACCCCCCTTCACCAGCGCCGGCACAGAGGCCGGCGGGGACGCCCGATGCGCCGGGAAAGACAAGACCCCCGGGGCAGGTGAGGTCCTCCCCGGCCCAGGCGACTCCGGGGACGCGTCGAACGCCGGGCGAGGTGAGGCCATCTCCGGTCCAAAGTACGATGGCCCCCCGGCGACCGGGGGAGACTACTCCTCCGGCTCAAGTCACCCCCTAGAGGGGGTCGCAGCCCCCGGAGCCGGGGCATGAAGAGAGCCCCACGGACACGGCCACGCTGGTCGCGCAACTTGATGCCCTGGGGGCATCAGGCGTGTTCGACCACGTGGTCGTGGAGGAGGATGAGTCCACCTCGGGGGGACTACGACGCCACTCCTTCCCCGGAGCAAGCTCTTCGGGAGGATCCCCCGGGGGTGTACTTCCGGGGCAACGGGGTCTTCGCGCGCTTGGATGCGCTCTTTGCCCCCGACGTCGCGTCTTCCCCAACACCGCCTGCCGGGGGAGCCAGCCATCACGTCCCCCCCGGGGGCGGCACCTTAACGACACCGCAACCGGGGAAGGGAGCCCCCAGGACGCTACAGTGCTCTCCCCGCGCGGGGGACGGGAGGTCCCCCGCCCCACCACCGGGAGACACTCTCCAAGGCTCCGGGAGTAGGGTTGGCCAGGGGGGCCTGCCTATGGGAGGAGATACCCGTTCCCCGGCGCGGGGAGCGTCTCTCTTCTCCTCGGAGGAGACGCGCAAGCTCTCCCTGAGCCTCGTCACCCCTACGGTGCGAGCTCACGTTCGGGAGGGCGGCATTGATGAGCGGTACGGGGAAGTCGTCTCCCTGGCCTTACAGGTGAGAAACTTGAAAACTCCCTCCTCCTCGCTTGCATTTACTGACATTCTTTTTCCGTAGACCACCGCCGTAGCTCGCGCCGTCCGGACTCGCCTCGCCCGGGAGAGCGAGGACATGAGGGCGGCCTTGGCCGCCGCGGAAGCGGAGCGTGACGCCGCTGTCCGGGAGAGGGACGCAGCAGTCCAGGCCCGGGAGAGGTTCGTCCAAGAGAGGGACGCGACCGCCCGGGAGCTGGAGCGCCTCCGGGAGTAAGTGCTGGCCCCCGCGGAGGTTGCCCGGGACACCGCCGTCTGGGAGCTGGAGGGCGTCCGGGAGCAGCTCGCGTCCTCCGAGGAGGCTCGCTCCCGGGCGCTTCAGGAGGCGGAGGCTACGGGGGCGCGAGCCCTCGTGTCAGCGGGGAATCGACTCCGGGCCACGTTGATTGGGCTCGGAGTCGAGTTCCGGGAGGAGGGGAATCCTCGCAACCCGCTGGTGTCTTTGGCGGAGGCGCATAGGTTCCTCACCCGGCACATCGCGGTGATTCCGGAGGCCGCGGATGTCCGTGCCCAGGCCTTGGCGTCCACCACCGCCGCGCTCGCAGCCTCCTTGGTGGAGTACCAGGGGGCCGGGGCCCAAGCTATTGGGCGCCTCGTCCCCCGGAGCTTCCAGGAGTTTTACGAGCCACGCCGGGCGGCGCTGGAGGAGTTGGCGGGGGCTTTCTACGACCGCGTGATTGAGCCCCCGCAAACGAGACGTCCCCAAGCGGCCGGGGAAGAAGCTCCGGGCGACGCCTCCTCCGGGGGGGACGACGCCGGGAAAGTATGAGCCTCCTGTCCCCCCTGGGTAGATTAGGGGATTTTTTTGTATAGGATTTTTGCTCCCGGTAGTTCCGTAGGGGGAACCCCGGACTTGTAAATTATTCATCAATGAAATGAAAAATTTTTGCTAAGTTGTATCTCGTCATGGTCAGGTGTCCGGGGCGGGGGTCCCGGAGAAGGACGTGGAAATCACTCCCATCTCCGGGAGTCTCGCCCCCGGTGTCCCCCGGGGGGAACAAGCCTTGCTCCGGTGGTTGCCCGATTGGCACTTGGCGAATTTTGACAACCACCGCGCGGAGTTGCCTGAACCTCCCCCGGGAGTGTGGGAGGCGATTCCTTTGCGAATCGAACCTCCCAAAGGGTATGAATACTGGCCGGAGGACATGTTCAACGCAGCGAGGCGACGAGTTCGAAGCTTGTACCGGGACATGGCGAGGACTTGACGATGGGCCTAGGAGATGCTGGTTCTCCGCATTAGACGTAGGTAGCCTCCCATATGCCCACCGGGAGTAATCACTCCCGGTTGTACCCTGTAAGCCTACCGGGAGAGGCTGTCTCCCGGCTTATTTTCCATGGAATAAAAAAGGGCACGTCTTTTCGCTTATTTTGTGCTTTTAATCACCGGACGAGAATACTTGGGGGATAAACCCCGGGGGAGCGAGGCTCCACTTCCGGAGACAACTCTTCCGGGGGACGAAGATCCGGGGAGCAAAGCTCCACCCCTGGAGGACGAAGTTCCGGGGGAGGTTCCTCCTTCGGAGAACGAAGTTCTGGGGGAGAGACTCCTCCGGAGAATGAAGATCTGGGGGAGAGGCTCCTCCTCCGGAGGACGAAGTTCCGGGGAGCAAGGCTCCACCTCCGGAGGACGAAGTTCCGGGGGAGAGTCCTCCGGAGAACGAAGATCCGGGGAGCAAGGCTCCACCTCCGGAGGACGAAGTTCCGGGGGAGAGACTCCTCCGGAGAACGAAGATCCGGGGGAGAGGCTCCTCCTCCGAGGACCACTCCTCCGGGGGACGAAGGTCCGGGGAGCAAGGCTCCACCTCCGGAGGACGAAGTTCCGGGGGAGAGACTCCTCCGGAGAACGAAGATCCGGGGGAGAGGCTCCTCCTCCGGGGGACGAAAGTCCGGGGAGCAAGGGCTCCGTCTCCGGAGGATTCTAGATGCCTTAGATGCCTCCCGAACGAAATTTAGCTGGGTATTTCATCTCCTCCCCCTGCAGCGGGGGGTGACCTGAACAGGCGGCCCGCGCTGAAATCATAAGAAAATATCGCAGTTGTTCCCATGAGGGGTGGCACCCTCGAAGGGTTATCCTCGTGCAAGCGAGTGTGGGATAAAAGATCTATCGGTCGCGCGACCTAGATCGCTCCCGGAGGAGGAAGAGCATAAAAGCAAGCTTTAGAGTGTATGGGGGGGGACTAGTCCCCCAAAGTGACTCGCTACCTCGGTTCCTTGGGAACCAGGTTGCCGCTTACGCCCTCAGTCCACGAGGGGATATTGTAAGCCGCCCAAGGGGGAACGGGGCTCCCGCCGTCGGGACTTAAGGCTGAGCTGGAGCCTGTAGCTTCCTCGCGATGAGGGCATCCTCAGGGGGCATCCTCATGGGGAGGGCATCCTCGAGATGAGGGTATTGCCTCAGGGGCGATTAAAGAAGTCTGCACAAAAACACATGGAGAAAAAACCACTTGCATTGATTAAAACAAGTTGTTACAATGCCTCCACCCTTTGCGGGATCGCAGACAAAGGGGCGGAGGGCAAAAGGGCCTTTGAGGCCATTGTTACAACTCACCGCGCCTTCCCCTTGTGAAGTCCAAATAAGGGGAAGGGGGGAGGATCGGAGACTAAGTGTAAAATTTGCGGAGCAGGTCCGCGTTCCATGTGTGCTTCAGCTCTTGGTCTTCGAGAGTAGAGAGCTTGTAAGCCCCCGAGCCAAGGATTGTGGAAATCCTGTATGGCCCTTCCCACTTTGGGCTGAGCTTCCCTTGGGCTTGAGGGTCGGTGACGCGCTTGAGGACAAGGTCTCCCAAACGGAAGGCCCTCCCCCGAACACGCTTGTTGTAGGCGCGCGCCATCTCGCGTTCGTAAATGGCGTTGCGGAGGAGGGCTCTGTCCCGCTCTTCTTCAACGAGGTCCACCTCCAGCCTCTGGTTGTCTTCGTTGGCTTGAAACGCGGCTGCCGAGACTCCCTCGAGGAGTTCGACTCGCAGCGATCGGAAATTGATTTCCGAGGGTAGCACTGCCTCAGCCCCGTACACGAGCGAGAAGGGGGCACGCCCTGTTGCTCGGCTTGGGGTCGTTCGCATGGAGCAGAGAATGCTCGGGAGCTCTTCCGCCCATGCCCCACGCCTGGAGGCGCTTTGCTCCAGGCGGCGACGGAGCCCTTGGAGGATAACTCCATTGACGCGCTCCACCGCCCCATTGCTCTTGGGGTGAGCCACTGAGGCGAAGTGGAGGGTCGTACCCAAGTTCTGGCAGAACTCGCGAAAGATCGCTGAGTCGAACTGGGTTCCGTTATCCACGGTAATCTCGCGGGGGACCCCGAATCGGCACACTATGTTCTTCCAAAAGAACCTTTGCACCGCACGAGATGTGATGGCGGCGAGGGGCTCGGCCTCCACCCATTTGGAGAAGTAATCCACAGCCACAACCGCATACTTGTATCCCCTCGACGCTGGGGGGAACGGGCCTAGGAGGTCCATTCCCCACCGTGCGAAGGGCCAGGTGAGGGGGATTGCCTGCAGAGTTGCGGAGGGTAGGTTGGAGCCCTTTGCCATTTTTTGGAAAGCCCCGCAAGCAGAGACGAGGTCTCTTGCGTCGCGGGCGACCGTTGGCCAGTAGAAACCCTGGAGGATGGCTTTAGACGCGACGGCCCGGGGGCCGAGGTGAGAACCACAACACCCGAGGTGAATATCTTCGAGGAGCTGAACTCCCTCCTCCTGCGGGAGGCAGCGAAGCAGCGCCGAGGCCCCTCGCTTGTACAACGTCCCTTCTATCAGCACGTACGCTCGCGCCTTAGCGCGAAGGCGCTTGGCTTCGGCTTCATCGGAGGGCTCCCCCTCTCCCTTGATGCAAGAGACAAGGGGGGCCATCCAGGATGTGGCCCGGACGATTTCCGTGACGACGGGGTCGCGGGACTCAGAGTCCGGGTCGGGAGCCGTCGCGGAAGGTTTTGAGATGACTTCCAAGAAGGCCCCTTCGGGGAGAGGCCCCCGGGCACTTGCTGCCCTGGCGAGGGTGTCGGCTCGATCGTTGTCCCTACGCGGGATACGACGCGCCTCGAGGCCGTCGAAGTATTTTTCCATCTTCCGGACCTCGTCAAGGTAGAGGCTCAAATTCGGGTCATGGCACAAGTAGGACTTGTCCATTTGACATACCACGAGTTGAGAATCCCCCTTGACGAGAAGGCGTCGGATGCCCAAAGAGCGGGCGAGGCGTAGCCCTAGGAGAAGGGCCTCATACTCCGCGACATTGTTCGTCGCGGGGAACTCGAGCCTGGCTGCATATTCGAGGGTTCTCCCCTCGGGGCTTCGCAGGCTACTCCCGCGCCGGCTCCCGCCAGGCATAGGGAGCCGTCGAAGAAGAGGGTCCAATGGTCGTTGCGCGGCGGGGCGGCACGCGCTTCTTCTTCCAGCCCAGGGACCGGAGCCCACTCGGCCACAAAGTCCGCCAGGACCTGCGATTTGATCGCGGTTCGTCCGGTAAGGGATAGCGAGAAGGGGGCTAGCTCGGCCCCCCATTTCCCTATCCGTCTGGTCGCTTCCTTGTTCCGAAGCACCTCTCCCAAAGGGAGAGAGGAAGGCACCGTGATAGGGTGGCCTAGGAAGTAGTGGCGGAGCTTCCTGGAGGCCATTAGGAGGGCGTAACAAACCTTCTCCATCTTCGTATATCTCGTTTTAGCGCCTTGGAGAGCCTCGCTCACATAGTAAACTGGGCGTTGGTGCCCATCTTCTTCCTTGACGAGAACCGCGCTGACGGCAACTGGAGTGGCCGCGAGGTAGAGGAGCAAGGGCTCCCCCTGACGCGGGCTTACGAGCATTGGAGGGCTCGCGAGATATTTCTTCAGGTCCTCGAATGCAGTTTGTGCCTCGGGGGTCCAATGGAACCCCTCAAGGCCGCGGAGGATCTTGAAAAATTGGAGGACGCGCTCCCCCGAGCGTGAGACGAAGCGACTTAACGCGGCCAAGCGGCCGGTGAGTCGTTGTACATCCTTGACAGAACGCGGTGGAGGCATGTCGAGGAGGGCCCGAATTTTTTCGGGATTGGCTTCGATGCCCCTTTGGGACACAAGGAAGCCGAGGAGTTTTCCTCCGCGAACGCCGAATGCGCATTTTTCCGGGTTAAGCCTTAACCCGTACTTACGGAGATTGCGGAAGGTTTCTCCCAAGTCTTTGATATGAGCAGCCGAGCGCGCGCTCTTGACGACTGCATCGTCAACATGCACTTCCACGTTGCGGCCAATCTGATCCCTCAGGACCAAGCTCATCAGGCGCTGGAAAGTTGCCCCGGCGTTTTTCAACCCGAAAGGCATGTGGACATAGCAGAAGGTACCGAGGGGAGTTATAAAACTCGTCTTTTCCTCGTCCTCCTCCGCCATTCGGACTTGATGATAGCCCGAGTAGGCGTCCAAAAAGCTCATCAGCTCGCATCCCGCGGTGGAATCCACCAGTTGGTCGATCCGCGGGAGCGGGAAATCATCTTTGGGGCAAGCTTTGTTGAGGTCGGTGAAGTCGACGCACATTCTCCACTTGCCGCTTGCCTTCTTTACGAGGACGGGGTTCGCTAGCCACTCGGGGTGTAGGACCTCCCGAACGAACCCCGCCTCCCGGAGTCTAGCGATCTCCACCTTGATGGCCTCCTGCCTCTCGAGGGAGAGCTTTCTCATTTTCTGTTTCACCGGGAGGCGGCCGGGTATTACTGCGAGCTTGTGCTCGATAACATCCCTGGGCACACCCCCCATGTCCGCGGGCTTCCATGCGAAGACGTCCGCGTTTTCGTGAAGGAAGTCGGCGAGTTGCGTCGCGTGTTCCTCGGGGAGATCAGCCCCGATCTTGATGGTCTTCCCCTCGTCCTGGAAAAGAGAGATTTCCCGAAGGTCTCCCTCAGGGCGAGGCTTGGGAAGGAACTTCCCGGGGAGCGTGATTGGCATGTTTGGAATTGAGGGGGAGCTCCCTCCCCCCGGGGCCTTGACCAGGTTAACGTCCCCGATCACTGCGGAGGCGCGCTCGTACAGAGAGCGAGCCACACCCTGGTCACCATGCATGGAGATCACCCCGCTCGGCCCGGGGATCTTCATGCAAAGATAGTTGTGGTGGACCGCTGCTCCAAAGCGGTTGATGATGGTTCTCCCCATTATGGCGTTGTAGGAGGAGGGGAGATCCACCACGTCGAACCGAACCATTTCGGTCCGGTAATTATCTGGGGTGCCGAATGTCATTGGGAGGTCGACCTTCCCAACAGGATGTATGGTTTTCCCCGGGACGAATCCTTGTAGGGGCCCCACCGCGGGTTGCAGGAGCTTCTCGTCCACCTGCATTTCTTTGAACGTCTTTAGGTAGAGGACGTCCGCGGAGCTCCCGCCGTCCACCAAGATTCGGGCAAGGCGGCAGTTGAACACGGTGGCTGAGACGATCAGCGCGTCATTGTGGGGGAAGCGCACCCCACTCGCGTCTTCGATGGTGAACGTCAACGGGACGTCCGACCATTTGGACGGCCGGGACGTGTTAACGGCCCCTATTACCTTCACCTCCCGCGCATACTCTTTGCGCTGGCGTTTGGAATCTCGCCCGGAGGCAGATCCTCCCACAATGACATTGATGTGCCTCTCGGAGGCTTGGAAGGGGAGCTCGTTGCTCGAACCCTTTTCCTGGCCTTGCCTCTGACGTCCCCCTGGCGGAGAGGGGAGTGCCGCCAAGGCTGGTGATGGAAGGGGTAAGGAGGTAGAACCTCCTCCTCCTCCTCCTCCCCCCGGCCCATGTTGCTCGAGGAATGTCGCGAAATGGTTGAGGAGCGCGTGGCATTCTCGGGTTGCATGGGAGTTGGACTTGTGGTAAGCGCACCACAAAGTGGCTCCAGACTCCTTGCCTTCTTGCGGACGGGAGGATCGGCTTCCTCCACCGCCTTTGGGCTTGGAAAAGGGGCGCTGTCCCCGGTTAGGCTCCCGAGAGCCGCCTCCGCCTTCGAGGACGAAAGTGTCCCGAGGCCTTGGCTCGTTGCGGGGCCCCCTCCGGGGACGTTTGTTGGAGGGGTCCTTCGCGTCCCTCTCCCCGGGGACGGAGGTCCCCTGGTGCTTTTTCCAGAGATCGTCTTCTTCGGCTCTCGCGTACTTCTCGAGTACGTTGAAGAGCTCGTCGGCGGAGGACGGGCAACTCCGGGAGAGTCTTCGGTGGAGCTCTCCCGGGAGAATGCCACTCTTGCACGCTTCGATCACCGTCGAGTCGGGGACGTGAGCCACCTTGCTCTTGATCTACGCGAAGCGTTTGAAGAAACTTCGTATTGTCTCCCCCGACCGTTGGCGAGCGGTGTACAACTGCGACGAATCCAGGGGACGGATGTAATTCCCCTGGAAATTTGCGCAGAATTCGCGCTTCAGCTGCGCGAATGACTTGATGGACCCGCTCTTTAGGTTATAGAACCATGACCGAGCTATTCCCGAGAGGTAGAGGGGGACGACGTTGCATTGGACGCTTTCGTCCCCCCCAACCGCCGAGATGGCCGTGGAGTATACCTGCACGAACTCGTAGGAGTCGGCCTCCCCGTTGTAGTGCTCGATACGGGGCGGCCGATATGGTTTCGGCCACCGAACACGCCGGAGGCGGCGGCAAAGGGGTTGGTTAGCCCCTTCCACTTCCTTTGGGGAGTTTGCATCGATATCCCTCTTCACGGGGGAAGCGCGTTCATTGTCCGAATCGGAGAGGGGTCCCAACGGACCGCCGGCCTTCCGGTATCGCCTTCGCTCTTCGGGGTTGGTGGAGCTCACCTCTTGTATCTCGGGGGGACCTCCGGAAGTGACGGAGGCCTCTTGCATGGGTCTTTTACCCTTGTCTGTAGGGACAAGGGGGGCGCGCTTGCGCGCGAGTGATTCCCGGCCGTACCGGGACGGGGCGCCTTCGGACCTTGCCGCGCGCATGCGCTCCACCTCCTCCCGAGTGAACCGCGTTTGGTTCACCGGGGGAGCCCGAGGAGGGGGACCCGGGGGAGGAGGCGGATATGCGCCCGTCACCAGCGCGGGAGAGGAATCGCGGGCCGGACGAGTCCCGGCCACAGAGACGGCCCGCGGCGTGGGAAGACTTCCCCACGGGGGAACGGCCTGTAATGTAGGAATCACCCCGGGGATACCCGTTGGGATAGGCGTAGTCCCAGGGGGGAGAATTCCTTCCGGGGCAAGGGATGGTTCGGGAACGGGAGAACCCCCGGGGAACGAAAGCCCTCCCGGCGGGGGGTAGCCCCCGGAGACGGGCTGACCCCCCGGGAGTGAAGGACCTCCGGAGGTGGGGACGCCTCCCGGGAAAGGGTAGCCCCCGGAGACGGGCTGACCCCCCAGGAGTGAAAGACCTCCGGAGGTGGGGACGCCTCCTGGGAAAGGGTAGCCCCCGGAGACGGGCTGACCCCCCGGGAGTGGACCTCCGGAGGTGGGGACGCCTCCCGGGAAAGGGTAGCCCCCGGAGACGGGCTGACCCCCCGGGAGTGAAGGACCTCCGGAGGTGGGGACGCCTCCCGGGAAAGGGTAGCCCCCGGAGACGGGCTGACCCCCCGGGAGTGACGGATCTCCGGAGGTGGGGGTGCTTCCCGGGAAGGGGAAAGCCCCCGGAGCGAAGAAGGTTCCTGGGTGTCCCATCATGAACGGAGGTGCCATCCCTCCGAACTGGAACGGGTGCGGGTACGCGGGGGCCGGAGGCCGCGCTATGGCGCGTAACAACTCTTCCAGAGTACGTTGTGCGCGAAGCTGTCCCTCCACCAGCACCCCGAGTAGCGGGTCACCTGAAGTTGAAGGCATTACCTGGGGTACGCTTGGTCCTCCCAAACCGGAACCTTCGGGCAGGCTCGCAGGAGTCGTTCCCCCGCCAAGGATGACGGGAGAGTTGAGTGTTGCCTCCCCCCGAGTGTCCCCGGGAGGGGGTGTCGCGACGACGGCCCCTTGCGCGGGTGGTGCAGGGTTGCTAGAGCCGGCATCGTTGGAGACGGAGGTTAAGTGCCTCATCCTTCTTGGAGCCATGACTATTTGTCACGAGTCCCCACGGACGGCCCCAACTGTCGTGGTATAAAAAATACCTCGGCAGGTTTGATGACGTGCGCAACACGTGTTCCTCAACGCGAGCTGACCGTGCGACGGGTCACCCCGCGTTGGACAATCCCAGAGATTGACACAGGGGTTTATACAGGTTCGGGCCTCAGTTGAGGCCCTAGTCCTGTCGACGTGCTCCCGACGAGCGTCGACTAGGGGGCTCTCTCCTGGAGAGAGGGCTCCAGAACACGCCTTTTTGTCTTTTTGGATTGAGTACAAATGAATGTCTCTCTTTACAAAAGAGGGTTACAAGGGTATATATAGACCCCAAAAGACGCAAATTACTGAACTACCCCTGCTGCCACCATAGGATCGGGGGCAAAACGGTCTTTTGACGAGGTCCAGGGCACCGATTTCTGACACGTGGCGGCCCTCGAAATCAGTGCCCACCTGAGGGCTCCGGGAGACGTCTTCCCCGTCCCGGAGAAGGGGCTCCGGGAGAGGGGCTCTCCCTAGCCCGGAGAAGGTGCGCCGGGGGAGGTCTCCCCCGAGCCCGGGGGAGGGCTCCAGGAGACGTCTTCCCCGGCCCGGAGAAGGGACTCCGGGAGAGGAGCTCTCCTTAGCCCTGAGGAGGTGCGCCGGGGGAAGTCTCTCCCGAGCCCGGGGGAGGGCCCCGGGAGACGTCTTCCCCGGCCCGCAGAAGCGGCTCCAGGAGAGGAGCTCTCCCTAGCCCTGAGGAGGTGCGCCGGGGGAGGTCTCTCCCGAGCCCGGGGGAGGTCTCTCCCGAGCCCGGGGGAGGGCTCCGGGAGACGTCTTCCCCGGCCCGGAGAAGGGGCTCCGGGAGAGGAACTCTCCCTAGCCCGGAGGAGGTCCTCCGGGGGAAGTTTCTCTCAACCCCGGAGAAGGAACTCCCATGGTGACGTTTCTGGCGTTGGCTAGTATTTTCCCCCAACAGTATGCTTCTCACCAGTGATGTTCAGGAGCCTCGCAGCTATCAAGATGCGGCTCACATACCTGAGTGGCAGCTAGCCATGACCGAGGAGCTCTCCGTTTTGGAGCGTACAGGGACTTAGGATGTTGTTCCTTTACCCACAGGTGCAGTACCCATTACTTGCAAATGGGTTTTCAAAATCAAGACACGTTCGAATGGTTCTATTGAGCGTTATAAAGCGCGTTTTGTTTCTCAGGGATTTCAGCAACAGTATGGCCGTGACTATGAGGAGATGTTTGCTCCTGTTGCTCATATGACCACGGTGCGTACTCTCGTTGCAGTTGCTGCTACTCGTTAGTGGGCTATTTCTCAGATGGATGTGAAGAATGCGTTTCTTCATGGTGATCTTCAAGAGTCTATATGCAGCCACCACTTGGTTATTCTGCACCTACTGGTCATGTTTGTCTTCGTCGTGCTTTGTATGGTCTTAAACAAGCGCCTCGTGCTTGGTTTGCTCGCTTCAGTTCAGTACTTCTGACTGCTGGTTTTGTTGCTAGTGCTCATGATCCGGCCCTGTTTGTTCACACTTCTGCTCGTGGTCGAACACTTATCTTGCTCTATGTTGATGATATGTTGATTATGGGGGATGATGAGCAGTATGTTGCCTTTGTTAAGGCGCGTCTCAGTGAACAGTTCCAGATGTTTGATCTAGGTCCTTTGGGCTATTTTTTGGGTATTCAGGTTCTTTCTACTGCAGATGGCTACTACTTATCTCAAGAACGGTATGTTCTTGATCTACTTTCTCGTTCTGGTCTCACTGACACTCGTACAGCTGCTACACCCATAGAGTTGCATCTGCAACTGCGACCCACATATGGCTCTCCTCTTGAGGATCCCTCTAGATACCGTCACATTGTTGGGAGTCTGGTGTATCTGGCTGTCACTAGGCCGGATATTTCACATGTTGTTAGTGTCCTTAGTCAGTTTGTCAGTGCTCCCACCTCGGTACATCACAGTCATCTCCTTCGGGTACTTCGCTATTTACGTGGCACTTCTTCCCGTGGTTTGTTCTATGCCCGGACCAGTCAGCTTCACCTATATGCTTACTCTGACTCTACTTGGCGAGTGATGCTACTGATCGGTGTTCTATCACTGGCTATTGCATCTTCATGGGCACTTCTCTGCTTGCTTGGAAGTCCAAGAAACAGACTGCTGTTTCTCGTTCTAGTGCAGAGGCTGAGCTTCGTGCTTTGGCTACGACTACTGCTGAGATCATATGGCTTCGCTGGCTTCTTGCTGATTTCGGTGTGACTTGTACTGCTCCTACGTCACTTTTATGTGACAATATGAGTGCTATCCAGATTGCGCATGACCCTGTGAAGTATAAGTTAACCAAACATATTGGTGTTGATGCTTTCTTTACTCGTTATCATTGTGAGCACGGCACTATTGATCTTCAGTATGTGGCCTCTGATCTTCAGGTTGCAGACTTCTTCACCAAGCCATAGACACGCGATCATCATGAGTTCAGTCTTTCCAAACTCAATACGTTTGAGCCGCCTTGAGTTTGAGGGGGGTGTTAAGTATATGTGTATATATGTATATGTATTGGATGTGTCTAAATCTGACTTTAACTCTTGGGCTATTGTATCTATAAATACTGAGCTTTTGACTCTAATACAATTTGAGATTAATCTTAACAAGTCCAAATTTAGATCCGATCCCCATCCACACATATACAACTATTTTTTGAATGGGCATATCTACAACTATTGTTTTCTATAGCTTCATTGCTCTGTTTGGGTTTGGTCCCGTGCCTGATGATTACGTCCCCTCTTCTATTAAAACTTATTGGGTTTGGTCTTTGTTTCAATCCAAGTACAATGATATAAAAAAAACAATTGAGCATAATCATCCTATTAAATAAATTTATCTTTATTTGGGTTTGGTAGCAGTGAACACAAGCGACGGGTGATCAGAAGCACTTCACACTGCCTCAAAGGGGCTTACAGAGACGCATATTTTCATGGGTACTAATGATCTTTTCGTTATCAATCACGCTGGCCGCTTGGACATGGATGTCACAAACTTCTCTTGGCTCGGAGCACATGAGGAAATGGCCAACCCCGGCGATCTCATCGACTTCCGTGCCAGGGCATCAGGAACAGAGAGTGAACGCGGGAGTGACGAATTCACATGCCATGCGCTGATGTGCCTGCGAACACCACTTGGCGCGCTTCTGTATGCGCAAAGATTCATGGATAATGTTGTGTTTGTATCAAAGGCTAATCGTCATCTCCTTTCCATTTGTTTCACTTACTGCTAATCGGGGCAAAAACCTGACGTCTTACTTTCTCTGAACAATTCAGCAAGTATTTCACATTTGGATCTGGATAAAGATTTGCAAATATATTTTTGCTTTTGATATTCCTGGGGGCTAAAGATTCATGGATCGTTTTCAGGCAACGAACACCAGCAGAAGAAAAATTCATCTTTTTTTACCACCTTTTCCCCTCCTCTCCCTCATCACCTTTCCCAGCACCCGATTCCTCTGCATTCATAGGACCAGGCAGCTTACTCTCTCCTTTTTTATACTTTCTTGTTGCTGCCTTTGCTTCCAATATACTCCTACTGGCCTCTGGCCTTTGGATGCTGTCTCCTTGTCTCAAGTCCCAGCAGTGCTGCTGAAAGAAAGCTCTTCACTTTGCTCTATGCCTCTGTCTTCTCTTGTATTCATGTTTTGTGACTGCATTTCTTGTGTGCATGTTATCTTGTGTGTAGAGGAGAGAGAAGCAGAAAAGGGAGATTTGTGAGATCTTTTTGAGCTAGCTTTTTGGATGTCAGTTATACAACCAGGGAACATGCAGTGGCCATCATAACCAAGAATAGATAAAGGATGACTTCATGTTATCTTGTGTGCTTCTTAAAGTTGCAGCTCCATGTCAAACTGCTGTCCCATTTCTCTCTCTCTCTTTGGAGCTTACAACAGTGGAGTGCAATCTTCTTGTATCAGAACAGTCGGTAGGTGCTCGAGTAGATAACAACATATGCCCTAAGGAACAGCAAGCTAAGCTCAACTTTAACGTGTTGCTTGTCTCGATCGATCCTTAATTCCTTTCTCATCTTCTTCATGTTCGATCTCTCGAGTCTTGGATTCCAATGCTTGATATGCATGTATACCTGTATCAAGCAGGGCCTTCCAGAAGGAAGAAGCATCGATGTGCAGCGAGCATCGAGCGACAAGCCGAGAGCTCACGGCCTGTTCGCCTTGCCATGCCATGCTTCCCCGCCATCGCAGGGGATTAGCATGTGCAGGGCGCTGATGGTGGTGGGAGACCTGAGCCCGGAGATGGCCAAGGCGGCGATCGGCGTGGCGGGGCAGGCGCTATCGGCGTTCGGCTTCCTCTTCATCCTCCGGATCGTCATGTCGTGGTACCCCAAGCTGCCGGTCACCGAGTTCCCCTACGTGGTGGCGTACGCGCCTACGGAGCCGTCCCTCGCCGTCACGAGGAAGGCCATCCCGCCGCTGGGCGGCGTGACGTCACGCCGGTCGTCTGGTTCGGCCTCGTCAGCTTCTTGAACGAGATTCTCGTCGGGCCCCAGGGCCTGCTTGTGCTTCTCTCCCAGCAGCGTTAGCTAGTATCGTCTTTCGTCCATGTAAACAAAAGCAAGTGTCTTGCTTGGTTTCAGTTCGACAGGAAGCAGCAGCTAATTAACATTTTTGTACATCAAATGGCACAGGATACCATACGATTCCTTCAGTCGGATTTCACCTTTCATAAGTACCCAGCTACGCAAATCCTCAATTATCCCTTGGTTTAAGGGCCAATTGAGGATTTGCCACTCCCAAAGATTGGTAAATGACATGTGACCCCCAGGACCCACATGTCATTGTCGCACTAAGTGGCAAATCCTCAAAGGCCAATCTTTGGAGTGACAAATCCTTCTTTTAAACGATGAATCATGAAACCCTTTCAAATCCTTTTCATGTTTAGACTCGTACCAAATAGATACAGTAAGGCCCGAAGCTGGAGCAACAAAAAGGTTCAGATTCATCAGTTAGCCATTTACAACAAAAGGCAAAAGATGAATTTCTATAAATTAGTAGCCATTCATGCCACCGTTCGATTTTGATGGCAACTGTCAGCTTATTGTGTATTTTGTATGAAGAATCAATTAGGCTGGAACAACAAGATCGTGTACTATGCTATCCTATTGGACCATTGGAGCCTACAGTAGGTTCCAAAAGCCATCTAAAAACCCTTTCCCTTCTACAACTAGTGTATATTGTTCTGCTCTATCTCAATTTTCTAATAACAAGATCTTCTATATCAATGAAGTATTTGGTGCGTATTCTGCATTAGAGTAATCTGTATACAACTGACATTATCTAAAGCTGATAAAAAATTAAGTTGATGTCATCAATTACTGGTGGATTGCACACAGCTCCCATTTTCCTTCAGCATCAATGAGTTTCAGTTCCAAGGAATGGAAGGGTATGAGAGCAGGCCTCTGTAAATAAATAGATGAGAGAAGGCTTCAGCAACACACATTTTACATAAACAAAAGATGTGGATTCAAATTCAAATTGGAAGGGGCCAAAACAAAAGATATGTCAACTAGAAACAAAAAGACCCCGGGGATGATATGGAAATCTGACCTAGTTCCCACTTTTTTTTTTTTAATTCCAAGTTACTTGTCAAGATTCCAGTTTGAGGCTCAGGAAACAGGATAAATAGGTGTATACTTACTTGTGAGGAGGTGATGACAGTTATACCCATGTTAGTTGCTAGCCTGTACAAATGCTCCTCAACATCGACACTTGTGGCACTGCAATGAGTATGCTTTTAAGTACCACACAGTGATTGATAAAGAGATGGAAATGAGTATAAATAACACAGCGTACAACACATACTTGGTGCACTCGTCGAGGGTACCAAATTTAGGACAGTGAAAGAACAAACGAGCCTGGAAAGAAAGCAGTTAAGTCCCACTTAATACAAAGGTAGAGAGCTATAGATTCATGGACAATGAATAGAAATTCGTTAGACTGAAGGTTAAAACAAACTGTAAGTCTTCACAACTGACCATGCCTAGCCTCTGCTGTTCTCCCAAGGATAGAATATCTTCCCAGTTAGGAGTAGCATCCCAACCTTCTCTTTCTAGAAGATAGACCAAGCGAACATTCTCTAGAATTGTTTTCAGGTGATCATCCAGCGACCCGGAAGTTGTAGACTTGTCACCTACATCAGCAAGTTTTATGGTGCGACATCGTGTGTCATGTCACTACAAATCAACATTAACTTGCTTATACCAATACAGGAGAATGTCAACATACTAAAAGTTTATTAAAAGTTCCCATTAACCAGCACAAACAGCTTAGAATTTATGCTTCATCTGAGAAAACGAGTTAACAATTGGTGCGTCCTATTAATTTAGTAGAGGAGGTTCTATAAATGTAACATTTTGAAGGTAAGTATGGAAAAGTTGAATTCAACAGCTAGATGTTTGCCTCTGCAGAGTTAGGTGGCGCTTACTTGTTTTTGTTTAATGAAACCATCTTAAACTCTGCCTCCTCACGTGAGAGAGGATATATGATCTGATCCCTCAAGGTTCCAAGACAAGTATATGGACGTTGAGGAACATGAAAAATGCCTTCAGATGGCATGGTAAGTCACCCAGAAACAATAGGCCACAAACCTCGGAGTACCCTAAATATAGAACTCTTGCCACTACCATTTGGACCTTCAGAAGACAACATCACAGGTATTAGGAAAAAATGTTACCATGGTGCTAAATAAAAGTTAAGCAGCTGTCAGAGACATACCAGTCACAAGAAGGCTTTTTCCTTGAGATACATCACAACACAATTGACCAGCCAATAGCTTTTGCGATGGCGTTACAATATCCACATCACGGAAAGAAATAATTTCTTCGGATTCCGCACTGATAGCATTATAAGGCATGGCAGCATCTAGAAGAGCGACAGTATCATATTCAGGTGCAATTCATAGCATCAAGATAGCAAAAGATTAAAATTCACATCTGATCATTTCATCAATTGAGAATGAACGTATAAATATTCAGAAGCCAATCAACTTGATGAACAAATTTCCAGCTTTGGTCAAGGTGGTTAACAATGTTATATGGGTCATCATAACCAAGGTTCCTAAAATCAGTACTGGTAGTGCTTCTTTTTTTTTATGGGACTTGTAGTGCTTCTTAGGCAGTTTCAAACAGTACAGTTTTACGCCAGCCACGATGCAGTGGTCATTCTTTATCTATTCTCAGTTGTGGTGATTTCATCCCATCTCCAAAAGATTGAGGCTCTTGCACTGATGCTACTGTGTAGTAACCACCAAAATGATAATATCGAGAAGAAAGGCAGACCTGAGGGGTTTTTTTTTATTAATAAACCACATAAAATAATAATTTACAAAATTAACCCACAGTTTAGAAATTTTACACAAATGACCTGCTATGTCAACCTGTTGCGACAGTATCATATTCAGGTGCAATTCATAGCATCAAGATAGCAAAAGATTAAAATTCACATCTGATCATTTCATCAATTGAGAATGAACGTATAAATATTCAGAAGCCAATCAACTTGATGACTTGTCGTGTGAAAGGAGCTTGTCGAGTGCCCAAGGCTCGACAAGTCTCTCCTCGACCAGACATCGACAAGCCGTCCTCCTCTTCAATAAACTAGTAAATGGCTCATAGCCTAGCTGGTTAATTCACTACCCTCACACCTCCCCATCCTGGGTTTGAATCCTGTATTGGTCATAATTAAAATATTTTTTTGAGAGCTTGTGGTGCTTGGTCGAAAAAATGTTTAAATTGCTGTCAAAGCCATTTGCTAGTCTATGATCACTGCATATGTTTTTGAATCATCTGAAGAACAGGACGGCTTGTCGATTGGTCGTGGCGCCTGGTCGAGAAGGAGGTTTGTCGAGTCATAAGCACTCGACAAGAGACTTATCGAACTCTGGGCACTTGATAAGTTTGTTCCACACAAGAAGTAACTTGTCGAGTGCTCAGAACTCGACAGGCTGACATACTAGATTATTTGTGTAAAATTTTCGAATTATGAGTTAATTTTGTAAATAATTATTTTATGTGAATTATTAATAAAAAAAACTCCTGATTTGAGGTTGGCACAATTGATGCTGCAGGATGTAATGGCTTGTGTATAATTTATCTATTTACGCCAGCCACTAAATAGAACATTAATAGCTTGAGCGTTGAGATGTAAGCTTTTCTCTTCCTCAATTGTTAGAACCTTGGGATTCTTAGGAGAAAAACTTACATCTACAATTCGCCATATATAGAAGCCCATGGCCTCCAAATATCATGACATGCAAATTTTTCAATACTCATAATTTGTGCCATCATAAATAGGTGTCTCACCTAGGTGCACAAAATCCCCCATGGTCATCCTTTACTCTCTAGACTGTGAAGTCTAATAAATGAGAGACCAAACTCTGATACCAATTGAAAGGAATCGGATGCCCAAGAGGGTGGTGAACTGGGATTTTCAATTTTTATCTTTATCACCAAATTTTAATCTAATGTTCAAAACCTAGAACAAATGCAGAAGCTAAGAACAAGATGGTTTCGAACAAAGATAGCTCTAGAACAAACGAGACAACCAAGTGCACCAAAGAACCAAGTCTTTAGTGAGGTTTGCAATCCTAGGATGACAAGCAATCAATTTAATTCTAGAAATGTAAATTGCACAAATTTAAAGCACAAGAGAGCAAACCACAATTGACACAATCATTTTTTTCCGTGTTGCTCGGAGACTTGCCGGTCTCCCCTAATCCACGTTGAAGCTAGGTCTGAATCCCTCGAACCGGCTCCCGCTCGAGCCAACCACCTCAAGTCCACTAGTGGTTGCTACTTCCTCCGCCCCGGAGGTGGCAAGCACCAACGCGATGCACAAGTTCGCTCGGGCCTTCTCACAAGCTCCTTTGAGAAGGTCACCGACACACAACGCCTCCACGCCGTCTAGGTGCCGACAAGCACCAAGAGTAACAAGCTTAAGATAATAACTTGATCACACCGGATCAAGCCACAACGTGATGCACACAAGAACTGGGCTCAAACATACAAGAACACCTAAAAGGATATACCTAAGCTCCTAGGTGCTCTTCTCACTCTCACAAGGATAGGAATGAACTTTGGAGTGGCTAACCTTGCTAACTTGCACGGCTGGGGGCTATATATAGCACCCAAGGAACAAAACTAGCCGTTACAACACTTTTCAGCTGACACACATTGAGATCGGACCGTCTGATCACATCGGACAGTCCGATCCCAACAGGGACAAAAACCGGTCAAAAACTAGCCGTTAGAGCACATCTGACCGTTCGACAACAACGGACCGTCTAAACCAGAGAAACTCAAGAAAACGCGCTACTGGATGAGAACGTCCGATGGATCATCCGATCCAGTTAGACCGTCCGAAGTCAACAAGAAACAGGCTGACAACTCTACTAGACAGAAACGTCCAATGGATCGTCCGATTCGTCAGATCGTTCGACCCAAACAGAAAAATAGGGACAAGGGGTAAAAGGCCAAACCTAACCCCTAGGGAAACCTAGCAACCTATACCAAGGAACCTAAAGTCAAAGAAGACTAGAATGCATCACGACCATGGCTTAACTCTTTCTCGATCAACTTATCCAACTCGAACCCCTCTTAATAGTACAGCAAGTCTAATATAGCAATCAGGTCTTCCAACCAACACCAAGACCGGTAAAAGACTAGGAAAGCATCCTTAGGCCTATACTAGTTATACCTTTGCCTTGCGCATCCTCTTGAAGCTTGATGATGCCCATCTACCGCTTCAAGTACAGGTCCTTCGTTTCTTATGCATCAACACATGATGCATCTCACGCGACGACCACTAACACATGATGATGCCTTCATCTCAATCTTGACTTGATGACAATCAACTCATGATGCCATCTGAAGTCATTATCCATCGTCATGGAATCTAATCTTTTCAATTCAACTCATGAAAACCATTAGTCCCGCAAGCTTGATTTCAACTAAATGATTTAGAATAAGTACGAGTACATTACCACTACAAGTGTTTCAAGTTAATGATCCTCATAATTTTGGAACACTTGTTATAGAATAATTCTCAAATGTGTATGCATCTAATAGTGTATATCATAAGTTCACATGAACAATATTTGATTGAGACCAAATTAGATATTTATTCTATATTGCGAGGCATATGACAATCAATTGTTTAATTACCATATTTAACTTCACTTGATGTGTACATGAAGGAATATATGAGAAAATCACATGTACATGTTTGATTCAAGACTTTTGATGTGAAGTTATTCCATTTCAATATAAAGGTCCTCAAGTATGAAGAGTAAGAAAAATGATCAATATTTGTGAAGCAATTCATATAGAATAGATTCCCATAAATGTGTGCAAACAAAAATGTATATGTGGATATCAAATGCACAAGCTCAAGTTTGATAGAAATTGAAATCACATAATAAATATTAAACTTCACTTAAAGTGTGTATATGAGGATGTATAAGAGAAACATATATGCACATGTTCAATTTATGGCTTGGTGTGAAGTTCATCTTATATATCAAATTAATGATCATATTTATGTATAATTGAGTATAGATCCATATTCGAGAAGCAAGAAAAATATATATTGAACTCACAAATAAATGTGTGCATATGAATATAAGAGTTGGAGCAATATGCACAAATTCAACTCGAATTAAACTAGGAGTTCACCATATATTTTGTATACAAGGAATGCAATAATGAATAGAGATGAGAGACCAACTTGCATACCTTCACCTTGATTATCCATCCCATGCACATGTGTGAGACTAAAGAAGAATATCAACCAATATGTTAGTCTAACATGATTTATCAATTAAATGCATACCTTGCTTGGATGAATTGCTCTTCCATTCTAACTTGTGACTAAAAACGAATTATCAATAAATATGTTAGTCTCATATTAAGGTTTGTCATTAATCACCAATATCAATCACTAATGGAGCTTGAATTTACAATGGGCTTTGTTTGAACCGACGTCGGTTTAAAACAGAAAAAAATTTATAAATAACCCAAAGCAAAAAGATAATTTGAAAAATAACCCACACTTTATGAAACTTGCGAAACTATACCGCCACCTCATCTAATCGCGTCTCACGACCGCGACAATATGCCACCGGGAATCTCTCGCGCCTGATGACGCGACATGATCCCAACGCCACTTCTCGACGACCACGACAGCGAGAACCTTTTATTCCCAAATCCGTGCGCGACAAAGGCTGGCCAGTGGTCTTTTCCAACTCCCATCTGCAACTGAAAGTTGTTTTTCTTTGTCGCATCTCCCACGCGCGACAGTAACTTCCATCGCATAATCTCATGAGTTTTCGTGTGTTCGGCCAGCTTTTAACCCTACCCATCCGGTCACTCTCTCTCTCATTCATTTGCCCTCTCTCCCACACTTGATGTACTTCAAAATTTGTGTGTTTGAGCTAATTTTTCTTCAAATCTGATCATTGTTTGAAGTCAGTGCAGTTGAGAAAGTTGTAGCTTGAAGAAAGATCTTCCAAACGTGGTAACTTTCGTTGAAATGTGATTATTTTGCTAATTTATGTGCTAACTATGTGATTAGTAACTAAGTTGATGTTAAAAGTTAATATTAGCTGTTATATTTACGTTAGATGTTAATTAAGTAGATGTTAATTAAATAGATGTTAAAAGCTTATGTTTAAAACACCTCTTCTATGTTTATGTGAGTATTTACAGTAGTTTAATCACATTGTTCTTCTGCTTTGTAAATCTTTCTTATGTTAAAGTTTTAGCATGAGGTGGAAAGTTGGTGAAACTTGACCAGCAGGTGAATGTGGGTATTTGGTCATTATACTGTAGCATTAGTAATTTTCTCAGATTTAAAATGGGCATTGTACTGTAGCATTATTCTATCATTTTATGTGACTCTAATTCTTTTGACCTAATTCTAAATATAAGGGTTTACTTGAAATTTTAAAAGTTTGTGGGCTACAATGAAAAGTGGAGTCTTGTGTAAAAGGGTATTTTGGTCAATTTACTATTCATTTAGTAAAATTTTAAGAGTATTTTAGTAATGGTCTAAGCACATAATCATGTCTTTATTATTTAATTCCTAAATTTTAATTATTTTTTAGAACTACTTTGTAAAGGGTACTTTTATAAATATTTCCTTCAGTTAAGTTCATGGGTCATTTAGTAATAAAATTTAAGGTTTTTCACTGCTTGGGCCTTCTTGCAATTTCATTCTTTTATTCTATCATTTCATGTGACTCAAATTCTTCTGACCAAATTCTAAATACAAGGGTTTACTTGAAATATTCTCAGGATTTCATTCAGAATTTGTACCTTTGCTATATATCCCCAGAAAATAGAAAACTTTTGTAAAGTGAAAAGAATTTTAGTCAAATTGCTGTTAACTTAGTGTATTTTTAAAGGTATTTTAGTAATACTCTAGTATACAATAAGGCTTTTTTTTTTATGATGCAATTAATTAAGGGGCTAAATTCTGATTATTCCTTTTGCAATGAAATCCTAAATTGGTGAAACATTAGTAATTAGGTTTATTTCAATTTCCCATAATTTTCAGAAGTTTCTCTTGTGCAGTAGTACATGGGTGAGATTCACCATTGTATGCACAAATGATTAAACTTGTGTTTGGTCTAAAATTCTAAAACACTGTAATGGTCAGGTCGAATTCTTGGTCTTGTGGTTCGGAGACCTCGTCTTCTGCATACACACAACAGCAACAACCCAACAAATGGCACACAGTCCTAATATTAGTATACTAACATACACACAAGATATAGAAATGTAAATACGAAGTGCAGAAATGCAAGTTTGGATGCAACTGCACTTGATTCTGACTTAATTAGGGTTTCAAATAACCTAAAACATGTAAGTTTTCTACAGTGACATAGCTCAAATTAATGGCCATTTGTTGTGTTAAAATCTATCACAACCTGAAGGTTACCGGAGGTTTTATCATAGTTTTTGTTTGATTGTTGAATTTTTATTGTGTTAAAATCTTAGCATGAGGTAGCACATGAGCTGGAAAATTACTAAGACTTGGCTAGTAGGTAAATGAGGACACTTTGGTGAGTTTACTGTAGCATTAGTGATTTTATCAGGTTTAAAATGGTAATTTAGCACTAATAAAGTCCAAAATTACATGCAAGGACTTCTTTTTAATTTGTAAAAACTTGAGGGCTGCAGGGAAAAATAGGGTTTTCTGACAAAGGGGTTAATTTGGATGAATTACTGTTTATTTAGTGTATTTTTTAAGTTATTTTAGTAATATTCTAGCATGCAATCATTAAATTCTAAAAATTTAATTATTTTTGAGGGCTTTCTTGAAAAGGTGTCTTTTATAAATAATCTCTTCAGATACATAGTCATTTTTGTAACAAAAATTATAAAGTTTTCCACATGGGCCTCATTGTAATCTGATTCTCTTTTTTTTAATAAGGCTTTTCTTTTTATGATGCAATTAATTAAGGGACTAAATTGTGATTATTTCTTTTGCAGTTCAATCCTAAATAGGTGAAACATTAGTAATTAAATTTATTACAATTTTCCATAATTTTTAGAAATTTCTCTTGTGCATAACTTAGCTTTACATTTAGGATTTGTTCTATCATTTTATGTGAATTAATTCTTTTAACCTAATTTTAAATAAATGCAGGGTTTGCTTGAATTTATCCAAATTGCTCTACTGCCTCACATTATAGGTTTTGTCGTGGTATAAAAAGTACCTCGGCAGGTTTGCTGACCGTGTGACGGGTCACCCCGCGTTGGACAATCTCAGATATTGACACAAGGGTTTATACAGGTTCAGGCCTCAGTGGAGGCCCTAGTCCTGTCGACGTGCTCCCGACACGTGTCGGCTAGGGGGATCTCTCCCGGAGAGAGGGTTCCAGAGCACGCCTATTAGTTTTTATGATTGGAGTCAAATGAAAGTCTTAGGTTACAAAAGAGGGTTACAAGGGTATATATAGACCCCAAAAGACGCAAATTACTAAACTACCCCTGCTACAACTGTAGGATCGAGGGCAGGATAGTCTTTTGGCGAGGTCCAGGGCACCGATTTCGGACACGTGGCGGCCCTCGAAATCAGTGCCCACCAGGGGAGCGCCGGGGGAAATATCCCCTGAGCCCGGAGGAGGGGCTCCGGGAGAGGTCTTCCCCGGCCCGGAGAAGGGGCTTCGGGAGAGGGCTTTCCCTAGCCCGGAGGGGGAGCGCCGGGGGAAGTCTCTCCCGAGCCCGGAGAAGGGGCTTCGGGAGAGGGCTCTCCCTAGCCCGGAGGGGGTGCGCCGGGGGAAGTCTCTCCCGAGCCCGGAGAAGGGGCTCCGGGGGAGGTCTTCCCTGGCCCGGAGAAGGGGCTCCGGGAGAGGGCTCTCCCTAGCCTGGAGGAGGTGCGCCGGGGGAAGTCTCTCCCGAGCCCGGAGAAGGGGCTCCGGGGGAGGTCTTCCCCGGCCCGGAGAAGGGGCTCCGGGAGAGGGCTCTCCCTAGCCCGGAGGAGGTCCTCCGGGGGAAGTTTCTCCCTAGCCCGGAGAAGGCGTGCCGGGGGAAGGTCTCCCCCAGCCAGGAGGAGATGCGCCGGGGGAACGTCTCCCCCGATCCGGGAGAAGATGCTCCGGGGGAAGGTCTCCCCCGAGCCCGGAGAAGGGGCCCCGGGGGAGGTCTCCCCCGGCCCGGAGAAGGGGCTCCGGGAGAGAGCTCTCCCTACCCCGGAGGAGGTGCGCCGGGGGAAGTCTCTCCCGAGCCCGGAAAAGGGGCTCCGGGAGAGGGCTCTCCCTAGCCCGGAGGAGGTGCGCCAGGGGAAGTCTCTCCCGAGCCCGGAGAAGGGGCTCCGGGAGAGGGCTCTCCGTAGCCCGGAGGAGGTCCTCCGGGGGAAGTTTCTCCCTAGCCCGGAGAAGGCGTGCCGGGGGAAGATCTCCCCCGGCCTGGAGGAGATGCGCCGAGGGAACATCTCCCCCGATCTGGGAGAAGATGCGCCTAGGGAAGTTCTCCCCCGAGCCCGGAGAAGGGGCCCCGGGGGAGGTCTCCCCCGGCCCGGAGAAGGGGCTCCGGGAGAGAGCTCTCCCTACCCCGGAGGAGGTGCGCCGGGGGAAGTCTCTCCCGAGCCCGGAAAAGGGGCTCCGGGGGAGGTCTTCCCCGGCCCGGAGAAGGGGCTCCGGGAGAGGGCTCTCCCTAGCCCGGAGGAGGTGCGCCGGGGGAAGTCTCTCCCGAGCTCGGAGAAGGGGCTCCGGGGGAGGTCTTCCCCGGCCCGGAGAAGGGGCTCCAGGAGAGGGCTCTCCCTAGCCCGGAGGAGGTCCTCCGGGGGAAGTTTCTCCCTAGCCCGGAGAAGGCGTGCCGGGGGAAGGTCTCCCCCGGCCCGAAGGAGATGCGCCGGGGGAACGTCTCCCCCGATCCGGGAGAAGATGCGCCGGGGGAAGCTCTCCCCCGAGCCCGGAGAAGGGGCCCCGGGGGAGGTCTCCCACGGCCCAGAGAAGGGGCTCCGGGAGAGAGCTCTCCCTACCCCGGAGGAGGTGCGCCGGGGGAAGTCTCTCTCGAGCCCGGAAAAGGGGCTCCTTGGGAGGTCTTCCCCGGCCCGGAGAAGGGGATCCGGGAGAGGGCTCTCCCTAGCCCGGAGGAGGTGCGCCGGGGGAAGTCTCTCCTGAGTCCGGAGAAGGGGCTCCGGGGGAGGTCTTCCCCGGCCCGGAGAAGGCGCCCAGGCAAAATGGGGATCTCCCTCCCGTCCTTGGGTGACGCTCCTGACTGGCGATATTTTCCCCCAACAGGTTTCTCTATGATCATGCACTCAAATGCAAAAGAATTTGAAATTTAAAATCATTTTAAAACATTAAGAAATTTGGGGCATGGGAACGGACCAGTTTGAGTCCAACTCGGCCAAAACCAACCAAAACCTGATCCAACTCGACCAATTCGACCAGTTCCGAGACTAACTCGCTCAAACTGACCAAATCCGAGACCAATTCGACCAAATCGACCACAAACGACCAGAACCAACCAGAAACTTCTCAATTCGACCAAAATCGACCACAACCGACCACACACAATCAATTCGACCAAATCCGAGACCAAATCGAGTCCTATTCGACCGCTGGCGGGTTATGTGTTCGAATGGAGTGCCTTTTCGACCACGGGTACGTTTTAGAATTCTTTTAGGACTTGCGACCAGGACCCAGCCTGGACCAGCACTCATATGGGCGCCGATTTTGCCGCCAAAAAAGATTCGACCAAGGCTGTGCTCGTGTAGTACTCGACTAGAAGTCTTTTTTCATGTTCCTTTGGTTTTCCTGGTCGTTGGAGGCTCAAATGTGGTCGAATTGGGCCCAAATTTGGCAGGATTGTTCGCTGAAACATGGTGAATATAATTGGAAAGCAACCATTGAAAACAATCAAATTTTAAGCCTGAAATTTGCATGTTTTGATACTAAACTTAATGGTCCAAGCATATAATCATGTCCTTATTATTTAATTCCAAAATTTTAATTATTTTTTAGGACTTCTTTGTAAAGGGTATTTTTATAAATGTTTCCTTTAGTTCATGGGTCATTTTGTAATAATACTTATAAGGTTTTTCATTGCACGGGCCTCTTGCAATTTAATTCTTTTATTTTTATTTCATCGAGGATTTTCTTTTATATTAATAATTGGCTAAGAGACTAAATTGTGAATATTCTTTTCACAATTATATTCTTAAATTTGTAATTGAATTTATTTCAATTTCCATGATGTTTAGAAATGTTTCTTGTACATAGTTTAAATCTAGGTTTTGAGCTATATTTTATCATTTTATGTGACTAAAATTCGTTTGACCTAATTCTAAAGAAAGACTAGGGTTTACTTGAAATTTATTCAGGATTTCATTCAAAATTTCTATGTTTCTATAGATCCCAGAACATAGAAAGTTTTGTAAAGCAAAAAAAATCAAAGGGTATTCCAAAGAAACATACGTTTTTTCCAGAATATCGTCATGCCTGTTTTGATTTTTGAAAACAGGCATTATTCGTAAAATTTACGGATGAAGGGGAATGGAGCAGCCCAAAAATTACCTATAAATATATTGATTATGTTAACTATGTGATTTAAAAATCATAATATGTTTACTTATAATTGTTGCGTAAATATGTTCCGTAGGGAATGGAGCAACCCGAAAATTTTTGCATATTTTATGACGACAGTTTGATTCATGATGGGCCAAACGGTGTAGATATGAGTCATTGCAAATATGTTATGGCCGATTTGAACATACATAACACATATTTCACATATCTTAAGTTATGGATACTTAGTTTGTTCGGCAAGAGTGTAGAACATGAGACAATTCAAGTAGAGGGACTCATTGTGAAGGAGACAGCCAACGGCCCATACTGGGTGTTGCGCGAACTGAAAGGGAACAACTCGTGGGGGTCCTTTGTGAGGAGAGTGAAGGACCCTTATGGCGGTTTGGGCGGTCGGTTTTTTGTTTATGTCCAGTTCGGTGACCTAGAACAGCCGGAGGGTGACGTTGGAGCCGGCCCTAGTAGCGACGCACGGGCGGGAGAAATGAATGCACTGATTCCGCCACCATTCAGGGATAGTGACTGGTCAGAAGCTTTTTGCCACACACGTGTTGATGTGTGTGAGTTCTTGGAAGGTCTTGGAACTGTGTTCGACGAAGATGATGAAGATGACTTGACAGACTCTGAAGCATCTGAAGACTCTGATGAAGATGATTTCAGGACCCCCCAACAATGGATTGATGAATCTGGATTTAGTTCGGCAGTGCTGCCGACGGACCAAAACTCAAGATAGTTTTTTGACCAAAGTAGCATCCAGCTCGAGCAAGAGTTTCGAACAAAAGAAGATGTGCAAAATGCCGTGGCTAGATGGTCTCTTGCACTCAACCGACAGTACAAAGTGGTGAAGTCTACCCCCAGGTTATACGATGTCGCATGTCTTACACCAGGCTGCGCATGGAGGGTTCGTGCCATGCAACCAAAGGATGACATTGGTTTTGTGGTCACGAGAGTTAACGCCCACACATGTGAGCTTACTGAGGCATTGGACAGCCATAGAAACATGACTGCGGCATATGTAAGCAACATCATCCAGCCCGCAGTGCGGGAGAACGTATCGATAATGCCAAGAGAGATCATCAAGCAAGTGGCAGATCAATGTGGTTATTGTATCAGCTACAACAAGGCATGGAGAGCAAAGCAGAAACCAATTGAGGACATGTATGGCACATACGAGGATGCATACAACACAGTGGTGCGGTTGCTTCGAAACATTGCACTAACGAACTCAGGCACATTTGTGGATATGCTCGATCAGACAGCTGTTGCCCCGGATGGCAATACCATAGAGAACACAAGAGTTCTGCACCGTTTGTTCTGGGCATACCCGCAGTGCATAGAGGCATTCACATGGTGCCGGCCGGTGTTATGTGTGGATGGCACATTTTTGACTGGGAGGTACAAAGGGACACTACTGATTGCGGTTGCTGCAGATGCTAAAAATCAATTGCTTCCATTAGCATATGCAGTTGTAGAAGCCGAGAGCACGGAAAGTTGGTTGTGGTTCTTGGTGAACGTGAAGCGAGCGGTTGTAAAGGATTGTGAGAAGATCTGCATTATTTCTAATCGACACAAAGGCTTGCTCAGATCCATTGAGATCATGCAGGGCGCTCCCGATCCACCTTACAAGTGGGAGGACGTGGTGAGCCGTTGGTGCATGCGACACCTTGCAGCCAACCTCTTCACCAAATTCCGGAGCAAACAAATCATGGACCTATTTAAGAGGCTATGCTCGCAGAACCAAGTGAGCAAGTACGACACTATCTTCGAGAAGCTCGAGGAGTTGACACTGAAGTACACAGCTAATAAAGGGTCCGGGGCCGGCGATGGGGATGCTATAAGCAAATTTTCACAGTGGATCAGCGACAAAGAGAAAGAGAAGTGGTCGTTGCTGCATGACGAGGGTGGGGCAAGGTATGGCATCATGACGACAAATCTATCTGAAGTTTGTAACTATGTTTTGAAGGGGGTGCGATGCTTGCCATTCACCGCGATTGTGGAGATGACATGGTATCGCACTGCGCAATATTTCAACAACAGAAGCCTTGCAGCCAAGATGCTGGTCGACGATCCATGTAGAACCTTACCGGACGTGGTGCAGGAATACATGAATTTCCGGATAAATAAGGCCCAGACGCACGAGGTGGAGATCATCAACCGATTGCACAAGATAATTTCAGTCCGACTGCGCCAGAAGCGGGTTAACGGCCATCTCAGAGCCGGCAGGGTACACGAAGTCATTCTGGGGGATGTTGCGGAGTGCACATGCAACAAGGCCATGTTATTACACAAGCCATGTTCGCATGTCATTGCTGCATGTGCGGCACTCGGTATAAGCCCATCTCCATACCTTTCTGAGTTCTTCAGCCTTCATAACCTTCAGCAGACTTGGAGTGGTATTTGGAGGGTCTTCATGAAGGTTGGTGATTACAAAGTAATTCCATCCGGTGAGACCAGGTGGATCCGACCTTTCAACCTCAGGAGAAAGGGACCTGGTCATCGGAAGACGCGTCACTTGCACAATGACATGGACGAATCACAGAAAGCGAGCACTCGAGGTAGAAAATGCTCGATTTGCAAACAAGCCGGGCATACCAGAAAGAATTGTCTACATGCACCCGGCCCATCCACCTAGTATTCACACATGTAATAGTGACGCGTAACGAGTCATGTGATCGTTCATGAGTTCTGTATTCTGTAGTTATTTAATATTTTCCAATATTTTGGTGGTCCTTTCACATTCGTAACAGTGGATGTTCTATGGATACTCTAATTGAGCCAGAAACTTCTCTATTTATAGTACATTGGTAAACATGCCCAAAAAAAACTCCTTGACAGACTCTTGGTATTGCAATGAAACATTGCACATGAAATGTCGTACAAAAGGTGTTTTATGCGTGATTTTTGCATGTTTTCAGAACTAAACTTGGTAGGCCTGATCCCTGCAAAACAGAGAACACAATTGTGAAAGAATCTTGTAGAAATAATGAAACTTTGCACATAGAATGTCGTATGGAAGGAGTTTTAAGCGTGATTTTTGCACGTTTTTAAAACTAAACCTACGGTAAAATTCTACCAGATTAAGACTTATGAGGTGTCAAACCCAAACTCATTTCTTCGTTATATTTCGAATTGTTATGCTAACGGTAATTAATTTATGCAGAGATGGCTCACGAGGATGTACGGCTTCCAGAGCTACTCAGTGGCAGGTGGGACAATGCTCATCGTGGGCGTGTATTGTCGCCAGGTGGACATCTTGAGCCACTTGTAATGAGGGCTCTCATGGAGTACTGGCCTCTTGATGCGAGATACATCCCTATTCTCGTAGAGGCGGGTTTACTACCGTTTGCTCGTATGCTGCAAACTGGTCATGGCCTCACATTGGATCGGTCGTTGGTCACCGCATTGGTGGATCGATGGCGCCCCGAGACACACACGTTCCACTTCCGATGGGGGGAGATGACGATCACGTTGGAGGATGTGGGTATGCTCCTAGGCCTACCTGCCGCAGGAGCACCCATCGTTCCATCACCGCCGCCTGCAGACTGGCGCACTCAGGTAAACCTTAGGTTGAACATCGTTCAACAGGCAGATCAGATCCCATCAACTAGGCGTGGTGTGCCGCATAGGTTTTTGTTGCGCTACCTTGACTACCCGCCTGATGCGCTGGAGCATGTTGTGCACCAGCATTTGTTCGCATACCTGTTGGTAATGTTCCAGTATATCCTGTTCCAATCTACACACGGGGATACAGTTCACCCATGGTTCATTCCATTGGTGGAGAGCATTGTCGATGCCCAACCAGGGCATGTTCCCCAGTACAACTGGGCCATGTCCGTGCTTTGTGCAACATACCGGGGGTTGTGCGATGCATGTGTCCGGACTGCCCCAGAGTCTGTATTGTCGAGATGCTCCCTCCTGCTGCAGCTATGGTCTTGGGAGCATTTTCCAATTGGCCGGCCACGCTTGGATCGACCGGTGCATCCGTACCCCGAGCCTGATGATGTCCATGGTTGGGTGGATCGCCCAACCATGGGCACAAGATGGATGCACGGTCGACCGAGATGGTCTGCGAACCAGGTTCGCCGGTGCTATGTCTTGTACTAGGGGGATTTCGATCTACTCCACGAGTCGCGAGTCGTATGGTGTCCGTGGACACCAGATTTCATTGAGAGCATTGCACCGCATGGCATATCGATCATGTGCACAGCGGGCAACGATTGTAGGATGACACGACGTCATCTTGTGTTCTCTCATATGGTGGAGCCGTACTACCCGGAGCGGGTGATGCGTCAGTTTGGATTATATCAGCACACCCCACCTCCAGAGAGAGAACGTGACAGGGATCTCCCCAAGGAGGTGCACAGGTACACCCATGCGTGCATAAGATTTGAATTCTGTTTTTCTGTTTCGATACCTACCATTACCTCCATTTTATTTTGTAGGCAGAATAGGCAAGGAAGGCAGCCTGACAATTGGGCGCACAAGAATGGCAGATGGGTGCAGGAGTGGAACGAGCTTGCACAGACCGATGTAATTGCAGAGGTTCGAGTGTACGATCACAGTACGTACCAAGCGTATCTTGATTGGTACATGCCCCGTACCCGCACACAGCTTTCTTGTGTGCCTGGGGATACACCAACACATATACCGCATTCGGAACGTGTGCAATTAGGGTTTGATTCTGATTGGCCGGGCCGGATACATCGCTCAGTACGTTTTTATGATATTTCCCCTTTTGCATCCATCATTTACTCATTTTACTAACTAATACACTATTTGTCTTTCTCAGTTCGACGTTGCAGCTGCAATCAAGCGGCAGACTAGATCGATTTTGTCTAGCATAGCACGCGGAGGTCGCTGGTGCCGTACTGAGTTTACTGGAGCCATCCGTGCGGTGAACACTGCTGCCCGACGAGTCATGAGCGACCTAAGTTGCGGACGTACTACTGACACATTCATGCCAAGACAGCCTATGGCGCGCCCACCAAGTCCAAGGTCTACTCGACCCTCCTTTGCACGCCCCAGTACCTCGGGCACACGTCCTACTCGACACAGTGCATCATCGAGGTGGGGTACTGACACAGCGGGCCCATCTAGCACCCCATCAATTCTTCCACGCTCATCGTCAATGTTTTCTCGTCGCGATGGATCACTACATATAGGAGAGCCATCGACATATCATAGCCCAGGAGGCAATGATTCCGACGACTCCGACGACCCGGAGGACATCAGAAGAGGTCAAGAGGCTGCTGATAGGACTTTCGTAGAGCAACTAGCCGCAGACGATCATCGTTGGGATCAGCAGGATTTGGACCGGGTGAACCAGCTTTACTATGCTCCTTGGATGCCTCCGCAGCGAGCACAACCTGCTGAGGGGGCATCTTGGGCATCTTGGGGTCAGCCGTCGGAGCAGACAATACATGCGACACAGGGGGCTGAGGCTGAGTGGGTGGCACAACAGAGGGAGCATGACGATTGGGTGTCCAACATGCTGGGGATGGATAATCCCTATGCACATCAGCACCGCACGCATGACGAGTTTCAACCGAGTCAGCTCCATGATGCTCCGCCACCCACACAGCCTTCACAACCATTAGGGCCGTCAGACCGCTACGGACCTTCTACTGCAGCTGGTCGGAGACCACATAACCCGCCTGATACTTATTCACCCTCGCCTTTTCAGAGAGATAGGCATCACAAAAGATGGAGGTGATTTAATAATTAGATATGTTAATGGGTCAGCACACCATGGGATGTACTTCTAAATAATATGTACTGATGGTTTGTTTCGGCTTTTCAATGTGGCGTTCCATCTTTTCAAACAATTAATAATTTCCAAATATCGGACTTCAAATTTAAAATTGGCCATGCCAATGCCCATGCTGGGCTCTGTTGCTTAGGGTTTGGGCCCTTCAGAGCCCCGGTTCGTCCAATTTTTATCGTCTTCTTCGTTCTTTATCCAAATAAACTCGAAATTCTTCCAAATTTTGTATAAATTATCTCTGAAACATAACAAACACAATCATGAAGGCGGATTGTAAAAATGATACAAAAATTCACATAAAATATCACGTCGAAAGAGTTGTTAGCATGAATTTAGATGGAAACTTAGGGCAAAAGCTATACCAATTAAGCACTAATCAGAGATTTTCTCATCTTTGAAGGTTAATTATTTGAAATGGAAATGACCAGAGGAGAGTATAAACAACTAGATGAGAAATGGACAAGGAAAGTATAAAAAAAGTTATTATTTTATGTGACATTACACTGGAAACGACCAAAGGAGAAATTGAGAAAATCTCTTTTCTGTCGCGGTTCCAGAATGGAAAAGGCTATTATCGCATGGAAAAGGTTATTGTCGCGGCTCCAGAATGGAAAACATGAGGTCGAAAACAGTATCAAGTAATTCTCCTTCTGTCGTGGCTCCAGAACGTAAAAGATTAATCTCGCTGGTCGAAAAAGGAAAAGGTGGCAACTGCTTACTGTCGCGTCTCAAACCCGCGATAAGTGTCTTCTCACGGCCAACCAGGTTAGTCTCGCAATTTCGTTAAACTGTGTGTCATTTCTCAAATTAGTTTTTGTTGGGGGAAAATACTGCCAACACCGAAAACGTCACCATGGGAGTTCTTTCTCGAGGAGACTTCCCCCGGCGCACCTTCTCCGGTCTAGGGAGAGCTCCTCTCCCGGAGCTCCTTCTCCGGGCCAGGGAAGACGTCTCCCGGAGCCCTCCCCCGGGCTCGGGAGAGAGTTCCCCCGGCGCACCTTCTCCGGGCTAGGGAGAGCTCCTCTCCCGGAGTTCCTTCTCCGGGCCGGGGAAGACGTCTCCCGGAGCCCTCCCCCGGGCTCGGGAGAGAGTTCCCCCAGCGCACCTTCTCCGGGCTAGGGAGAGCTCCTCTCCCGGAGCTCCTTCTCCGCGGCGGGGAAGACGTCTCTCGGAGCCCTCCCCCGGGCTCGGGGGAGACTTCCCCCGGCGCACCTTCTCCGGGCTAGGGAGAGCTCCTCTCCCGGAGCTCCTTCTCCGGGCCGGGGAAGACGTCTCCCGGAGCCCTCCCCCGGGCTCGGGGGAGACTTCCCCCGGCGCACCTTCTCCGGTCTAGGGAGAGCTCCTCTCCCGGAGCTCCTTCTCCGGGCCAGGGAAGACGTCTCCCGGAGCCCTCCCTCGGGCTCAGGAGAGATTTCCCCCGGCGCTCCTCTGGTGGGCACTGATTTCAAAGGGATGCTACGTGTCAGAAATCGGTGCCCTGGACCTCATCAAAAGACCGTTTTGCCCCCGATCCTGCGGTGGCAGCAGGGGTAGTTCAGTAATTTGCATCTTTTGGGGTCTATATATACCCTTGTAACCCTCTTTTGTAACCTAAGACATTCATTTGTACTTAATCCAAAAAAAAGACAAAAAGGCGTGTTTTGGAGCCCTCTCTCCGGGAGAGAGCCCCCTAGCCGACACTCGTCGGGAGCACGTCGACAGGACTAGGGCCTCCACTGAGACCCGAACCTGTATAAACCCCTGTGTCAATCTCTGGGATTGTCCAACGCGGGGTGACACGTCGCACGGTCAGCTCACGTTGAGGAACACGTGTTGCGCACGTCATCAAATCTGCCGAGGTATTTTTTATACCACGACAGTTGGCGCCGACCGTGGGGACTCGTGACAAATAGTCATGGCTCCAAGAAGGATGAGGCACTTAACCTCCGTCTCCAACGATGCCGGCCCTAGCAACCCTGCACCACCCGCGCAAGGGGCCGTCGTCGCGACACCCCCTCCCGGGGACACTCGGGGGGAGGCAACACTCAACTCTCCCGTCATCCTTGGCGGGGGAACGACTCCTGCGAGCCTGCCCGAAGGTTCCGGTTTGGGAGGACCAAGCGTACCCCAGGTAATGCCTTCAACTTCAGGTGACCTGCTACTCGGGGCGCTGGTGGAGGGACAGCTTCGCGCACAATGTACTCTGGAAGAGTTGTTACGCGCCATAGCGCGGCCTCCGGCCCCCGCGTACCCGCACCCGTTCCAGTTCGGAGGGATGGCACCTCCGTTCATGATGGGACACCCAGGAACCTTCTTCGCTCCGGGGGCTTTCCCTTTCCCGGGAGGCGTCCCCACCTCCGGAGGTCCGTCACTCCCAGGGGGTCAGCCCGTCTCCGGGGGCTACCCTTTCCCGGGAGGCGTCCCCACCTCCGGAGGTCCGTCACTCCCGGGGGGTCAGCCCGTCTCCGGGGGCTACCCTTTCCCGGGAGGCGTCCCCACCTCCGGAGGTCCTTCACTCCCGGGGGGTCAGCCCGTCTCCGGGGGCTACCCCCCGCCGGGAGGGCTTTCGTTCCCCGGGGGTTCTCCCGTTCCCGAACCATCCCTTGCCCCGGAAGGAATTCTCCCCCCTGGGACTACGCCTATCCCAACGGGTATCCCCAGGGTGATTCCTACATTACAGGCCGTTCCCCCGTGGGGAAGTCTTCCCACGCCGCGGGCCGTCTCCGTGGCCGGGACTCCTCCGGCCCGCGATTCCTCTCCCGCGCCGGTGACGGGCGCATATCCGCCTCCTCCCCCGGGTCCCCCTCCTCGGGCTCCCCCGGTGAACCAAACGCGGTTCACTCGGGAGGAGGTGGAGCGCATGCGCGCGGCAAGGTCCGAAGGTGCCCCGTCCCGGTACGGCCGGGAATCACTCGCGCGCAAGCGCGCCCCCCTTGTCCCCACAGACAAGGGTAAAAGACCCATGCAAGAGGCCTCCGTCACTTCCGGATGTCCCCCCGAGATACAAGAGGTGAGCTCCACCAACCCCGAAGAGCGAAGGCGATACCGGAAGGCCGGCGGTCCGTTGGGACCCCTCTCCGATTCGGACATTGAACGCTCTTCCCCCGTGAAGGGGGATATCGATGCAAACTCCCCAAAGGAAGTGGAAGGGGCTAACCAACCCCTTTGCCGCCGCCTCCGGCGTGTTCGGTGGCCGAAACCATATCAGCCGCCCCATATCGAGCAGTACAACGGGGAGGCCGACCCCTACGAGTTCGTGCAGGTGTACTCCACGGCCATCTCGGCGGTTGGGGGGGACGAAAGCGTCCAATGCAACATCTTCCCCCTCTACCTCCCGGGAATAGCTCGGTCATGGTTCTATAACCTAAAGAGGGGGTCCATCAAGTCATTCGCGCAGTGGGGTGCGCTTCCCCCACAATGAGTATGCGCGGGAGGTGAAGGTAATAGGGGCAGTTAACACGTCCCGGCCGTCCAAATGGTCGGACGTCCCGTTGACGTTCACCATCGAAGACGTGAGTGGGGTGCGCTTCCCCCACAATGACGCGCTGATCGTCTCAGCCACCGTGTTCAACTGCCGCCTTGCCCGAATCTTGGTGGACGGCGGGAGCTCCGCGGACGTCCTCTACCTAAAGGCGTTCAAAGAAATGCAGGTGGACGAGAAACTCCTGCAACCCGCGGTGGGGCCCCTGCAAGGATTCGTCCCGGGGAAAACCATACATCCCGTGGGGAAGGTCGACCTCCCGATGACATTCGGCACCCCAGATAATTACTGGACCGAAATGGTTCTGTTCGACGTGGTGGATCTCCCCTCCTCCTACAACGCCATAATGGGGAGAACCATCATCAACCGCTTAGGAGCAGCAGTCCACCACAACTATCTTTGCATGAAGATCTCCGGGCCGAGCGGGGTGATCTCCGTGCATGGTGACCAGGGTGTGGCTCGCTCTCTCTACGAGCGCGCCTCCGCAGTGATCGGGGACGTTAACCTGGTCAAGGCCCCGGGGGGAGGGAGCTCCCCCTCAATTCCAAACGTGCCAATTGCTCTCCCCGGGAAGTTCCTTCCCAAGCCTCGCCCTGAGGGAGACCTCCGGGAAATCTCTCTCTTCCAAGACGAGGGGAAGACTATCAAGATCGGGGCTGATCTCCCCGAGGAACACGCGACTCGCCGAATTCCTTCGCGAACACGCGGACGTCTTCGCATGGAAACCCGCGGATATGGGGGGTGTGCCCAGGGATGTTATCGAGCACAAGCTCGCGGTAATACCCGGTCGCCCCCCGGTGAAACAGAAGATGAGGAAACTCTCCCTCGAGAGGCAGGAGGCCATCAAGGTGGAGATCGCTAAACTCCGGGAGGCGGGGTTCATTCGGGAGGTCCTACACCCCGAATGGCTGGCGAACCCCGTCCTCGTAAAGAAGGCAAGCGGCAAGTGGAGAATGTGCGTCGACTTCACCGACCTCAACAAAGCTTGCCCCAAAGATGACTTCCCGCTCCCGCGGATCGACCAACTGGTGGATTCCACCGCGGGATGCGAGCTGATGAGCTTCTTGGACGCCTACTCGGGCTATCATCAAGTTCGAATGGCGGAGGAGGACGAGGAAAAGACGAGTTTTATAACTCCCCTCGGCACCTTCTGTTATGTCCACATGCCTTTCGGGTTGAAAAACGCCGGGGCAACTTTCCAGCGCCTGATGAGCCTGGTCCTGAGGGATCAAATTGGCCGCAACGTGGAAGTGTATGTTGACGATGCGGTCGTCAAGAGCGCGCGCTCGGCCACTCATATCGAAGACTTGGGAGAAACCTTCCGCAATCTTCGTAAGTACGGGTTAAGGCTTAATCCGGAAAAATCCGCATTCGGCGTTCACGGAGGAAAACTCCTTGGCTTCCTTGTGTCCCAAAGGGGCATCGAAGCCAATCCCAAAAAAATTTGGGCCCTCCTCGACATGCCTCCGCCGCATTCAGTCAAGGATGTACAACGACTCACCGGCCGCTTGGCCGCGTTAAGTCGCTTCGTTTCGCGCTCGGGGGAGCGCGGCCTCCAATTTTTCAAGATCCTCCGCGGCCTTGAGGGGTTCCATTGGACCCCCGAGGCACAGGCTGCATTCGAGGACCTGAAGAAATATCTCGCGAGCCCTCCAATGCTCGTGAGCCCGCGTCAGGGGGAGCCCTTGCTCCTCTACCTCGCGGCCACTCCAGTTGCCGTCAGCGCGGTTCTCGTCAAGGAAGAAGATGGGCACCAACGCCCCGTTTACTATGTGAGCGAGGCTCTCCAAGGCGCTAAAACGAGATACACGAAGATGGAGAAGGTTTGTTATGCCCTCTTAATGGCCTCCAGGAAGCTCCGCCACTACTTCCTAGGCCACCCTATCACGGTGCCTTCCTCTCTCCCTTTGGGAGAGGTGCTTCGGAACAAGGAAGCGACCGGACGGATAGGGAAATGGGGGGCCGAGCTAGCCCCCTTCTCGCTATCCCTTACCGGACGAACCGCGATCAAATCGCAGGTCCTGGCGGACTTTGTGGCCGAGTGGGCTCCGGTCCCTGGGCTGGAAGAAGAAGCGCGTGCCGCCCCGCCGCGCGACGACCACTAGACCCTCTTCTTCGACGGCTCCCTATGCCTGGCGGGAGCCGGCGCGGGAGTAGTCTTGCGAAGCCCCGAGGGGAGAACCCTCGAATATGCAGCCAGGCTCGAGTTCCCCGCGACAAACAATGTCGCGGAGTATGAGGCCCTTCTCCTAGGGCTACGCCTCGCCCGCTCTTTGGGCATCCGACACCTTCTCGTCAAGGGGGATTCTCAACTCGTGGTATGTCAAATGGACAAGTCCTACTTGTGCCATGACCCGAATTTGAGCCTCTACCTTGACGAGGTCCGGAAGATGAAAAACTACTTCGACGGCCTCAAGGCACGTCGTATCCCGCGTAGGGACAACGATCGAGCCGACACCCTCGCCAGGGCAGCAAGTGCCCGGGGGCCTCTCCCCGAAGGGGCCTTCTTGGAAGTCATCTCAAAACCTTCCGCGATGGCTCCCGACCCGGACTCTGAGTCCCGCGACCCCGTCGTCACGGAAATCGTCCGGGCCACATCCTGGATGGCCCCCTTTATCTCTTGCATCAAGGGAGAGGGGGAGCCCCCCGATGAAGTCGAAGCCAAGCGCCTTCGCGATAAGGCGCGAGCGTACGTGCTGATAGAAGGGACGTTGTACAAGCGAGGAGCCTCGGCGCTGCTTCGCTGCCTCCCGCGGGAGGAGGGAGTTCAGCTCCTTGAAGATATTCACCTCGGGTGTTGTGGTTCTCACCTCGGCCCCCGGGCCGTCGCGTCTAAAGCCATCCGCCAGGGTTTCTACTGGCCAACGGTCGCCCGCGACGCAAGAGACCTCGTCTCTGCT
Source organism: Pharus latifolius (assembly GCA_019359835.1). Lineage (NCBI taxonomy): Eukaryota > Viridiplantae > Streptophyta > Magnoliopsida > Poales > Poaceae > Pharus > Pharus latifolius. The sequence continues at coordinate 12,645,053 of CM033325.1, read as the reverse complement.
TGCGGGGCTTGCCAAAAAATGGCAAAGGGCTCCAACCTACCCTCCACAACTCTGCAGGCAATCCCCCTCACATGGCCCTTCGCGCGGTGGGGAATGGACCTCCTAGGCCCGTTCCCCCCGGCGTCGGGGGGATACAAGTATGCGGTTGTGGCCGTGGATTACTTCTCCAAATGGGTGGAGGCCGAGCCCCTCGCCGCCATCACGTCTCGTGCGGTGCAAAGGTTCTTTTGGAAGAACATAGTATGCCGATTCGGGGTCCCCCGCGAGATTACCGTGGATAACGGAACCCAATTCGACTCAGCGATCTTTCGCGAGTTCTGCCAGAACCTGGGTACGACCCTCCACTTCGCCTCGGTGGCTCACCCCAAGAGCAATGGGGCAGTCGAGCGCGTCAATGGAGTTATCCTCCAAGGGCTCCGTCGCCGCCTGGAGCAAAGCGCCTCCAGGCGTGGGGCATGGGCGGACGAGCTCCCAAGCATTCTCTGCTCCATGCGAACGACCCCAAGCCGAGCAACAGGGCGTGCCCCCTTCTCGCTCGTGTACGGGGCTGAGGCAGTGCTACCCTCGGAAATCAATTGCCGATCGCTGCGAGTCGAACTCCTCGAGGGAGTCTCGGCAGCCGCGTTTCAAGCCAACGAAGACAACCAGAGGATTGAGGTAGACCTCGTCGAAGAAGAGCGGGACAGAGCCCTCCTCCGCAACGCCATTTACGAACGCGAAATGGCGCGCGCCTACAACAAGCGTGTTCGGGGGAGGGCCTTCCGTTTGGGAGACCTTGTCCTCAAGCGCGTCACCGACCTTCAAGCCCAAGGGAAGCTCAGCCCAAGGTGGGAAGGGCCATACAGGATTTCCACAATCCTTGGCTCGGGGGCTTATAAGCTCTCCACTCTCGAAGACCAAGAATTGAAGCACACATGGAACGCGGACCTGCTCCGCAAATTTTACACTTAGTCTCCGAGCCTCCCCCCTTCCCCTTATGTGGACTTCACAAGGGGAAGGCGCGGTGAGTTGTAACAATGGCCTCAAAGGCCCTTTTGCCCTCCGCCCCCTTGTCGGCGATCCCGCAAAGGGTGGAGGCATTGTACCCACTTGTTTTAATCAATGCAAATGGTTCTCTCCATGTGTTTTTGTGCAGACTTCTTTAATTGCCCCTGAGGCAATACCCTCATCACGAGGATGCCCTCCCCGTGAGGATGCCCCCTGAGGATGCCCTCATTGTGAGGAAGCCACAGGCTCCAGCTAAGCCTTATGTCCCGGCGGCGGGAGCCCCGTTCCCCCTCGGGCGGCTTACAATACCCCCTCGTGGACTGAGGGCGTAAGCGGCAACCTGGTCCCCAAGGAACCAAGGTAACGAGTCACTTTGGGGGACTAGTCCCCCCCCCCCAAACACTCTAGAGCTTGCTTTTATGCTCTTCCTCCTCCGGGAGTGATCTAGGTCGCGCGACCGATAGATCATCTATCCCCACACTCGCCTGCACGAGGATAACCCTCCGAGGGTGCCACCCCTCATGGGAACAACCGGGATATTTCTTATGGTTTCAGCGCGGGCCGCCTGTCTAGGTCACCCCCCGCTGCGGGGGGAGGAGACAAAAAGGAGATAAAAATACCCAGCTAATTCCATTCGAAATCGGGGGGCATCTAAAGCATCTAGAATCCTCCGGGGGTGGAGCCTTGCTTCCTGGATTCTCGTCCCCCGGAGGAGTTTTCTCCGGAGGAGGAGCCTCTCCCCCGGAGCTTTGTCCGGAGATGGAGCCTTGCTCCCCGGACTTTCGTCCCCCGGAGGAGTTGTCTCCGGAGGAGGAGCCTCTCCCCCGGAATTTTGTCCGGAGGAGTTTTGCTCCTCGGACTTTCGTCCCCCGGAGGAGTTGGCTCCGGAGGTGGAGCCTTGCTCCCCGGATTCTCGCCCCCCGGAGTTGTTTTCTCCGGAGGAGCCTCTCCCCCGGAATTTTGTCCGGAGAAGGAGCCTTGCTCTCCGGATTCTCGTCCCCCGGAGGAGTTTTGTCCGGAGAAGGAGCCTTAATCCCCGGATTCTCGTCCCCCGGAGGAGTTTTCTCCGGAGGAGGAGCCTTGCTCCCCGGACATCCGTCCCCCGGAGTTGTTTTCTCCAGAGGAGCCTCTCCCCTGGAATTTTGTCCGGAGAAGGGACCTCCCCCGGAACATCGTCTCCAGAAGTGGAGCCTCGCTCCCCCGGAGTTTATCCCCCAAGTACTCCCCCGGTGATTAAACAAAATAAGCGAAAAGTGCAATCTTTTTATTCCATGGAAAGTAAGCCGGGAGACAGCCTCTCCCGGTAGGCTTACAGAGTACAACCGGGAGTTGAGTACTCCCGGAGGGCATATGGGGGACTACCTGTCTAACGCGGAGAACTAGCACTCCCTAAGCCTATCGTCAAGCTCGCGCCATGTCCCGGTACAAGCTTCGAACTCGTCGCCTCGCTGCGTTGAACATGTCCTCCGGCCAGTATTCATACCCTTCGGGAGGTTCGATTCGCAAAGGAATTGCCTCCCACACTCCCGGGGGAGGTTCAGGCAACTCCGCGCGGTGGTTGTCAAAATTCGCCAAGTGCCAATCGGGCAACCACCGGAGCAAGGCTTGTTCCCCCCGGGGGACACCGGGGGCGAGACTCCCGGAGATGGGAGTGATTTCCACGTCCTTCTCTGGGACCCCCGCCCCGGACACCTGACCATGACGAGATACAACTTAGCAAAAATTTTTCATTTCATTCATGAATAATTTACAAGTCCGGGGTTCCCCCTACGGAACTACCGGGAGCAAAAATCCTATACAAAAAAATCCCCTAATCTACCCAGGGGGGACAGGAGGCTCATACTTTCCCGGCGTCGTCCCCCCCGGAGGAGGCGTCGCCCGGAGCTTCTTCCCCGGCCGCTTGGGGACGTCTCGTTCGCGGGGGCTCAATCACGCGGTCGTAGAAAGCCCCCGCCAACTCCTCCAGCGTCGCCCGGCGTGGCTCGTAAAACTCCTGGAAGCTCCGGGGGACGAGGCGCCCAATAGCTTGGGCCCCGGCCCCCTGGTACTCCACCAAGGAGGCTGCGAGCGCGGCGGTGGTGGACGCCAAGGCCCGGGCACGGACATCCGCGGCCTCCGGAATCGCCGTGATGTGCCGGGTGAGGAACCTACGCGCCTCCGCCAAGGACACCAGCGGGTTGCGGGGATTCCCCTCCTCCCGGAACTCGACTCCGAGCCCAATCAACGTGGCCCGGAGTCGATTCCCCGCTGACACGAGGGCTCGCGCCCCCGTAGCCTCCGCCTCCTGAAGCGCCCGGGAGCGAGCCTCCTCGGAGGACGCGAGCTGCTCCCGGACGCCCTCCAGCTCCCGGACGGCGGCGTCCCGGGCAACCTCCGCGGGGGCCAGCACTTCCTCCCGGATGCGCTCCAGCTCCCGGGTGGTCGCGTCCCTCTCTTGGACAAACCTCTCCCGGGCCTGGACTGCCGCGTCCCTCTCTCGGACAGCGGCGTCACGCTCCGCTTCCGCGGCGGCCAAGGCCGCCCTCATGTCCTCGCTCTCCCGGGCGAGGCGAGTCCGGACGGCGCGAGCTACGGTGGTGGTCTAAGGAAAAAGAATGTCAGTAAATGCAAGCGAGGAGGAGGGAGTTTTCAAGTTTCTCACCTGTAAGGCCAGGGAGACGACTTCCCCGTACCGCTCATCAATGCCGCCCTCCCGGACGTGAGCTCGCACCGTAGGGGTGACGAGACTCAGGGAGAGCTTGCGCGTCTCCTCCGAGCAGAAGAGAGACGCTCCCCGTGCCGGGGAACGGGGATCTCCTCCCATAGGCAGGCCCCCGTGGCCAACCCCACTCCCGGAGCCTTGGAGAGTGTCTCCCGGTGGTGGGGCAGGGGACCTCCCGTCCCCCGCGCGGGGAGAGCACTGTAGCGTCCTGGGGGCTCCCTTCCCCTGTTGCGGTGTCGTCGAGGTGCCGCCCCCGGGGGGGACCTGATGGCTTGCTCCCCCGGCAGGCGGTGTTGGGGAAGATGCGACGTCGGGGGCAAAGAGCGCATCCAGGCGCGCGAAGGCCCCGTTGCCCCGGAAGTACACCCCCGCGGGATCCTCCCGAAGAGCTTGCTCCGGGGAAGGAGTGGCGTCGTAGTCCCCGGAGGTGGACTCATCCTCCTCCACGACCACGTGGTCGAACACGCCTGATGCCCCCAGGGCATCAAGTTGCGCGACCAGCGTGGCCGTGTCCGTGGGGCTCTCTTCATGCCCCGGCTCCGGGGGCTGCGACCCCCGCTGGGGGGTGACTTGAGCCGGAGGAGTAGTCTCCCCCGGTCGCCGGGGGGCCATCGTACTTTGCACCGGAGATGGCCTCACCTCCCCCGGCGTTCGACGCGTCCCCGGAGTCGCCTGGGCCGGGGAGGACCTCACCTGCCCCGGGGGTCTTGTCTTTCCCGGCGCATCGGGCGTCCCCGCCGGCCTCTGTGCCGGCGCTGGTGAAGGGGGGTGGTCTTGATTGGAGCCCTCTCCCGGTACCTGCGCGGTCTTAGCGCGTTTGGCCGCCGGGAGCGCCCCCGTCTCCCGCCGCCTGTGGGAGCCCGGGGTTGGAAATGGAACCCTTTCCGGGAGGGTCATCCCGAAGGCCTCGGAGACGATGTTCCGGGGAGGACCCTCCCCGATGGCAGCAAGACACCGGGAGTGCTCGTCCTCGTAGTACCTCCCGAGGAGGTGCTCCGCCTTCTCCCGGGTGGACTTGTAGGACCTAACTGCAAAGAGCAAAGTTTTAGAAACTAATCCCCGTGATGTGTGAACTCCCGGAGAGAAGAAACTTACGCCGCGCCACCGGGAATCGCGGGGGACGAAGCTCCGGGCCCAGTCCCGGACCCTTCCTACTCCGGCTGAAGGGACTAAGCCGGAGGAGGAGCAGCTCCTCCGCTAAGTCTCGCATGCTCCTCCGGGAGCGAGCCTCCTTCATTTTGGCGACGGAGGTTAGCTCCTCCATCGTCAGCACCGGAGGGCCGGGGGAACGACCTAATGTCGCCGGCCTCGCGGAGTAAATCATCTCCGGGTCGCCCGCCCGGAGATAAAACCATTTCCGGCTCCATCCCTCCCAGTGCTCTTGGGAGGCGGCCACCGGGTACTCTTCCGCCCGGGAGGGAGCAAATTTCAGCATCACGGAGCCGCAAATAGACTTGGGCCCGTGCTTCACCACCGGGGAGCTCTTCGATTGCACCCGGTAGAAGTATTGGAAGAGGCGGAGAGTCCCCTCCACTCCGGCGGCTGTCTCGCTTAACCACAGAAACAGCCCCATCCTCACGAGAACGTTGGGTGTTAGGTGGTTCAAGGCGATCCCGTACTCCCGGAGGAAATCTCGGAGAAGCAGGTGGATCGGGAGCCGCAGGCCCGCCTGGATGAAGGCCATGAAGGCCACAATTTCTCCTTCCCGGGGGTTTGGGGTCGTCTCCCCCGCAGCCGGGAGGCGAATGTCCCTCTCCGCAAAAATCCTCCGGGAGATGAGGGTGTCCCGGTCCCCCGCAGCAAACTCGGTTGTCCCGAGATAATCGGAGGTTGCGTCCTCCGGGACACCCAAAGCCTTCCCGCGTCCCTTCGACGCCATTTCTTCTCCCGCAGGGCTTTGTGAAACCGGGGGAGAAGTTAGTTCCGGAGAGCAACCGGGGAAGAGGTTACTCCCGAAGAATTTGGTGGATTATGAGGATTAAGGAGAAGGAAAGCGTGCCTCCCTTGAGGTGGGCCCCTCCTTATATAGGCAGCTGAGGTGCCCTCGATGGCTGCCACGTGTCAGCTCGAGGGATCTACACCGTGAATACGAAAGGTCGCACAAACATCGAGGCAATATACGGCCAACTTAAATAGTGCCCCTCTCCCGGACGAGGGCGAGTTATGGATGTTATATTCGCTCCCCGGGAGAGCCATGCTTCTAAGGTAACGAATCGCACCCCCCGGCGACATCAAAGTGTCCCCAGGGGTGCGGGGAGCTTCTGTTGGGGGAAAATACTAGCCAACGCCAGAAATGTCACCATGGGAGTTCCTTCTCCGGGGTTGAGGGAAACTTCCCCGGAGGACCTCCTCCGGGCTAGGGAGAGCTCCTCTCCCGGAGCCCCTTCTCCGGGCCGGGGAAGACGTCTCCCAGAGCCCTCCCCCGGGCTCGGGAGAGACCTCCCCCGGCGCACCTCCTCGGGGCTAGGGAGAGCTCCTCCCCCGGAGCCCCTTCTCCGGGCCGGGGAAGACATCTCCCGGAGCCCTCCCCCGGGCTCGGGAGAGACCTCCCCCGGCGCACCTCCTCGGGGCTAGGGAGAGCTCCTCCCCCGGAGCCCCTCCTCCGGGCCGGGGAAGACGTCTCCCAGAGCCCTCCCCCGGGCTCGGGAAAGACCTCCCCCGGCGCACCTCCTCCGGGCTAGGGAGAGCTCCTCTCCCGGAGCCCCTTCTCCGGGTCGGGGAAGACGTCTCCCGGAGCCCTCCCCCGGGCTCGGGAGAGACCTCCCCCGGCGCACCTCCTCAGGGCTAGGGAGAGCTCCTCTCCCGGAGTTCCTTCTCCGGGCCGGGGAAGACGTCTCCCGGAGCCCTCCCCCGGCGCACCTTCTCCGGGCTAGGGAGAGCCCCTCTCCCGGAGCCCCTTCTCCGGACCGGGGAAGACGTCTCCCGGAGCCCTCAGGTGGGCACTGATTTTGAGAGCCGCCACGTGTCAGAAATCGGTGCCCTGGACCTCGTCAAAAGACCGTTTTGCCCCCGATCCTACGGTGGCAGCAGGGGTAGTTCAGTAATTTGCGTCTTTTGGGTCTATATATACCCTTGTAACCCTCTTTTGTAACCTAAGACATTCATTTGTACTCAATCCATAAAGACAAAAAGGCGTGTTCTGGAGCCCTCTCTTCGGGAGAGAGCCCCCTAGCCGACGCTCGTCGGGAGCACGTCGACAGGACTAGGGCCTCCACTGAGGCCCGAACCTGTATAAACCCCTGTGTCAAATCTATGGGATTGTCCAACGCGGGATGACCCGTCGCACGGTCAGCTCGCGTTGAGGAACACGTGTTGCGCACGTCATCAAACCTGCCGAGGTATTTTTTATACCACGACAGTTACAAACCATTCCTCTCGCATGGCCATTCGCGGTCTGGGGGATGGATATCATCGGTCCTATGCCACAAGCGGTCAATGGGTACAAGTTTCTGTTCGTAGCCATTGACACATTTACAAAGTGGATTGAGGTCGAACCGGTACGAAATATTACTGCATCAGCCGCACAAAAGTTCTTCCATAAGAACATTGTGGCACGATTTGGTGTTCCAAACCGTCTCATCACAGACAATGGTTCTCAGTTCGCCAGCGGTCTTTTTCTGGACTACTGCGATCAGGTTGGGACCAAGGTGTGTTTTGCTTCTGTGGCCCATCCACAAAGCAATGGTGCCGTAGAACGAGCCAATGGGCAAATACTGCAAGGCATTAAAAAGCGCGTTTTTGATCGCCTTAGGACCCACTCGGGGGCTTGGGCAGATGAGCTCTATACCGTTCTATGGGCATTACGAAATACTTCTAGTCGCGCCACCGCTGAGACGCCCTTCCATTTGGTCTATGGGGCCGAGGCGGTATTGCCCATGGAAGTAAGTATTGGTTCTATTCGGACAGATCAGTTCGAACAGATTAATCAGTCCGAACAACGGGCACAAGATCTCATCCTCTTAGAAGAACGGCGTGATCGCACCCTGGTTAAGTCCGCGGCATACTTGCAAGCTTTACGCAGGTATCACAGTAAAAAGGTGCGACCACGCGATCTCAACGTGGGCGACTTGGTTTTACGAAAAATTCAAGACCAGTCTAATCGCAACAAATTCTCCCCAAAATGGGAAGGTCCTTATACTGTTGTCTCAGTGCCGCGGACAGGATCGGCACGGTTAGCTATGGAGGATGGTCGGATTTTGTCCAATACTTGGAACATCGATCAACTTCGCAAGTTTTATGTGTAAGTATTCCAATCACTTTTTTCCTGTTCAATTAGCATCTTTTGCCAAAACAAAAAATGTTTTGCTTTCATACAATGAGTTTTTCTCTTTAAACCCGTATCATATGCATTCGACCTGGGGGCTGATCGCCAACGGTCAGATCATTACAACCATCTAATCGGATTCGCTGGTCGATCTCATGATCACTTACAGATAAGTCACTCCTAAATAAGCCGTTTCCCAACGCATACGGGGTTATCTGGTAAGTCCTTGGTCATCCGAGTGGCTACCAGTTCGCAATAAGATTAGATGTTATATCGATCCTGGTCGTTGGTTTAATATGCATATCCCTGGTCGTTATGCTTATATTCTCTCATCTGCTTATAACACTAAGGCTTTAGTGTTCATAAGCAGAGGCGGGGGCTAGGAGGTATGTGCTCATAGTATGGAATTCGTATTATGAAAATATGAAATATATATTTTCATGTCAAAAATAATTTTTTACATACATTGCATTATATACAAGTTTCTAAATACAAAAATAAGGATCATTCGATCCCCAGCTCAGTCAGGAGTCTATCTACTAGGGGCTTGACTTCCTCTATGACTGCATCGAGCAGCTCTTCACTCTCGACCTCAACCGGACCCACCAGTGCGCTCAGATCTGCATCTGGGCCATGGTGAAGTCGAACCCGGTTGAGTACGGCTACTGCGGCTGATCGAACCCTAGTTCTGATCACCTCTTCGCGTCGCCGTGAATCTCCAGGGAGATACTCGAGCAGTGAATCCGCCTGGGCAGTGAGCAGCAATGTCCAGTCACCTATGCTGAGGTTGTCTTTCTTCGGTTCTGCCACGTCGGTCTTCAAGAGATCAGCCACGGCCTTCAGTTTTTCAAAGATCCGGAGGCTCAGCTCTTTGATTGCCCGATCGGTGTGGCGAATCGAGGATTCTAGGATCTCCTTGTCTCGACTGAGCTGCGTAATTCAACCTGCTTGCGCTGTACAGAGAAAGGAGGTTATTTGCATATCATGGATTCAAGTCTTCTTAATCAGGAATTGGCTTACCAGCATTTTCTGATCGAAGTTTGTTAAGTTCAGTTTCTTGTTTCTTAAACATTGAAACTAAACTGGCCACCTCTTTCTTCAAAAATGTAACTTCTCTGCAGCAAAATCAAGGCAGTCACAACCAAAATGCACCCATACTAACCAAAGGGTAATGATACTCACCTACGCAAGCTGTCGCGTTCTTTTTGAATGGCTTCTGTACTGGCCATCACAACATGCGAATGGCTTATTAGCCAGGATAATCCCTGTGATGCCAAAGAAGAGGATCAAAGATGTCCTAAGTACAATTCAGGCATGTGAATAGAGGTTTTCTATACCTTCATAAACTTTTGTAAGACAGCGTCATTCAGTTCAGCGGGAATCCTCGCTAGAGCCCCCGATGCGCTCACTACAGGGACAGTTGGTAGGAGTGCCGGCTGGGCGCCACCCCCAATAGTCGTCGGTGGTGACTGGGTCCCTACGTTTATTCTTTCCCCTGCGGTCTGGACGACTTCCTGGACCACAGGGGTGGAGCGTTCTTCGTTAGAAGCTCCTGTACCAGCTGCGGCTTCAACCCCTCCGGAGGCGGTTGAAGAGCTGGGCGTCGTCTTTCTTTGCCTGACAAGAAAGACAATTTGAGCAGTTTTTATTTAAGATTATTGCCAAGTTTAAGGTTCTTACCTTATTTGAAATCCCATTCACTCTTGGGATTTCAGGGAAGGTTCCCCTTGGGAAGAAGAACCATCATTGGTTCTTGCCTTCCTCATGGCAAACAAGGTAGCTCTCCCCTGGATATGTTCAGCTATGAGCATATTTCTAAGGAACAGATAGAGACAAAAAGTAAAGTCTTTACCTGGGCTACCGTACTGGCTGGTGGGGGTACATCTGAAGGCCTTGGCAACTCCTGGGTCACTGGAGCCACCACAACCGGCCTTTGCTCAATTACCTCCTCCTCCGTCTGCAGAGGGAGAGGGTTTTCCCCCCTGGGACTTGCAGTAGTCACAGGGAGAAGCTTTTCTCCCTGTATGAACATTGATTTGTCAAACATACAGAAGGAACCATATGAAGAATCACAGAGAAGAATCCTTACCATGGTCGTCCTTTCGACCAGAGGGACAGAGACAACTAGTCCTGAAGTCTCGGGGGCTTCAGGAATTGGAGGGTCACCCGCGACCACAAGATTTTCGGTGGTCGCAGGATCTTCCACGGCCACCTCTTCGGTAGTAGTGGTCTCTGCGGGGCAGCTTGGGGCATCGCCGGATGGGAGATCCGCGATCTTCCTCCTTCGAAGGATTAGAGGAACGTCATCCTCTTCCTCCTCGCTCCCCTCTCCCTGTACGACGAAGAAATGATCCCAATCTGTGCTTGGTAAAACAGAAGGGATGCGATATCTTACCGTTGTCTTTCTTGTGGTAGAAGGAATGCTCCGTGAAGACCCTTCCCCAGGATTCAGTCTGGCTTTCTTGGAGGCAGGACTCTTTGTCCTGGGTCTTTGGGAGACCTTCTTCACGTTTTTTACCGTCGGCTTCCCATGAGAACCTACGTTCTCACTTGGGAAAGTCGTCTCGGCAAACCTTCCTAGGAGCTGATTCACATTTTCGATGAAAATGTTTAACGCAGGACATGCATAAGATCTTAAATAGAGGCCAGATAGAGAATGTACCTTTCGACGCTCCTGTTTAAGGTCGTCGCCGGCGTGAATCAGACTTTGGGGACGAGGTGATCCCTTAGGACCCTCTACATCGGAGTTGTAGGTCCTAAGGAGGGAGTTGGTCCGCCTTTCAATCTCGGATGAAGGCAGGACTGTTCCTAAACTCAAGTCAGAATTTGTGCAATTCAAAAAGGAGAAAGTTCAGCACCAAAGAAATAAATACCTTGACTATAGTCCAGGGTGCTATCAGCCATGGACCTAATCTCCCACGCCAGATGAGCCCTTTCACGCAGAGGACTCACCCGGTTCTTCACGAAGTCTCGAATGATATCTCGAGCCGTCAATCCTTGATTGACTAAGTGAAGAATCACCTCGGCATGCTTCGAAAGCTCCGAGTTCATCGCCGGGGGAATGTCTAACTCGCTCGACTTCTCTGGTCGCGAGTTTTCAAACCATAAACTGCTTTCGGATGGTGGAGAGCAGTAAAACCACCTTTGGTGCCACCCATGCACAGAATCTCGCAGGGGTGGGGAGGGATACTCCTTTTTATCCCTCAGCCAGAAGTAGATGCATCCGGCAGCGTTGGTGCTCTTCGACCACGCCGAAAAGTAGAATCGTCGGAAAAGATCCACGCTGGGATATATTCCGACGAAGGCTTCACAAAGATGCTGGAATACTGCAAGGATCAGCATCGCGTTGGGGTGGAGGTTGATCAGTTCCCACCCATAGTGCTCAAGGACATCCTTGAGGAACCGACTCTCGGGGAATCGGAACCCGCAACGCAGGTACTCCTCAAAAACCACCAACTCGCCTTCTTGGACAGTTGGGGTTTCTTGGTCCTTCTCCGCAGGCCGCCAGTTAATGAGCAGCCGCGGAGAAAGGATCTCCTCCTTCTCTAACGCCATTAGGCTCTCCTCAGAATGGTGGATGGATCTGCTCCAGGACGCCATCTTTGGTGTAGAATCAAAGGGGAAGCTGGTGATTTGGGAAAGATGAAGGCTGAAGGAAATGAGGGTTTTGAGCGGCGGGAATAATGAGGGTTTTAGCTGTGTGGCTTCTTTGAGAAGACATCTGCTCTTTTTATAGACCCAAGGCGACGCATTAATGAGTAAACGGCTCATTTCAAACGTTCCATTGAATGCTTTATTCATTTCCCATAATGGATACTGTCTCTGATGGACCCGATAAAGTATTCAGGCATCGGATCTGAAACAAAAAGACTTCTTTGTTTTGGAAACTGAAAGTGTAAAAGGACTGAAAAATTTTCAGTACTTTTCAGAGAACGTTTTTCCTTTTTATACTTTGAACATTTTATTCGAAAAAATCATGTAACTCAATTTTTAATGTACTGGAGTGTTTCTAATTGGGTTATGGTTTTATCGAAATCGTGTTTTAGGCTAAAACTTTGATTCTAATCGAAGTGACAACCTGACCGAGTCCCAACTCTGGTCGAACTTTAGTTCTAACCGCGGCTCTGAAACTGATCGCGGAATCAGGGCAGATCGCAGTGCTTTTCTCTTAAAAGTGATTTTGATCGCAGAACTAAAGTTTCCTGTGTATGAATGGTCGCGAACATAAAGTTCATGGCTATTTTCGCACAGAAGATGTGGAGAATTTTTCATGAGAAATAAAGAACTTTTATTTCTTACATTCTTTACATACAAAAGGGATGCAGTCGATCAAAACATCGACTTGCTCCGAAAGAAGTTTACAAAGTTCCCCAAGGGACATGTTGTTGTCAGTAGGATTTACACTAGCAACTCCCAGGGAACTAGCAACTACCCTAAGTCTATCTATATCATCCCTAACAACAGACGCACTATTGTCCCTAATCAAGTCAAAGAGTTCTCGCTGTTGCTGAGCGAAGTCCCTCTCTCGACGGAAATGGTGCGCCTCTTCTCGGGATCGATCAAAACATTCTGCTAAACGCAGAATCTTCGAGGCCATCTCCTCGGTCTTCTTCTCCAGGGCATTCTTCTCTTCCAGAAGAGTCTGTCCGGAAGGAAGAGATGGAGCAGCAGAAGGCTGATCGCTAGAGCCTCCTACCTCCTGCATTTTTGCAAAAGTTAGTCATACTAATAAAAAATTATCAGCAAAAGGGGAGAAGAATTGTTACCTGTCCCGGTGCATAACCCGTTAATACACCCATCTTGGGAGGAAGATTATCATATGGTGGAAGAGCAACCTTCCCATCAGAAGATTGCTTCGCCAACCCAATATGGCGATCATTTGATCGAGGGATAGTCACCGCTTGCCGACCAGGATGTTGATCACCCAAAAGAATGGGAGAATTGAATGTGATGGGATCTTTCTCTAAAGATAAAGACCTAACTTGCCGAGAGACATGAACGGGAAGGGTCAAAGGAACTGAAGGAAGAAAGAAACTTGCTACATTCTTCACCTTTGTTCCACTAGAAGATCCTTCGTCAACCTTGGGTTTCTTCCTTAAGGGGGACAAGACTTCAATCGTTTGAGGCCTTTGTTCGACAATTTCCCCTTCATCGCTCTCAATCTCGATGATTTCATGATCTGCCATTGAGAGGAGTATGTGAAAAGGAAGGAGGCAGGATAACAAGAAAAGGACTTTAGGTGTGGAGGGAAATTGTGAAGCTTTACAAATCCAAGAACCTGGTATTTATAGCCGCCTGGGTGACGGTTTGCATTCCAGGCGCCTCGGGTTTCGTCAAAGCATTTACAATTTTACCTCGAGATAAAAACAATTCTACGGCGCTATCATTGCCCGTCACGTAATGTCAGAACCCGTCTTGGGAAACCAACCGTTTTCACTTAGTGCGCCACTAAGTGGAAAAATTGAAGAGTCAGGTTAAAAATCCAATGCATGGTTTTAAAATTCGAAATAAACACGTCTCTTCGTTTTCTTCGAATTTGGGGGCTAGCTGACGAGGATTGACACCCGGGTCACTTCTAATAAACTTTTGGTTCAAGACAGGTTCGAACCAGACATGTGTCTGGCGATGCGAACTCAAGTTACTTCTGAGGGGCATCACCATGAGGTCGCAAGCTTTACGCGATCAAGTCGCGGGTTTCGTGCGATCAGGCCGACAGCCTTGTGCGGTCAGAAGTTCGTATGCTATACGCGGACTGTACGGAATATCTAAGATGTTGCGCGGTCAGCCCACACTCCGCGGTCAGCACATTCTCGACCAAGGTGCATAGAATTTATTCGGTTATCTTCATACCAGGATATTCCAGGCATCCCGAAGATTCCTCCACGTTGAAGACCAACCGTCAGAGGTTATTATATGCGGTTATTCATGATTAACACGTGTTAATAACCTCCGTGGAAGTTAATAGCGGTTCTTCAACAACTGCATCCAACCGTTTGATGCAGTTTTCTTCATATGACACCCTTTCGACCAATATAAAAAGGGGGCAAAGTACATCAAACGGGGGATCCAAGACATTTTTTCGGAAGAACAAAACTCCTAAGATAAGCGAGATACGAGAGATCTCGATCACTCAAACAGCCAAGACTACGGCTTAAATTAGACAACACTTACAAATCTCCTATAGCTTCTTTCTGTACACTTATATAGGGAAAACTTTCGTCTGTGAAATTTTTTCTCCCGGCTAGTTTGTAAAGCTTTATCTCATATAGTGAAATCCTAACAGGACGTAGGGCTTTTACTCCCACCATCGAGGGCCCGCACCTGTATAAATCTCTTTGTGCTCCTGTTCACCATTGTTCAGTATACCTTTCCGGAGGGTCATCTTGAAAGGTCTCACAATTACAAATTCTGCATAAGTTCGGCTGAGGACCCTGAGTCCGAATCGTCGACATCGAGCATGTCACGGCGAACATTGATGCCATCTTTCGTCTTTCCTGGAATGTTCAACAACAAACCAATCAAATTGTCACAAACATTTTTCTCTACGTGCATGATATCAATGCAATGTCGAACTTGTATGTGCTCCCAATATGGCAGATCCCAAAGAATCGATCTCTTCTTCCAAACATTTTTTCCTGGAGGTTTAGAACGTTTACCGAACTCAACTTTGATGTCCTTCACGCGCAAGTAAAGCTCCTTACCAGTCACAAACACTGGGGCTGATCCTTTCTCAGGCTTCCCATTGAATGACTTCCTCTTCTTACGGTAGGCGTGATGCATCGGAAGGAATCTGCGGTGACCCATGTACACTGTTTTTCTGCAGTTCGATAACCACATGCTTTCAGTTTCATCCAGGCAAATAGGACAAGCCTTGACTCCTTTCGTACTATACCCCGACAAATTTCCATAAGCCGGGAAATCATTTATGGTGCAAAATATCATGGCCCGCAACATGAAATTCTCTCGCTTATGTGTATCCCACACCCGCACCCCTTCGCTCCACAATTTATGTAAGTCCTCGACTAACGGTGATAGCAACACGTCAATATCATTCCCAAGTTGTCTGGGTCCTGAAATTAGTAACGACATCATGATGTACTTGCGCTTCATACATAACCAAGGAGGAAGATTGTAGATGCATAAAAGAACCGGCCAAGTGCTATGTCGACTGCTCATATTTCCGTGTGGATTCATACCATCTGTACTCAGCCCAAACCTTATATTCCTCACTTCGCCGCCAAACTCACCGAATGTTCTGTTAATGTTTCTCCATTGAATGGAATCAGCTGGATGTCTTAGTTTTCCGTCTTGTTTCCGATCTTCAACATGCCAACGCAAGTACTTTGCATCTTTCGGATTTGCAAACAGCCGTTTCAATCTGGGAATCACAGGCAAATACCACACAGTTTTGGCCGGAGGCCCTTTCTTTACCTCATCACATCCATTGTGATAAATTCTGTCCCCATGCTTGTACCGCGATGCACCGCATCTTGGACAAACATGCAAATCCTCGTACTGGTTACGGTACAGAACACAATCATTTGGGCATGCATGTATTCTTTCGATTTCCATTCCCAACGGACACAATAGTTTTTTGGCCTGGTAAACCGATCTTGGCAACTCATTTCCCTCTGGAAGCATGTCCGCTAACAGATCCAATAGCGCCGTGAAACTCTTATCGCTCCAACCGTTGCTTGCCTTCAAGTTATATAATCTCAACACAGAAGACAACTTTGTAAATGTTTCACATCCGGGGAACAAAGGCTTCTCAGAATCAACAATTAATTTCTGAAATTTAGCTAAATCGTTTTCGCTGTAGTCCTCTTCTACATCACGTAACATTTCATCTAAATTGTCGTGATCTACATGGACTTCCGAATGAACATTATCAATATTTTGATCATGATCATCATTACTGCAATCCACTTCCGGGTGCTGCTGAGTGGTAGCGGTAGTGCTCGTTTCCTCAACATCTTCACCATGCCATATCCAACGGGTATAGCGTGCATTAAAACCACGACGAATCAAATGACTCCTAATCTGATCAGAGTTGCTGAACCTTTTTAAGTTCATACAATCTATACAAGGACAATGCATATCTTTCTCTCCCTTCTTCGCCTTTTCTTGCTCAGCAAATTTAATAAATCCATTCACACCCTCCAAATACTCAACAGTAGTACGTTTTATTCCATACATCCAATATTCTCGATCCATCTACAATTATTTCACAAAATTAACAAATAAATAATTAATGACTCAGGGCATGCATATATGAATGAAACATAATTAGCTAGGCCATATGTGTGTACATGAGCTGCTTAATTACATTAAATGGATTTGTATATATGAAACCCTAATTAACTTGATGCATGCATTAATTGGAAGAGCCAGCTAACTAGCTGCTTAAATTCAGCAAGCTATAGCTAGCTAGCCAACCCAGCCTTCTAGCTAGTTTGGAGATACATGTATCTAGTTTAATGAATTGCAAGTAGAGAGAGAGAGGGAGAGTGTGAAAGAGTGATCGAGAGAGAGAGAGAGGTGATGAGAGGATGACAATACCGAGGGGGATGGAAATATGATCAACCTCTCAGCTAGCTTCTCCAGATCACTCTAGCTTGGAGTCGTGCGGGCTGAAATGATTCCAACATGCAGAGCGCAGAGCATGGGTCGACCTAATTAAGTTGTCCAATTTTACTATCGGTTCAAAAACACAAACCGATAGTAAAATAAGGTCCCCACTGTCATAACCATTAGTGTATATGAAGTCATTTTACTATCGGTTTGTTTTATATAACCGATAGTACTATTTCATATATTGTATCGGTTAGTACAGTAATAACCGATAGTAAAAAGTCAGTAATTTCACTATCAGTTACCCGAGAAAAACCGATAGTACTATTCAATATATTATATCGGTTAATACAGTACGAACCGATAGTATAAAGTGAGTAATTTTACTATCAGTTAAAAATGGAAAACTGATAGTACTGTTTTAATATATTATATCGGTTGGTACAGTAATAACCGATAGTATAAAGTGAGCAATTTTACTATCAGTTGAAAATGGAAAACCGATAGTACTATTTAATATATTATATCGGTTTGTACAGTAATAACCGATAGTATAAAGTGCGCAATTTTACTATCAGTTACAAAAGGAAAACCGATAGTACTATTTAATATATTATATCGGTTTGTACAGTAATGACCGATAGTAAAAAGTATTTGCATTTCACTAACGTTGGACTAGTGTGTAACCGATAGTAAAATGATGGTTTTCCGCCGCAGTCGTCCTATTCTATCGAATTTTTCCTAGATTGCTTATAACCGTTAGAAAATAAGGGTTAGTGGAATGCACTTCTTTGGGAAAACATACGTGATGCATTGAGAATCATTTCTGCAAATTTTCATTTCAATTGGAGTATATACTTGATTTGAGCAATAATTGATTCTTTTCACAAATATATATGAAAACTGCAAATTTTCATTCCATGATTGGTCTTTACTGTTAATTATTTCAAAATTATTGCAAGCCATTTACATGGGGTTTCAGGTGTCTTTACAAGTGCAAAATGGTGTACTGAGACCCATCTGTAATTGTTCTCACACTAGTACAGAAATGCAGTCTACTAACCCCTATCTTCTATCGGTTATTAGCGAAACAGCACAAAACCGATAGAAAATGTGCCTAGCGGTCATAAAATCCCGACGGATGTATTTTCCCTATCGGTTTCTAAGAAACTTACCGATAGAATAAATAGTATGATTTACTCTAGCGGTGATGAACATATTTTCCGTTAGAAGAGATGCATAAGTACTGACGGAAGAATGTTGTGCGCCGATAGGACTGGTCGACTTCAACAACTAGACTTATTCTATCGCTACTGTATGAATATACCGACAGAGTATATTAAAAATTCCTATCGGCAATATGTAGTTCGCCGATAGAATAGTTGACCTTCTACAAATATTTTTATTCTATCGGTAATGGATTCTTTTACCGTTAGAATATATAGAAAATTGCTTAGGACTGTTCGTCTTCTAATAGTTTTATTCTATCGGTAATGAATGTTTATACCGGTAGAATATTGCACAAAATATCTTAGAACTGTTGGCCTTCAACAACTAGTTATATTCTGTCGGTAATGTACGTACATACCGATAGAGTATGTACAAAAATTCCTATCGGTAATATTTATTGTGCCGATAGAACCATTCGGCTTCTACAGATGTTTTTATTACTAACGGTATTCTGTTTTCTTACCGATAGAAAATATAAAATTGTATAAATACACGGGTATGTCTCTTTCATTCTCACAGTTCATCTGGGGCTCGTAGTCCTAACCCGTAAGCTCCATGGACGGCCGGCGCACCTCTACAGGGGACCGCTGCACCTCCGCACCTCCATCGACGCCCTCTAGACGTCGGCATCCCAAGGAAGGTACGTAAAATTTCTGCAATATTGTTAGATTATTCTAATCCGATTATGGCAATAATTCTGCTTTTTTTGTATCCTTCATTTTGATGTGTCTTCTTTTCAATATGATTATAATCTGTTCAGGTCCTTGGATGATGCTCGTGAGGGGCAACGTATTTCACGGTTCTTCATCGCAGTACGCTGCCTACGTTGGCTTGTTGGCGAAAGAAATGGTGAAGATCACCGTCGAGAGCTGGAAGGACGTGAAGGGCGAGATCTTGGTTGGCTCGGTCGAGAAGATGCTTAAGCCCGGCGTGTTTCTCAAATCAGGACCTATAGAAAGCATCTTACATGTTTTTGCATGCACCAGCTTGTGGCCAGATGCTTACCTGCTTGGAGAAGAAGAATTGTTGTTATTTGCACAGCCATTCTACACCATCACTACACAGAACAACATCTTGGAAGGTAGGTTCTTTTTGTTAATATCGTTGAGTTGAGTTGAGTTGATCGAGTTTGAGTCCGAGGAAATCACCAATACGTACAAATGTATGTTGACGGCAGTTCCAGCTCCTCGGGCGTCTTCGAACTGAACTCCTATGGTTAAGTCCAATGTGGTTCAGACATTTGCTGTTTTGGATGAATGGATTTGTGATGTATCAGGTCTAACTTGTAGTCGGTAGTTGCATTGTGGCAACCTGCAAAGGTTCCCTTTTATGTAAAATGCATGTATGGGCCACTGGGTCCTCGTCGTGATCTGTTGTTAATTTCAGACGTGGCTTTTGTAATATACATCGAATGTGTGAATTGTTGTATTTGTATATTGTTGTATATTTGTGTATCATGTATTGCTAATTGGGACATGAACTTGAATGTGCAGGGAGCATTTGTGTATTTAATTGTATTGGTAGGTAGGTGTGTATTTGTACTGCTGTTTCAGACATGCACTTCAATTTGTGAACTGGCATGTGTATGTTTGTACCTGAATTTGTATTGGTGAACTGGCATGTGTATGTTTGTACCTGAATTTGTGAACTGGCATCTGTAATTTCTTTGGCAAGATGAAGTCCCAACTACCTACGAAAAGTATTTTTGTGTCTCCTAGTTAATCCACAAATTAGCATTTAATATATTGCTTTATCTTCTAGTTAAGATCCGTTTGATGTAAGATCTGTTTGATGTTACAATGATATGATTCCTTGAATGTGAGAAATGGCATGTGCATGTTTGTCCCAGTTTGGTAACAATACCTCCTCTAACGGTAAGTACACATATTTACCGATAGGAAAACACATATATTTGTTCAGTCATGCATATTCTAACGGTAAATACACATATTTACCGATAGAAAATACATATATTTGTTCAGTCATGCATATTCTAACGGTAAGTACACATATTTACCGATAGAACAATACATATATTTGCTCAGTCATGCATAGTCTAACGGTAAGTGCACATATTTACCGATACAAAAACTAATGCTCGAGTGTCATGCATCATCTAACGGTAAGTACACATATATACCGATAGAAAAACTCATGTGCGTGCTGTGTCATGCATGATCTAACGGTAAGTACACATATTTACCGATAGGAAAACACATAAATTTGCTCAGTAATGTATATTCTCTAACGGTAGGTGTGTGTTTTTACCGATAGAATATGTGAGCGGCAAATTAACTAAGTTAGTCTGACGGTTATTTCATGTATTTACCGTTAGAAAAATGTCCATTATAAGGAAAACCCCACTCGACAATTGCTGAGCTGCTCTTTAATTTGTTCTGTTGCACTCTGTGTCCCTCTGTTTGTGACGAAAGTTCCAGCTACACTGCTAGGGTGATCAGCGCAGGCTGGAGGGAAGTTGATTGCGCCCCTCTCTTTAAGGTATGCTTAATCGTCGACACTTATCTCTCTCTCTCTCTAGAGCTCCCTTCCTCTCTACTTGCAAGCTAGCTGTATTGTGTAGTTCCAAGTTTGTAGCTCTAAGCTTGGGAGCTTGGTAGCTGGAAATGCGTCATGTTTTAGGAGCTAACTAGCTTGTATTGTGTAGTTAGCTAGGTTAATTAGTGTTAATTTTGTCAGGCTAGGGTTCAACACATATATCTGTTGTAAGAGGCTGTACATGTACATATACATAACTTAATCGGGCAGGTTTCATGCATGGCTTACTCGTTAAATTTTGTTAATTGTAGATGGACAGGAAATATTGGATGTATGGAATAAAATGTACTACTCTTGAATATTTGGATGGTGTGAATGAGTTTATTAAATTTGCTGAGCAACAAAAGGAGAGGAAGGGAGAGAAAAATATGCTCTGTCCTTGTACAGATTGTATGAACTTGAAGAGGTTTAGCAACTCTGATCAAATTAAGAGTCATTTGATTCGTCGTGGTTTTAACGCGCGATACACCCGTTGGATATGGCATGGCGAAGATCTTGAGGAAACAAGCACCACTACTACCAATCAGCACGACTCGGATGTGGATTGCAATAATATCGATGATCATCCCAATTTTTGTAATGTTCATTCCGATGTGCACGTAGATGATGATGATGACAATCTAGATGAGATGTTACGTGATGTAGAGGAAGATTACAGCGAAAATGACTTCTGTGAATTTGAGAAACTGATTGCTGACTCTGAGAAGCCTCTGTTCCCTGGATGTGCAACATTTACAAAACTGTCTTCTGTGCTGAGATTATATAACTTGAAGGCAGGAAACGGTTGGAGTGATAAGAGTTTCACGGCACTATTAGATCTTCTAGCGGACATGCTTCCAGAGGGAAATGAGTTGCCAAGATCTACTTACCAAGCCAAAAAACTGTTGTGTCCGTTGGGAATGGAAATCGAAAGAATACACGCATGCCCAAATGATTGTGTGTTGTACCGTAACGAGTACTCCAGTTTGCATGTTTGTCCAAGATGCGGCGCATCGAGGTATACGCGTAGGGACCGGATTGACAGTGAACGTCACGAGGTAAGGAAAGGGCCCCCGGCAAAAACTGTGTGGTACTTGCCTGTGATACCTAGATTGAAGCGGCTGTTTGCAAATCCGAAAGTCGCGAAGCACTTGCGTTGGCATGCTGAAGCCCGGAAACAAGACGGAAAACTGAGACACCCAGCTGATTCTATTCAATGGAGAAACATCAACAGAACATTTGCTGAGTTCGGCGGCGAACTTAGGAATGTAAGGTTCGGGCTGAGTACAGATGGTATGAACCCACATGGTAATATGAGCAGCCGGCACAGCACTTGGCCGGTTCTTTTATGCATCTACAATCTTCCTCCTTGGTTATGCATGAAGCGCAAGTACATCATGATGGCGTTACTAATCTCAGGACCCAGACAACCCGGAAATGATATTGACGTGTTTCTAGCGCCTTTAATCGAGGACTTACAGAAATTGTGGAGCGAGGGTGTGCAGGTGTGGGATGCATACAAGAAAGAGAATTTCATCTTGCGGGCCCTGATATTTTGCACCATAAATGATTTTCCTGCCTACGGCAATTTGTCGGGGTATAGTACGAAAGGAGCCAAGGCTTGCCCTATTTGCCTAGATGAAACTGAGAGCATGTGGCTGCGAAACTGCCGGAAAACAGTGTACATGGGTCACCGCAGGTTTCTTCTGGTGCATCACACGTACCGTAAGAAGAGGAAATCATTTAACGGGAAGCCTGAGAAGGGATCAGCTCCAGTGTTTCTGACCGGTAAGGAGATTTACTCACGCGTGAACGACATCAAAGTTGAGTTCGGTAAGCATTCTAAACCTCGAGAAAAAAATGTTTGGAAGAAGAGATCGATTCTCTGGGATCTACCGTACTGGGAGCACTTACAAGTTCGACATTGCATTGACGTCATGCATGTAGAGAAAAATGTCTGTGACAGTTTGATTGGTTTGTTGTTGAACATTCCGGGAAAGACAAAGGATGGTGTGAAAGCTCGTCGTGACATGGTGGAAATGGGGATAAGGACTGAGCTTGCACCTTTAGAGAATGGAAAGCGTACATACCTCCCTCCGGCCTGCTACACGTTGTCGAAGAGCGAAAAAACAGAACTCTGTCGGTGCCTGCACGGTGTTAAAGTTCCATGTGGGTACTCCGCGAACTTGAAAAAACTTGTGTCTATGAAGGACCTAAGACTGGTTGGCATGAAGTCCCACGACTGTCATGTCTTGATGTCACAGATGCTTCCCATTGCTATCAGAGGCATTCTCCCAGTTAAAGTCAGAGAGACAATCACAAACCTATGTTATTTCTTCAACGCAATATCTTCGAAGGTAAGTACGTGCACTCGTACTATAAGTTCACTACCTCCATTTGTGGAGCTTAATTAGAAGATTTTTCTGATATGAATATTTGGCGCAACTGTGTCTTCGTAGGTAATTGATCCCGATGGACTGGACGCTTTGCAACGCGACGTGGTTGCAACTCTTTGTCAGCTCGAGATGTATTTCCCTCCATCCTTTTTTGATGTTATGGTCCATCTGATTGTTCACCTTATCAGAGAAATTAAGTTTTGTGGACCTGTGTGCCTGCGCTACATGTATCCATTTGAGAGATTTATGGGTGTATTGAAGGGATACGTAAGGACTCGTCGTCGACCCGAGGGGAGTATCATGGAAGGTTATGCCGCCGAGGAGGTGATTGAATTTTGCACAGATTATATGGCCGGGGTTGACCCAATTGGTGTTCCTAGGTCCCGACACGAGGGTAGGCTTGAGGGAATTGGAACGATTGGATTCAAAGCTATCGTCCCCGCTCGTGATGTGTACGCAAAATCACATTTTTGGGTCTTACAACACATGACGGAGGTCGAGCCATACATACACGAGCACAAGGTAATGTTACGGTCACAGAATCCTTCGAAGTCAGACGTTTGGGTAAGCAGAGAACATAACAGGAAATTTGCTGAGTGGATCCAAGAAAGAGTCACGCGAGCTGCCGAGGGCTCCGTAAGTGAAACTGTGACATGGTTGGCTAGAGGCCCAAGATTCACTGTAGGGACTTGGCAGGGGTACGACATCAATGGGTATTCATTTTACACAAGAGCTCAAGACGCCAAGAGTAGCACGCAATGTAGCGGAGTGACACTGTTTGCTATTTCCGAGGATGCCAGGTCAGTAAGGGCGCTGAACTCATATTATGGTGTTATTGACGAAATATGGGAGCTCGATTACGGATTACTTAAGATTCCCCTGTTTCGATGCCAATGGGTCGAAATCTCTCGAGGTGTTCAAGTTGACAGTTACGGGTTTACTCTCGTCGATCTTGGTAGAGCCGGACACCAAGACGATCCATTCATACTTGCAAAGCAAGCCACACAGGTATTCTACATCGTTGACCCGGCCAATCCAAACTTGCATGTTGTCCTCCACAGCAAGAGACGTATTGTTGGGGTCGAAGATGTTGTCGACGAAGAGGAGTATAACCAATTCGATGAAATACCACCATTTTTAGAGGACATTCAATCTATCCGTACTGAAGATATCGACGAAACAACGTATCTGCGAGATGACCACGAAGAAGGATTATGGGTTGAGAACCATTGATGATTAATTTCTATTTCAGGGATAAATGCCAAGCAAACAGCCCACAAGTTCTGCAGCAAGGTGAGGAACTTATCATTAATACATCAGGCAGTACATTTTTCTTTAGAATTTAATGATAAGCTAGTTCACAGCATTAATACATCTCAATTTTACTCCACAGCATGAGTTCTAACATGTACAGTACCTTTATCCTGTAAATATTTAATTCTTCCCTTCAAATAGCACTTGCAAAAATCTCATCGCAGCCTCTTCAAATTAAGTTCAGCAAAAATCACTTTTTTCTGACGGTATTTTGTTATTTATACCGATAGAGAATGACATCTTCTCTCAGGCACTTGAAAACGTTTTCTATCGGTATTGTTCTGTTTTACCGTTAGAATAAATTCGTTTGTCTCACGGTATTTGTTGTCTGACGGTTTTTTCCTGTTTTTACCGATAGAAGAAGACTCTGCCGTTTTGAATTCTCGAACGTGTCGCCATGCGTCGCCTTGGAAACTCTATAAGTACCTCGCCATTCGTCGCGGTATTTTGTTGTTTTTCTAATTCTCGAACGGTTCGACTCCTCATCTTCTCTTTCACAATGGCAACCTCCATGGGATCGTCATCCACGGCCTCCCCGGTAAGAACTCTAAATCTCCTCGGTTTACCCCTGTATTGTTAATCCATGTTCAGTTCATTCTTGACCTGTTGATTTGCACAGGGAATGGTAGCCGTCGAAGACACTGCTAAAGTGAAGGCTGACCTGAGGGCCCTCCAGGAGGAGCACAAGCTCCTTACAGACAAGCACACTCAGCTACGGCTTGATCTTGACGATCTCTTCCAGCGCATTAAGCGCATGAAGACGGATGGTGACAATGCTAGGGCGAGGACGAGGCGTCTTCGCGAGGAGAAGAAAGCCGCGGATATGACCATCGCTGGCTGCGGTTTGACTATGAAGGATACCATAGCGAAGCTGAGGGAGGTCGCAGGCCTTCTTGACGCGGTAGTAGTTGATCCTAGGGACAACTTGTCGCTAGAGGAGTCCTGCGTCCTGGCTGCAAGTCTAACTGACTCTATTCTACATGCAGCCAGGGCCAAGACCACCCCTTGACCTAGCAATTTGGGTTTTATTTTTTTTTGTAAGTGATAAAACAACAATGAATGAGCAATTTCTTTTTATGTCAATTTCCAATTTTCCGGCTATCTTCCCTCTTTCTTTAACATTCTGCAGCTTTCAACCACGGTCTGTTTGATGTTAAATTGTTTACCTTTTCATTACTCTGACGGTATTTTGTTGTTTTTACCGATAGAAAAATGGCACACAAATCTCAAGCACTTAATCAAAAAAATTTTCTGGGGAATATTGGGCTCACGGGATTTTTTTGTTTATACCGATAGAAAAGGGCACCTTTTCATTACTCTCACGGTATTTTGTTGTTTTTACCGATAGAAAAATGGCACTCAATCTCAAGCACTTTAAAAAATTTTCTGTGGAAAATTGGTCTCACGGGATTTTATTGTTTATACCGATAGAAAAATGCATGCACTAATTCGAATATTTTTCTGGGAAATTTACTTTTTCTATCGGTATTATTTTGTTGTTTCGATAGAAAATTACATAAGTCTATCGGTATCATTTTTTTATACCGATAGAAAAGTTCATCCGCTACTTTATTACTCGTACACGGCCCTTTAGTTTCCCTCCACTCGAACAGTTCCACCTTAGAGCACTGCGTCTCTTCGAGAGCGAAGAAAACCCCAACCTCCGGCGTGAGCACTCACTTCCTCTCTCCCACACGACGATCGCCGGCTGGACACTGGTTCGTCACTGCCACCGGTTCTTATTTTCGTCCTTCGCCCGCCGCTGCTGCGTTCTACACCGCCTCTCCATCACCAGAACTGATCGCCGCCGTAAATACCCTAATTCGTCGTTCTATTTCCAGCATCTTCTTTATTTGATCCTAGTGTTTTGCACGTACTAATTCTTAGAGTTTTGCAATTACACTAGGGTTCCCTATTGTGTTGGCTTATGTACATTCCGCAGGCAATGTTGATTTTAATTAGGGTTTACATAATATGTTCCAGTGCTGTAATGAACCTGTTTTGAGATTTTAACTTCTCTATACTGCTGTATGTGTGATCAATTGTATCCAACTGCCATGTAATGCAGATTATATGTTGGAGGTGTTCTTACACATATTCTATCGGCAGCTCATGTGTTTACCGATAGAAAATTTTTCTGCACAAGTAGTAAAACTTAATTTGGATCTGGAAGGACATGAGCCATGCAATGTACTAGTTTGGTTGGGAATTTGTACTCACTTCGTATGAATATATGGCAATGTGGATGGGTCTTCGATGTATATGTTTCAAATGCCTATATACATGACTTTTCCCAACCTAATAGCTGTGAAGTCCTGATGACTCACATACAGGCTAGGCTAAAGATTATGCACAGTGGCACTTAGATGCTTGTGTGCATATTTACGTGTGAAATAATAATGCTGGCCCATGAATATTAGTGTAGCAAATCATCGAGAATGTTATGTGATGACAGTGAATGGTGGCTTGTCAACAAAATTCCATATGTAGAGAACATTGTTATGTTCTATCGGTATCTCACGTGTTTGCCGATAGAAAAATTGTCTTGTGTGGAGGTAATTGTTATGGTCTATCGGCAGCTCATGTGTTTACCGATAGAAAATATTTCTGAAGAGTTCAGTAAGTAATTTATGTATGTCTTTCTTTTTGTATTATTTTCCCTTTTGCCGCCCTAGTTAGTCTCCAGTCCTGGGCTGAGTTATGGAACTCCAAGGCGAATTAATTGCCATATATATGGTTTGTTGAAGGTTTTGTAGGGGAAGACATGTCGTCGTCTTCATCGGATGGTACTAGTGGTTCGACTAGGGCCAACACCATCGTAACTACTGAAGATGGGGCTGTTACATCCCAGCGCAAGAGGGTGGGGCGAGGCGCGACGACGTTGGGGCGTTTGGCCAAATGCACGGATTTTTCTTGTGAGTTCAACCAATTTGGGAGGCCGATTGGAAAGAATGCTGGGAGGTACGCGGCCTACATTGGGCTGTTGGCGAAAGAAAGGGTGAAGATCACCGTCCAGAGCTGGAAGGACGTGACGGCGGACGAGAGGGATAGGTTGTGGGCGGAAGTGAAGGTTAAATGAACTGAAATCGCTGAACTCTTTCGTAATCACGTTCTCTTGGCTTATACTAAAGTTTAACTAACTCGTGATTAATTGTATGCATTTTTCGGAAACAGGCTAAGTGGAACATCCCCGACGATACACCTAGGACTGCCTGCTTGAAGGACATGAACGGAACATGGAAAACCTTTAAGAGCTGGCTCGTCAGTAACTTCCTAGCTGCGGGGAAATCTCCTTGCGAGAAGTACCCCTTCATATCGGAGGAGGTATGGGAGGAATTCACCAAGCAGAAGGGGACTGAGGAGTTCAAGGCCCTTAGCGAGAAGAATAGGGCGATCCAGAAGAGGAACGACCACCCGCATCGGCTCGGATCCCGGGGCTATGCGGGGAAGGAGGAACAGTGGAAGAAGGAAGATGAACAAAATCCTGTGATCGACACCCCTGAGTTGCCGCTCTCCGAGATCCGGGATGAGAGGTGCAAGCGATGGTGGAGGGGGAGGGGGTCCGTGTCGTGGAATGCCGGTTTCGTAGATCCGGCTCCACCGAGGAAGAAGGCCCGCACCTGGAAGGAAAAGGAAGCTGACCTCTCCGATAAGATACGGGCTGAGGTACGGGAGGAGATACGGGCGGAGATGCGGGCTGAGATACGGGCTGAGGTACAGTCTGAGGTGCAGACCGAGGTCGCACAAATGAGGGAAGAGTTTGCACGGTTGAGAGAAACATTGCTGGCCAAGAGTGCAGATGCGGATCCCCAGGACGACGATACCCCGCGGGGTCGGATAAGCAGTTGCGCTTCGAAGGTACTCGCGGATCCAGTGGATCTACTTGAGGTACTGCAAGCCTTCATCTGTGCACTTAAGTTGATGCCACTCCCATTCTGTTAGAGTTGTTTCGCTAACCTATTTTAATTGTTACAAATTTGCAGGGGCCGGAGGGCTGCATCCTACAGAATCACGTAGGCGCCGGGCAGGAAGTGGTTGGACACGGCTTCGTATATCCGTCTGGGCCGGATGTCCGGGTCCACTGTGTACCTCTGCGGTTGGGTTTCGCAAAGGTACAGGTGGACATGGCCATGCCGGCCTACAACGATTCTCCGTTGCCAGTCCCAACAGAGGAACTGCTGACACTTGCTGAGGCAGTGGGCTCCTACGTACAGTGGCCCAAGAAGTGCCTTGTAATACAACCGGTAAATCCTACACATTTTAGATTACATCCTACTCAGTACACTCAACTTGCATAATCTAACATACGTGCTCATTAATTGAAGTGGCCTGCCGCGGGGCTACCAGGGGACTGCGCCCCCAGCTCGGGGCACGAGGGCCGATCTCGTGCGAACCTGGACACATCAAAGACGGCCTCGACCCCACCCAGCGCATCCACACCTCCACCTCGGAAGAAAGCCGCCATCACCTCGCCCTTGCCTTCGAAGGTACGCGCTCAGTCCCCGGCAAAAGGCAAGGGCGGCAAAGGCAAGGGCAAAGGGCGACAGGGACTGCCGCGGACGTTCACGAACGCGCTCCCACTCCTGTCGGAGGCATCTTTGCGGAAATTGGATCGATCAACCAGAGACCTCCACGACTGGTACCTACATCGAGCTCGGCGCAGCCTGAACTTCTTAGTTCCCTACAGGCTTGGGCAGTTCCACCGTGAGCCCGGGACTATATCCGTGGCACACGAGGATCTGTTCGACCTCTACAACTGGCGGGAGCTCGATATGTCCATCATACGGATTGGAGTCCTGTGAGTTTGCTGATGCTATGTATTGCTGTTTTCTAACTCTGTTTGCTAACTCTGCATTAATGTTGCAGTTCATTTGAATACTGAGTAACTTTCTGTGAAATTAATATTAATCTCGTCCTTCGCATGCAGGTGCATGTACAGGCTAGCATCGGAGGCTGCGTGTGACAAGGTGTGTTTCCTCGACCCAGAGAAAATAAGCCTCACGATGCTAGAGCAGGACGCCGCGCACGCTGAGCAGTACATATCCAGCGCGCTGATGGCGCAGCAGGACAGGGACTTCATTCTGGTGCCGTACCACCAAAGGTTAGTGCATTTCGTACTAATTTAACTCAATCTTGTATGTTACACCTGAGATGTACTTTGAGCTAGCGGTCCTCTTTTACGTACAATGCAGGGGCCACTGGATCCTCATCGTGATCTGTCCGCCGAGGAACGAGGTGTACTACCTCGATTCGATGCGTGACAGATTATCGATGGAATATGTGCTCAAGGGGAATATGGAGGCGTAAGTAACTTATATGTTTGATTTATATTTTGACCTCACTAGCTAATGATAATACATTAACTGGCAATACTAACTGAAATGCAGGGCTTTTGATAAATATGTGTCCGCTGGAGGGAGGCATGCCGCACCGCAGGGCTCCGTACTAGCTTGGAAAGAATATGAGGTACTCACGAGACTTTTTGTTTATGCTTAATTAGTTTATGGAAACAATATATAGCTAACATGTCTTCGCATATGCAATTATCTCAGTGCCATCAGCAGCCGCAATCGTGGGAATGCGGGTTTTATGTGCTGCGCTACATGTACGACCTAGTGCGGACAAACTTTTCCCGATTCCCCCAGGTAAGCATCGATAGCTAACTCAAATTTCAAAAATGGGTGTCACGTTCTAAATTAGGATCGAAGTTAGTTAATCAGTATGCACACATGCTTGCAGATCGCCATGTCGAAAGACCAATATGAAAATGCAAAGATTATATATCTTCGACAAATCTGGGCACAATATGTCATGGAGGAAGTAGCGCCCAACCATTCAGCATGACAATTTTCTCCTTTTGGTGTACTCTGCATAGACTGTTCATATACATGTGAATAAATATATATATGTGAATAAATGTCCACATTGGTTTGCAATCTGTATTTGTCCATACATATGTGAATAAATGTGAATAACTGCCTAATGTGTCAATTTGTTCTGTGAATTTACCTTGCATCTGTACTGTATTGTGTATCCAATCTATACTGTATTGCATCTGTACTGTATATGTGAATGTACTGTATTGTGAACGCAAATAAAGTACTGTATATGTGAATGCTCTATCGGTAAATTCATCAACAACCGAGAGACTACTGTACTTTTTTCTATCGGTACAATCAAAATTAACCGTTAGAAGAGTGTGACCTTTCCTGCCGGTGAACTCATACATATCCGATAGAGTACTAAGCTTTTTTCTGTCGGTAATCTTGTAGTTAACCGTTAGAATAGTGGTGCTTTTCCAACCGCTGACGACACATTTTCTATCGGTAAACTCATAATATGCCGATAGAATATTATGTTTTTTCTGTCGGTAATCTTGTAATTAACCGTTAGAATAATGGTACTTTCCCTGCCGCTGGACGTAAGACTACGACGGGTTTTCTATCGGTAGATTCATAATATGCCGATAGAATAGTGAACTTGTTCTGTCGGTTATTTACCGATAGAAAATGTCCAGTCTTGTTCTATCGTGTCTATCTCTATCGGTACAAAAACCGATAGTAGAAGGGTGTTTTTTACCGATAGAAGACTGCATTTCTGTACTAGTGTCAGGAAATACCTTTAGATCAATTTAACAGTATTATACTATCTGTTTCAACCTCCAAACCGATATGAAATTAACATATACTATCGGTTTATTGTCATAACCGATAGTAAAATACAATACAAAATGATGTACTGAGATCCTCTGTAATTCTTCTAAGGGAAATCCTTTTCGGTCAATAGCATTGTATTTTACTATCGGTTACAACTGTGAAACCGATATGAAATTAAACTATACTATCGGTTTATCGTTCACAACCGATAGTGATTTACACTGTGTTATGAGCCCCTGTTCTTAGTTTACTATCGGTTTACTGTTCACAACCGATAGTGATTTACACTGTGTTATGAGCCCCTGTTCTTAGTTTACTATCGGTTTACTGTTCACAACCGATAGTGATTTACACTGTGTTATGAAAACCCTAACTTATATGTTTTTACTATCGGTTTTGTGGTGATGAACCGATAGTAAATATTCATTTATTAGGTTATAACCTGCACGATTTTCCCTCCAGTGCAACTGATCACATTCCAATTTCCAAATACTCGCGCGGAAAACCCTAGATTCGCCGACGTTCGCTTCTTCGCTCCTCTGCGCCACTGGTTCTCCACCGCCTCCAGCATTGCATTGTGCCACCGCCTCCGGCCACTCCACGATCGACTGTAAGTGTTCTTGACCAAATCGCTCGCGTGTATTGCTTAATTTTGTATGCAATGGTTCATATCCCGTTCAATGGATTACAAATATAAACCTAGAGTAAAATTCATGAACTACAAACTTGATAGCTATGAGAATGACAGAATTGATGAAAATCACTAGCAATTTGTCATACAGTGTAGTTCACTATCGGTTTCTTATTCAGAATCGATAGTAAATACCTTAAACTGAATTTTCTGTTAATTATTTCCCATTTTCTAATTTTCATATGAAATTTTGGTTCATTTACATTTTAACATACCTTATGTTCCTGCTGAGCAATTACTTTATGTTCCTGCTGAGCAATTTTAGAAATTTTACCTAATTCAGACTTGATTACTATCGGTTTGACTTGGAAAACCGATAGGAAATAGTAGTGCCATCATAGTTTGCACTGCTAATTTGAATTTTCTGTGAATTACTTCCCATTTTCTAATGTTCATCTCAAATTTAGGTTCATTTAAATTTTAACAGACTTCATTTTCCAGCAGAGAGATTAGCATAGTTTGCACTGCTAATCTTTTAAATTTTCCTGAATACAGACCTTAGTACTATCGGTTTTCCTTTCAAAACCGATAGGAAATAGAGTATGTGTTAGTTTGCACTGTTCATCTGAATATTCTGTGAATTACTTCCCATTTTCTAATGTTCATCTCAAATTTAGGTTCATTTAAATTTTAACAGACTTTATTTTCCTGCAGAGAGATTAGCATAGTTTGCACTGCTAATCTTTTAAATTTTCCTGAATACAAACCTTAGTACTATCGGTTTTCCTTTCAAAACCGATAGGAAATAGAGTATGTGTTAGTTTGCACTGCTCATCTGAATTTTCTGTGAATTACTTCCCATTTTCTAATGTTCATCTCAAATTTAGGTTCATTTAAATTTTAACAGACTTTATTTTCATGCAGAGAGATTAGCACAACAATTTTAGTTATGAACTTTGTCATGTACCTTTCTTCATATCAATTGGATGGTTTGTTCATGGTATTTTAGGTAAAGCCATGTCGGCATCTTCCTCGGCTGATACTAGTGATTCGGCGAGGGCGAACGTAGATGGCGCTGCCTCGTCCCAGCGCAAGAGGAAGGCGCGAGGCGCGACGATGTTGGGTCGTTTGGCCAAACGCGCGGATCTTTCCTGTGAGTTCAACCAGTTCGGGAGACCGATCGGGAAGAACGCCGGGCACTATGCTGCCTATGTTGGCTTGTTGGCGAAGGAAAGGGTGAAGATCACCGTCCAGAGCTGGAAGGACGTCAAGGCCGACGAGAGGGATAGGCTGTGGGCGGAAGTGAAGGTAAAATTAATCAAAATCACTGAACTCTTGAGTAATCACATTCCCTTGGTTTATCCTAGAGATTAGGTAAGTCCTACTTATATGCACCATTTGAAACAGGCCAAGTGGAACATCCCGGACGATGGTCCCAAGATAGCTTGCTTGAAGGACATGAACAACACGTGGAAAACCTTCAAGAGCGTCCTCATCAGTACCTTCCTCGCTAAAGGCGAATCTCCATGCGAGAAGTACCCCTTCATAACAGAGGAGGTATGGGAGCAATTCGCCCAACAGAAGGGGACTCCTGAGTTCAAGGTATGAATGGTTCCTTTGCTTGGTTACACCATTGTATGCAGTAAGCAGTGGTCCATTAATTTTCTTGTTTCTGGTACGAAGGCCTCAGCGAGAAGAACAGGGCAATCCAGAGGAGGAACGACCACCCACACCAGCTCGGCTCTCGCGGCTATGCGGGGAAGGAGGAGCAGTGGAAGAAGGCTGAAGACGAGGCGTCGCATTTCGTCGACTCCCCTGACCTACCACTCTCCGAGATCCGCGATCAGCGATGCAAGCGCTGGTGGCTGGCTAGAGGGACCGTGTCGACCACGGGGACTGTGGCGTTCCCAAACCCCAGGGACGTCGAGGTCATGCAGCGACTCGTAAGTTGGCTAACTATGATCACTAGTGTGCGCACAAGTTTGTATATATTTCTTCCTCACAATGGAGAGCTTTCAATGTAACAGATCTCTTGCTCGAAGGAGGCGACTGAGGGATTGTTCAGTCCCCATAGGGAGAACGACATCCTTACCCGGGCTCTAGGGAACAAGGAGCATCCAGGGTGGACGCGAACCGTGGGGGCTGTGGTGCCATGGAAGGAAGGCTTCTCGGAGCCCGGGCAAAAGGCGAAGAAGGCTGGCAGCTGGAAGGAAAGGGAAGTGGAGCTATCTCAGAAGATACGGGCAGATGTGACTGCACAATTCGCGGACATGTTCGCTCAAATGAACGAGAAGTATGAACGCCTCAGCCGAGTTGTGCAGTCCAAGGGTTTAGATCCAGCTGCCGAGGTCGACGCTGCCAGGCCGAGTAGTGTTGGCTCGAAGGTTCACATGGATCCGGTGGACCTGATCGAGGTATTGCAACTCTTGAGCTATATATACAGTTCGGCTGATGCCACTCCCGTTACGTTAGAATTGTTTCGCTAACCTGTTATAATTGTTGCAAATTGCAGAAGCCGGAGAGCTGTACCCTATTGATCAACATAGGCGACAAACCTGTTGCGGTTGCAAACGGGGTCGTATACCAGTCTTGGGCGGATGTCCGGATCCACTGCGTACCTCTGGAGCCTGGATTCGCAAAGGTACAGGTGGACATGGCCCTCCCGGGCTACAGCTCTTTTCCGTTGCCCGTCCCAACGGACGAAATGCGGACAATTGGCGAGGCATTGGGCTCGTACATACAGTGGCCCAAGAAGGGTGTTAGACTACAGGAGGTAAACCCTAGCCATTCTAGCTTACAACTCAGTTAATATACTCAATTTGCAAAATCTAATTTAAGCGTTTGTACTTAAAGTGGACGATGGATACCAGCACACTTCCTGAGGACACCACCCCCGCCACAACGCATGAGTGAACTCCTTCGGCCCCCATGCCTCCTCCGACGGCCTCAAACCCTTCGCCATCAAATGAGGCCGACGGCACCACACCCCAACCTTCGAAGGTATACACTCGCTCCCCGCCCAAAGGCAAGGGCAAGGCCAAAGGCAAGGCCAAACAAAGCCAGCCGGGTACGTTCAAGAACGGGTCCCCACTCGTGTCGGAGTACCTTCTGCGCAATATGGATCAAATAACCAGAAGTCTCCACGAGTGGTACCTGACCCGGTCTAGGCGCCACATCAACTTCTTGGTTCACTTCAGGCCAGCCCATTTTCACTGTGAGCCCGGGAGCATATCGGTGGCCCACGAGGATTTGTTCGACCTCCTCAACTGGCGGGAGCTTGATATGTCCATCATACGGACTGGAGTCCTGTGAGTTTGCTGTTGTCTGAAGTTATCACAGTTCGTTTCATAAATCTAATCACTTTTTGTATGCACTACTTACTAATGTCTACTTTGCATCCAGGTGCATGTATAGGCTGGTGTCGATGAGGGCATGTGACAAGGTGGGTTTCCTCGGCTTAGAGAAAATAAGCCTCACGATGCTAGAGCACGACCAAGCACATGCGGAGGAATACATATCAAGGGCACTACTAGCGCAGCAGGACCGAGAGTTCATCCTTGCGCCGTACCACCAAAGGTTAGTGCATTTCCTACTAATTTAACTCATTCTTGTATGTTACGCCTAACATATGTATGAAACGGTTCGCTTATATATGCAATGTAGGGGCCACTGGGTCCTCGCCGTCATTTGCCCATGGATTAATGAGGTCTATTACCTCGATTCGATGAGCGACAAGGTGACGCATGTTTTCACCCTCACATGGCACATAGACGCGTAAGTAACATGGTTGTCTTAAATTTTTCTCTGACTAGCTAATTAGTGATAACATATTAATCGGCAATGCTAAATTAAATACAGGGCTTTCAAAAATTATGCTAGTGCTGGAGAGAGGCATGACGCGTCGAAGGGCACAACAATTTCTTGGAAAGAATATGAGGTAATTAATACGGATGGAAGTACTCATGATGAGTCTTTTAATTTAAGCTTAATTAGTTCTTTTGAGTTAATGTGGGTTTATGTCTTTGCATATGCAATTTTTCCAGTGCCATCAGCAGCCACAATCGTGGGAATGTGGCTTCTATGTCATGAGATTCATGTATGACCTGATCAGGAGAAACTTTGCCCAATTCCCTAAGGTAACCATTTTTCCTGACTCAAAGTCGAACTTTAATTGGATGTGACGTACGATCCTAACTTCATATACGCATATATGCAGAGCGCCATGTTGAAAGAGCAATATGAGTTGCGTCAATTGAAGAGTTGCGAACAATTTGGGCTCAATATGTCATGGAAGAAGTGGCTATCAACGATCGATAGTAACTGACTTGTGTTGATTGCTGTATTTGTGAATATATATTGAATGTGTTGATTGCTGTATTTGTGAATAAACTCGATCAATATGTGCATAAATTAAATCTGTCCAATTTGTGAACAATATGTGAATATGTGAATATTGCTGAATTAGTGTATTTGTGAACAAATTGATCAATATGTGAATATTCACTAGTACAGAAATGCAGTCTTCTATCGGTAAAAAACACCCTTCTACTATCGGTTTTTGTACCGATAGAGATAGACACGATAGAACAAGACTGGACATTTTCTATCGGTAAATAACCGACAGAACAAGTTCACTATTCTATCGGCATATTATGAATCTACCGATAGAAAACCCGTCGTAGTCTTACGTCCAGCGGCAGGGAAAGTACCATTATTCTAACGGTTAATTACAAGATTACCGACAGAAAAAAAACATAATATTCTATCGGCATATTATGAGTTTACCGATAGAAAATGTGTCGTCAGCGGTTGGAAAAGCACCACTATTCTAACGGCTAATTATAAGTTTACCGATAGGGAAAATCATAATATTATATCGGCATCTTA
The DNA here is from genome assembly GCA_019359835.1 of Pharus latifolius. Lineage (NCBI taxonomy): Eukaryota > Viridiplantae > Streptophyta > Magnoliopsida > Poales > Poaceae > Pharus > Pharus latifolius. Next base: position 12,608,881 of record CM033325.1, on the reverse strand, counting down.
CAAGTTGACCGATAGAAAACTCGTCAATAGCGGATTGAAAAGAACCACTATTCTAACGGTTAACTACAATATTACCGATAGGAAAATGCATATTATTCTATCGACATCTTAAAAGTTGACCGATAGAAAACTCGTCATCAGCGGTTGGAAAAGTACCACTATTCTAACGGTTAACTACAAGATTACCGACAGAAAAAAGCTTAGTACTCTATCGGATATGTATGAGTTCACCGGCAGGAAAGGTCACACTCTTCTAACGGTTAATTTTGATTGTACCGATAGAAAAAAGTACAGTAGTCTCTCGGTTGTTGATGAATTTACCGATAGAGCATTCACATATACAGTACTTTATTTGCGTTCACAATACAGTACATTCACATATACAGTACAGATGCAATACAGTATAGATTGGATACACAATACAGTACAGATGCAAGGTAAATTCACAGAACAAATTGACACATTAGGCAGTTATTCACATTTATTCACATATGTATGGACAAATACAGATTGCAAACCAATGTGGACATTTATTCACATATATATATTTATTCACATGTATATGAACAGTCTATGCAGAGTACACCAAAAGGAGAAAATTGTCATGCTGAATGGTTGGGCGCTACTTCCTCCATGACATATTGTGCCCAGATTTGTCGAAGATATATAATCTTTGCATTTTCATATTGGTCTTTCGACATGGCGATCTGCAAGCATGTGTGCATACTGATTAACTAACTTCGATCCTAATTTAGAACGTGACACCCATTTTTGAAATTTGAGTTAGCTATCGATGCTTACCTGGGGGAATCGGGAAAAGTTTGTCCGCACTAGGTCGTACATGTAGCGCAGCACATAAAACCCGCATTCCCACGATTGCGGCTGCTGATGGCACTGAGATAATTGCATATGCGAAGACATGTTAGCTATATATTGTTTCCATAAACTAATTAAGCATAAACAAAAAGTCTCGTGAGTACCTCATATTCTTTCCAAGCTAGTACGGAGCCCTGCGGTGCGGCATGCCTCCCTCCAGCGGACACATATTTATCAAAAGCCCTGCATTTCAGTTAGTATTGCCAGTTAATGTATTATCATTAGCTAGTGAGGTCAAAATATAAATCAAACATATAAGTTACTTACGCCTCCATATTCCCCTTGAGCACATATTCCATCGATAATCTGTCACGCATCGAATCGAGGTAGTACACCTTGTTCCTCGGCGGACAGATCACGATGAGGATCCAGTGGCCCCTGCATTGTACGTAAAAGAGGACCGCTAGCTCAAAGTACATCTCAGGTGTAACATACAAGATTGAGTTAAATTAGTACGAAATGCACTAACCTTTGGTGGTACGGCACCAGAATGAAGTCCCTGTCCTGCTGCGCCATCAGCGCGCTGGATATGTACTGCTCAGCGTGCGCGGCGTCCTGCTCTAGCATCGTGAGGCTTATTTTCTCTGGGTCGAGGAAACCCACCTTGTCACACGCAGCCTCCGATGCTAGCCTGTACATGCACCTGCATGCGAAGGACGAGATTAATATTAATTTCACAGAAAGTTACTCAGTATTCAAATGAACTGCAACATTAATGCAGAGTTAGCAAACAGAGTTAGAAAACAGCAATACATAGCATCAGCAAACTCACAGGACTCCAGTCTGTATGATGGACATATCGAGCTCCCGCCAGTTGTAGAGGTCGAACAGATCCTCGTGTGCCACGGATATAGTCCCGGGCTCACGGTGGAACTGCCCAGGCCTGTAGGGAACTAAGAAGTTCAGGCTACGTCGAGCTCGATGTAGGTACCAGTCGTGGAGGTCTCTGGTTGATCGATCCAATTTCCGCAAAGATGCCTCCGACAGGAGTGGGAGCGCGTTCGTGAACGTCCGCGGCAGTCCCTGTCGCCCTTTGCCCTTGCCTTTGCCGCCCTTGCCTTTTGCCGGGGACTGAGCGCGTACCTTCGAAGGCAAGGGCGAGGTGATGGCGGCTTTCTTCCGAGGTGGAGGTGTGGATGCGCTAGGTGGGGTCGAGGCCGTCTTTGATGTGTCCAGGTTCGCACGAGATCGGCCCTCATGCCCCGAGCTGGGGGCCAGTCCCCTGGTAGCCCCGCGGCAGGCCACTTCAATTAATGAGCACGTATGTTAGATTATGCAAGTTGAGTGTACTGAGTAGGATGTAATCTAAAATGTGTAGGATTTACCGGTTGTATTACAAGACACTTCTTGGGCCACTGTACGTAGGAGCCCACTGCCTCAGCAAGTGTCAGCAGTTCCTCTGTTGGGACTGGCAACGGAGAATCGTTGTAGGCCGGCATGGCCATGTCCACCTGTACCTTTGCGAAACCCAACCGCAGAGGTACACAGTGGACCCGGACATCCGGCCCAGACGGATATACGAAGCCGTGTCCAACCACTTCCTGCCCGGCGCCTACGTGATTCTGTAGGATGCAGCCCTCCGGCCCCTGCAAATTTGTAACAATTAAAATAGGTTAGCGAAACAACTCTAACAGAATGGGAGTGGCATCAACTTAAGTGCACAGATGAAGGCTTGCAGTACCTCAAGTAGATCCACTAGATCCGCGAGTACCTTCGAAGCGCAACTGCTTATCCGACCCCACGGGGTATCGTCGTCCTGGGGATCCGCATCTGCACTCTTGGCCAGCAATGTTTCTCTCAACCGTGCAAACTCTTCCCTCATTTGTGCGACCTCGGTCTGCACCTCAGACTGTACCTCAGCCCGTATCTCAGCCCGCATCTCCGCCCGTATCTCCTCCCGTACCTCAGCCCGTATCTTATCGGAGAGGTCAGCTTCCTTTTCCTTCCAGGTGCGGACCTTCTTCCTCGGTGGAGCCGGATCTACGAAACCGGCCTTCCACGACACAATGGCTCCCACGGCCCGTGTCCGCCCGGGATGCTCCTTATTTCCTAGAGCCCGGGTGAGGATGTCGTTCTCCCTCTGCGGGGTAAACAATCCCTCCGCTGCCTCCTTCTCAAAAGAGATCTGTTACATTTGAAGGTACCTTGTGAGACAAATTGCCTTATATACACTTGTGCGCACACAGTTTACGAGGTTAGCCAACTTACCATTCGCCTCACAACGTCGGCGTCCCCAGGGGTTGCGAACTGCACAGACCCCGTGGACGACACGGACCCCCTCCCCCTCCACCATCGCTTGCACCTCTCATCCCGGATCTCGGAGAGCGGCAACTCAGGGGTGTCGATCACAGGATTTTGTTCGTCTTCCTTCTTCCACTGTTCCTCCTTCCCCGCATAGCCCCGGGATCCGAGCCGATGCGGGTGGTCGTTCCTCTTCTGGATCGCCCTATTCTTCTCGCTAAGGGCCTTGAACTCCTCAATCCCCTTCTGCTTGGTGAATTCCTCCCATACCTCCTCCGATATGAAGGGGTACTTCTCGCAAGGAGATTTCCCCGCAGCTAGGAAGTTACTGACGAGCCAGCTCTTAAAGGTTTTCCATGTTCCGTTCATGTCCTTCAAGCAGGCAGTCCTAGGTGTATCGTCGGGGATGTTCCACTTAGCCTGTTTCCGAAAAATGCATACAATTAATCACGAGTTAGTTAAACTTTAGTATAAGCCAAGAGAACGTGATTACGAAAGAGTTCAGCGATTTCAGTTCATTTAACCTTCACTTCCGCCCACAACCTATCCCTCTCGTCCGCCGTCACGTCCTTCCAGCTCTGGACGGTGATCTTCACCCTTTCTTTCGCCAACAGCCCAACGTAGGCCGCGTACCTCCCAGCATTCTTTCCAATCGGCCTCCCAAATTGGTTGAACTCACAAGAAAAATCCGTGCGTTTGGCCAAACGCCCCAACGTCGTCGCGCCTCGCCCCACCCTCTTGCGCTGGGATGTAACAGCCCCATCTTCAGTAGTTACGATGGGGTTGGCCCTAGTCGAACCACTAGTACCATCCGATGAAGACGACGACATGTCTTCCCCTACAAAACCTTCAACAAACCATATATATGGCAATTAATTCGCCTTGGAGTTCCATAACTCAGCCCAGGACTGGAGACTAACTAGGGCGGCAAAAGGGAAAATAATACAAAAAGAAAGACATGCATAAATTACTTACTGAACTCTTCAGAAATATTTTCTATCGGTAAACACATGAGCTGCCGATAGACCATAACAATTACCTCCACACAAGACAATTTTTCTATCGGCAAACACGTGAGATACCGATAGAACATAACAATGTTCTCTACATATGGAATTTTGTTGACAAGCCACCATTCACTGTCATCACATAACATTCCCGATGATTTGCTACACTAATATTCATGGGCCAGCATTATTATTTCACACGTAAATATGCACACAAGCATCTAAGTGCCACTGTGCATAATCTTTAGCCTAGCCTGTATGTGAGTCATCAGGACTTCACAGCTATTAGGTTGGGAATAGTCATGTATATAGGCATTTGAAACATATACATCGAAGACCCATCCACATTGCCATATATTCATACGAAGTGAGTACAAATTCCCAACCAAACTAGTACATTGCATGGCTCATGTCCTTCCAGATCCAAATTAAGTTTTACTACTTGTGCAGAAAAATTTTCTATCAGTAAACACATGAGCTGCCGATAGAATATGTGTAAGAACACCTCCAACATATAATCTGCATTACATGGCAGTTGGATACAATTGATCACACATATAGCACTATAGAGAAGTTAAAATCTCAAAACAGGTTCATTACAGCACTGGAACATATTATGTAAACCCTAATTAAAATCAACATTGCCTGCGGAATGTACATAAGCCAACACAATAGGGAACCCTAGTGTAATTGCAAAACTCGAAGAATTAGTACGTGCAAAACACTAGGATCAAATAAAGAAGATGCTGAAAATAGAACGACGAATTAGGGTATTTACGGCGGCGATCAGTTCTGGTGATGGAGAGGCGGTGTAGAACGCAGCAGCGGCGGGCGAAGGACGAAAATAAGAACCGGTGGCAGTGACGAACCAGTGTCCAGCCGGCGATCGTCGTGTGGGAGAGAGGAAGTGAGTGCTCACGCCGGAGGTTGGGGTTTTCTTCGCTCTCGAAGAGACGCAGTGCTCTAAGGTGGAACTGTTCGAGTGGAGGGAAACTAAAGGGCCGTGTACGAGTAATAAAGTAGCGGATGAACTTTTCTATCGGTACAAAAAAATGATACCGATAGACTTATGTAATTTTCTATCGAAACAACAAAATAATACCGATAGAAAAAGTAAATTTCCCGGAAAAATATTCGAATTAGTGCATGCATTTTTCTATCGGTATAAACAATAAAATCCCGTGAGACCAATTTTCCACAAAAAATTTTTTAAAGTGCTTGAGATTGAGTGCCATTTTTCTATCGGTAAAAACAACAAAATACCGTGAGAGTAATGAAAAGGTGCCCTTTTCTATCGGTATAAACAAAAAAATCCCGTGAGCCCAATATTCCCCAGAAAATTTTTTTGATTAAGTGCTTGAGATTTGTGTGCCATTTTTCTATCGGTAAAAACAACAAAATACCGTCAGAGTAATGAAAAGGTAAACAATTTAACATCAAACAGACCGTGGTTGAAAGCTGCAGAATTTTAAAGAAAGAGGGAAGATAGCCGGAAAATTGGAAAATTGACATAAAAAGAAATTGTTCATTCATTGTTGTTTTATCACTTACAAAAAAAAATAAAACCCAAATTGCTAGGTCAAGGGGTGGTCTTAGCCCTGGCTGCATGTAGAATAGAGTCAGTTAGACTTGCAGCCAGGACGCAGGACTCCTCTAGCGACAAGTTGTCCCTAGGATCAACTACTACCGCGTCAAGAAGGCCTGCGACCTCCCTCAGCTTCGCTATGGTATCCTTCATAGTCAAACCGCAGCCAGCGATGGTCATATCCGCGGCTTTCTTCTCCTCGCGAAGACGCCTCGTCCTCGCCCTAGCATTGTCACCATCCGTCTTCATGCGCTTAATGCGCTGGAAGAGATCGTCAAGGTCAAGCCGTAGCTGAGTGTGCTTGTCTGTAAGGAGCTTGTGCTCCTCCTGGAGGGCCCTCAGGTCAGCCTTCACTTTGGCAGTGTCTTCGACGGCTACCATTCCCTGTGCAAATCAACAGGTCAAGAATGAACTGAACATGGATTAACAATACAGGGGTAAACCGAGGAGATTTAGAGTTCTTACCGGGGAGGCCGTGGATGACGATCCCATGGAGGTTGCCATTGTGAAAGAGAAGATGAGGAGTCAAACCGTTCGAGAATTAGAAAAACAACAAAATACCGCGACGCATGGCGAGGTACTTATAGAGTTTCCAAGGCGACGCATGGCGACACGTTCGAGAATTCAAAACGGCAGAGTCTTCTTCTATCGGTAAAAACAGGAAAAAACCGTCAGACAACAAATACCGTGAGACAAACGAATTTATTCTAACGGTAAAACAGAACAATACCGATAGAAAACGTTTTCAAGTGCCTGAGAGAAGATGTCATTCTCTATCGGTATAAATAACAAAATACCGTCAGAAAAAAGTGATTTTTGCTGAACTTAATTTGAAGAGGCTGCGATGAGATTTTTGCAAGTGCTATTTGAAGGGAAGAATTAAATATTTACAGGATAAAGGTACTGTACATGTTAGAACTCATGCTGTGGAGTAAAATTGAGATGTATTAATGCTGTGAACTAGCTTATCATTAAATTCTAAAGAAAAATGTACTGCCTGATGTATTAATGATAAGTTCCTCACCTTGCTGCAGAATTTGTGGGCTGTTTGCTTGGCATTTATCCCTGAAATAGAAATTAATCATCAATGGTTCTCAACCCATAATCCTTCTTCGTGGTCATCTCGCAGATACGTTGTTTCGTCGATATCTTCAGTACGGATAGATTGAATGTCCTCTAAAAATGGAGGTATTTCATCGAATTGGTTATACTCCTCTTCGTCGACAACATCTTCGACCCCAACAATACGTCTCTTGCTGTGGAGGACAACATGCAAGTTTGGATTGGCCGGGTCAACGATGTAGAATACCTGTGTGGCTTGCTTTGCAAGTATGAATGGATCGTCTTGGTGTCCGGCTCTACCAAGATCGACGAGAGTAAACCCGTAACTGTCAACTTGAACACCTCGAGAGATTTCGACCCATTGGCATCGAAACAGGGGAATCTTAAGTAATCCGTAATCGAGCTCCCATATTTCGTCAATAACACCGTAATATGAGTTCAGCGCCCTTACTGACCTGGCATCCTCGGAAATAGCAAACAGTGTCACTCCGCTACATTGCGTGCTACTCTTGGCGTCTTGAGCTCTTGTGTAAAATGAATACCCATTGATGTCGTACCCCTGCCAAGTCCCTACAGTGAATCTTGGGCCTCTAGCCAACCATGTCACAGTTTCACTTACGGAGCCCTCGGCAGCTCGCGTGACTCTTTCTTGGATCCACTCAGCAAATTTCCTGTTATGTTCTCTGCTTACCCAAACGTCTGACTTCGAAGGATTCTGTGACCGTAACATTACCTTGTGCTCGTGTATGTATGGCTCGACCTCCGTCATGTGTTGTAAGACCCAAAAATGTGATTTTGCGTACACATCACGAGCGGGGACGATAGCTTTGAATCCAATCGTTCCAATTCCCTCAAGCCTACCCTCGTGTCGGGACCTAGGAACACCAATTGGGTCAACCCCGGCCATATAATCTGTGCAAAATTCAATCACCTCCTCGGCGGCATAACCTTCCATGATACTCCCCTCGGGTCGACGACGAGTCCTTACGTATCCCTTCAATACACCCATAAATATCTCAAATGGATACATGTAGCGCAGGCACACAGGTCCACAAAACTTAATTTCTCTGATAAGGTGAACAATCAGATGGACCATAACATCAAAAAAGGATGGAGGGAAATACATCTCGAGCTGACAAAGAGTTGCAACCACGTCGCGTTGCAAAGCGTCCAGTCCATCGGGATCAATTACCTACGAGGACACAGTTGCGCCAAATATTCATATCAGAAAAATCTTCTAATTAAGCTCCACAAATGGAGGTAGTGAACTTATAGTACGAGTGCACGTACTTACCTTCGAAGATATTGCGTTGAAGAAATAACATAGATTTGTGATTGTCTCTCTGACTTTAACTGGGAGAATGCCTCTGATAGCAATGGGAAGCATCTGTGACATCAAGACATGACAGTCGTGGGACTTCATGCCAACCAGTCTTAGGTCCTTCATAGACACAAGTTTTTTCAAGTTCGCGGAGTACCCACATGGAACTTTAACACCGTGCAGGCACCGACAGAGTTCTGTTTTTTCGCTCTTCGACAACGTGTAGCAGGCCGGGGGGAGGTATGTACGCTTTCCATTCTCTAAAGGTGCAAGCTCAGTCCTTATCCCCATTTCCACCATGTCACGACGAGCTTTCACACCATCCTTTGTCTTTCCCGGAATGTTCAACAACAAACCAATCAAACTGTCACAGACATTTTTCTCTACATGCATGACGTCAATGCAATGTCGAACTTGTAAGTGCTCCCAGTACGGTAGATCCCAGAGAATCGATCTCTTCTTCCAAACATTTTTTTCTCGAGGTTTAGAATGCTTACCGAACTCAACTTTGATGTCGTTCACGCGTGAGTAAATCTCCTTACCGGTCAGAAACACTGGAGCTGATCCCTTCTCAGGCTTCCCGTTAAATGATTTCCTCTTCTTACGGTACGTGTGATGCACCGGAAGAAACCTGCGGTGACCCATATACACTGTTTTCCGGCAGTTTCGCAGCCACATGCTCTCAGTTTCATCTAGGCAAATAGGGCAAGCCTTGGCTCCTTTCGTACTATACCCCGACAAATTGCCGTAGGCAGGAAAATCATTTATGGTGCAAAATATCAGGGCCCGCAAGATGAAATTCTCTTTCTTGTATGCATCCCACACCTGCACACCCTCGCTCCACAATTTCTGTAAGTCCTCGATTAAAGGCGCTAGAAACACGTCAATATCATTTCCGGGTTGTCTGGGTCCTGAGATTAGTAACGCCATCATGATGTACTTGCGCTTCATGCATAACCAAGGAGGAAGATTGTAGATGCATAAAAGAACCGGCCAAGTGCTGTGCCGGCTGCTCATATTACCATGTGGGTTCATACCATCTGTACTCAGCCCGAACCTTACATTCCTAAGTTCGCCGCCGAACTCAGCAAATGTTCTGTTGATGTTTCTCCATTGAATAGAATCAGCTGGGTGTCTCAGTTTTTTGTCTTGTTTCCGGGCTTCAGCATGCCAACGCAAGTGCTTCGCGACTTTCGGATTTGCAAACAGCCGCTTCAATCTAGGTATCACAGGCAAGTACCACACAGTTTTTGCCGGGGGCCCTTTCCTTACCTCGTGACGTTCACTGTCAATCCGGTCCCTACGCGTATACCTCGATGCGCCGCATCTTGGACAAACATGCAAACTGGAGTACTCGTTACGATACAACACACAATCATTTGGGCACGCGTGTATTCTTTCGATTTCCATTCCCAACGGACACAACAGTTTTTTGGCTTGGTAAGTAGATCTTGGCAACTCATTTCCCTCTGGAAGCATGTCCGCTAGAAGATCTAATAGTGCCGTGAAACTCTTATCACTCCAACCGTTTCCTGCCTTCAAGTTATATAATCTCAGCACAGAAGACAGTTTTGTAAATGTTGCACATCCAGGGAACAGAGGCTTCTCAGAGTCAGCAATCAGTTTCTCAAATTCACAGAAGTCATTTTCGCTGTAATCTTCCTCTACATCACGTAACATCTCATCTAGATTGTCATCATCACCATCTACGTGCACATCGGAATGAACATTACCAAAATTGGGATGATCATCGATATTATTGCAATCCACATCCGAGTCGTGCTGATTGGTAGTACTGGTGCTTGTTTCCTCAAGATCTTCGCCATGCCATATCCAACGGGTGTATCGCGCGTTAAAACCACGACGAATCAAATGACTCTTAATTTGATCAGAGTTGCTAAACCTCTTCAAGTTCATACAATCTGTACAAGGACAGAGCATATTTTTCTCTCCCTTCCTCTCCTTTTGTTGCTCAGCAAATTTAATAAACTCATTCACACCATCCAAATATTCAAGAGTAGTACGTTTTATTCCATACATCCAATATTTCCTGTCCATCTACAATTAACAAAATTTAACGAGTAAGCCATGCATGAAACCTGCCCGATTAAGTTATGTATATGTACATGTACAGCCTCTTACAACAGATATATGTGTTGAACCCTAGCCTGACGAAATTAACACTAATTAACCTAGCTAACTACACAATACAAGCTAGTTAGCTCCTAAAACATGACGCATTTCCAGCTACCAAGCTCCCAAGCTTAGAGCTACAAACTTGGAACTACACAATACAGCTAGCTTGCAAGTAGAGAGGAAGGGAGATCGAGAGGGAGAGAGAGATAAGTGTCGACGATTAAGCATACCTTAAAGAGAGGGGCGCAATCAACTTCCCTCCAGCCTGCGCTGATCACCCTAGCAGTGTAGCTGGAACTTTCGTCACAAACAGAGGGACACAGAGTGCAACAGAACAAATTAAAGAGCAGCTCAGCAATTGTCGAGTGGGGTTTTCCTTATAATGGACATTTTTCTAACGGTAAATACATGAAATAACCGTCAGACTAACTTAGTTAATTTGCCGCTCACATATTCTATCGGTAAAAACACACACCTACCGTTAGAGAATATACATTACTGAGCAAATTTATGTGTTTTCCTATCGGTAAATATGTGTACTTACCGTTAGATCATGCATGACACAGCACGCACATGAGTTTTTCTATCGGTATATATGTGTACTTACCGTTAGATGATGCATGACACTCGAGCATTAGTTTTTTATCGGTAAATATGTGCATTTACCGTTAGACTATGCATGACTGAGCAAATATATGTATTGTTCTATCGGTAAATATGTGTACTTACCGTTAGAATATGCATGACTGAACAAATATATGTATTTCTATCGGTAAATATGTGTATTTACCGTTAGAATATGCATGTCTCACATTCAAGGAATCATATCAATATAACATCAAACAGATCTTACATCAAACGGATCTTAACTAGAAGATAAAGCAATATATTTCAAGAAATGCTAATTTGTGGATTAACTAGGAGACACAAAAATACTTTTCGTAGGTAGTTGGGACTTCATCTTGCCAAAGAAATTACAGATGCCAGTTCACAAATTCAGGTACAAACATACACATGCCAGTTCACCAATACAAATTCAGGTACAAACATACACATGCCAGTTCACAAATTGAAGTGCATGTCTGAAACAGCAGTACAAATACACACCTACCTACCAATATAATTAAATACACAAATGCTCCCTGCACATTAAAGTTCATGTCCCAATTAGCAATACATGATACACAAATATACAACAATATACAAATACAACAATTCACACATTCGATGTATATTACAAAAGCCACGTCTGAAATTAACAACAGATCACGACGAGGACCCAGTGGCCCATACATGCATTTTACATAAAAGGGAACCTTTGCAGGTTGCCACAATGCAACTACCGACTACAAGTTAGACCTGATACATCACAAATCCATTCATCCAAAACAGCAAATGTCTGAACCACATTGGACTTAACCATAGGAGTTCAGTTCGAAGACGCCCGAGGAGCTGGAACTGCCGTCGACATACATTTGTACGTATTGGTGATTTCCTCGGACTCAAACTCGATCAACTCAACTCAACTCAACTCAACGATATTAACAAAAAGAACCTACCTTCCAAGATGTTGTTCTGTGTAGTGATGGTGTAGAATGGCTGTGCAAATAACAACAATTCTTCTTCTCCAAGCAGGTAAGCATCTGGCCACAAGCTGGTGCATGCAAAAACATGTAAGATGCTTTCTATAGGTCCTGATTTGAGAAACACGCCGGGCTTAAGCATCTTCTCGACCGAGCCAACCAAGATCTCGCCCTTCACGTCCTTCCAGCTCTCGACGGTGATCTTCACCATTTCTTTCGCCAACAAGCCAACGTAGGCAGCGTACTGCGATGAAGAACCGTGAAATACGTTGCCCCTCACGAGCATCATCCAAGGACCTGAACAGATCATAATCATATTGAAAAGAAGACACATCAAAATGAAGGATACAAAAAAAGCAGAATTATTGCCATAATCGGATTAGAATAATCTAACAATATTGCAGAAATTTTACGTACCTTCCTTGGGATGCCGACGTATAGAGGGCGTCGATGGAGGTGCGGAGGTGCAGCGGTCCCCTGTAGAGGTGCGCCGGCCGTCCATGGAGCTTATGGGTTAGGACTACGAGCCCCAGATGAACTGTGAGAATGAAAGAGACATACCCGTGTATTTATACAATTTTATATTTTCTATCGGTAAGAAAACCGAATACCGTTAGTAATAAAAACATCTGTAGAAGCCGAATGGTTCTATCGGCACAATAAATATTACCGATAGGAATTTTTGCACATACTCTATCGGTATGTACGTACATTACCGACAGAATATAACTAGTTGTAGAAGGCCAACAGTTCTAAGATATTTTGTGCAATATTCTACCGGTATAAACATTCATTACCGATAGAATAAAACTATTAGAAGACGAACAGTCCTAAGCAATTTTCTATATATTCTAACGGTAAAAGAATCCATTACCGATAGAATAAAAATATTTGTAGAAGGTCAACTATTCTATCGGCGAACTACATATTGCCGATAGGAATTTTTAATATACTCTGTCGGTATATTCATACAGTAGCGATAGAATAAGTCTAGTTGTTGAAGTCGACCAGTCCTATCGGCGCACAACATTCTTCCGTCAGTACTTATGCATCTCTTCTAACGGAAAATATGTTCATCACCGCTAGAGTAAATCATACTATTTATTCTATCGGTAAGTTTCTTAGAAACCGATAGGGAAAATACATCCGTCGGGATTTTATGACCGCTAGGCACATTTTCTATCGGTTTTGTGCTGTTTCGCTAATAACCGATAGAAGATAGGGGTTAGTAGACTGCATTTCTGTACTAGTGATTGCTGAATATTTGTAAATATTGGTGTATTTGTGAATGATCCAATGTATCTTTGTATAGCTGTGTGTATATGTGCATGATTCCAGTACTAACCGTGCCAGTACATAACCGATAGGAAAAACTAATATTACTATCGGTTATATACCACAACCGATAGAATAAATATTACATTACTATCGGTTCATATGCAACAACCGATAGAATAAATTTTTCAGTACTAAACGTGTCTACAAATTACTATCGGTTATATACTACAACCGATAGAATAAATATATCAGTGCTATCGGTTCATATGCACAAACCGATAGAATAAAGTTTTCAGTACTAAACGTGTCTACAAAATACTATCGGTTATATAATATAACCGATAGAATAAAGTTTCCCGTACTAACTGTGTCCAGAAAATACTATCGGTTTAGATAATACCCGATAGAAAAAAATATTAACATTACTATCGGTTTATATCCTAGCCGATAGAAAAAGCCTAAACAATACTATCGGTTTATATACGAGCCGATAGAAAAAATGTATATAATACTATCGGTTTAAATTGGAGCCGATAGAAGAAATAGTCGATAGCGATTAGTGAACGTTGGGAATGTAGGTGTTTTACTAACGGTTTTTGAACCGATAGAAGTGTTCTGCTCCTCTACTGTCGTGCCGACCACTATCGGTAAGAGAACCGATAGTAGAGTGGATTTTTAACCGATAGTGAAAAGCATTTCTGTAGTAGTGCCTTGATCTTCCGACGATGTAGTGGAGGCAGCGAAAGTAGTGCAAGAAGTGAGAGGCGCCGTGTTTATGTCTGTGTTGGTGATGTCCTCATCACTATACTCACCCTTGCTTAATAACAAAGATACAGTTAAGGAGAAGCCAAAGATTGGTGAAGCGAGACCACCTGGAGTATAGAAGGGTTAAATACCGCACTCGAGTTTTTTTTATGGGATGGTTCCAAAGATTACTGCAATCTTTGATTAAAGCTACTTTTATAAAATCTAAATAGTTGGCTATGTTGGCCTTATGTACAACAATGTATATTAAGGCTTGAAGGTCATATGTCATTCATGTGTATGAACTGTCTTATTTGTGTGATATGAGCTGGCTCTTTGTCAATCACTTTGTGCACGACTGCATCCTGAGCAGTCAGGGTAAGTGCACACCCAAGACTCGTTGTAATGGGTGGGTCCCTCACACATTCGTACCATAGTAAATTTCTTGTATTTTGTCGTACTTCAAGAAATTGACATTATTAGTGCAGTAATTTGTACACTTCAATACAAGAATAAAGCAGTATCAACACAACAATTGGGAAGAGATTAGATATACATGTGTATGGTCATGAGATGAGGAATCATCTTGTATTGATCCTTCTGTTGAACATGGAGGTGTTAAATCATTTGAGGGGAGAAGTGGATCACTTTGGATATTACAAAGACCAAACAAAACTCTGTATGGTCCTTGTGTTCTCTTAGAGGTGATGATGTATCTATGGAGCTATAGTAAATCACTTTGTCATGATTTAAAATATGATTTGATGCAATAAATTTCAATAACTATTACAGTAAACCTTAGTACATTGGACAGTAAATTACCTTATTATGTCAGTAATGCTCACGATTTATTGCGCCTCACTTCGAACGTTACTACCAAAATGGATGACAATCTCTCCAAGGAGATTCTCTAATGTTTTGGTATCTGATAATGGGAGGGATGAAAGTGTTTTTTGTTTTTTTTTTACAAATGGTGCAGTTTGATAAACAACCATGCTTTCGGTTTTTATTTTTTAGTGATATTGGTGCGGTTGTAACAAACCAGCTATGCATGAATTGAATGGAAGTTACTACCGTGTAGATAACTGTCTCCTCAGTTGGTGCTTCCCGTCAGTTAGTTACTACCGTAGTAAAATTCAAATCTCGATGCATGATCTAACACTCCAGAAAGTGGGTATATGATAGCAATTCTAGGGGTGAGTGTAGCATAGTCTCTCTCTCTCTATACACACACACACACACCCTCCCTTGGACGAAAAGTTGGTAGGGCTAATTGGAATGATCGACCAAAACTTTGATACCAAGGAAAAGACCCAGGCACAAGTTTGGTCTGTCTTGAGGAACATCTGGAAGGCTTGAAACAATCTAATTTTTCAGCATCAAATCGCAAGTCTCTCATCTTGGAAGAGGGCTTACATTTTGATCTAAAGCTAGTGGCCATACGAGCACCAGGAGAGAAAACAGCAAATCCTATGGGTTGAAATTCTGTAATTTTTTTAATACCTTTTCTCTTTTCTCTCTTCTCTTCTCTCTTTTCTTCCTTTCTATTGTATTTGGATTCTTACTCTTTCATTTAGTTATATAAATATATTTCAACAGTAGGCTGCTTACCTACTGTTGTCTTCAAAAAAATGATATTGCAAATCAAAATTTAATTATATTTTCTTTTATTACTATGTAAAATTTTTAGGTCTCTTTGAACCTAGAATGGTAACGTATCAAACCGAATTAATATAAGTAACTTGATAACCCATCCCACTTCCAAATTTAATCCTAAAGTAAGGAAATCATTTATTATAAGGTTGGATGTTCAATCTTTATAAAATAAAAATATGTTCTTCGTAAACATTTTACTAAGATACCCTTTATGAAATTTAAGCAGTTTTAGATTTACTTCTGCTAGTTAAACAGTAAATCTAATTAAACCCTTGAAGTCTTAAAACTCAATTAACTTATTTTAAACTCGCATTTCCACTTACAATTCCCTAATAAATCAAACCCTAACTCCTACCCTCAATCTCTTCGAATTCTGCTTCCGGCATCAAATCTATTCCGTTTATATACTTTCATCTCTTAATCAAACTCAGCCTATCTCATCCATTCAATTCCATCGTCCCACCTAGTTCAGATCGTCCCATTCAATTAATCTTATGATTCATTCTGTTCACTCAATTTCAGCCAACAATTAGCTTTCATGCATACATGTATAATTACATATATAATAACTATTTTCTGTTTGATGGACCTATGTCCACATTGTTTGTGTCTTGATTAGGTATCAAGTGAATCAAGCTTCAATAACTCACCACTTTAGCAACTCCAACTGAGCATCACATCAAGCAAGACAAGTCACATTCCTTAATCATTTTAAACCTACTATTTTGAACTACTGCTATTATTTTGTTTTCAATATATATATATATATATATATATATATATATATATATATATATATATTGTGATCCATTCCTTAATCATGATAACTTCCGATCCAAAAGTTTGATCTACCCCAAATTTTCATGGAGGATAGAAGACTCAAGATGAAGTATGTCCACCAAGTTTTAACTCGATCAGAGGTCAGAAAGTTCTTCAAAAGGTCATGGAAAACGAGCTGTGTCCTACTGAGTTCCAACCTGACATATGGGTGATGCATTAAGGATAACTTCTGATCCAAAAGTCTGATCTACCCCAAAATTTCATGGATGATATAAGACTCAATATGAAGTATGTCCACCAAGATTCATCTCAATCAAAGATCAGAATGATCTTCATAAGGTCATGGAAAACGAGCTGTGTCTTGCTGAATTCCAGACTGACATGCTGATACTACAAGATCAATAACTCTTGATCTAGTAGCTCGATCAATTCCAAGTTTTGAAGGACAATAGAAGACTTTTGATAAAAAATTTCCCCCAAGTTTCACTTCGATCAGAGGTCAGGAAGATCCCCAGAATATAATTGGAAACAGGCTCTATCTTGCTGAATTCCAGTCTGATGTACGAGCAATGTATTGATGATAACATCCAATCTAAAAGTCCAATTGACTTCAAATTTTGATGAGCAGTAGAAAATCTAGCCAGAAGCAGAACCACAAAATTTCATGCTGATCAGAGGTTACAAAGGCCCCCATTGAATCAGGAAAAAGGGAGCCAATACGTTATGTCGATGGATTGAATCATGAAAGATGCAAGATGCGTCATCCCAGATTCATTCTAATCATGCCAGAAGAGCTATACTGAGTTTTTCAAAACAACCAGAAGTCGTTGATGAACATTCCAATGTGCCTCCATACTATGCAATGTGTATCTCTAGAAAACTGAAGAAGTCAAGATACTATCACAATCCATTACCATCCAAAAAATATGTCACTGGGAACTGATGAAGTGAAAGTGACATCATGTTTGTGACTGATGAAATCAAACACTACTATTGCCGAGCACCAACGAGGCGAAGGCCACACACATTTGTGATAGCACCATAGACCAACAAGGCTATGGATTTGCATAATTGCATGCATGGGAATATGCATTGCATTTTTGAGGGCAGATCTGAAGTTCGAGGATGACAACCATTAGCGCAGCTTAATCGGAGGTCTTCTGCGGATCCAATCCACAGATGTAATTAACCAGGAGCTTTACGAAGCCCTTAGAATCATGAATCGTGCAATTGACTGATGTCAAGATGTAATTCCATAGGCCCATGAACAGTGTAAACAACCCAAATGGGACTTGTATTTTGTCATTCGAGATGAATTAATACAGTGCATATTTTCCCGCATGTTTATGTGTTCTCTACATTTTTATATGTATACTTATGTATACTGGCACGCCTGCAACATAAAAATTTCACCCAGGAGAGAGTGATTTTTATCAGTGAAACAAGTTGTAACTTTTTATTTGGTGGTTGAATAAGGAAAATGAATATCTTGTTGTGTGCTCCTTGTTGAGACAAACACAAGAATATATAATTTGCTTGTGTAAACAGTCATTATTATAGTTGATATATTTGGACCTGAAAAACGTGTCAAACTAAACCCAAGTCAGGTCTAGTCGCATGTAATTTGAGCCAAATCAATTATGTACAAATTAAATAATAAAAATACTTCAATTTAGTGTATAATTGTGAATTAAATAATAAAAGGATTATTCTCATAATTATCTCTTCATGTTAACGTTTATCGTTCAAATTTTTGAATTTAAGCTGAGGATAATCATCCTTTAATTTCTTCAACCAGACTAAGCCTCTATAAATAGGTGGGCTCTCCAGGTGGAACATTTTCTTTCTCCCCCGAAAAGAGTTCTAGTGAGAGGTGTCCCAACAAATTCTTCTTCTCTTCTACATCTCTTTCCATGGGTAAGCATTTGAAGCCATGTGAACTACCATTAAGGCATCAAGGGTGAGGTCCCATCAATAGAGTATGCATCATGCATTGCATAGAGGATCTATGCATGAGCATTGCTTAGCACAGGGACTGTCCAAATTGAGGATGGAAAGATGTTTGTTGAATGGCATATGTGCCAGCAAGATTACCAGCCTGAAGGAGCAATTCTCGGAGTACAAGGTAGATCTATGACATCCCCATCCAACTGAGCAAGGGGAGTCTGATTCATTGTGCCGATGGATTGAATAATCGAAGGTGGAAGACGCATTACTCCAAGTCCATTCCAATCATGCCAAAGGATGGGGTTTGGGGAAGGGGACGCGTCGCTCCAAACCAATTCTAAGATTATTGAGGCGAGCCATCCAAAAGTCCTCTAATGTTGAGCCATCTGTGCCCCATTCCGGGAGCATCATCCAAAGCCATCGACCGACATTCTGATGTGCCTCCATACCATGTCACATGCATCTCTAGGCGCCTATGTGACTAAGGCTTTACCACCTACCTACTATCTACATTATGTCATCGGGCACTGACAAAGCAAATGTGGCCATCCTGTCCACGACTAATGAGGCCAGACACTACCAGTGATGTCAGTTACCAATGAGATGAAGACATCCATCCACTTTGTCCATTACTATCAAAGCTGGATACCACTATTGATGTCGTGCATCGATGAGGTGAAGATATCCATTGATTTGTTCACAACCAATGAGGCCAAACAACACATAGGCAAGGCACTGATGAGATGAAGGCACCACCACGTAATAGCATCATGAATCGAAGAGACTATGGATTTGCATATTTGCATCTATTGGCATATGCATCGCACATATGGAGGACAAATCAAAGGCTCAAAGACGACGACCATCAACAGTTTAATAGGAGGTTTTCTATAGATTCAATTCACTGATGTAATTAACAAGGAACTTTACGAAATCTTGAGAACCAAGAATTGCACAATCTTTGTACTTCAAATGTATTTCTATAGGTGCAATAAAGCAATGTAAACATCTCAAGGGGCCTTGTATGTTGTAGTTCAAGACAAATTAGTAAAGTTCATGTTTCCTTCATGTTTATGTGTTATTTTACATTGATCTGTATATTTATGTATATTGGCATGCCTACTTTTGAGTTTACCTGGAGAATTAATTTTTTGGTGAAACAATGACAAACATGTATATAATCACATTAGGTCCATGTGATATTCAAATACTCCATCTATTACTCAATGTAATAGCAATGAAAACATTGAGAGTGTTTTTTATTTACAAGGAAAAAAAGTAACCAAACATTTTGAGAATTAAACCTCATGAATTCATTTGCCCTCTATCAGTTGTTCTAGCGCATCCTGGTGATGCGAACAATTTGTTTTCAAGTGTGACTAACAGGCTAGTGCTCTCCGTTTTATTTTTCTTTTTCCTGTCAAGCAACCTTAGACAATTTTTGTAACAGTGGGTCGTATCATCCTAAGGGCTTGGGCCAACGGACCTCATGGGAGGTTGGGTTTAAGCCCTAAAGGGAAGGGAAAGAGAGCCTAAGCACGTGATAAAAATTTAAAGCTTCCTACCAAGAGTTCAATAGGAAAATCACAATAGTCGTTAGATCTTTATTGGATTGTTTGAATGAACCTAAACATATCACTTGTTAGTTTATTTGGGTGAATTGGATTAACATAAGACATCCATTATTACGATCAAAGCTTTTTACATGTTTCATATATATAAGGAGCTTTCTATTGAATTTTTATTCCAACTGACGCACCGACATCCGCAGCTGCTTTACTCATCTCATGGGGGGCCAGTGCTTAGCTATCTTCTCCAGGGACGGGCTGCCAAGAGAGTACTCTATTCAACGCCGACAACCAAGGGGTGCCGCAGCCCCTACACACATCCCCACACACCCCCAACTAGCTTCGCCCTGTTTGCAGAAGTGTATCCTCCACTGTTACCAAGTTTTGAACTGCTCAGATTGAGACAAACAGGATGTTTCAAGGATCTCACAAGATATAAACACATGAACCCTACCGAGTAGGTTCCAATATGCTTGTCCTACCGGTGTAATGGAAGAGGAAAGAATCGGAGAAAAGAGCTTCCCAGTCGCGAGGACGCAGACATCTCCATACCATTTTTCAAGCAACAGATTTGAGTTAAAGGAGCACAATTCTCTTAAAAAATGTCCTTTTATTTCTGTCCCATTGACTGCTACAACGGATAATGTGTGCTCTTAGTTTCAGAGCAGATGATGATCTACTGTTGGTGCTCGTGAAGCAGAGATGGATCGGTAGAAGTTGGTTGAACCAGAGACGTGTTTGCTTTTTAAGGTTTATTTGTCCCTTCCAGAAAGTACAGTACTTATTGGATTATTAGATTTGAGCATTTTCAGACTCATGCTGTAGGTAAAATAACCTAGTTGCATCATGTTAACTTGAGCTCAGGCCAATCAAAGCCACATATCAGGCTAACTGAGTTTAGGTCAGGCTTGAGCTACACTGGGTAGGCATACAAAGGCCAAGTTTAGGATTGGGCTACCTTCAAATATTTAGATCAGATTAGGTTTGGACTAACTTTTTTTAAATTCTTAGGAGTCTGGGGCTGGGTATAAGAAGCCCCTGTGCCCAATAACAACCTCTTTCCAAGTTAGACTAAGCCGGTCAGGTTTGCGTGAGCTCTGACGAACCAGGCAACCCAATGGGACGAGCCAATTTGTGCTCAAGTCTACATATTACCAGCAAATTGCTCTTGGAAGATATAATGACGCCCACCGATTGCAAATGCATTTGTGAAGATGATCCTAGATGATCTTAGTGTTTTAGAAGACTGTTGTAAGGACCACCAAGCTGGTCTGCTAGCTGGAGGCCACGTTGCTGGCAGAGAAATCACGATGCTGACGAAAAACAAAACCTATATATACATGATAGATTTTTCTTTTGGAAAAGTTGTTGTCAGACTCTGCAATATCTGTTAGGGGTGTCCTTACAACCACTTCTCAGCCTGAACGAATGCCACTGCTCGCCCTTGTATTCGCTTCATCATCCAGCATTCGAAATTTGGGTCGTTTTGGGTCTCAAAAGGTTTAGAGCAAAACCTTTTCTTTTAACTACTGTTACCATTCTCACAGTTTTACAAATCAGCCCCTGAGAAATTTTCTTTTTAAGCCATGCCCTACATTTTTGCACAAAATCTCCTGAGGTTCTCTGATTTTACATTTTAGTATAAATCACAACCAGCACACCTTGGAAACTGCCACTTGTTCGCCGGAACAGTAAACCCAGCCAGCTCAACCCAAATTAAGGTAGTTTACACACAATACACAATGTAAGATCAATCTACACATCACAATCATCAATTAGGCTTCAAACAGAAGGGTTAAGGTAAGAACAAGTAAAATCTGTAGAACAGGAAGAGAGGAGAGAAGAAACAACAAGCCAATCCTAGCCAATTTACACTGTTTTTGTTGCTTAATTCACAGGAACTACACCAGGAGCAACAGAGGAGCAGAAGGAGGAAATCAAACGCAGCCAACAAGGTGAAATCAAGCCCTAGCCCCTTAATTTAGCATTTTAGCTTGTTTTGTTAGAAATTAGAGTAAAAAGCAGTAAAATTTGCATCAAACCCACTCCAAACACCACCAGGATTCATATATCAATACTTCCACATGAGGTAATGACAAACATCAACATAACACAGCACCAGAACACACAAGCACACACATAAGCATCACATGACCCAATCTAGAACATTGACACATAAGCACCATCTCACAGCCATCACAGAACAGACACAAACACAACCAAATCAGAGGCCAAACCTAGTGCCACAGCCACATCCAAGTCTTCAATGAATTTTTGTAATAAAAAATTAATTAGAAAAGTCCCATATGACCAAAAGAGCTAAAATAAAAATACACATATATTTGGGCTGTAAAAAAAAATAAAAAAACCAGGACAAAAACTCCACCGGTCAAAAAATTAGTCAAAATTGGATTGGTCAAAATTGGATTGGTCAAACCTGGTCAACAAATTGGTCAAAATTGGACTGGTCAAACCTGGTCAAATCTGGTCAAAAAAATTGATCAAAATTGGACTGGTCAAATATGGTCAAACCTGGTCAACAACCTGGTCAAACCAACATGCAGCCCGAGTTCGAACAGGACTTATTTCTAACTTTTTCTTTTATTTAAATAACAAAAGTCTATCTCCTATTCAAATTCAAAAAGGAGATAATCTCTACCTTTATCCTTTTGTTTATTTAAATAAGAAAACATACCTCCTATTCGAATTCAAACCCCATAAATATCTCTAGTTATATCTCTTAGTCGAATTCAAATCCCTAAATATCTATGGTTGTTGGATGTTTGAGCCTCTATAAATAGAGCGAGGGTGCTAACCTTTTTTACACACGAAGAGACAGAGAGGCAGAGGTGCAAGGAAGAGGTGCAAATGGGCCAGAAGATGACGTGAAGACCAGAAGCTCTTCTCCTTGTCCCCTCTGAAGATGATCATGGGTGAGTGCTTGTCATAAGCATAACATTTATCATGCATCATATCAGAGGTAGAGGCCTGTTCATTGGTGCCTGCCCAAGCCCGATGAAGATTATGGTCAATTGCACAAGGGAGCCTTGAGTTAGCAAGTGCCTCGATCAGATCCAGAATCACTTTTCGATCGAAGTTCTTCGAACCCAGTTTGAGCAGTAGATCTGATTAGTATTCGATTTGATCACATCCGATCTGATCTAGAATCAATTTTCGATCGAAGTTCCTCGAACCCAGTTCGAGTAGTAGATCTGATTAGCATTCTATCTAATCACATCCAATCAAGATCCAAAATTGCTTTTCGATCGAAGTTCCTCGAACCCAGTTCGAGCGGTAGGTCTGATTAGCATTCGATCTGATCACATCCGATCTGATCTAGAATCACTTTTCGATCGAAGTTCCTCGAACCCAGTTCGAGCAATAGATCTAATTAGCATTCAATCTGATCACATCTGATCTGCTCTAGAATCGCTTTCCGATTGAAGTTCCTCGAACCCAGTTTGAGTAGTAGATTTGATTACCATTCGATCTAATCACATCTGATCAAGATCCAGCATTGTTTTTTGATCGAAATTCCTCGAATATATATTTTCGAGTAGTTGATCGCATCAATATTCGATCTGATCTTCAATTGCGTTTTCAGTCAAAACTGACAAGTATTTCCGGCCAGAGACCAAATAACAGTAGCTTGTATGAAATCAAGTACGTTTTCGGTCAAAACCGAGTATTTTCGGGCAAGGACTTGAAAACAGCAGTATGAACTTGTTCCACAGGAGAATATCAATGATAAATTCTAATCCAAAAGTCCGATTGACTCCAAATTTTTATGGTGAATAGAGGACTCTATGAGAAACTTCTCCACCAAATTTCATCTCAATCAGAGATCTCTAAATGTCCAATTCGACCAGAGAAATTTTATGATCAAAAGAAAATTCAGCTTGTCCCACGGGAGAAGATCAATGATAACTTCTGATCTAGAAGTCCGATCGACCCCAAATTTTTATGGAGAATAGTAGGTTTCTACTGAAACTATTCCTCCAAGTTTCACCTTGATCAGATGTTTAAAATATTATTAAAACCATTGCAAATAACTCTGTCTCACTGAATTCCAGCTTAACATACAAGCAATGCAATGAAGATAGTTTCTAATCCGACAGTCTGATTGATTTCAAATTTTGATGAACAATCTAGGATTTGTCCAGAAACTATTGCTTCAAGTTTTAAGTTTACCATAGGTCAGAAAAGCTCTCATCCAAGTAGTCGAATGAGAGCTAATGACCAATTGTGTTCAAAGATGTCAAATCAAGTTGAAATCCTACTAAGTCCTTGATGGATATTCCAATGGACTGTCTACCATGCAACGTGCTTTTCCTGAAGTTAAGGAATTCAAAGATGTTATCACAAGTCATCCATCCATAATTTACATGTTGCTGGGTACTGATGAAGCAAAGGCAACATACTTTTTGTTTGTGACTAACGAAGGCAGACACCATTCATGCCGGGTACTGATGTGGCGAAGGAATCCATTTGTTCGTGATCGACGAGGCCGAACAACTCCCTGGCCAGGCAACGACGAGGCGAAGACCACATCTTGCGATAACACTATAGACTTACGAGGCTATGGATTTGCATACTTATATGCATGGGCATACGCATCGCATTCATTCATTCAAGGGGAAAGTTATTTTGAAAATTGAAGACGACGACCATCAGCACAGCTTAATTAGAGATTTTCTGTGGACTTGTTCTACAGATGTAATTAACTAGGATTTTTCAAAAGACCTGAGGAACCATGAACCATGCAGTCCTCTGAAGCCAAGATATACTTTCCTTTGGCGCAATAAGAGATTATAAATCCTAAAGGGACTTGTAACTTGTAATTCTTTTCAGAATTAATAAAATACAGTGTTTTCTAAGATTGTGTATTCTCTATTCTTTTATTTGTATACTTATGTGTACTGGCACGCCCGCAACACGAAAATGGGCCAATTTCCCAAAAGAGAGATCTTCCCGGTGAAACACCAAGAAAATAGAGAACTCACCAAAGGCACCGATGTTGAGGACTGGGCAGACGACGAGCCTGTCGACGCGGCACACTACCATCATGGCCACGCCGCAAGGGCACGGCTAAGCGGAGAGGAACCAAGGTGGCACGGCTCGGGCTACAACCGACCACAATGCGAGCACCACTGAGAAGAATGCACCGCTGGCGAGAGTTAGCGGTGGCAAGGCTCGAGGGAAAAACTAGGGTTAGGACAGCGATTTAATTTAGGGTTTAGTTAGGCTCGGGTGTGCGTGTGTGTAGGTTCGAACTAGAAGAAGGCAAATCAAGCAAGCCGTGCCACCTTGCTTAAAAGTAAATCAACTTAAACACACCTAATTTGTTTAAAAATTTTTATTAAAATATAGTGTGTTTGTGTGTGTGTGTGTATATATATATAAAAGAATTTTTGAAACTATGATTTACTTTTATGACCTATTTAAGTTGATTTAATCAGTTAATTAACTATTTTTTAAACTGATTGCACATAATTTAATTATTTTAAGCTAGTATTTCAATAATTAAGGAATAAGTACAATTATTATTATCCTTTTTTGGAAAATTACCCAACCCGTGGTTTTAAGCAATTATATTATGCATTTCAAATAAATTTAACTTGAATTTTCGTCTTATATAGGAGGGTAACTTTTTTGATTCTCTAGATGCTTAGAAAATTGTAGAAGCTAGTTCGGGGCTAAGTTTTCAAATTGTGAGAGAGGCAAGATTATTTAACGTTTAACTATGCATCCTTGCATGTTAATCACCAATATTCTTCTAAAAATTATATACTTAATTATTTTAATTCCAGAAGTAGATCAAAGCGAGGAGTCTTAGAGTAACTTGTAGATCTTGAATCCTGAACTTGTTAATCCAGGCAAGTTTTGTTCCTTGATCATGTTGAAAATGCTTGGTTGAAATTATTTTGCTACCATTTAATTGACAATCTAGATAACATCACCATCTTGCATCAAAAAGAATATTTAATAGAATTAAATATCAGCCCTGATAGAGGTGCCGTAGATAAAATCAGAGATTCTCTTAGAGCCAATGGATGGCTCATATTCCTTGTGAAAGAAAGTAATATATATACTAGTTTTCCCACAAAAGATAAAGACTTAATCAATTGTCACTTTTATCCAGTATCGTATTACCCGTATCAACCACAGACCTGGTATGAGACAGGCCTACAGGTGGTTTAACAATTTAAGTTTCTCACAATAGCAGAAAAATTTTAACAGAAAGCTCCAACCTTATTTAATAAATCTATTAATCCTTGAATAGTTAAGAGCTGCATTATGCATTTAAATTTTAATTGTTTGCTAAGTACTTCGGATATCATTGTTGCTATTTTGTACATCCTTGAATAGACCATGAGTATTCTATCAGCAATGTCACACCAACTGATGCAAAAGAGAACAATCCAGACGGTTTTGAAGTGGATATTTATAATTTTGATCCAAACTACTTCGGTGCTGGTGATGAAGATTGGTCGCTCCAATCAACTTAAGCTGCCATGATATTTTGTTGTAATAAACTTAAATATGTATAACTAAGTACTCTGTTATGTTAAACTCTGTATAATTAATAGTATGCTTCTATTTCATTACTCTATTACGAATATTTATTGGATAGTCTTTATATAATTCGAGAAATGTTCAAAAACTAGATATAGTTTCAGGTGGGTGATATATCATGTCACCGCAACTATCCAGTAGAAAGTTGTTACCCCAGAGTAGTATCACATCCCACTATCCAAGGCATCTAACGAAAAAGAGAACATAAATGTTTAAGTTTTCCCTTTGTTATATTATTCAAGTAGAAAGACTTCACGTATGTTAACTAATCTACACCCTCTTTAGCTGCTCGCATCCCAACTCATCCTTGATTCGTGCTCACCCACGTATGATCTGCACTCTCGTTCTAGATTTTGTACATATTTGTAACTAACTTCTAATTGACATGGCATTGCTCTTGTTCAAACCGCCGATAACCATGTTATATTATTTAGAAGAAATTGCACTAAGCACTTGCTATTACTAACAAAATTTTGAATTTTTTGTACGGATATACCATAAAAAAACAAAATTGCAGAAATAATCCGGACCTTTTATCAATTGCAAAAATGACTCTCAGTCGCGACCGTGCACTCGCGACAGAGCTTCAGTCGTGAACCCGGATCACGACTGAAGACGTGGCGGCGCCCAAATGCCCCGCTGGCTCGCCCGCATGCCACGTCGCCCTTCAGTCGCGAGCCGGGATCGCGACTGAAGGCCTAGTGCTAGGGTTTGGAGGACTTGGGAGGACTTTTGGTGTGTTTGGGTCCGACCGCTAGAGTTCGAGTGAGTTTTGGACGCGTTTTGGTAGGGTTTGAGTGAGTTTTGGTGCTCGACTGAAGGCCACAGCTAGGGTTTGGGTGCGTTTTGCTAGGGTTAGGGTCCGACCAGTAGCGATTGCGTTTTGGTTCGTTTATGTACTGTGCGTTATAAAATGATGAGGTACGGTTTCAGTTTCAACCTCGTCTTGTAAGCATTTAATCGGTGGTTGGACTTCCGTGTTGGAAAGCCGAAAAGTGGAATAGTCCAGACTAATAGTACAAAAACTGAAACATGTAATATATGAAGTAAAGAACCATAAAAAAAGTTGAACAGACAGAAAGTCAACAAAATGTCCAAAACGGTGGAAGCCCTATAAAAAACTACTACCCTCTCCCCCTCTTCGGCCGACCCTGTTACTCCGACAACGTGTAGCAAGAAGGGGGCTGACGATCCCTAACATGCCGTCTCCTCGCCGGTGGTGCCTGCACAAATGGCGTAGCCTGCGGCGGTTGTGTCAGCTGCGTAGGTGGTGGAGCATCGTGAAGCTGCGATTGCTGCGTAGGATGTTGCTGGTGCCACACAGGAGGGTGCACCTGCGCCAGGATGTCGTGGTACGTCACACCCTGCCCCTCGTCCACCGCCAAGTCCTGAGCCAGCGCATAATCTAGGCGGACCACATGCGCGGCGATATCAAGCTCTTCGTCTGTAGAGCTACCGGATGGCACGGGACGCGGTTGGGGAGGGGGGGTGGCGGACGCAATGACGACGGGCGGTCGGCCGGCAGCACATGCGATGTAGAAGGACTGTGCGCCGTCGGTGATGGTGGAGGTATCACGGTCAAGTGCGGTGGCAGCAGCACTCTGAAAGTGACAAGAATCTCGTCGACGCGCCGCTCGATCTCTGCAAATTGCGCATACACCTCGTCGCTGAGCACTAGCCCACTGTCGTTTATCCTGATCATCATGTCACGTGCACCAGCAGAGACGGTGCTGAGAGTGTCGAGCTGCATGCACGAATTAATGCATTTATGAAATGACAATCCATGTGAAAGTAAGGTTGCAGAGAGTTATAGAACTTACGTAGGAGTGGATTCGGCGTGGAAGGTTTCGGTTGTAGCCCTCGTCGATGGTGGTAGGAGGGACAGGCTCATCCGGTGCCGGTGGTGGACCGCCCGCCAATCTGTAGAATGTGCGAGATCAGTACCACGCGAGGTAGGAGAAATGGATGGCGTGGCTGTAAGGACTGTCCTCCGAGACCGTCTGCGTGTGAGCCCGAGCCATCCACTCCTCCACGTAGGGGCGTTGGCGAATGATAAAGTCATCCCTGCGATTCCCCTTCCTCGATTTTCTGCGGATAAAATAAATTAGTCACATAAATAAAGTACAACGGAGACGCACGAAAGTAATATATGAGTAAGAGGAACGTACTCGTGAATATGGTGTGGGATCTGTCGGGGAGGCGGGACAGGAACACGCTGGTGCAGCCCAAACTGCTGCATGACTTGCTCAGGCGAGTAGCCCTCAATCATATGAGAGAAAACGAGTAGAACCTGTGATCCGTTTGAGACCTAGCCTTGGTTTTCGCACTAGGCTCGCCCAGATTCTAATATGCGGAATAACGGGATCTTACTCGGAAATACCGAAACCCAAAGTAATTGCACAACTCTTTATTTCAAAGAGGGCTTTACATATCGAACATTAGACATACTTGCCTACGTCGAAGGAATTATAAGTGTCTAAGACTTAAATAAACTCTATGACTCTTCGATGATCTAAACTAGACCTATTACAAGATATTTATAGTCCAATCGTATGAGTACATATCAGACTCAGTAACCTAAACATATTAGACTCATATAACTAACTAATCCTAAACAGATAAACTTAGTTATATATATTCGGATCGGATTACAATTCCGACCAGAGGACCAATCCATGGTCGCAAAACCTTTCCGATCACGGTTAAGGACGCGAAACCGTGTGCGATCAAGACTTGAAGATCCTCCCGGATCAACCTAGGTGTGCCAGTAAGCAACATTCTACGTAAACAGTGTAGAAAGTCCTGCTGGGGCGAGCGTCTCGATGTACTGCTGTGTCCATGGATGCCAAATCACACTGTCATCCAGCAGCAGATCAAAGCTCATAGCGTACGAAGGGTAGCAAAGATGCGCCTGATCTGTGGACCATCTCAAGCTCAGCCTGGCCCACCTCCATCCCATCGTAGGGCCGTCCCTCATATGATGGCCCATCGCGAACTGAACTCGCGGCACCAACGGTCGGCTGACAAGGAAATGCTCGTACGACCACAGCTTCACGAGTATGGCGCACCCGGTGAACAGAGAGTTCACCTAGTCCTTGCTCGTGGCGTCACACAAACCCTTGTAGGTGTGACAGAGTACAGCGGAGCCGAAACTAATCTGCGGCACATGTCCCAGCTCGGAGTCCGCAATGAGTCGAGCGAGCTGAACGAACTGCCGCTCGCAGATGTCTCCGTGCGTGCCGGGGAACAGCAGCCACCCAAATAGGTATAGCAAATACGCCTCAAGGTGGCACCTGAAGACCTCCTCTGGAGCGGCCACAGGGAATACAGCATCGCGGACCACACGTAGGTAGGTCTGGGGAACTCCCGCAGTCTGTGCAAAGCCTCCCGCTGGCCCTACACCCTCAAAGCGCTGCAGGAAATCCAGACTCCATGCAGCTCTATCGGTGGCGTTGGGGACATATATGTCCCCACGAATAGGCACGTCGAGAAGCATGCCGACATCCTCCAGCATGATGGTGAGCTCACCGAAGCTGAAGTGGAAGGTGTGCATCTCAAGCCTCCATCGGTCGACAAGCGCGCTGATAAGGGCTTGATCGAATGGGAATCAGTGGGCCCGATCCACCATGCGGGTGAACGGCAGTAGTCCGGCCTCAAGCAAATGTGGCACAAACTGGTCATCCAAGGGCCACATCTCCTGCGGTGTCCTCATGTATAGAGCGGGCAGAACGGTGTCCTGCAGAAGGCGCCGAGCACGGTGATACTGATGGTGGTGCTGATTAATCAACTCGGGGAGTTGCTAATCGTCCACCATACCTGCATTTATCGCACATTTGAACATCACACAGTTAAGGATATTATAGACGCAGTTAACAAAATTTACAACATCACAAACGGCCACAGATATTACAGACGCAGTTAATGAAATTCACAACATCACATTACAGTAGTACTAAAAAATTTGAAAATAAATTATACAGATAGACGTTCGTTGCTTCAGTTCGTCGACGTGCCAGCCACCTGCGGGCATCAGTTTCTTGTGTGCCCAGGCTGCCTGCACACGGTGCATCTACGGAGGGCATGTCCGCGCTCCGCCGCATCCATGTCGTTGCGTATCCGCCTGACTCGACGTCGGCTCGGATGGCCCAGAAGGAGCCTCTTGTCTGGGATCCACGTGACAGCATCTTCTGGCGAAATCTCTCGATAGTTTTCTCTCACCGCAAACCCGTGGAAGACACCATCCCACGTTTTTGACAAGTATTGCAAAGTATAATATTTGGTTATGTACTGTGTCGCATTGATTCCACGAACTGCGCATGCAGCGATAACATGGGAGCAAGGAAGGTGTAGCAGCTGAGGCTTGTTGCGGGTTCACTCAGCCTTTTTGTTTACAGCCGTACATTCGTGGACCCGGCCTGCTCTCAATGTGCCATGAACAAATCTCTGCATAAGCCGAACCTCGTAGTTTCCATTCAAATGGCTCAGCACTATGACATCATGTGTCAAGGCCTTCCTCGTCCGAAACTCAAGGTAATCATGAATCTTTCTAGACCAGTGTACAGTAGGATCGTGCACAAGTACTATTGCCGCCGAACTCCGACTATCTAGTATGCTGTTGTGCGGTAGAATGTCATCTCAACCAAGGCAGTGAGGGGTAAGCATCGCACACCTTTCAGGACGAAGTTGTACACCTCGGCAAGATTTGTCGTCATGAGTCCGTACCGTGCCCCCGTAGTGTCGTGTAGCAACGACCACTTCTCCTTGGGTTTGTGCTAAATCCACTGAGTGAAACTTAAAGTCTTGCTACTCCCCTCGCTGGTAGCATCACCATCTTCAGGCTCACCTACCTTGTGGCATTCCTTCAACGTACTCTCTTCCAACGACTTCCATATAGCCGAGAACTTCGACTCTTGGTTTTGCTTGGCAAGGACTTTGAACACCTACATCATGCGCTTATTCTTGAAACGGGTGTGAAAATTTGTGACAAAATGCCAAAAGCACCAACGACTCTGAATGTCATCCCAGGTCATTGAAGGGTCCGTTCCAGCTTGCATGTACTCTATCGCACTCAAAATTCCTCTATTTCGATCATGGATCAAGCACACATGCGCTCGATCTTTGACAACCTCATTCTTCAACTTGCCTAAGAACCAAAGCCAGCTGCTGTAGTTCTCCCCCTCGACCATGGCATATGCTATGGGGAGAAGCTGGTCGTTGACATCAATTGCCATGGAAGTCAGTAGGGTACCCTGGTATTTACTGGTCACGAATGTCCCGTCAATGCAAAGCACGGGTCTCATGTACCTGAAAGATGCAACGCATTGCTAGAATGCCCAGAAAAATCTCCGCAGTACCATGCATCCAAGTATTACAGAACCATCCGAACCGATTGTCGGTGTATCAACAATCTCAGTGACTGTGCCCGGTTGGCTTTCATATGCGCCGAAGGAGCCACGGTACGAGGTTGTATGCCTCAACATATGTCCCAAATAGCTCCTCCAGCGCCCTTTGTTTAGCCCTCCATGCCTTCGTGTAGTTGATCTTGCACCCGTGTTTCTCCGCGACATGTGCAACAATCACTTTCGGTGCCATTGCCGTATTTTCTTTCAGTACTGGGAGTATCAAACTGGCAACAAACCCGGAGGTGATATTTCTGTACTACAGCAACATGCCCTCCGCCAGACATATGTGATCGCACACTCTATTCACATGAAAGAAAGGCTCATCTTTTGGCCGGGTGACACGGATGAACCACGGGTAGTCAGTGACTAAGCATCTCATAGTCCACAGGCTCAGAGTTGATTTATCCACCTGAAATGGCCTATTCAGCGAAACGGCCCACGTTGTGATGGCTTTTTTCGCATCTTTCTTGCTTCGAAACAACTGCTCGAGCTGGACGATTGTTTCGTTGTAAGACCATCGCAAATTCAGATCTCCAGGAACCACAGCCGAAACCAAGGATGATGGATCAGTCCATTCATTTATAGGATCCTGCATTTCTGCGGGTTCTTCGGGAGATTCGTATGTATCTGACGGATCAGTGTAGTCCTCCTTATTAAAATTCTCCTCCAACTCCGGGAATTCATCAGCTGCATCTGCATGATTGGCACCGGCATCGGCACCGCCATGGACATTGTGATTGACAAAAGCATTAGCACTGGCATTGACACTTCCATCGGCACCTTCATTACAGACATTACCGGTGCTCTGTGCTCTTCGTGCAGAATTACTGCCTTTTGAACTTTGAACGCTCAATATTTCAACGTAAAGAACGAAGACTCTGCCACTAAAGGCTGGATTTGTTACAAATCGTACAAACGAACCCCAGGATTTGTCCCCTCTAAGTCTCTTCAGCACCCATTTATTTCCCTCCGGCACCAGACCTTCAACTCTGACACTATCCGTCGAAGAATTGAGTTGTAAGAACTCAACTAACCACATCTCCAAGTCACTAAAAGACATTGATTGTGCATGTGCCATTTGACCATAAACATGGGTACACGCACTTAAATCATCACCATTGGCTCTATTACAGATTACACCAGCTCCGTAATAAACGGATACCATACTCGGTTGCTCCATAACCTATTCAATTTAAATTTCCATATTATGTTAAAAGATTAATTTGTTATGATTCTGCGAAAATCCAACGATAAACCTAAAATTATTCTAAACCCTACTATGAACCAGGAAATATGAGGGTCGCCTAAATAAACATCCTAGTCTGTTTTCGAAAACGAAATTATTTAATATTCTAATTACCCTAAGTACTATGAAATTCAGAAAGCCAATCTGATCAAATCTTGCCCTAGTCGATACCAAGTTATCTTTGGATTATGATCTAGGGTATGGCAATACCTTAATCCAAAAAGTTGGCACCAGAATTCAATCACCACGGTCATTTTCACAAATCAGTCCTCAAGTATTGCAGATTAGTGCTTTTCAGATTTTCCAAAAGCCTGGAAAGGCTAAAAACCTCAAATCAACTCCAAATCTTGATCTGCTTCAGGGGATATCTCCCAAACACTATTCAATGCAAAATCTCCTTCTTCGAGAATCTCAAAATCTTATCCTAGATCTTAGATTTTTAACCTCGACAAAACCCAGATTCTAAATACCCTAATTACTCTATTTTTGCTCTACCTCATATCTAATCAAGAGCTCTAGATTTTGTCGACTGCCTTTGCTACGAAAAAGTAAGTTTTTATCTGTCCTAAATCCTAGGGTGATACAAAAATTAAATTTCTAATTTTCGATAACCCTAAAATAAAATAAATACATAAATCGAAATGTTATCTACATGTCAAGAAATATGTACCTCACTGCCGAAAATCGAAACGGGTGTATCGACGACCTTTTCCTTCTTCTCCTTTTCCCTCCTCCTCTCTTCCCTTCTCTCTGTAAATTTTTTTTTTTTGGAAATTCAGTAAAATGAGAATGACAGCAACATTTCTAAAAAGAACAAACCTTAAATAGCACGACCTGCGGCATTCAGTCGCAATCCTAGGTCGCGATTGAAGGGTGCGGGTTTCAGTCGTGAGCCCGGCTCGCAACTGAAGGGCGACGTGGCATGCGGGAGAGCCAACGGAGCGTTTGGGCGCCGCCACGTCTTCAGTCGCGATCCAGGCTTGCGATTGAAGCTCGGTCGCAAGCGCGCGGTCACGACTGAGAGTCATTTATGCAATTGATAAAAGGTCTAGATTATTTTGCAATTTTGTTTTAGTTATGGTATATCCGTACAAAAATTCCAAAATTTTACTTAGTCTTAAAAACTTTTTTGTGTCGATTAACCTCATAGATTAAAATATTATTGTAATCAAGTCCATTTGACACCTAATAAAAAGTTAAGTCTTTAATTCAGTTGATGATTTATAATTATGTGTACCCAAAAAATATTATCATCTAACAAGATAGCAAATCATGAAGAGGTCATTTTGCACAGTCTCGGTGTTGGCCAAAGTCGAAGGACATGTGCTATGAAATATAAGCAGATATGGGTGATGATATTGATAATTTTTTATCATCAGCATAATTATATGCTATATCTTTTATTAGTTCTCAAATAGATATGATTGTAATAATATTTTAATCTAAGGGGTTAATTGATATGAAAGAAGCTTTCTGGCCAGTAAAACTTTGTTGAAAAGTAGAGGGGGTGCTCAGTGTAATTTTCTCTTTAGTTATAAAGCTAGAAAGGTCGCCTAAAAACACATTTCTTAATATAATGCCATTAAGTGCACATATTTAACGCAACAAGAAATACCATTATTTTCTTGGACATGCGCATGCATCTACTGCATGAAACATAGGTTCATTGCATCTCTTCTTCAACAATAGTACTAACCATATAGTGATACGCGGTATTCCATTGGATTTGGTCAAATTAATTCATGCATCTTATCGGCTTTGAACAATGCCTGCTTTGACAAATTAAACTGCATACCTAACAATTAATCATCCAACAACCCCAAGTCGTCCAATTAGAATGGGGTCTGAGCAATGATTTGGCTACTTCAACTAAACACATGGACTAAAATTTAGCCTCATGTCTCCGTCTCTCTTCTCCTGTTCTTTCCGAGCAACACACCAATAGATTTGCACAAACTGGTGTGCTTGACCAAGTATTATGGATTTATTATAATACAACACACACCAAACCTTATATAAACCAAACATGTACATGCCATTTTTGTATCTTCCGAACTACTATTACATACCTAAGCATTGACAAGGCAAATGGCGTCATTCGCTGTGCACCTCCTTCTTGTCCTCCTGTTCGGTGCATCGATAGCTTCCAATGTCGCCGGCGTCCGTGTCTGTCTCACGCGCATCCACTCCGACCCCCAAGTCACCGCGTCCGAGTTCGTGCGCGCCGCCGTGCACCGCGACATACAGCGCTCCGCTCGGTTCGGCCGTGAGCTCGCGTCGGCCGACGGTACTGTAAGGTCTTCACTCCGGAAGGACCTGCCAAATGGCGGGGAGTACTTGATGACGCTCGCTATCGGCACGCCTCCGCTCGCGTACCCGGCCATCGCCGATACGGGCAGCGACCTCATATGGACGCAGTGCGCGCCCTGCAGCAAACAGTGCTTCCAGCAGCCGACGCGGATGTACAACCCGTCCAGCTCCACGACGTTCGCCGTGCTCCCGTGCAACAGCACGCTGAGCATGTGTGAGGTGCTGGTGGGGCCGAGCCCGCCGCCGTCGTGCGCGTGCGTCTACAACCAGACGTACGGCAGCGGGTGGACGTTTGGGGTCCAGGGCATGGAAACATTCACGTTTGGCTCGGCGCCGGCCGATCAGGTTCGCGTCCCCGGCATCACCTTCGGGTGCAGCAACGCGAGCAGCGACGACTGGGACGGCTCGGCTGGCCTCGTCGGGCTCGGCAGGGGGAGCCTGTCGCTCGTCTCGCAGCTCGGCGCCGGCAAGTTCTCCTACTGCCTCACGCCTTTCGATGACACCAACAGAACCAGCACGCTCCTCCTTGGGCCGTCGGCGGCGCTCAACGCCACCGGCATTAATTCGACACCATTCGTCGCCAGCCCGTCAAAGGCGCCGATGAGCACGTACTACTACCTAAACTTGACCGGCATATCGGTCGGCACGACGGCGCTGTCCATCCCTCCCGGCGCATTCTCACTGAACGCCGACGGCACCGGTGGGCTCATCATCGACTCTGGCACGACGATCACAGCACTAGTTGACACGACGTACCAGAAAGTTCGATCAGCAATCCAGTCCATCGTGACACTTCCGGAGACCAACGGGTCGGGAACAGGGCTCGACCTGTGCTTCGCCCTGCCGTCCGGCACGTCCACACCGCCGCCCATGCCGACCATGAGGTTCCACTTCGACGGCGCCGACATGGAGCTGCCGGTGGACAACTACATGTTGCTGGACTCCGGCATATGGTGCCTCGCGATGCGCAACGTGTCCGACGGCGCGATGAGCACGCTCGGCAACTACCAGCAGCAGAACGTGCACGTACTCTATGACCTCAAGAACGAGATGCTGTCTTTTGCCCCAGCTAAGTGCAGCATGCTCTGACGAGTTGCAGAACGAAATGCTGTTTGTATTGTTAATTAGTTGTTAGTTTTGTAAGATTGTTATTTCATTTGTTGTTGTGTTGATAGATTATCAAACTACAGTAGAAATTTTTGTAGAATAAGAATTTCGTGGTAGTTGTAGATTGATTAACTGCATTTTGTGAAGAAGAGTTGTTACATTAATTCCTTTTAGGTAAAGATGTGCTTGTAGTCCCTGTTCTTTGATATACTGTTCATTTAGATTTCCATGGTTTAAATAATAGATGAATCGAAGTGAAGTGGCTAAGCAAGTTTGTGGGCTCATCAAATTAAATTTCAAATTTAGACACGTAAGTGATTTATCTTTAAGTTTATGCGTATAGTGTGTAATTTACTCTTACAAAATTATTCACTTAAATCATTATCAGAATATCTGAAGCTGCAGAGTGCTTGAGAAAACACTCACAATTGCACTTTAGCGAGTGCTTAGAAAATAAAGATCAACAAAGTAACGGAAACAAAATGCTAGAATACAGACTGGAGTTTTCCCAAGTGTTCGAAATACAAAAACACTCGGTATAATTTAAATATGTTTGTTGGGGGAAATAAGGTTCCACCAAGCGACATGGCCCAGACTTGGCCCCAGGTAAGGGGCCCTCTCTTATCTCGGGTGTTTCCCCGGGAATTGGAGTAGCCACATGTCGAGGATCCAGGCCTCACACCCTGTAAAAAGACCACAACGCTCTCGATCCGATGGTCGTAGCTAAGGTAGTTTCGTAATTTGCGTTTTTTGGGGTCTATATATACTCTTGTACCCCTCTTGTAACCTATGAACTATTCATTTGCATCCAATACATAAAAACTAAAAGGTGTGCTTAGAAGCACTCTCCCCTGCGAGAGAGCTCCCCTAGCCGACTCGTGTCAGGAGCATGTCGACAGGACTAGGGCCTCCACTGAGACCCGAACCTGTATAAACCATTGTGTCAATCTCTGTGATGGCCCAGCACGGGGTGACTTGTCACACGGTCAGCCTGTGTTGTTGAGGAACACGTGTTGCGCACGTCATCAAACCTGCCGGGGTATTTTCAATACCACGACAGTTGGCGCCGTCCGTGGGGACTCATGACGAATTGTCATGGCTCCTCCAAGAAGAACGAAGCACCTGACCTCCCTCTCCAACGACGCCGGTCCTAGCAACCCTGCGCCATCGACGCAAGGGGCCGTCGTCATGGTGTCTCCTCTCGGGGATACTCGGGCGAAGGCGGCACTCCTTTCTCCCACTACCCTCGATGGGACCATGGCTCCTGCGAGCCAACCCGACGCTTCTGCGCTGGGGGGACCAAGTGCCCCCCAGGCGACACCTTCAACTTCTGGAGACCCATTACTCTGGGCGCTCGTTGAAGGCCAACTTCGCGCGCAACGCACCCTTGAGGAGTTGTTGCGCGCCATAGCACGGCCTCTGGCCCCCGTGTACCCACCACCGTTCCCATTCATGTGACCGCCGCCGCCGTTCATGATGGGACACCTAGGAGCCTTCTTCGCGCCAGGAACCTTCCCCTTCCCGGAGGCTATCCCCTCCCAAAAGGTGCTCCCGTATCCAGAGGGCAAGACTTCCAGGGAGGCGCTCCCTTCTTCGGGGGCTACCCCTTCCCGGGAGGTGCTCCTCTCGCCAGAGGACAACCCTTCCCAAGAGGCACTCTCATCTTCGGGGGCTATCCGTTCCCAGGAGGTGCTTCCAACTCCGGAGGACATCCGCTCCCGGGAAGCGCTCCCACCTCCGAAGGACTCCCTCTCCTAGGAGATGTTCCCATCCCCGGGGGACGCCCGGTCCTGGGTATCGCCCCAGAAGGCACTCTCCCCTCCAGAACCTTGTCTGTTCTCGGAGGCGTTCTCGGCATGATCCCCGCGATGCAGGCTGTCCCCTCGCTGGGAACCTTTCCCACGCCAAGGGTCATCTCCACCGCCGGAACCTCCCCAGTACACAACTTCTCTCTGCGCTCATCGTAGAAGCACATCATCTCCCTCCCCTGGGGTCTCCCTCCCCGGGCTCCCTTGGTTAATTAAACCTGATTCACCCGGGTAGAGGTAGAGCACATGCGCAGGGCAAGGTCTGAGGGAGTTCCATCCCACTATTGCCTGGAGCCACTCCCGACGCGCGGGCGCCGCCCTCATGCCCCGGCGGATAAGAGAGGCCCATGCAAGAAGCCACCATCACCTCTGGGGTCCTCTCTGAAGTGCAAGAGTTTAGCTCCACCAACCCCAAAGAGGGGAGACGCTACTGAAAGGTAGGCGGTCCGCTAGGACCCCTACCCGACTCGAACAACGAACGCGTCTCCCCCGTGAAGGGGGACAGCGACGCAGCCTCCCCAACGGAGGTGGAAGGGGCCAATCAACCCCTTTGCCACCGCCTCCGCTGTGTCTAGTGGCCAAAGCCATATCGGCTGCCCCACATTGAGCACTACAATGGAGAGGCCGACCCCTATGAATTCGTGTAGGTTTACTCTACGGCCATCTCGGCAGTCTGGGGGGACGAGAGTGTCCAATGCAATGTCTTACCCCTCTACCTCTCCAGGATAGCCCGCTCGTGGTTTTATAACCTTAAGGCAGGCTCCATCAAGTTCTTTGAACAACTCAAGCGTGAGTTTTGTGCACATTTCCAGGGGAATTATGTTTGTCCCCTGCACTCATCGCAGTTGTACACCATTCGACAGCGGTCGGGGGAGACGATCCAAAGCTTTTTCAAACGCTTCGCCCAAATCAAGAGAAATGTGGCTCACGTCCCCAACTTGACGGTGATTGAGGCATGCAAGAGCGGGATTCTACCGAGAAAGCTCCATCGAAAGCTCTCTCGGGGCTGCCCGTCCTCCGCAGACGAGCTCTTCAACGTGCTCAAAAAGTACACGAGAGCTGAGGAGGACGACCTCTGGAAGAAGAACCAGGGGACCTCCACCCCTAGAGAAAAGGTCTACAAGGACCTCGCCCACAAACGTCTCAAGAGAGGGCCCTGTAATGAGCCAAGGCCTCAGGACGCTTTCATCGTCGAAGGCGGAGGCGGCTCTCGGGATCCTAACCAGGGACAATGGTCCTTCTCCAAGCCAAAAGGTAGCGGGGGAGGCCAATCCTCTCGCGCCCGAGAGGCTCCTAAACCAGGGGGCAAGGAGGCCAGAAACACCTTATGGTGCGCTTTCCATAAGTCCAACTCCCATACAACTCGAGAATGTCACGCGCTTCTTCAACACTTCGTGGCATATCTCGAGCAGCATTGGCCGGGGGGAGGGGTCCCTGCCTCCTTACCCCCTCCGTCATCGGCCCTAGCGGCACTTCCCGCTCCCTCGGAGGGACATCAAAGGCAAGGTCAGGAAAGGGGCTCGAGCAACAAGCTCCCTTTCCAAACCTCCCAGAGACATGTTAATGTCATTTTGGGAGGATCCGCCTCCGGGCGAGACTCCAACCGCCAGCGCAAGGAATACGCGCGAGAAGTGAAGGTAATAGGGGTCATTAACACATCTCAGCCACCAAAATGGTCGGACGTCCCGCTCACGTTCACTGCGGAGGACGCGCGTGGGGTGTGTTTCCCTCATGACGACGCACTGATCGTCTCCTCCACTGTATTCAACTGCCGTCTCGCCTGAATCCTGGTGGATGGTAGGAGCACTGCGGATATCCTTTATTTAAAGGCGTTCAAGGAAATGCAGGTGGACGAAAAGCTCCTGCAACCCGTGGCAGGGCCTTTGCTAGGCTTTGTCTCGGGAAGGACCATATACCCATTCAGGAAGGTTGACCTCCCGATGACATTCGGGGCCCCAGATAATTATCGCACTGAGATGGTCTGGTTTGACGTGGTGGATCTCCCTTCCTCCTACAACGCCATAATGGGGAGAACCACGATCAACTGCCTAGGAGCTGCGATCCACCAAAGCTACCTGTACATGAATATCCTTGGGCCAAGCGGGGTGATCACTGTAGGATCGAGGATGCCGACTAGAGGGGGGTGAATAGGAGGCTTATAAGAACTTCAAATTTAAAACAACTTCGACAAAGAGAAGAACCAAAAGCAATTGAACAAAATATTGCAAGATTAAATAGAAGAGAAAGAGAGAACAAACACAGAGATTTTTCTTGAGGTCTCGGAGACTCACCTGATCTCCCCTAATTCTCGTTGAAGCACTCAAATGAATGAGTTTTGCTTAATATCCACGAAGGATATTTCTCACTAGTGGTTGCTCCTTGTCCACTCCAGAAAGGCGAGCACCGATGTCTTTTACAAACATGCCGAGTCTCTCCAACAATCTTCGAACGGAGAGATCAACGGCCACGCCACCAAACCATCTAGGTGAGAGTGTTCACCAAGAGTAATAAGCAGCAAGGTCTCTTCTAGACCTCCAACAAGCACCGAGAAATTAAAGGTATGCAAATGATGCGAACAGAACACTCGGTGGATCACAAAAACTCTTGACTTGATCAACAGATCCAGATTTTAAAACTCTAAAAGAATGCTCAAGTGTATATGAGAGTATGAGGCTGCTTGTTGTATGAAACAATAGCTCAATGCCTCTATTTATAGCCTCAAGAAATAAAAGAGCCGTTGGAGCTCGAGCTGAAAAACAATAGTGCAAACTGACAGTCAGTTTGGGTCACGACCAGAAAGAAGTAAAATCCGGAGAAAACTCAGCTAGCCGTTTGAGATCGTTTATGGAAACAAAATAGTACAAACTGACAGTCAGTTTCATAAACTGACAGTTAGTTCCTACCTCAACGACTGACAAAAATCACGGATAAAACTTTGCTGGTCGTAAATGGAAACTGATACTTCAAACTGACAGTCAGTATCACAAACTGATAGTCAGTTTCGATCACAAAATCGACCAGTTCAAACAGAAAATCAAATCAAATAGCTCAAGTTCGAAATGCAAACTGACAGTCAGAAATCTGGTTAAAATTTATGGCTGTTTTTATCCATGTTGACTGTCAGTTTGTTATGTTGACTGTCAGTTTGGATTGTCAGTTTTGTTAACTGACAGTTGTCCAGAGAGGTTGTTTTGTGAGCTGAAATTTTTTGAACTATACTGACTATCAGTTTGAAAGATAATTTAAAGGGCTATCTTTTTGTCAACAGAAGCAAGAACCAGATCTGCCTAGATCTTTCTAAAAAATCCAAAAACTCTTCTGCTGTCAAAAACTCATCTGAAAATCCAAATCAAATCCAACCGAAACAAATGCAATGCAATGACCTAGTAGTTTCTCGATTTATGTTGGAAATGTAGAGAGGACTTGCAACCCCTCTTTATAGTACGGTTAAAACTAAAAACAAATTTCTATAAACCGATCAAACTCCAAACACCGAGATCGGTAAAATAAATATGCATTTTACCTTAAGTCTTTTGCTGCTTCATTCTTGGCGACTTTGCGCTTGCGACCATGGCTCGCGACCTTGTGCTTGCGACTTACAGATCCTCTAGATAGCTTAGGTCTCTACGGCTTTCTTCTTGCTGACCTTGTGCTTGCGACTTTGGGCAATACTATGACCTTAGGCGAAATAGGTCTATGCATACAAATAGCTCAAAGATATGATTAGATCAAAAACACTTAATGTCATCAATAATCAAAATCAACAATAATAGAGGCCTAGATGCAACAATCTCCCTCTTTTTGATGATTGATGACAAGAAGTATTTAAATGAATAAAATCAAATGGCTCCCCCTAAGTATATGCATAATTAACAGATATTCAGGAACTCCCCCTAAATGCATGCATATATAAATACCCATATTAGTCATTTAAGATTTGAGAGTGAATCTATAATGATGAATCTATAATGATAGATCATGAGATATCTCAAGAATTATCTCAAGAATCTTTCTCCCCAATCTCTCCCCTAAGCATAAACAATGTCTTTAATGAAGCAAGAAACTCAAGAATCTCTCCCCCTTTGTCATCAAGCACAAAAAGGTGGGAGGACAAGAAAATCAGACACTTATCTTAGATCAACTAGCATTTGATATATCAATAATATTCAATTCTCCTCTGAGAAAGCAAAATCTAGTCTCATCTAGGGGTTTGGTAAAAATATCTGCTAGTTGCATGTCTGTTCTGATATAACTCACATCTATATCTCCTTTTGCCACATGATCTCTTATAAAATGGTGTCGTATTTCAATATGCTTAGTTCTAGAGTGTTGAACAGGATTATTAGCAATTTTAATGGCACTATCATTATCACACAAGAGTGGCACTTTATCAAATTTAATTCCATAGTCCAGAAATGTCTGCTTCATCCATAAAATTTGAGCACAACAACTTCCTGCAGACATATATTCCGCTTCAGCGGTGAAGAGAGCTACAGAATTTTATTTCTTAGAAGACCAAGACACTAGTGATCTCCCCAACAATTGAGAACTTCCAGATGTGTTTTTTCTATCAATCTTACAACCAGCATAATCTGAATCCGAATATCCAATTAATTCAAAGTTTGCATTTTTCGGATACCAAAGCCCTAGGTTGTGGTAGCATTTCAAATATCTAAGGATTCTTTTGATTGGAATTAAATGACATTCCTTAGGGGCTAACTGAAATCTAGCACACAAGCAGACGCTAAACATGATATCAGGCCTAGATGCAGTGAGATATAGCAAACTACCAATCATAGACCTATAAAGTTTAGAATCGACCGATTTTCCATTGTTGTCCATGTCGAGATGTCTATTTGTGGCCATGGGAGTTTTCATTGCTTTAGCATCTTCCATCCCAAAGCGCTTGAGTAAGTCCTTCACGTACTTCGTTTGGCTCACAAACGTTTCGTTCTTGAGTTGCTTGATTTGAAGTCCAAGGAAGAAGCTTAACTCGCCGATCATTGACATCTCGAATTCCCTAGACATCATTTATCCAAACTCATGAAAGAAATGTTCATTAGTAGATCCAAAAATAATATCATCAACATATATCTGACAAATGAACAAATCTTTTTCAATCATTTTTGTAAAGAGAGTTGTATCAACCTTCCCAATTTTAAAACCTTTTGATAAAAGAAAGTCTCTAAGTCGTTCATACCAAGCTCGAGGAGCTTGCTTGAGACCAGAGAGAGCTTTAGACAGTTTAAACACATGCTTTGGAAATTTGGAATCTTCAAAATTGGGAGGTTGTTCAACAAAGATTAGTTCAGATATCTCACCATTTAAGAAAGCACTTTTTATATCCATT
Organism: Pharus latifolius; assembly: GCA_019359835.1. Classification (NCBI taxonomy): domain Eukaryota; kingdom Viridiplantae; phylum Streptophyta; class Magnoliopsida; order Poales; family Poaceae; genus Pharus; species Pharus latifolius. Next base: position 12,565,298 of record CM033325.1, on the reverse strand, counting down.
TGAAATAACTTAATATTAAAACTAGATGTATAAGCAAGAAGTATACGAATAGCTTCAAGTCTTGCCATAGGTGCAAAGGTTTCACCAAAGTCTAAACCTTTGACTTGAGAGAAACCTTGTGTAACAAGACGAGCTTTGTTTCTAACAACTGCACCAGTTTCATCTTGCTTATTTCTGAAAACTCATTTTGTTCCAATTACATTATGATCCTTGGGTCTTTCAACTAAAGTCCAAACTTCATTTCTAGAAAAATTAGTAAGTTCCTCATGCATAGCATTTACCCAATCAAGATCACTAAGAGCTTCATCTACATGTTTAGGTTCTAGAAAAGATACAAAAGAATGATGTTCATAAAACGAAGCGATACGAGAGTGATCCTTGGTGATCGTTTGATGTTTCCTTGGTGCTTCATCTTGTGCTGCTTCTTCTTGACTTTGCTCTGGTGGATCAACATGAGATGATGATACATGTTGATTATCATTCTCAATGATCTCATCATCTTCTTAATCATCTTCTCTTGGTTTGATGTCTCCAATGGTAATATTCTTCACGACTTCTTAAAGATCTTCACCTGAAACTTCACAAGAGACTTGCTCCTTTTGCGAGCCATTAGTTTCATCAAATTCTATGTCACAACATTCTTCAATACAACCAGTATTTTTATTAAAAACACGATAGGCTTTGCTAGTGGTAGAGTATCCGACCAGAAAGCCTTCATCTACTCTTCTTTGAAATTTACCACTAAAATTTTTTTTCTAAGGATGTAACATTTACATCCAAAAACTTGAAAATAAGAAATATTTAGCTTACGCCCAATAAGAAGTTCATAAGGAGTTAAATTCAGAAGAGGATGCAAATAAAGTCGATTAATAGAATAGCAAGCAGTATGCACGGCTTCAGCCCAAAAGCGAGTAGGAGTATCATACTCACTTAGCATTGTTCTTGCCATTTCTAATAGTGTTCGATTTTTCCTTTCCACAACTCTATTTTGCTATGGAGTGTAAGAAGTAAAAAATTCGTGTTTAATTCCAAGCGAGTCACAAAAATCAACTAAGGTTGAATTAACGAATTCTCCACCATGATCACTACGGATTTTCTTGATGGAAAGTTTGAATCCAGTTGAAACACATTTTGCAAAACTTTTGAAAACATCAGAGGTTTTAGATTTTTGAGAAATAAAGAAAAACCAAGTGTAGCGAGTAAAATCATCAACAATAACAAAACCATAGTTGTTGCCCCCGATACTTTGGAACTCGGAAGGTCCAAATAAATCCATATGCAGCAGTTTCAAAGGTTTGCAAGTTGAAAGAACACGCTTAATCGGATGTGAAGTAGCTACTTTCTTGACAGCTTGACAAGCGTTACAAGGTTTATCCTTTTCAAAATTCACATCTTTTAAGCCAACAACCAAATCACGTTTTAAAAGCTTTTTAAATTGATGCATTCCAACATGTGCAAGTCTTCTATGCCATAACCAACCTTTTGAGATTTGAGAGACAAGACATGTTGAAAGAGATGCATCTTTAGAGTGAAAATTAACAAGATAAAGATTTCCAAAACGAAAGCCTTTGAAGATCAAAGAATTGTCTTTTAAACTTTCGACTAAAACTTCTTTAGGATAAAATGTGCAACGAAATCCAAAATCACAAATTTGTGCAACGGAAAGCAAATTAAAATTCAGAGATTCAACAAGTAAAACATTTGAGATTGAGAGATCATTTTGATATTGCAATTTTACCCAAGCCTACCACACTTCCTTGATGATTGTCGCCGAAGGTGATCTTTTGATTTTCTCTTGAGTTGTCTTCTAATGCGATGAACAACTTCTTGTTACTGGTCATGTGTTCGGAGCATCCGCTGTCTAGCACCCAATGTTTCCCACCGGTCTTGTAGTTCACCTACATAAAAGAATTAAGTCTTTTTAAGTACCCAAACCTTTTTGGGTCCTTCAATGTTAGCAATCAAAGCTTTGGGCACCCATATTGATTTCTTCTTTTTATTTAGCATGGGTGCACCAACAAACTTTGCTATAGTATACCCTTTCTTCGACCTTTGAAGCATGTAGCAAGTATCAAAATAGTTTGGAGTCATTAAAGGACATGCTTCATGCGAATGACCAGTTTCATGACATTTAAAGCAAAATGAGTTGCATGCTTTTATGAATACAATTTTTGTATTTGGTTTCTTCCCTTTCTTCGGAAAGTATCCAAGACCTTCTTTTCTAAATGAGCATTTTTGTTTGCTAAGAATGAGATCAAGAGATACTTTTCCTTTGTAGCATTTTTCTAAACCTTTTCCGAGTTTCTCAATTTGTGCCTTAAGTTCATTATTCTCATTTAATATTGAAGCATATGGTAAATCAAGAGAATTTTGACTACTAGTAGGAATAGCATCAGAAGAATCTCGATCACATGAAACTACTACATCTATCTTAGATGGATCATTAGCAATATCTTTAATGAGCAGATTTTCATATGAATCTTTTAGTTCTGAGTATTGAGTGTGTAAAGAAGAGTGCTCTTCTTTAAGTGTCTTATACTTCTTTTTAGTAATTCCAAAAACCTCATTTAAATCAGTAATCATTTCAGCAAGCTCATCATATGAAGGGTCATTAGGATGTACCTTTTCATCACTTTTGGCCATAAGACAAAGGGATGAACTAGTCGAAATGTTGCCGAGAGCTAGTCCGGCTAGCTTCTTGGAGCAATCTCCTTCATCATCGAGTCGAAGTCAGAGCTCTCACCTCCGGACATCCATTCTCCGAAGCACACTTCCTTGGTTGCGCCATTGTTCTTTTTGAAGAATTTCTTCTTCTTTTCCCAAGTCTTGTTCTTGTTTGGACATCTTGAGGCTATATTCCCTTTTCGTGACATCCATAGCATATGATGTCCTTGAAGTTCGATTGCTTTGGCCCTTTTGGTCGTGTGTCGATATTGACTCCTTTCTTGTGTAACCTGCAAAGAAGTTTTTGAGTGTTCTTTACCATAAGAGCTAGACCTTCGTTGGAGGAGCCATCGCTTGAGTCCTTTTTGGAGCCGGCTTTGAAAGCCAACACCTTCTTCTTTGTCTCCGAAGGTTCGGCTGCTTCCTTCTTCTCCTTTCGATGCATCTCATGGGTAACGAGGTTCCCATAGAGGTCGGTAGGCGTGGTGGTCGATAGGTCGGAGTTGGTGAGTACCGTCACCAATGTGTTAAAGCTTTCTGGAATGGCCTTGAGCATTTTTCTTACAATATCGATGTCAGTAAAAACAACTCCTAGCCCCTTGAGTTCATTCACAATATTGTTCAACTGAGTAAACATAGAATCCACGGACTTGATTGACGACATGGTGAATGTCTCATATCGTTGCCTTACCATGAGCAACTTTGCCTCTTTGACTTTAGTTGTGCCCTCATATATTTCTTCGAGGGTGGTCCAAACCTTGTGAGCGGTGGTAAGATTTCTCACACGGTTGAACTCGTTTAAAGACAAACCGGCAAAGAGAGCATTTTTAGCACGGGCGTTTAAGTATAGTTTTCTCATGTCGTCATCGAAGTGATTTGCCGGATCATCCAGAGGAGTAAACCCAAGCTTAACAATGTCCCATACATCGAGCCCCATGGCCTCTAAAAATACCGACATGCGCACTTTCCAATAGGGATAGTTAGTCCCATCAAAGATAGGCGCACGGCGGGTATGTTCGAGATGAAAACCCTCATTTGACGTCATCCTCTCTCTAGGCGGTAAAGCCTAATTAATCGAGAGACCAAGTTTTGATACCACGTGTAGGATCGAGGATGCTGACTAGAGCGAGGGTGAATAGGAGACTTATAAGAACTTCAAATTTAAAACAACTTCGGCAAAGAGAAGAACCAAAAGCAATTGAACAAAATATTGCAAGATTAAATAGAAGAAAAAGAGAGAACAAACACAGAGATTTTTCCCGAGGTCTCGGAGACTCGCCCAGTCTCCCCTAATCCTCGTTGAAGCACTCAAATGAATGAGTTTTGCTTCAATATCCACGAAGGATATTTCTCACTAGTGGTTGCTCCTTGTCCATTCCGGAAAGGCGAGCACCGATGCCTTTTACAAACACGTCGAGTCTCTCCAACAATCTTCGAACGGAGAGATCAACGGCCATGCCACCAAACCGTCTAGATGAGGGCGTTCACCAAGAGTAATAAGCAGCAAAGTCTCATCTAGACCTCCAACACGCACCGAGAAACTAAAGGTATGCAAATGATGCGAACAGAACACTCGGTGGATCACAAAAACTCTCGACCTGATCAACAGATCAAGATTTTAAAAACTCTAAAAGAATGCTCAAGTATATATGAGAGTATGAGGCTGCTTGTTGTATGAAACAATAGCTCAATGTCTCTATTTATAACCTCAAGAAACAAAAAAGCCGTTGGAGCTCGAGCTCAAAAATAATAGTGCAAACTGACAGTCAGTTTGTATAACTGACGGTCAGTTTGGGTCACAACCAGAAAGAAGTAAAATCCGGACAAACTCAGCTAGCCGTTTGAGGTCGTTTATGGAAACAAAATAGTACAAATTGACAGTCAGTTCCTACCTCAACGACTGACAAAAATCACAGATAAAACTTTGCTGGTCGTAAATGGAAACTGATACTTCAAACTGACAGTCAGTATCACAAACTGACAGTCAGTTTCGATCACAAAATCGACCAGTTCAAACAGAAAATCAAATCAAATAGCTCGAGGTCGAAATGCAAACTGACAGTCAGAAATCCAATTAAAATTTATGGCTATTTTTATCCACGTTGACTGTCAGTTTGCTATGCTGACTGTCAGTTTTGTTAACTGACAGTTGTCCAGAGAGGTTGTTTTTTGAGCTGAAATTTTTTGAACTATACTGACTGTCAGTTTGAAAGATAATTTAAAGGGCTATCTTTTTGTCAACAGAAGAAAAGTCAGATCTGCCTAGATCTTTCTAAAAATTTCAAAAACTCTTCTGCTATTAAAAACTCATCTGAAAATCCAAATCAAATCCAACCGAAACAAATGCAATGCAATGACCTAGTAGTTTCTCGGTTTATGATGGAAATGTAGAGAGGACTTGCAACCCCTCTTTATAGTACGGTTAAAACTAAAAACAAATTTCTATAAACTGACGAGGATTCACACCCGGGTCACTTCTAATAAACTTTTGGTTCAAGACAAGTTCGAACCAGACATGTATCTGGTGATGCGAACTCAAGCTATTCTGAGGGGCATCACCATGAGGTCGCAAGCTTTACGCGATCAGGTCGCAGGTTTCGTGCGGTCAGACCGTAAGCCTTGCGCGGTCAGAAGTTCGTAGGCTATACGCGAACTACACATTCGGGATATTGCGCGGTCAGCCAATATCCCGCGGTCAGAACATCTGCCGATCAGGATACCTGGGATCTATCTATTCGGTTGCCCATACAACAGGATATTCTAAGTATCCCGAAGATTCCTACACGTGGAGAATCAACTGTCAGAAGGTTAACACATACAGTTATCCATGAATAACACATGTTTAACCTGCGTGGAGGTTAAGAGCAGTTCCAAAAAACCGCATCCAACCGTCCGTGCAACCGATTGATGCAGTTTCCTCCACATGGCACCCTTTCAAGCAGTACAAAAGGATGGCATGGAGCATCGATTAAGGGGGGATCAACCAAAAAGATCATCCGAAACATCAACCGAGAGATCGGAAGATCAAGAAATCCAAAATCATCTAAGTTAGCCAAGTCTACGGCCCACCTCATATAGCATTTTAGTAAGCCTTCTTTGGCTTATCCTTGTACACTCTTACAGGAAAAATCCTCGCATGTGAGGACTTTTTCCTCCATTTGTAAATCTTTTACCACACTTAGTGAAATCTCAACAGGACGTAGGGCTTTTACTCCCACCATCGAGGGCCCGAACCTGTCTAAACTCTCTGTGCTCCTGTTCACCATTGTTCAGCATACCTTCCCGGAGGGTCATCTTGAAAGGTCTCACAATTACAAATTCAGCATAAGTTCGGCTGAGGACTCCGAGTCCGAATCGTCGACAGCTGGCGCCCACCGTGGGGCCTTTCTCAAGGCGTCCTAATTGAAATTCGGAGGTTCGCCGAAACATGGCTGGAGCATATGATTCCGAGAATGATTTCGATCTTGAGGATTATGCCCATATACCAATGCCTTCTCCAAGCGATCCTGTTCCGATGGAAGAGGTCGAAGGCCAGAATCTTCCATAGGTTGAATCATCTCCCCAAGTCATGTTAATCGACCAGGAGGTAACTGGCACAAGGTCAGAACCCGCAGAGGTTCTTAATGTGCTAGGTGATGAATCCGGCCCGTCATACGATCCCGCTGAGGGAAAATATGATGGTGACCCTGAGGTTAGCCCAGGAAGGTTCGACCCTGATAACCTCCACCGTCTCTTTGATTTCGAGTCCGACTCGGAACAAACCGAGATGTTCTTCCCATCGGCGACCTCTCTCCCTAGGCAGTTTGCTGCGTTGTCGGAAGAAACTCCCGATCAACAGGCTGCCAGGGAAGAACAAGATCGCAAACAGAAGGAGGAGCAAGATCTCGAGCAACAGAACAACGAACTACGCAGAACTGCCCTAGAGGCTCTTCAAGATGCGCAGACTCGTTATGATGCTGCCCCGAGTTCTTCTCGACGGTCGCGTGGTCGTAGACGTGACCAGACTCCTTTCTTACCACCGGAGCATTTCCTAGTGGACGAAGAAACAATAACACCTGGTGCCCCTAGGAGAAGTACCCATGGTCGACTGCGATCTATCGCGGAAGTCATGCGCAATTTTCCTCCTACGGTCACGGATGCGCAGAGACCGGCCTTTTTCAGGATCCTGGCGGAAAGACTGGACGAGGTCGCATCCGAGGCGACCCTAACAGCCTCTTCCCACTCAGTGACACATTCCCGTGAACGAGATGGTCCTCATTTTGGCTCTGGCCGGCGGAGTTACCCGCCGCCTGTACCGTCCTGACAGGACAAATACCGGCGAATGCAGGACTCTCGTAGTAGGGATCGAGTCCCCGTTCACTCTCGTTTGGGACCACGAGTAACCTCGCCATTACGTGAGTTTGCTCGAAACCCAACCGAAAGTCGCAGGACGGTTCACGGTCCTTATGTTGGTTGCAAAGCTTTCTCGCCTGGCCTACGAGCAGTCGTTTGGCCCGATAAGTTTCGACCAGGGGCCATTGAAAGGTTTGATGGAACTCAGAACCCATCCGAGTTCCTTCAGATCTATATTACTGCCATCCAAGCAGCAGGAGGCGATGACAAGGTCATGGCCAACTACCTGCCAACAGTCCTCGCAGGACCGGCTAGAACCTGGTTGTTTAATCAGCCTGAGGGTTCCATCTACAATTGGGAAATGCTATGCGATGCCATCCTCAGCAATTTCCAAAACTGTTACCAAAAGCCGGGTAAGGAGGACGACCTGCATAGACTGCGGCAAACTTCGACCGAAACACTTCGGCAGTTTGTCAAGAGGTTTGTCGGGGTAAGAAATACCATCCCGAACATATCTGATGGCTCCGTAATCAGGGCATTTAAGCATGCCGTTCGATACCGGAGATTCACTGAAGACTTGCTTATCCACCCTCCTCGATCAGTGGCCGATCTGTTCGATATGGCTGATCGATACTCCGATGCAGCCGAGGCAGTCGAATGGAACCGAATGGTTGACAAGGGGGACCTACCGCCCCAACCAGGCTTCAAGGACGCCAGGAAAGAAGATTCAAGCAAAAAGCCGGAGTCTTCACCGGCTGGGAAGTCAAAAAAGTCGAAGAGGAACCGCTCTGGACAGTACCGCGAGGTCGCAGTTGCGGAGAAACCACCTTCGACCAAAGGTAATAAGTCTTCTTTTAAAAGTAAAACTGCTTCTGGTGGCCGGGATTCCAACCAGCCAGAAAAATCAACTAATCCGCAGGAGGGCAAGAGGTGGTGTCCACTCCATAACTCCACAGGCCACGACCTCAAAAACTGCAGGAGTTGGTTGAAACAGCTGGATGTTTCTACCAAGGAGCTGGGCCAATGCCAACCTTACCGCCTAAAGAGCAGGCGTGCGGGATTAGAGACGTCGACGGAGACGAAGAAATGGCTTACCAGGTACCTCAAAATCATGTTAATGTCATTTTCGGAGGTTCCTCCTCTTTCGTTTCCAAAAGGCAGTTTAAAACCTTTTGCCGAGAGGTTAACCAAACTGAGACATCCCTTGGCGAACCTCAATATCCCCGTTGGTCGGATATGCCTTTGATGTTCGATCGCGCTGACTGTCCTGCGGGGCTAACTCGACCATTGAGGCTACCTCTGGTTATTACCCCAATCATCAGTAACGCGAGAGTCGAAAGGGTCCTGATTGATGGGGGAAGTTCCCTTGATCTTTTATTGGTCAAGACACTCGACGAGATGCAAATTCCTCGTTCGAAGATCAAGCCCATAATCCATCCGTTTTATGGGATAATCCCAGGCCCCTCCATGATGCCATTGGGACAAGTGGTCCTCCCGGTCACTCTGGGAGAACCAGATAACTTCCGAACAGAATTGGTTACTTTCGATGTAATCGATTGTGATTCAGCTTATAATGCAATCTTTGGCAGGCCGACTCTTGCTAAGTTCATGATGGCAACGCACTATGCTTATCAATGCGGGAAATTGCCTGGCCCCAAAGGTGTCATTTCGGTCCGAGGTAGTCGCAACGTGGCGCTCACGTGCGACCGGCTATCTTTGGAGATGGTCGATCAACTTCCCCTCCGGGACGCTCAGGTCGCCACCGTTGCCACCGATGCGATCAGGGCTGCTCCTCGACCAGATGAGAAACTCAAACAAGTTCCTTTGTACCCAGATGACCCCTCCAAGACAATTCGGGTTGGGTCAGCCCTGGACGACAAATAGGAACTCGACCTCGTTGCTTTCCTCCGGGCTAACGCAGACGTGTTTGCGTGGAAACCGTCCGACATGCCCGGTGTCCCAAGGGAAGTAATTGAGCACAGGTTAGCAATTCGACCTGGACAACGACCAATAAAGCAAAAGCTCATGCGTTTTGCCACCGACCGACAGGAAGCCATCCGAGAAGAGTTAGACAAACTCTTACAAGCCGGGTTTATCCGCGAAGTGAATCACCCGGATTGGCTCGCCAATCCAGTCATGGTCCGCAAGTCAAATGGCAAGTGGCGCATGTGCGTCGACTACACTAGCCTCAACAGTGCCTGTCCGAAGGATGACTTTCCCCTTCCCCGCATCGACCAGCTGGTTGACTCCACTGCGGGTTGCGAACTGATGAGTTTTCTGGATGCCTACTCAGGATATCATCAAATTAGCATGGCAGAAGACGATGAAGAGAAAACTGCCTTCATCACCCCGTTCGGCACATACTGCTACGTCAGAATGCCGTTCGGTCTCAAGAACGCAGGTTCCACGTACCAGCGCTTGATGCAAAAGACCTTTCTTTCCCAGATAGGGCGTAATCTCGAAGCATATGTAGACGACTTGGTTGTAAAAAACACCAAAAGATTGTCTCATTTGGACGATCTTGCTGAAACCTTTTCTAACTTGAATCGCTTTGGAATAAAATTAAACCCGGAGAAATGTTCTTTCAGGGTTTCTTCAGGAAAGCTTCTTGGTTTCCTTGTGTGTTCCAGGGGCATTGAGGTTAATCCTGAGAAAATCAGAGCTATTGAACAAATGAGGTCGCCCTCGACCATGAAGGATGTTCAACGCCTGGCTGGTCGCATGGCGGCTTTAAGTCGCTTTATATCGCGATTAGGCGAAAGGGGACTACCTTTCTTTAAAGCCTTGCGGAAACATCATAACTTCACGTGGTCCGATGAGGCCGAAAAAGCGTTTCAGGAGGTAAAAACATATCTGTCCAGTCCGCCAGTATTGGTGTCTCCTGAAAAGGAAGAACCATTACTTCTGTATTTGGCGGCCACCCCACACGCGGTCAGCGCAGTTCTGATCGCGGAAAGGGAAGGAGTACACAGACCCGTCTACTATGTGAGCGAAGTACTTCATGGTCCTAAGGAGCGCTACCCTGAGGTCCAGAAGATACTTTACGCGCTACTGATGGCTTCCCGTAAGCTACGACATTACTTTCAAGCACACAAGATCACAGTACCCTCCTCTTTTCCTTTAGGGGATATTGTCCGAAATCCAGAAAAATCTGGTCGAATCGCCAAATGGGCGATCGAATTCGGTGCCTTCGAGATCCATTTCACCCCTCGCACGGCGGTTAAGTCTCAGGTTTTGGCCGACTTTGTGGTCGAATGGACCAACCCTGAGCCACCCGTGCAGTTGGCAAAGGAACTGGAGTGCCCCGATTATTGGACAATGTACTTTGACGGCTCCCGTAGTTTTCAACACTCGGGGGCTGGAATAGTCTTAGTTACGCCCCAGGACGAACAGCTTAAGTATGTCATTCAAGTACACTTTGTTGCAACCAACAACGCAGCAAAGTATGAAGGTCTTCTTGCAGGGCTCCGGGCAGCAAAATTCCTCGGAGTCCGTCGATTAGTGGTGAGGGGGGACTCACAGCTAGTCGTAAACCAGGTAAACAAGGAGTACAGCACCTCCGATGAGACAATGGCTCATTACCTGGGGGAAGTGAGGAGATTGGAAAAACACTTCAGTCACTTCGAAGTCCAATACATCCCGCGAAAGGACAATATTCTCGCAGACCAATTATCCAAAATTGGATCCTTACGCTCATCCGCTCCGGCAGGAGTGTTCATTGAACACTTGGACCATCCTTCGATCATGACTTCGGTCGAGGATGATCCGGCAATAGCCTTCGTTGCCAACCTCGGTCAGGAACAAGATTGGACTCATCCATTGAGGGTCTATCTTGAACATGGGACCCTACCCGAGGACGAAACCAAAAGCGATCGGTTAATTCGAAAGGCGCGTCTGTACAAACTCATAGATGGGGTTATTTACAGAAAGGGTACTCAAGGAGTATTCATGCGCTGCATATCTCAGGAGGAAGGAAAATCCCTCTTGAAAGAAATACATGACGGTGTATGCGGTGCACACGCGTCATACCGAACACTGGTCGGAAAAGTTTTTCAACAGGGATTCTACTGGCCTTCGGCACTCGATGATGCCAAGCTTATGGTCAAGATGTGTCCACAGTGTCAGTTTCATGCAAGACAGGTTCATCAACCTGCTTATGCATTGCAAACTATTCCTCTCGCATGGCCCTTCGCGATCTGGGGAATGGACATCGTCGGTCCTATGCCACAAGCGGTCAATGGGTACAAGTTTTTGTTCGTAGCCATTGACACGTTCACAAAGTGGATTGAGGCCGAACCAGTACGAAACATTACTGCATCAGCCGCACAAAAGTTCTTTCACAAGAACATTGTGGCACGATTTGGTGTTCCAAACTGTCTCATCACAGACAACGGTTCTCAATTCGCTAGCGGTCTCTTCCTAGACTACTGCGATCAGATTGGGACCAAGGTGTGCTTTGCTTCTGTGGCACATCCACAAAGCAATGGTGCCGTAGAACGGGCCAATGGGCAAGTATTACAAGGCATCAAAAAACGTGTTTTTGATCGCCTCAAGACCCGCTCGGGGGCTTGGGCAGACGAGCTTTATACTGTTCTATGGGCACTACGGACTACCTCTAGTCGAGCCACCGGTGAGACACCCTTCCATTTGGTCTGTGGGGCCGAGGCTGTGTTGCCTATGGAAGTTAGTATTGGATCTGTTCGCACGAATCAATTCGAACAGGTCAACCAATCCGAACAGCGATCGCAAGATCTCATCCTCCTGGAAGAACGGCGTGATCGCGCCCTGATCAAGTCCGCGGTATACTTGCAGGCTCTACGCAAGTATCACAGTAAAAAGGTGCGACCACGTGATCTCAACGTTGGCGACTTGGTTTTACGAAAAATTCAAGATGAGTCTAACCGCAATAAATTCTCCCCAAAGTGGGAAGGACCATACACTGTCGTCTCAGTGCCGCGGACAGGATCGGCGCGGTTAGCTATGGAGGATGGTCGGATTTTGTCCAATACTTGGAACATCGATCAACTTCGCAAGTTTTACGTGTAAGTATTCCAATCACTCTTTTCCTGTTCAATTAGCATCTTTTCATAAAAAGTATGTCTTGTTTTCATACAATGAGTGTTTTTCTTTAAGCCCAAGTTATACAAATTCGACCTGGGGGCTGATCGCTGGCGGTTAGGTTATTACAGCATTTTTTAACCGGATTCGCTGATCGATCTCATGATCACTTCCAGATAAGTCACTCCTAAATAAGCCGTTTCTCAACGCACACGAGACTATCTGGCTAGTCCTTGATCATCTGGGTGGCTACCAGTTTGCAATAAGGTTAAAATGTTACTTTAATCTTGACCATCGGCTTGAAGCACATATCCCTGGTCATCATACTTATGTTTTCCCCTCTGCTTAAAATACTAAGGCTTCAGTATTCACAAAACAGAGGCGGGGGCTAGAGGGATATACTTATAGTATGAAACTCATGATGTGAATATGCACTTTCTTTTAAAAAAAATAGTTTTACATACATGGCATTGTAATTACAATTGTTTGGTTACAAAATGTAAGGATCATTCGATCCTCAGCTCAGCCAAGAGTTTGTCAACGAAGGGCTTGACTTCTTCAATAACGGCGTCAAGCAGTTCTTCACTCTCGACCTCAACCGGTCCCACTAGCGCGCTCAGATTCGCATCTGGGCCATGGTGAAGTCGAACCTGGCTGAGTACGGCAGAAGCGGCTGATCGGACTCTCGTCCTGATTATCTCTTCACGTCGCCGTATATCTCCAGGGAGATATTCAAGTAGTGATTCTGCTTGAGTTGTGAGCAGTGATGACCAATCGCTGACACTTGGGTCGTCCTTCTTCAACTCTACCACGTTGGTATTCAAAAGGTTGGCCACGGCCTTCAGTTTTTCGAAGACCAGTAGGCTCAACTCTTTGACCGCTCGGTCGGTGTGGTTGATCGAGGACTCGAGAATCATCTTGTCTTGGCCGAGCTGTATAATGCGACCTGCTTGCGCTGTACAGAGAAAAGAGGTTATTAACAAGGCATGGCTTTAAGTCTTCTCAAATTGAGAATCGACTTACCAGCATTCTCAGACTGAAGTTTATTGATTTCAGTCCGTAGTTTTTTGAACTCTACAACTGAGTTCAACCTCATCTTGGCTAACTCTTTTTTCAAGAATGTAACCTCTCTGCAGCAAAATCAAGTCAGTTACAGATAAAGCCTACTTATATTAACAGAAGAGTGACGATCCTCACTTGCGCAAGCCGTCACGATCTTTTTGAACAGCCGCCATGCTAGCCATTGCAGCATGCGACTGGCTCGTCACCCATGACAAGCCCTGTGACACAAAGCAAGAGAGTTAAATATACTCTAGAGGCGGTTCAAGCGCCGAAACAGGGGTGATCATACCTTCATAAACTTGTTTAAAGCGGCATCATCCATGCTAGCAGGAATCCTTGCTAGCGCACCGGAAGTGCCTGCGACAGGGATAGTTGGGGGAAGTGCCGTCTGGACACCACCCCCAGAGGCCACTGGTTGTGACCCGGTCCCTGTACTTGTTTCTCCTCCCGTGGTCCAGACGATTTCCTGAACCACGGGAGCGGAGCGCTCTTCATTAGAGGCTCCCTCATCAGCCCTAATTTCAACCTCCCCAGTGGCGGTTGAAGGGTTAGGCGCTGTCTTCTTTTGCCTAACAAGAAGAATGGGTCAGGCAGTTCTCATCTGAGATTACTGTTAAGTAAGAGTTCTTACCTTATTTGAAATCCCATTCGTTCCTGGGACTTCTGGGAAAATTCCCCTTGGGAAGGAGAGCCGTCTCCGGTTCTCGCCTTCCTTATGGTAAATAAGGCAGCACCCCCCTGGAAATGTCATGTTATAAGCATATTCTTAGGGAACAGGTAAAAACACATAGAAAGATCTTTACCTGGGCCACCGGACTAACTGGTGGGGCTGTATCCGGAGATCTTGGCGATTCCAGAGTTGCTGGGACCGTCACAGCCGGCCTTTGTTCATCTACCTCCTCCTCTGTCCGCGGAGGAGGAGGATTTTCCTCCCTGGAACCCCCAGTGGTCCCAGGGGGAAGCTCTCCTCCCTGTATGTACATTAACTTGTCAAATGTGCAGGAAGAGTCATAGAAGGAACGGTCGAAAAGATTCCTTACCTTGGTCGTCCCTTCAACCAGGGAAGCAGAGGTAATTGACCCTGAAACCTCGGGGGCTTTAGGAATTGGAAGGTCACCTGCGACCACAAGATCTCCGGTGGTCGCAGGGTCAGCCACGGCCACCTCTTCGGTAGCTGTGGTCCCTACAGGACAGCTTGAGGCGTCACCAGCAGGGGACTCCCCGGTCCTCTTCCTTTTGATGACTAGAGGCACATCATCGTCCTCTTCCTCCTCGCTCCCCTCTCCCTGTACGACGAAGAAGTGATTCCATGTCGTGCCTGAAAAAGAAGAAGGAATGCGATATCTTACCGCAGTCTTTCTTGCGGGACGAGGAATGCTTCGTGAAGACCCCTCCCCAGGGTTTAGCTTGGTCTTCTTGGGGGCAGGACTCTTTGTCCTGGGTCTCTGAGAGACTTTCTTCACATTCTTCGCCATCGGTTTCCCCAGAGAGCCGACATTTTCGCTTGGGAACGTCGCATCAGCAAACTTCCCTAGGAGCTGGTTCACAGTCCATCACAATGGATTAGCGCTGGATACACACAAGACCTGCAGAACCAAAGCTGGACAAGAAAATTACCTTTCGGCGCTCCTGTCTGAGGTCATCACCGGCATGAACCAAGCTCTGCGGGCGAGGTGATCCCTTAGGGCCCTCTACATCAGCATTGTAGGCCCTAAGGAGGGAATTAGTTCGCCTCTCAATTTCGGCTGAGGGCAGAACTGTTCCCAAATTCAAGTCAGAAAACATAAATTTCAAAAATGACAAAGCACAGTGCTAAAAGGTTGACTACCTTCATTGTAGTCCAGGGTCCCATCCGCTATGGACTTGATTTCCCAGGCAGGATAAGCCCTTTCACGCAGGGGGCTCACTCGGTTCTTCACAAAGTCTCGGATAACATCCCTCGCTGTCAATCCTTGACCCACCAAGTGAAGAATCACCTCGGCGTGCTTCAGGTGCTCCACGCCCAGCGTCGGGGGAGCATCCAACTCGCTTGACTTCTCTGGCCGCGAGTTCTCAAACCATAAACTACTCTCGGACGGCGGAGAGCAGTAAAACCACCTCTGGTGCCACCCGTGCACCGAATCCCGCAGAGGTGGGGAGGGATATTCCTTCTTGTCCCTCAGCCGGAAGTAGATGCATCCGGCGGCATTGGTGCTCTTCGACCATGCCGAGAAGTAGAACCGTCGGAAGAGGTCCACGCTAGGATATACTCCGACGAAGGCCTCGCAAAGATGCTGAAACACCGCCAGGATCAGCATCGCATTTGGGTGGAGGTTGATCAGTTCCCACCCATAATGTTCGAGGATGTCCTTTAGGAACCGACTCTCAGGGAATCGGAACCCGCAACGCAGATACTCCTCGAAGATCACCAACTCGCCCTCTCGGACGGTTGGGGTTTCTTGGTCCTTCCCCGCAGGCCGCCAATTGATCAGCAGCCGCGATGGAAGGATCTCCTCTTTCTCCAACGCCACCAGAGTCTCCTCAGAATGGTGGTTGGATCTACTCCAAGATGCCATTTTTTGAGGAAGATCGGTCGAAAAAGTCGATGATTTTGTGGGAGATGAAGGCGAGAAGATGAGGGTTTTGTGCGGCGGGAACTCTAAGGGTTTTTCGCGGCTGAATAGCTTCCTCGAGAAGCTACCTACTGCTTTTATAGACTCGAGGAGTCACGCCTCTGTGAGTAACGTTCCACTCAAGCATCCTCTTAAATATTTTATTCATTTCCCATAATGGATATTCTATGATAAACCCTTTAAAGCGTTTCGGGTATCGGATCTGAAATAAAAAGACTTCTTTATTTCAGAAGCTGAAAGGGCTAAAACTCGAGAAGTCTGCTAAGGCTTTTTGAGGGTTATTTACCTTTCTTTTTACTTGAACATTTTTATGAAAAATATCATGTAACTCAAATTTTGACGTACGGATATATTTTAACTGGGTTATGGTTTGGTTAAAACCATGCTATTTAACTTCGTTTCTGATCGAAGTGATGGTCTAACCGAACGTTCGACTCTAGTCGCAATTCAGTTCTAACCGCGGCCTTAAGTCTGATCGCGGCATCAGGGCAGGTCATGGTGATCTTTTATAGCGCGATTCTAATCGCAGAACTGAAATTTCCTGTGTATGAATGGTCGCGGACTAAGCTTTTGGCCATAATTTCACACAGAAGGTATGAAGAATGTTCATATGAATAAAAGAAACTTTATTTATTGCATTCTTTACATACAAAAGGGATATGATCGATAAAAGCATCGACCTGTTCCGAAAGAAGTTTACAAAGTTCCCCAAGGGACATGTTGTTGTCAGTAGGATTTACACTGGCAACCCCCAGGGAACTAGCAACTACCCTAAGTCTATCTATATCGTCCCTAACAACAGACACACTATTGTCCCTAATCAAGTCAGAGAGTTCTCGCTGTTGCTGAGCGAAGTCCCTCTCTCGACGGAAATGGTGCGCCTCTTCTCGGGATCGATCAAGGCATTCTGCTAAACGCAGAATCTTCGAGGCCATCTCCTCGGGCTTCTTCTCCAGGGCATTCTTCTCTTCCAGAAGGGTCTGTCCGGAAGGAAGAGATGGAACAGCAGAAGGCTGATCGCTGGAGCCTCCTACCTCCTACATTTTACAAAAGTTAGTCATACTAACTAAAATTATCAGTAAAAAGGGAGAAGAATTGTTACCTGTCCCGGTGCATAACCCGTTGATACACCCATCTTGGGAGGAAGATCATCATATGGTGGAAGAGCAACCTTCCCATCAGAAGATTGCTTCGCCAACCCAATATGGCGATCATCTGATCGAGGGATAGTCACCGCTTGCCGACCAGGATGTTGATCACCCAAAAGGATGGGAGAATTAGATGTGATGGGATCTTTCTCTAAGGATAAAGGCCTAACTTGCCGAGAGGCATGAACGGGGAGGATCAAAGGAACTGAAGGAAGAAAGAAACTCGCTACGTTCTTCACCTTTGTTCCACTGGAAGATCCTTCGTCAACCTTGGGTTTCTTCCTTAAGGGGGACAGGACTTCAATCGTTTGAGGCCTTTGTTCGACAATTTCCCCTTCATCACTCTCAATCTCGATGATTTCATGATCTACCATTGGGAAGGGTATGTGAAAAAGAAGGAGGCAGGATAACAAGAAAAAGACTTAGGCGTGAGAGGGAAATTGTAGATCTTTACATGTCCAGGGGTTTGGTATTTATAGCCACCAGGGCGACGGTTCGCCTCCCAGACACCTCGGGTTTCGTTAAGACATTTACAATTTTACCTCGAGATAAAAATATTTCTACGGCGCCATCATTGCCCGTCACGTAATGTCAGAACCCGTCTTGAGAAACCAACCGCTTTCACTTAGTGCGCCACTAAGTGGAGAAGTTAAAGGGCCGGGTTAAAGATCCAATGCACGGTTTTTAAATTCGAAATAAACACGTCTCTTCGTTTTCTTCGAATTTGGGGGCTAGCTGACGAGGATTCACACCCGGGTCACTTCTAATAAACTTTTGGTTCAAGACAAGTTCGAACCAGACATGTATATGGTGATGCGAACTCAAGCTATTCTGAGGGGCATCACCATGAGGTCGCAAGCTTTACGCGATCAGGTCGCAGGTTTCGTGCGGTCAGACCGTAAGCCTTGCGCGGTCAGAAGTTCGTAGGCTATACGCGAACTACACATTCGGGATATTGCGCGGTCAGCCAATATCCCGCGATCAGAACATATGCCGATCAGGATACCTGGGATCTATCTATTCGGTTGCCCATACAACAGGATATTCTAAGTATCCCGAAGATTCCTACACGTGGAGAATCAACCGTCAGAAGGTTAACACATACAGTTATCCATGAATAACACATGTTTAACCTGCGTGGAGGTTAAGAGCAGTTCCAAAAAACCGCATCCAACCGTCCGTGCAACCGATTGATGCAATTTCCTCCACATGGCACCCTTTCAAGCAGTACAAAAGGATGGCATGGAGCATCGATTAAGGGGGGATCAACCAAAAAGATCATCCGAAACATCAACCGAGAGATCGGAAGATCAAGAAATCCAAAATCATCTAAGTTAGCCAAGTCTACGGCCCACCTCATATAGCATTTTAGTAAGCCTTCTTTGGCTTATCCTTGTACACTCTTACAGGAAAAATCCTCGCCTGTGAGGTCTTTTTCCTCCATTTGTAAATCTTTTACCACACTTAGTGAAATCTCAACAGGACGTAGGGCTTTTACTCCCACCATCGAGGGCCCGAACCTGTCTAAACTCTCTGTGCTCCTGTTCACCATTGTTCAGCATACCTTCCCGGAGGGTCATCTTGAAAGGTCTCACAATTACAAATTCTGCATAAGTTCGGCTGAGGACTCCGAGTCCGAATCGTCGACATAAACCAATCAAACTCCAAACACCGAGATCGGTAAAATAAATATGCATTTTACCTTAAGTCTTTTGCTGCTTCATTCTTGGCGACTTTGTGCTTGCGACCATGGCTCGCGACCTTGTGCTTGCGACTTACAGATCCTCCGGATAGCTTAGGTCTCTACGGCTTTCTTCTTGCCGACCTTGTGCTTGCGACTTTGGGCAATACTGCGACCTTAGGCGAAATAGGTCTCTGCATACAGATAGCTCAAAAACATGATTAGATCAAAAACACTTAATGTCATGAATAATCAAAATCAACAATAATAGGGGCCTAGATGCAAGAATCACTGTTCGGGGCGACCAAGACATGGCTCGCTCCCTCTACGATCGCGCCACCATATGATCAGGGACGTCAACTTGATCAAAACCCCGAGGGAAGGGAGCTCCTTCCCAACCTCGGACGTGCCTGTCGTGCTCCCTCGGAAGTTTCTTCCCAAACCTCGCCCCGAAGGGGGCCTCCCGGAGGTCCGCCTCTCCCAGGAGAGCAAGAGGAAACCATCAAGATCGGGGCTGAGCTCCCCGAGGAGCACGCGACACAGCTTATCGCCTTCCTTCGCGAAAACACCGACGTCTTCTCGTGGAAGCCCGCGGACATGGGGGGTGTTTCTAGCGATGTTATCGAGCACAAGCTCATGGTAACGCCCGGTCACCCCCCCAGTAAAGCAGAAGATAAGGAAGCTCTCCCTCGAGCGCCAAGAGGCCATCAAATAGGAAATGGCAAAACAACGAGAGACGTGATTCATTCGGGAGGTCCTACACCCCGAGTGGCTAGCAAACCCCATTCTCATCAAAAAGGCGAGCGGCAAGTGGAGGATGTGTGTCGACTTCGCCAACCTCAACAAAACTTGTCCAAAGGATAACTTCCCGCTCCAGCGGATCGACCAAGTGGTAGACTCCACTGCGAGATGCGAACTGATGAGTTTCTTGGACGCTATTCGGGCTACCACCAGGTCCGGATGGCTACGGAGGACGAGGAAAAGACGAGTTTCATAACTCCCCTCGGCACCTTCTGCTAGGTCCACATGCCCTTCGGGCTAAAGAATGCCGGGCAACCTTTCAACATCTCATGTGTTTAGTCTTGAAGGACCAAATGGGCCACAATGTGGAGGTCTACATCGATGACACAGTCGTCAAGAGCCTGCGCTCGACTGCTCACCTCGAAGACCTGGCAGAAACCTTCCGCAACCTCCGCAAGTACAGTTCGCGAAAGGAAACTTCTCGGTTTCCTTGTCTCCCAACGGGGCATCGAAGTCAACCCTGAGAAAATTCGGGCCCTTCTTGACATGCCTCCGCCACGTTCTGTCAAGGCTGTATAATGGCTCATCGGCCGCTTAGCCGTGCTAAGCCGTTTTGTGTCGCACTTGGAGAAGGTCTGTTACACTCTCCTAATGGCGTCAAGAAAGCTTTGCCATTACTTCTTGGGCCACCCCATCACAGTACCATCCTCTCTCCCCTTGGGAGAAGTACTTCAAAACAAGGAAGATACCGGCCGGATAGGGAAGTGGGGGGCTGAACTAGCCCTTTCTCCATCTCCCTAACCGGACGGTCCACGATTAAGTCGCAAGTCCTGGCGGACTTTGTGGCCAAATGGGCTACGGTCCCTGGACCGGAGGAGGAAGCGCGTGCTGTGTGACCGCCACGCAATGACCACTGGACCCTCTTCTTTGATGGCTCCCTGTGCCTAGCGAGATCCAGTGCGGGAGTGGTCCTCTGAAGCCCCGAGGGAAGAGCCCTCAAATACGCTGTGAGGCTCCTAGGGCTGCGTCTCGCCTGCTCCTTAGGCATCTGACGCCTCCTTGTCAAGGGGGACTTGCAGCTCGTGGTCTGTCAAATGGACAAGTTGTACTTATGCCAGGACGCAAACCTAAGCCTCTACCTTGAGGAGGTCTGGAAAATGGAGAATCACTTCGAAGGCCTTGAGGCGCGGCGTATCCCTCATAGGGACAACGACTTCACTGACGCCCTCTCACAGGCGGCAAGCACCCAAGGGCCCCTCCCCATGGGGGCTTTCCTGGAGATTATCTCAAAGCCTTCCGCAGTGGCCCCTGACCCAGACTCCGGATCCAATGACCCTCACGTCATGGAGATCGCCCGGGCCACATCCTGGTTGGACCCCCTCGTCTCTTGCATCACATGAGAGGGGGAAGTGTCCAACGAAGTGGAACCCAAGGGCCTTCGCGCCAAGGCGCGAGCGTACGTCTTGATAGAAGGGACACTGTACAAGCGAGGGGCCTCCGCACTGCTTCGCTGCCTCCCGCAGGGGGAGGGTATTCAACTACTCGAGGACATTCACCTCGGGTGTTGTGGTTCTCACCACAGCCCACGGGCCATCACTACGAAAGCCATCTGGCAGGGATTTCTATTGGCCGACAGTGGCCCGCGATGCGAGAGACCTTGTCTCCACGTGCGAGGCTTGTCAAAAGATGGTAAAGGGTTCCAACCTGCCTTCTGCTGCGCTGCAATCCGTCCCAATGACCTGGCCCTTCGCACGGTGGGGGATGGACCTCTTAGGCCCACTCCCCCCAGCACCGGGGGGATACAAATATGCGGTTGTCGCCGTGGACAACTTCTCTAAATGGGTAGAGGCGGAACCCCTGGCCAGCATCACGTTCCGGGCGGTGCAAACTTTCTTTTGGAAGAACATAGTGTGCAACTTTGGGGTTCCCCTGGAGATCACCATTGACAATGGAACCCAATTCGACTCCGCGGTCTTCCGCGAGTTTTGTCAGAATTTGGGAATGACCCTTCATTTTGCTTCGGTGGCTCACCCCAAAAGCAATGGGGCAGTCGAGCGTGTCAACGGGGTCATCCTCCAGGGACTTCATCGCCGCTTGGAGCAAAGCGCCTCTAGGTGTGGAGCATGGGCAGATGAGCTCCCGAACATTCTCTGCTCCATGCGAACGACCCCGAGTCGAGCAATGGGATGTACCCCTTTCTCGCTCATTTACAGGGTTGAGGCGGTACTCCCTTCGGAAATTAGTTTTCGATCACTACGAGTCGAACTCCTCGAGGGAGTTTCTGCCGCTACGTTGCAGGCCAACAAAGAAAACCAGAGGCTGCAGGTGGACCTTGTCGAAGAAGAGTGGGACAAAGCCCTCCTCCGCAATGCCATTCATGAATGCGAAATGGCACGCGCTTACAATAAGTGTGTTCGGGGGAGAGCTTTCCGCTTGGAAGACCTCGTCCTTAAGCGCTTCACCGACCCTCAATCTCAAGGGAAACTCAGCTCAAAGTAGAAAGGGCCATACAGGATCGCCGCGATCCTTAGCTCGGGGCTTACAAGCTCTCCACTCTCAAAGATGAAGAGCTGAAGCACACGTGGAACGCGGACTTGCTAAGCAAGTTCTACACTTAGTCTCTGAGCCTCCCCCTTCCCCTCTCGCGACTTCGAAGGGGAAGGCACGGTGAGTTTTAACAATCGCCTCAGGGCCTTTGCCTCCCCCTTCTGCGATTCCGTGGGGGGGGGGGGGGCGTTGTATCAACTCATTTAAATCAATGCAAATGGTTTTTATCCCTATTGTGTCTTCTTTTGCAGAATATCTTTTCTAACCGCCCTTGAGGCGACGCCCTCATCTTGAGGATGCCCTCCCCACGAGGATGCCCTGCCGAGGATGCCCTCGTTACGAGGAGGTTACGGGCTCCGACTTAGCCCTTAAAAGTCTCGATGGAGGGAGCCTCGTTCCCCCTAGGGCGGCTTACAATATCCCCTCGTGGACTAAGGGCGTAAGCGGCAGCCCAATTCTCAAGGAACCGAGGTAACGAATCACTTTGGGGGACTAGTCCCCCCCCATACATTCCAGAGCTCATTCTTATGCTTTTCCTCCTCCGGGAGCGATTTAGGTCACATTCGACCGATGGAATTCTAATTAAATCTCCGTACTCGCCTGGACGAGAACAACATCCCTGCGAGTGCCTCCTCCTTCAAAGGGAGCGGCCTGGATTTCTCTTGTAGCACCAGCATGGGTCATCTAGGTCAAGCCGCCCCTCGCTGCGGGGGAGGAGACAAATTAGGCCCCTACACGAGTAAAACGCCCCGCGGGTTCCGGGAGATATCTCTATTTTTTTCGACCAAGTCTTGCTTAGACCCTAGCTGGCTTGGGATTTCTCAATTGGGCCTCGATTGACCACAATCGAGAAAGATTTGACCGCAGGCATGATGGGATTACCTGACCTGACATGAGTACCTTTCCTCTCCCGAGAAAGGGCCTCCTCGGTCCGGGGGCTCCGCGCCTCCCAGACCCGGACCATTTTTTCTCTCCCAGATGATTCTTTCCCACGAGAAGGGCTCCTCCTGCCCGGGGGCCCCACGCTTCCTGGACGTGAGTCTTTTTCTCTCCCGGATGATCCTTTCCTGGGAGAGGGGCTCCTCCGGCCTGGGGGCTCCGCGCCTCCCGGACGTGGCTCCGGATAAGGGGCCCTCTCTCGCCCGAATTTGGTCTCGAGTAAGGGGCCCTCTCTTACCCGGACATGGCTCTGGGTAAGGGAGCCCTCTCTTCCATGGGCGTGGCTTCGGGTAAGAGGCCCTCTCTTCCATGAGAGTGGCTCCGGGTAAGGGAGCCCTCTCTTCCACGGACATGGCTCCGGGTAAGGGAGCCCTCTCTTCCACGGGCGTGGCTCCGGGTAAGGGGCCCTCCTTTACCCAGACATGGCTCCGGGTAAGGGAGCCCTCGCTTCCCCGGGCATGGCTCTGGGTAAGGGGCCCTCTCTCGCCCAGACGTGGTTCTGGGTAAGGGAGCCTTCTCTTTCCTAGACGTGGTTTCGAGTAAGGGAGCCCTCTCTTCCCCTGGCATGGCTCCGAGTAAGGGGCCCTCCCTTCCCCGGACATGGCTTCGAGTAAGGGGCACGCAGACCTTTTTTCTCTCCCGGATAGCTATTTCCCACGAGAGGGTGTTAGTTTAGTTAAAAGGCCGTTTTATTGATGGAGACATGCCGGGGGACAGCCCCCCCCCCCCCCGGTGAGCCAGGAACATACATAACTTAGGGAGCCGGACCCTCCTGGGAACCTGGCCCGGAGGACAACCCCCTCTGGTGAGAACGGGAAAAGAAAAATTAACATCCCCCAGGTCTCTCTGCGAACTCCCGGGAAATGTCTTTGTACAAACCTCGGACCCTTCGGAACACCGCTCTTAACACATCCTTCGGCCAACTCTCGTAACCATCTGGTGGAAGGATTCGAAGTGGGAAATCCTCTGACATCCCGGTTCTGGTGGGGCTGGTAACTCAGTGTGACAATCGTCGAAGTTAGCCAGATGCCACTCAGGAAGCCAACTTAACAAGGCGGCAAACTTCCCAGGAACCCCTGTAACGAGAAGTTCCCCAGAGTCTCCCTCTGGGACATTCACACCAAAAACTTGTCGGCCAATCGAACGAGGTTTAGAAAAAATTATTTCATTTAATCTTGGGAATGCTTACAAGTTTCCAAGGTCCCTCCTAAGGAGCTGCCGGGAGCAAAAATCCTAGCAAAAGGAAACTAAACTAATATTCGAGGGGGTGACGAGGATTATCACCCGAGCTAGTCAGTTGTTTAAACTTATATCATATTCAAGTCGGGTTCGATGTGATATGTGTTAATTTGTCTTAGTAGCCATTATGGTCCCAGACGGACAGCTTCCTGTGCGACAGAAGGGCGCGGACACAAAGACAGGTTATGGTCGCAGTACCTACGCGGTCATAAGGTCGCAAGCTATGCGCGGTCAGAAGGTCACTGACTATGTGCGACTAGTACAACTCGAGGGTGTTTGAGTCTTTACTAAACACATTCCCAGGGTTAAGATAACTCCTCCCACGTAAGAAAACAACTGCCTGGAGGTTAACGTCTGCAGTTATCTACAATTGCACGTGCTTAACCGGCGAAGGAGATGAGTGCGGTTATACGAACTGCATCATGACAACCGTCCAGAACCGCTTCGCATTGGAATCCTTTCATTCAGTATAAAAGGATGGTTGATGCACGATGTAAAGGATGGTTAACAAGCAAGACAACTAGTCAACAATGCTTGAAGACTTAGAATTAGTTAGTTAGACAGAAGTGTAAAAAGAGATCATCGCCTGTGATAATCTCTTCTCCCTGTAAACTCTTTTCTCATACATAGTGAAATCTCAACAGGACGTAGGGCAATTACTCCCACCATCGAGGGCCCGAAATTGTATATCTTCATGTCCCTATTTCATTGCTTATCCTATCTTACCTGAGGGCACATTGAAAGGTCTCACATACAACTCACAAATCTGCATAAGATCGACAGGGGACCCCGAGTCCAAATCATCGACAGGGGGAAGGCTCATACTTGCCCGTTGTGCCCCCCACCCCCCGGAGGAGGCTTCTCCTGGAGTGGGCACGGGCAATGCCCCGATCACCCAGTCATAGAAGACCTCGGCGAGGCCTTCGAGTTCCTCCTGCTGAGGCTCGTAGAAGTCAGGGAAACCTGGGGGAACAAAGTCCCCAAGAGCCCGAGTGCCAGCACCTTGGTACTCCACGAGACCCGCAGCGAGGGCAATCACGGGGACAATGAGACCCCTATCTCGAAGATCCACCGCTGCAGAGATCGTGGCCACCTGCCGAGTAAGGAAGCTCGTCGCTTCCGCTACCGAGGCTAATGGGTTCTGGGGGTTGGCCTCCAGAAGGAACTCAAGCCCGAGCGTGATGAGTGCGACCCGGACAAGATTCCCGGTCGACACCAAAGACTTGGCCAAGGAGATATCGGCAGCGCTCAGGGCTACGTTCAACTCGTCCCGGAGACGGGAGTTGGCCCCCTCTGACGTCGACAGCTACGCCCGGATGAGCTCCAGCTCCCAGACCACGGCGTCCCTCGCGGATTCAGACAGAACGAGCTACTACGCCTGAACGCACTCTAGCTCCTCGATGGTCATGTCCCGTCCCCGGATCACCGCATCCCCGGAGGCCTCAAGGGCGGCCATCTCCTTGTTGGCGATCTCATTCTCCCATGCGAGCCGCCCTCAGACAGCGCGGGCCATGGCGGCGGTCTGCCGAGCACAAAAAATATGAAGTTGGGAAAGCCCCCGGACGGGCACCAGCAAATAATATGAATACTCTTTACCTGAAGTGAGGGATATGACGTCCCCGTATCGGTCGTCGATTCCCCCCTCCTTCACGCGAGCCCGAACTCAGGGGGTGAGGAGGCCCAAGGAAAGCCGCCTTGTCTTGTCGGCAGAGAAGAGTGCCCCTTCCCCGAGGGAATTGGTGTCACTCCCCCACACATCCCCCCAACCCTGGAATGGGTGGCCCCTCCGGAGGCGGCGCCGCTGACGTCCCAATCCCAGGGGCCATGAGGGCACCGAACCGGAGAAGAGCATCGGGTCTCCGGTAACGCATGTCTAGGACCGGACGAGTGCTCAAGTACACCACCTGAACGTCTCTTACTGGGGAAGGGGACGGGGCGTAATCCTCCCAGTCCGACTCCACCCTAATGCCGTCCAGTGCCCCCGAGATGCCCAATGCATCGACCTGCGCAACCAGTGTAGCCGTGTCAGTGGGACTCTTGGTAAGACCAGCCACCGGGGAAGGCACCCTTGCCCCTGCTGGGGTTGCCGCACCCAGAGCCGGCCCCGCCCCCGTGGGCGTCAGGGTAGGATCCTCGACCGGGAGAGGCACCCTCATCCCCACTTGGATAGCCACTCCCGGGGCCGACCTCGCCTTCACGGGTGCCGGGGGGTCCCGGTTAGGCCCGGTGCTGGAAAAGGAGACCTCTCCCGTGCCCTCCCGGAGCTCTCCCCGGTGACCCTTGGGGCTTTGGTGCACCCCGCCACTTGGTCGCTAGGCTCCTCCCTTCGCTTGTGGGAGCCTGGTGTCGGGAGCGACACCCGAGCGGGTAAGGATAGCCCAAAGATCTCCGCCACCAAGTTTTGAGGGGGCCCTTCCCCATTGACCGAGCAGCACCGTGCGTGCTCATCCTTGAAGTATCTCCCGAGGAGACGCTTCGCTTTCTCCCGGGACGACTCGTACAAGCGCACCGTGGGGATAAAAACGGAGTTAGAAAAATGAAGGTCCTACGCCCGGGAATCCTTGAAGAACTTACGTCGTGACACCGGGTACCGGGGGGGCTGTTCTCCGGGGAAAGGCCCAAGCCCCTCCAAACTCGCCCAAAGGGGCTAAACAGGAGGAGTAGCTCCTCCTCCAGGTCCCTCATACTCCTCCCAGATCGGGCCTCCCCCATCTTGTTGACAAGGGCCACCTCGTTGGTGGTCAACTTGGGGACCGGGGGTCCCGAAGACCGAGAGAGAGTGGGAGGCTTCGGAGAGTAGATGATCTTTGGGTCTCCCACCCGGAGGTAGAACCATCTCCGGGTCCAGTTCTCCCAATGGTCCCAGGAGGCCGTTACCGGATACTTGTCAATCCAGGGAGGAAGGAGCTTCACCATGATGGACCCGAACATGGACTTCGGCCCGTGCTGCACCACCGAGGAGCTCCATGCGGTGGCCTTGTAAAAATGCCTGAAAAGGCGAAGCGTGCCCTCCGTCTCGGTTGTGGTCTCGCACAACCAAATGAACAACCCCATGCGAACTAGGGCGTTCGGCGTGAGGTGGTTGAGCACCACCCGGTACTGGAGCAAGAGCTCCCAGACCATGGCGTGTAGCAGGAGCCGAAGACCCACATCGACAAACGCCTCAAAGGTGACAACCTCCCCTTCCCGGGGGTGCGGGACCACCTCCTCGCCCGGGACGCGGATGTCCCCCTCGGCAAAAACCCTCTGGCTCACAAGGGCCGCCGAGTCCTGGGAAGTAAACTCAGAGGGCCCAAGGAAATCGGACGTGAGCCACTCAAGAGACAACTCCGCGGCCTTTTCCCGCACTCTCGGGCCCATGGCGCTCTCTCCCTTGTGCTCCCGAGGGCGTCCTCGCGCTACCGGGAAAGGAGCTCCTACCGGGAGACTCCTAGCGCCTCCGGGAAAGGAGTAGTGGAGATTTGGAAGTTAGGAGTAAAGCGGCTAAGCGACGCCTCCCTCCCCATATTTATAGAAGATGAAGGCGCCTCGTATCCCGTGCCAAATCTGGGCTGTCGAATCAAAAGTGACGCACGGGTAACGAGGCAGTGCTCGGGAATATTAAAAGTGCCACCTCATGTCCCCCTACCGAGAAGAGCCACCTGAGCTCCACGGGCAGGGGTATCGAGACGCACGACTCGACATCACGAAGTGCCCTCAAGCGCGTGGGGGGCAGCTGTTGGGGGAAATAAGGTTCCACCAAGCGACATGGGCCCGGACTTGGTCCCACGTAAGGGGCCCTCTCTTACCCGGACTTGGTCCTGGGTAAGGAGCCCTGTCTTCCCTGGACGTGGCTCCGCGTAAGGGGCCCTCTCTTACCCAGACTTGGTCCCAGGTAAGGGGCCCTCGCTTATCTCAGGTTATTTCCCTGGGAATTGGAGTAGCCACATGTCGAGGATCCAGGCCTTACACCCTGTAAAAATATCGCAATGCCCTCGATCTGACGATCGCAACTAGGGTAGTTTCGTAATTTGCGTCTTTTGGGGTCTATATATACCCTTGTACCCCCTCTTGTAACCTAAGAACTATTCCCTAGCCGACTCGTGTCTGGAGCACTCTCCCTGTGAGAGAGCTCCCCTAGCCAATTCGTGTCGGGAGCACGTCGACAGGACTAGGGCTTCCATTGAGGCCTGAACCTGTATAAACCCTTGTGTCAATCTCTGTGATTGCCCAACACGGGATGACCCGTCACACGGTCAGCCCGTGTTGTTGAGGAACACGTGTTGTGCACATCATCAAACCTGCCGGGGTATTCTCAATACCACGACAGTATTTAATGCAGGTGGCTTTAGTGTAACCAACGAAAACACCGGTAAAACTGCCCCTCCTAATTTTCACCCAAATTTTGTTATGTCTATAAAATTTTAAAATTTCCCCCTTTCCTCCCTATCCCTATAATCCATCCATCACCCCCACCCACACTACAAATGCACACATCAAACCCAAAGTTTGATAGATCTGCTGACGAGAGGCGGCAGCGGAGGCAGTTGCTGTTGTCGGCAATGAGAGATAGTAGTGGCACAGCATTAACAGCTTGAGGCAGCAATCACACGACGCCGCCTGCGATGTAAGGCACCGGTTGCATGAGGATAATAGCCGGCCGAGGCAGTGGATCTGACGAGTAATGATGGCGGATCTATTGAGTGATGGCAACATTGTTGCATATGGTGCTCGGCGACCAGCGAAGTGACGACACGAGAAACAAGGGCGTATCTGCAAAGGCGTGAGGTAGCGACCGCTCGAGGCACCGTTGGTGTGACATTGTGGGTGGCACTAGGGACCAACCACGCAAGGTTGTAGCTACTCAAGGCAGCGAACACATGAGGCTAGCGGCAGCATGTGGCACTGACGGGCCGAGGCAGCGAATCTGTCGGTGAGAGCTAGTGGTGGCGGCTGTCACTATTGTCAGAGACAAAAGATAGTAACGGCACGAGACACTAGCGTCCTGAGGTAGCGGTCGTGCGAGGCACCGGCAACCCAAGGCTATGA
Organism: Pharus latifolius; assembly: GCA_019359835.1. Classification (NCBI taxonomy): domain Eukaryota; kingdom Viridiplantae; phylum Streptophyta; class Magnoliopsida; order Poales; family Poaceae; genus Pharus; species Pharus latifolius. The sequence goes on along the minus strand of CM033325.1, from coordinate 12,536,247 downwards.
CCATGTGAGGCACCGGTCGTGCGAGGATGCTGACGGGCCGAGCTAGCAGATCTGGTAAGTAACGATAGCGGATCTACTGAGAAATGGAACATCGTTGCATATCATGCTTAGCAGCCGATGAAGCAACAACGGCAAGAACCAATGGCGTATCTGCAGCGGCCCGAGGCAGTGGTTGTGCGAAGACACCAGTGGTGCAAAGGTAGCCTGGCAGTGATGGTGAATCTCATCGTCATCCGTAATTTTTTTTAGATCTAAAAACTTTTTTACAAAGTATTTTGGAAACACTCGGGAAAGCTACAGTGGTTGAATGTCTTTTTTTTTCAGTGTTCATGAAACATCCAGCAAATAATTTTCTCCCGAGTGTTAAATTTTACTCGGCAAAGACTTTATTTTTCCAAATCTAGTTCTTTACCGAGTGTTAACACTAGGCAAAAACTTTGCTGAATATATTTTTTTCTTTACCGAATGTTTTTGACACTAGGCAACTACTGAGATTTTGATAGTCAATCCCTTAGCCTTGAGGAATCATTTATTTATTCCTTTAGATTGATCTAACAGAACGTGGAATTGTTATCATTTCATTATAGGCAACTCATGCATTATGCATTATTGTGATCTAATGGTTACGGACACTAAAAATAAGAATAGTTGTTAGAACCCTAAAACTTGCCATTTTCATTAATCCAAAAACTATACATATGTGTGTACATTTTGCAATTAGCCCCTTGTACTATATGGTTGTAGCACTATCACAAAACATACCCCTATACCACAAAAGGATAACTCTCAACACTCCCTCTCAAGATGGATGAAAGATATCAATCAATCCCATCTTGTTACATAGCCTTGAGAACCCTAACGAACTAAGACCCTTGGTCAGACAGTTATAACATCAAAACCGTCTGCGATACTCACACTACACAGACTGTTATAACCTCAGAACCATCTGCGATACTCATACTACACAGACTGTTATAACATCAGAACCGTCTGCGATACTCATACCACACAGACTGTTATAACATCAGAACCGTCTGTGATACTCACACTACACAGACTGTTATAACATCAAACCGTCTGTGATACCCATACTAACACAGACTGTTATAACATCAGAACCGTCAGTAATAATAAGAGTATCGCAGACGATTCTGATGTCAAAACCATCTGGGATTCTCACATTATTACTGACGGTTCTGAGATCAAAATCGTCTGTGATACTCAAATTATCAGAGACGGTTATGACCTCAGAACCGTCTGTGATACTCATACTACCACAGACGGTTTTGATCTCAGAACCGTCAGTAATAATGTGAGTATCGCAGACGGTTCTGAGGTCAAAACCATCTGTGGTAGTATGAATATCACAGATGGTTCTGAGGTCATAAACGTCTCTGATAATTTGAGTATTGCAGACGGTTCTGATGTCAAAACCATATGGGATTCTCATATTATTACTAACGGTTCTGAGATTAAAACCGTCTGTGATACTCAACTTATCAGAGACGGTTATGACCTCAGAACCGTCTGCGATTGCTTCCTTATCACAGACAGTTGTTTCAGAACCGTCTGTTTTTTAGAGTATCACAGACGGCTTTGAGGTCAAAACCATCTGCGATATTGTCATTATCAGCGACGGTGGTAATCTTGGAACCGTCTGTGATTGTTTCCTTATCATTGACGGTTTATACCCTCAGAACCGTCTGTAATAGTGAGATATCACAGACGGTTTTTTGATCGAAGCCATCTGTGATAGTGTTATAATCTCAGAACTGTCTGTGATAGTGTGATATCACAGATGGTTCTGAGGTCAAAACCATCTGTGATAGTGATAGTGTGATATCACAAATGGTTTTTAGGTCAAAACCATCTGTGATAGTGTCATTATCGGTGACTGTTATAATCTCATACGGTTTGTAAGATCAAAACCGTCTGTGCATATCTTACAAACCGTTTGAGATTATAACAGTCACCGATGTCCTCTGTACAATAGCATTTCAAATACACAGTTCATGAATTTCATACATGCATGCACAGTACTCAAATATATACAGTCTCATATATACATGCACACAACTTAGAAACATGTACAAGCATTTCATATATACAACACAGAACTCAGAAATATGTACAATTGAGATTGAACCAATAAATTAATGTAATCGACAATTAAAGTCAGTGTGTTAGATGTACAAATAAATGTAAGGCCGCACTAATACGAACCTTGCGGGTCCCTAAACTTCCCCTTGGTTGGTATGACCTCCTCAAGGAAAAACTCAGCGAGCATCCCTCGGACAATCCCAATCTCCCGAGGGTCAAAGCTTTTCGAAGGGAAGACGACCCCCTACAGCAAGAGTTGGTACAGAAAAAATTAGCTCAATGCAGTTGTAAATTCTGCCAAATCGATACAGAGGGGAGAAGTTGTATGCCTCGAGGAAATCTGGGCGTTGAGGGGTGATGATCAGGTCATACATGTGGCGCATCACGTAAAACCCACATGTATTGTCGTCCGGCTGCTGATGGCATTGCCAATTTACAGACCGAGAGTTAGCTGGGGACACGTTATAAAGTAAAACAGATGCCAGTTGAAATTTGTACCGAAAATTGTAACCACTGGAACTTATCGGCTCGCCGCTCGTGTTGTCACCCTCCCTCGGCAAAGTAGTTCGTGAAAGCCCTGTAGATAGTCAAAATTGACAGTTTGAGGATAGTCGAAATTGACAATTTGAGGACAGTAAATCTAGATGCATGCAAGACAGGTCCACATGAATATCATCACCTTTCGAATACATCTCGTGCGCCGCAATACGAGTACCCTTTCCTCTGCAATGAATCAAGGTAGAACACCTTATTCCTTTTCGGAATAAGTAGCAGCAGGATCCAGTGGTAGCTACATGTTACACGTAAAGAATTATAAATTTAATCTAAGTTTGGGGGTGTCCACATGGAGGCACTAATCTACGCGTGAAGTACTGATGAAAGCACTCACCTCTGGTTGTAGGGTACAAGTATGTACTCCTTGTCGACCTGAGCAAGCAACCCTCTTTTGATGTAGTCGACAACGAAGTCTGCGTCGGTCCTGAACATCACCTCGGCGACCATCTGGGGGTCCAAGAAACCAACAGGTATGCCCTTAGATTTGGCATAGTTGGTCATGCAGCGCACGGAAGTAACCAATTAATAAATGACATATATCCGTATATGCATGGATAGTAGGATACTTACAGCACCCAAGACCGTAGGATTGACAAGTCGAGCGCATCTTTGTTCAGTAAATTGTGCAGGTCTTCGAAGGTCACCAAGTAGGTCCCAACGTCGTTATGGAACTCTGCCACGGTGTACTTGACCATGATGTGCGTCGGACGCTGCGTCCTGGTCTGGTTTGTCCTCCTCATGTACCATGCATGCAGGCTCTGGCATGCTAACCCCATGCCCGAAATTGCGGTATCGGAGGCCATGGGCATCCCCAGAGCGAACGGCATGAGAGCTGGCGCACTCTTCTCGCTCTCCTTCGCCGGGCTCTTCTTTGCTTTTCCCCTACTAGCCAACTTCTTGAATGGTTGCCTCCTATTCGGAGTCAGCTTCGTCTTCGGAGGGGTCGGCTGGCTAGTAGGCCGTGTGTCGGTCTGTGATGTCTGTGATGTAAGAACCTACGTATTAGGACACTAACTCTGAGGGCTATTATTACAGTACGAATTATGAAACTGGTGGGGGAATTACCTCATCCAGGACGATGTCTTTCTTGGGCCATTGCACGAACGTGTGCACCGATCCCCGAGAGTGGTAATCTCGTCGTTCGGCGGCTTCTCCAACGGAAAACCCTTGCAATGGTCAAAGACATTGTCTGTAACACCCTGTTTTGCCAAACCCTAAAATAGCCCAAATCCACATCTTGACCCCAAACCCTAATCTGCTTCAGTCATTCCCTTCTAAGTGTTGTTCAGAACATTTTTCCCTTCGGGATCATCTCCAAAATCCCATCCTAAAACTGAGTTTCGACCCTTGCCGTCTCAGAACCCTAATTACCCTAATTTTACCCTAAACTGCTTTTCCCCAATTTTGTCGAAACCCTTCAGATCTTACCCGATCATACCAAACTTTGGCCGGATAAGTTCTAATAATCTTTTGCAACTTATCTGCGAAATCAGATTTCAGATCGGACCCTCAGATCTCCAAATTTGCAATCAGGCCCAAGTTAGGGCAAGGTCAGCAAGGCTGCAACACCGCCTGAAGCGCATCACATCACCGTCACCGTCGTTGCGCCTGCGCCCGACAAGTTTCTCCCCGGCGCAAGCAACCGCTGTCGTGTTTTCCCTCGCAAGCTCCGTCCCCGTGCCTATTTAAACCCTTCCTGTGCTTTGAGAGCCTCAAGCCTCCAGAAAATCGGGTAAGTCCCAAACTCCACCGTTCTCGCCTTCTTCTCCGGCGAGCCAGTGAGTGAGCTCACGGTGCCAGCCCATCTCGCTGCACCATTCTCCAATCCAAGTTCACCAGTGAGTTCCCCTCTTCACCCTCTCTGTGTCATAGCAGCCAATTGCACCAGATCGATCCCCATCGCCGGTGATCGCCGGATTCCCGATTTGCCCTGTTTCCCCAATGCCGTTCGATTCCCTCCAAATTATCTCTCGTCCCAGTAGTAGAAATTGATCCTTAGCCATTTCTTAGCAAGCCTGTGGAATCCAAATCACCAATCGTGCTCAAATCGAAGAAATCCCAAACTGGAACCTCAGCCGTTCGCCGGACCTCGGCGCCAAGCTTCTCCGGTCATTCTCCGACCAGATTGACTTCACCAGTAGCTTCTACACTCCACCCTTTCACTCCCTGAGCAAAGAATCGAGTTCAAACGCCTTGTGGCAAAAATCCCCAATCTCCAGTGTCGTCTTCTCCAACGCCGGTCGCCGGAATTATTTCCCGGCCGATCTAGCCCCTGAAACCTTGTCCCTTAGCTTTTCCTCAGCTCCCTGAGCAATTCTTTCCACTAGCTCGACACCTGGATCTGCCTAGATTGTGAGTTATGCCTTTGCCAAACGTTTGTCCAGATCAATGTCTGTGCCGTGTCGCCACCGCAGTTCATCGCCGGATTTGGCCGCCCTCCGGCCACTTTCAGCCCTTATTCCTGTTGAGTATTTTGTTCCTGTTAGTAATGCCTACCTCCCAGACAAAGTGTTGCATCAATTGGAGCCCTGGATCAAAAGTTAAGCCATGCCCTAGTTTTTGGCCATGTCCAGCACTATGTCAGTGCATGTCAGCCACTGGCATTAGCCTTGTTTGACCCCTCTGGTTGAGCAATGGAAATGTCACTTTGTCCCCTAGATTCCTGGAGTTGTGTTCTACATCTTTCCCTTCTATCACTTCTCCAGAAAACCATCCTAAGATCAGTTTGAAGCTATGCCAAAGCCATGAACTGAATGTCGACCCTTCGACGTTCAATCCTTTTTAGCCGTCTCTTCGACCAAAGCCCTTGTGACCTTGCCCTAACCTTTTCCCCTGCATGCATGACTTATTTACTTAATAATTTCTATGGAAACTATTTTCTGTATGCTTATGGTATGTGTTTGTGTGTTGGTTGATTGCCGCAGAGTCAGAAGCGGAAGGAGCGGAAGAAGTCTTTGAAGATCCGTCTGAGTATTTAGACCCAGCATTGCAAGGCAAGCCTCATTCCTTTGATCATGTCTCACCCAATATTTTCATATGAAGTATATCCACTGTTTCTTACTATGCATGCTTAATTGAGATACAAGTTATATTTGAAGGACATGAGTAGATATGACCCAATGAATCATGAAACCCCTTTTGTTATTGAACCTTCATATATATGCTTTTGTCACCCTAGGACTCATATACTGAATATCCACATTAAAACTTGAAATGGTCAAATACATGAGAAGTTATGATCAAAACCGTTTTGTCAAGAAAACTGATAAAAGGGATCAGTAGTGAGGATTGGTTTGTATGGAGAGGGTGCGGTGCGCACCAGGGAATGTGAATGTTCCTCACTATTGGTTCATAAGGACGAGAACCTTGTGCTGTGTCTCTATGCGAATTGTAAACGTACCAACCACTTGCCTGGTATGGGACAGGCACAACTTAGTAGCTTTTTGGTATTAGCAGTTCCCTGCATGGTTTGTCGATCTGGTTTCTCGCGTGGAAACTGGTAGGCCAAGGTTCGGCCATGAGTGATGTGAGTTCAGAAATATAATGAGAGGAAAAGGCGTAAAAGAAGGAAGGCGCCCTAGACCTGATTAAGCCGTGAGCGGTTGTAATCTTAAACGGTCGTATGTCTTGCGTGGACATAGACCAAGGCTATGTGTCCTGCGGGAACATAGACCAGAGAGGCTAGGAAGTAAGGCAGTGGGGAAGACCCACAACGGTACTTGAGACTTAACTGTCTATTTACCGGGCGGGGATACTGTTAATACTGAACTGTAAAAGCGTTGTGTGATCTCGGCCTTGTCACATGTGTATAAGTCACATGGAGCTGATCCGACTTGAAAGCCGAGTGAACCAGTGGATTTAAAAAGAGGTACACCTTTGCAAAGTGTAAAAGAAGTATCAGATACTCTGTACTCCCAGGTTCAGGAGTCTTTTCGTAGTGGATGTTATCCATGGGTTATAGCACAAGTAATATTTTGGAATGTTTTCATAATGTGGTTAACAAAGTAGTGACTCATGGGAGACCACTACATCTAATATTTTATTGAAAACCTATTTAATGTTTAAAGTATCATTTTCATGACAAAGTACTGTTTTACTGAACAAATGACTTAGAAATCTATATATTCCTATCCATATGAAACTAAAACCCCGGAATCATATGTTTCACCCTCATGTAAGTACAATTGCATTAATCCCCGGAATGAGTGTTGCTGAGCACCAAGTGCTCACCCTTGCATTTATATCCAACTGTAGAAGAGGGATTCGAGGATCCCGATTCCTTCAGTTATGAGTACTCAACCGAAGATGGAAGCACCCCGGACGAGCCCACTCTCTAGAAGGATCATGCACCAAGTCAAGTCAGATGTGGGAGAAGTCCCTCCAACCCCGCTGCGGATGGAAGTCAAGCTGTTTGTCGTTGCTTTGTGCTTTTTGTTGTGTGTTCGGTACTTGGATACCGATTCTGGTTCTGATAAACTGGTTATTTTCCTAGCAACTCTACTTAGCGCCATTTTCGGTGCTTTGGCTATGTAATATTGGCCATGTTGGCCTGATACTTGTTTAATGATATTACTATGCTTGTGTGGTTTAAGCTCATGTGGCATCATGCTATGTGTAACCTACCTGGGCGGTTACCAAGGTGATCCTCAAATGGGGGTCTCACATTGTCCACCTGGACCAGTACAAAACCCTCACATACAGGGGCACCGTGGATTGTGGCCCCTGCCGTGCATGGTTGCGCCATCCCACGGCCAGCCTCGATCGGGAAGAGACCGGCCAGCACCATAAGCTTGCAGGAGGCGGGTTCCTACAAACAGTGCGCATTATCATATTGAATTTCACCGCTTTTCACTTTCGAATGAATTAACATAGACAAACGGTCATTACCTGCAGAAAGTCCACCGGATACTTTGGAGAGGGCTCCGCCTGCGAAGACCCCGGCGCAGACGCGCAGTTACTACGGTGGCCAAGAATGGGGGTCGGTACTTCTGCTGCTGCTAGAAGGGGGGTGCCCTGGGTCGCCTTTCTTAGCTCTTCATACATGGACCACATCTCCGACAACTGCTGCAGGAGTGCTTTGTCCCGATCAGCGAACTCCAATCACATTTCCTCCTTGAGCCATTCATCGCGGGCTTGGTGGGATCTCTTTCTCCTCTTAGCCGCCTCCTCATCATCAGGGAAACCATGCCTCCAAGGCACAGTGGAACCGAGGCCGCGCACGCGGCCTGGATGCTCCTTGTTTCCTAGCGCCGTTGTGAGGATATCCCTATCCCTCCTCAGGTTAAACTCTCCAGATGCCGCCTGTGCACGTAGCGTCACCTGCAACAGGAGAACATAGCAATACAACCCATTACATGCGTGTTACGAGGATAGTACGTGATCAGACAATCTTACCAGCCGGTCGATCACTTCCCTGTCCGCAGGGTTATTCACAGAGACGCTTCCGGAGGAAGTCATCGTCGATCTTGCTCGGCACCAATTGCGGGCGCGCACGTCCGTTATGCCCGCATAAGGACTACTGGCCGAAGACTGGGAAGCCTCCTCGTCCTGCTTCCTCCACAACGCCTTCTTCCCCACATACCCACCACTGCCGAGTCTGTGTGGGTGGGTATTCTTGGCCTGGTTAGCCTGGCCCTTCGCACTAAGCTCCTGGAACTGTGGCTTGGCCTTCATCTCGACGAACTGCTGCCATGCCTCAGGAGTCACGAAAGGGAAGTCATCGAAGGGGGTCTTCGACTTCTTCACATAGAGCCTGACAAGGTGGCTCTTGAAGTTCCTCCACGCCTTGTTTATTGACATCAGTGTGCTCCGGCGGATGGTGAAGTGGCATTTCTTCCCACAGCGTATCCTTGCACTCTGGGGGCACTTGACCCCAGTCGGAGGTGGTGATGGGCACCCGCTCCCTTGCCACTTTGCCGCATAGTGAGCGGTACTGACCGACAAGTTTGTCCGGAGCTTCCGGCACACCATTGTCGTCGAACTGGACGTGCTGCTTTTCCCGCTTCTCCAGACGCTCGCATGTCATCCGGCCTCGCCCCTTTCTCTTCTGCGGCTGGGTCACGGCGGACGCGGCGACCTCCGGCCCAGGCGTCTCATCGCCAGCGAGGTCACTCTGACTCCCCGAGTGGTGCATTTCGTCACCAGACATAGTTCCTAACATTAGTGAAAGAGAGAACAATTTAAGTAAATCTGCAACTAATAATTCTATAACAAAACCCATATACTTATAATTAACCAAGAATGACAGAAACGGTGGGGAGGCGATGGAGGTGATCGCGTCGGAAGGCGGGAGGGCGATGGAGGTGATCGCGCCTGACGGTGGAAAGGCGATGCAGGTGATCGCGACGGACGGAGGGAGGAGAAGGTGGGAGGCGATGGAGGTGATCGCGACGGACGGTGCAAGGGCGGAGAGAGCTAGGGAAAACAGTTGCGAAGTCTGGAATGAGCGGGATAAAGCCCGCCTTGAACTATGTACCGCGTGGAGATTATCACAGTCGGTCCAACATTCACAAGCGTCTATGATAATATTATCACAGTCGGTTCTCACATCAGAACCGTCTGTGATAAACAAATCTATACCGCGTGGAGATTATCACAGTCGGTCCAACTTTCACAACCGTCTGTGATACTGTTATCACAGTCGGTTATCACATAAGAACCGTCTGTGATAATCTCCATAGTGATAATCTCCAGAGAGATTATCACAGACGGTTTTGAGTTGAGAGCCGACTGTGACTGAGATTCTCACAGACGATCTGGACTTGAGAACCGACGGTGCACACAAGAACGCGAAGCGTCGGACACTGTTGTGAATATCACAGTCGGTTCTATATTCATAACCGTCTGTGATACTATTATCACAGTCGGTTCTCAAATAAAAACCGTCTGTGATAATCTACATATTGAGACATTATCACAAACGGTTTTGAGGTTAGAACCGACTGTGACTGAGATTATCACAGACGGTTTCGACTTGAGAACCGATCGTGCACGTGATCTCTATATTGAACGTAAGTTTTACAACTTGAAACTGATCTGTAGTTTTCAACTCTGAATGCTCGAAAACTTGTTTTAAATGAACAATCAGATATTTCAAATGTTGTCCAAATGCTCTGTAAATTTGTTCTCAACTTGTACGTAGATCCGAAAGTTGGTTACAATGTGGAGCATGTTCAAATAAATTTAACATACAATGTGGAGCATGCTCAAGTTAATGTTACATACAAATGGGGACTTTCACCGACTGTTTTCACGTACACGGCCATGTTATCCTCAACATTCCACTTGCCGCGGCCCTGCAAAGACGAGAATTACAGGAGATATAAGCTATACCGATGGAAACAGAGAGATAAGGACGTACGGTTGATTACCTTTAAAGTATAACCCTTCCTGGTGATCCATACGCATGTAACTGGTTTCGTCGGTGTCTTCAATATCGACCTGTACGCCATCTCCAAATGGAGGAATCTCATCAAATTGATTGTATTCCTCCTCGTCTACGACATTTTCAACTCCAACAATCCTTCTCTTGCCATGAAGGATGACGTGCCACTTCTTATTGGCCGGGTCTAACCTGAATGGCTTGATTTGCAAGTATGAATGGCTCATCTTTATAAGCAACTCGATCGAGATCCACAGAAGTGAAACCGTAACTGTCAACCTTCACACCCTGTGGGATTTGGACCCATCGGCATCGAAACAGGGGAATCCTGAACAGTACGTAATCGAGCTCCCAAATTTCTTCAATGAACCCGTAGTACGAGTTCAATCCACGTACTACCCTTGTTGGGCCTGTCTTGGTGAACTCCTCATGGAAAGCTTCTACGGTCACTCCACTATTTTGCACAGTGCTCTTTCGATCTTAAGTTTTCGTGTAAAATGTGTACCCATTGATGTTGTATCCCTGCTATGTCTGTACAGTAAACGTGGGCCCTTTTGCCGACCATTTAAGGTTCTCACTTGCGGACTCTCCGGTGATTCGCACTTTCATCCACGCGTTGAATTGACTGTTATGTTGTCCTGTGATCCAAACCTCGGATCGGCGAGGATTGTCTTGTCGTAGCATCTCCTTGTGCTCGTCGATGTACGGTGACACCTCCGTCATGTGTTGCAAGACCCAAAAATGAGTTTTCGAGTACATATCGAAATCAGGAGTGATGGCTCTCCGTCCAATAGTGCCAACACCATCAAGCCTCCCCTCGTGACGAGACACAGGAACTCCTATTGCTTCTACCTCGGCCATGTAATCGACGCAGAACTCAACAACCTCTTCCGCTGCATAACCTTCGACAATGCTACCCTCGGGCCGGGACCGATTCCTCACATAGGCCTTAAGTACACCCATGTACCTCTCAAATGGATACATATAACGTAGGAACACGAATCCACATATCTTGATTTCTCTGACAAGGTGGACGGTGAGATGGACCATGATATCAAAAAACGATGGAGGAAAATACGTCTCAAGCTGACAGAGAGTTCGAACCACCTCGCTCTGCAGAGAATCCAGTCCATCGGGATCAATGACCTTGCAAGAAATTGCATTGAAGAAAAAACACAGCCTCGTGATCGTCTCTCTGACCTTATGCGGCAGAATACTCCGGATGGCAACAGGAAGCATTTGTGTCATCAACACATGACAATCATGAGACTTCATACCCAGCAATTTCAAATCGCCCATGGACACAAGCTTTTTCATATTTGCGGAGTAACCTGATGGAACTTCAACACCATAGAGACACTTACAGAGTTCTGTCCTCTCAGCCTTGCACAAAGTGTAGCATGCAGGGGAGAGGTATATACGGCCTTTATCGTCCTCTCTCGGTGCTAGCTCGGGCCTGATTCTCATTTCGATCATGTCACGCCGCACATTGACGCCATCCTTTGTCTTCCCTGGAATATTCATCAATAGGCCAATTAAACTGTCGCAAACATTCTTCTCTACATGCATGACATCAATGCAATGACGAACCTCTAAATGCCCCCAATACGGTAAGTCCCAAAATATCGATCTCTTCTTCCAAGAGTTCTTCGTGCGGGGTTTCAATTTATGACCCTTTCCAACCACAACGTCTATGTCCTTCACCCGTGAGTAAACATCTTTCCCACGCGTAGGCTTCGGGGCTGAACCATATTCCTTGTGGCCGTCAAATTCCCTCTTCCTCTTACGATACGCGTCATTCTTCGGAAGAAACCTACGGTGACGCATGTACACTGTTTTCCTGCAATTCTTCAGCCACACGCTCTCAGTCTCATTTTCGCAGTGGGGGCAGGCTTTGGCTCCTTTCGTACTACGGCCCGACAAATTTCCAAGGGCAGGGAAATCGTTGATGGTGCAGAATATCATAGCACGTAGGATGAAGTTCTCTCGTTTGTATGCATCCCATACCTGCACCCCTTCGTTCCACATTGTTAGGAGATCCTCTATCAATGGTGCTAGGTACACATCAATATCATTTCTGGGTTGTTTTGGTCCTGAGATAAGTAGAGACATCATGATGTACTTGCGCTTCATACACAACCAAGGAGGAAGGTTGTAGATACACAAAAGAACCGGCCAAGTGCTATGCCGACTGCTCATGTTACCAAAAGGATTAATTCCATCGGTACTCAACCCGAACCTTATATTCCTTAATTCTGCTCCGAAGTTAACAAATTCCATGTCGATGTTTCTCCACTACGAAGAATCAGCGGGGTGTCTCAGCTTTCCATCCTTCTTCCGGTCTTCTGAGTGCCAACGCAGTAATTTTGCCTCTTTACAGTTTGCAAACAAACGCTGCAAGCGGGGAATGACTGGCAAATACCACAACACCTTAGCAGGAGGTCCTTGCTTTATCTCAACGCAGTCGCCGTCGTCGGTTCGGTCCTTACGCTTATAGCAGGATGCGCCGCATACCGGACAAACATGCATATCCTTATAGTCGTTACGGTAAAGGATGCAATCACTAGGGCATGCGTGTATCCTTTCTACTTCCATTCCCAAAGGACACAACAACTTTTTCACTTGGTAGGTGTTTTTTGGCAACTCGTTTCCTTCCGGGAGCATGTCCGCCAAAAGATCTAACAATGCTGTGAAACTCTTGTCGGTCCAGCTGTTGCTTGCCTTCAATTTTAACAGTTCAAGCACAGAGGCCAACTTTGTGTACTTCGACTTGCAACCAGGGAACAACGGCTTTTCTGAGTCCTCAATCAAACGCTTGAATTTGCCAAACTCCCTTTCACTATAATTTCCTTCCACATCACGCAACATGTCATCTAAATTGTCATCCTCTGGCATATCCTCGTCGAAGTCGTTGTTCGGATCCGACATGTCCTGTTCCTCAACCTGAGTGGCACTTGTTTCTGCAGTTGGCTCTTCTCCATGGTGGACCCAACACGTGTACCCCTTTTTGAAACCACGTCGGATCAAGTGGGAGACAATTTGAGATGAGTTGGTGAACATCTTAATATTCTGACAGTCTACACAAGGACAGTACATATATGGTAAACCCTTCTTCGCCATGTCTTGCTCAGCAACCTTTTCGAAATCAAAAACACATTTCATGTATTCCTCACCCACTCGGTTGTCATTATACATCCAATCTCGGACCATCTGCAATTAATCAAATTCATACACATGCTAATTAGTAATACTACTCTATGTACGGTCGACACGCAATAAATTATATAAATTTAGCTAGCTAGTGTTTGATGCGGAGTTTGAAGTATAAATAGTTAACTACTACTTGAAGTGCAAGCAATTAGTTGGGAGCGTGGATAACACACATCATAAAGCAAATAAATAGCTACAGTACAGGTCGAAAATGAGTTATAACCAGGATTTGCTACTGTAGCTTCCCCTCCCTCTCACTCTAATTTGATCAATCAATGGAGATCGATATTGATGATGAAATCAAGTAATGTGTATGCCTTGGGAGCAAGTACCAACCTTGGATCGATCCTCAAATTTTTGCCCCAAATGCTCCCCCGGCCTTTCGAGATTTCGCTCTTCCTTGCCCCAAATCTCTTCGAACTGGATAGTGTATGTCGAGCAAGAATGTACGACTAGCTCAAAACATCCGCCAAAAGACCTTTTATACCAGGTTCAATACAGACGGTTCTATATAATACCTTCGGTAATATCGGTGCATTTTTGAAGAACAGAATATCACTAACGGGTTTCACTTTATTAAACCGTCGGTAATATCGGTGCATTGTGTGTAGAACTATCACAGACGGTTATGAGCTCAAAACCGTCCGTGATAATTAGAATATCACAGACGGTTCCTAGTTCAAAACCGTCAGCTTTACTATCACAGTCAGTTTTTACTTCAGAACTGTCTGTGATTATCACTGTCGGTTTTTACTTGAGAACCGTATATGATTATTACAGTCGGTTTTTACCTCAGAACCGTCTGTGATAATTATAAAATCAACACTTTGCATTACTATCACAGACAGTGATAAGGTCCGAACCGTCTATAATATCCTGGATTGTTTGCAGTCCAACCGTTCGACTAGTGGTCAGTTGTTCCACTTGTTTTTCATATTTGTTTCTATCTTATTTCAATGTTAATATTTAAAAAAATGAACGTTGAGACTATTTGGTTTTATCTTGTTTTTCATATTTTTTGTATATATATGTCTGTGGATCTTCAAAGAACTTTGAGACTATTACAGTCGGTCCTGAAATTAAAACCGTCTGTAATGTTACTATCAGAGACGGTTTTGAGTTAAAAACCGTCTTGATGGCAGCAGTATTTTCTTGTTAAAATTTTACACAGAACATCATTTGGTCAGTATCAGTTACATAATCAATCAAAAAGCCAGATATATAAGGAAAAGAAATTTCTTATTTCTTACAATCTTTGCATATATAAGAGATACAATTAAGCGACCAATTAATTAGCGTCGACCTGTTCCGAAAGTAATTTACAAAGTTCTCCTAGGGACGTATTGGAATCAGTAGGATCTACACTGGCCGCCCCAGGAGAACTACCAATGGCTCTAAGACTATCAACATCATCTCTCAGCAAAGGAGTGGATTTGGCATCAGTAGGATCATCCAAGAAATTAAAGTTGATACAACAAAGGTGGAGATGAAGCTGCAACTCAAAGCACTCTGCCAAGTGCAGAATGGCAAAACACATCCCCTCAGAATGCTTCTCCAGCGCCTCTTTTTTTTTTGGAGAGTTCTGCACAAGGCAGCTTTCTCCTCCTGCACATATGCTTCTCCAGCTTCTCCTAGGGACGTATGCTGGGAGGGTGAAGATGATTGCCAAGCTTCGGAGTGGATTTGGACGTGGAAGTGTGAGCCTTACCCCAGAAAGTTGATCATCCAAGAAAAGCTGATGATACAAAGGTGTTGAAGAGGGGATATTGAAAGGATTGTTGTGGATCTCCAAAGGTGGAGTCGATGCAACTGGAGGGGTTGCAAGGGGCAATGTGGCAACACAGGCCTCAGCACCCTCTAGAGTCTTCGCTGCAGCTCCACTGAAGGATCTTTCATCATTTCTAAGTCTCTTCTTTGGAGGGAGCATTTCCTCAGGCACCTGTGAATTTCGAAATGCATTTGTTTCGAGGTAATCAAGTCATAAAAGAAAGATCTGCATTAGAGTTTCAGAGAGGACTTACTTTCTGAAGATCCTGATCGAGTTCATTCTTATCTCTTCCTCATCACTCTCAATTTCAATAACCTCATTGGAATCTCGGCTCGCCATCAAGGTGGGATTTGAGAAGGGAATAAAGACAGGGATTTAGGAGCCTCGATATTTATAGAACCAGAAGGTGACGGTTCATATGCGCGGGTGCCTCGAGTTTTAAAAAGCGCACTACTGGTTTTCAAGGTCAATAAATTCATGATAACTTCTCGGGAGATAAACTGCAACACGGCAAAGGAAGTTGAAGAGTCAGATTAGAAAATTTGATGCAAATTAAATTTGAAGTAAATAATTAAGTCTCTTCATCTGCTCAGTTATTATGTGCGGTTATCAACAATTGCATGTAGATAATTCGAAGCGTGGGCACTGTTGGGACTATCGCAGACGATTAGGATATCAAACCGTCTGCTTTAATATTACAGACGGTTCTCATGTCCAAACCGTCTGTAATATGACTATTACAGACAGTTCTGATGTCCGAACCATCTTTACTATGCCTGGAATATTGAACTGTTCGACTTCTTCAAATACTTGTTCCCTCCCTGGAGTGTTTTGCTTCCATTCGAACCGCTCCACTTCTCTTTCTCCAAGAACATGAGGAAAAATTGTAAAATTTACATAAGAACAAATTTGTAGTTCATTTTTTCAACATTAATGAAAAACAATTTCCAAGTCGACGCTTTGTGTTCCCAGGTTAGTGCACCGCGCAAACATCAGAAATGGAAAAGACACAACACACTGTTGAGAATTTAAAGTGGAGCGCACTACTTTGTTTTCAAGATCAATACCGTCATGATAAATATTCTCGGGAGATAAACTGGAACACGGCAAAACAGTAGTGCCCACTTTGGAAGTTGAAGCGTCAGATTACATAATTCGATGCAAATTAAATTTTAAGTAAATAAATAAGTCTCTTCATCTGCGCAGTTATTATGTGCGGTTATCAACAATTGCATGTAGAGAATTGCACTATTAGGACTATCACAGACTGTTGGGAGATCAAAACCGTCTGCTTTAATATTACAGACGGTTCTGATGTCCGAACCGTCTTTAATATGTCTGTTGAATATTGAACTGTTCGACTTCCACAAATACTTGTTCCCTCCCTGGAGTTTTGCTTCCAGTTGAACTGCTGAGAATTTGAAAGAAGTTGAGAATTTGAAGCGTCGATCACTGTTCGACTATCACAGTCGGTCCTTACATAAAATCCGTCTGTAATATTACTATCACAGACGGTTTGGAGTTAAAAACCGTCTGTGATATTGAAAGAAGGTGAGAATTCAAGGCGGCGAACACTGTTGGGACTATCACAGTCGGGCCTTACATAAAAACCGTCTCTAATGATACTATCACAGACGTTTTTTACCTCAGAGCCGTTTGTGATATTCAAAGCACGTTGATATATAACTTCTATATTCTTTTTATATTATTTGCATGGGACCTGCGACTTCTATATTGTTTCTATATTATTTGAAGGGCTCCGATGGACTGCCCTCACAAGCCAAAGATCGCGATAGTCGTTCCTTGATCGCACACAATGCACATACCTTTGTATGGTCAAATGTTCAACAAAAGCTAAAGAAAGATAAAGAAAGAGGGAAGATTGCATGCAGTCCAAGAATGTGCTGGAAAATTAGAAAGTTGATATAAGAACAAAGTTTTCAATAATTTTTTTCATCACTTACAAAAAAAAGCAAAAATACATAATGCTAGGTCAAGGAGTGGTCTTAGCCCTGGCTGCATCTAGAATAAAGTCAGTTTGACTTGCAGCCAGAACACAGGACTCCTCCAGCGACAAGTTGTCCTTCTTAGGATCAACTACTACCGCGTCGAGAAGGCCTACGACCTCCCTCAGCTTCGCGATGGTATCCTTCATAGTCAAACCGCAGCCAGCGATGGTCATATCTGCGGCTTTCTTCTCCTCGCGAAGACACCTCGTCCTCGCCCTAACATTGTCACCATCCGTCTTCATGCGCTGGAAGAGATCGTCAAGGTCAAGCCGTAGCCGAGTGTGCTTCTCCGTGAGGAGCTTGTGCTCCTCCTGGAGGGCCCTCAGCTCGGCCTTGACTTTGCCAGTGTCTTCCACGGCTCCCCTTCCCTGTGCAAATCAACAGGTCAAGAATGTATTGAACAAGGATTAACAATACAGGGGTAAGTCCAAAATATTGAGAGTTCTTACCGGGGAGGGCGAGGCTGACGATGCCATCGAGGATGCCATTGGCGCAGAGAAGCTAAGGAGTCAACAGTCTGAGAACTATAAAAACTTGTAAAGTAAATGACAATTTTTCCACTGTCAATTTATAGAACTTCCAAAGCGATGCTTTGTGTTCTCCTAGGCGCCGTGCGCGAAGATCGGAGACAGAAATGATCACAGTTGAGAATTCAAAGCGCCGGTACTTTTCCAGTCGGTTCAGACCTCAGAACCGTCTGTGATAACTACACTATCACAGACGCTTCTTAGTTCACAACCGACTGTATAAATCATAGTCGGTTCTGAGTTCTGAACTGTCTGTGATATTCTACTTATCACAGACGGTTCTCAATTGGGTATATACAATCGGTTCCCAGCTGAGAACCGTCTGTGATAAGTAGACTATTACAAACGGTTCTCAGCTGGGAACCAATTGTATATATCACAGTCGGGTTTTAGGTTAGAGCTGTCTGTGATAAGTAGACTATTACAGACGGTTTTGTGTTCACAACCGTCTGATTTACTATCACAGTTGTTTTTGACATCAGAACTGATTGTGATAACTGAACATACTCTCCCGACAGGCCTTCGCAGACGGTTTTCCATTGAACAGTTCATACCCGTCTGTGATGTGCCGTCCTGGATGTCTGTTTCTGTCGTAGTGCATGTTCCCTCCAACAAAGGTGTAATAGCCAGATGTAGACCTTCTATCATCTACACAGTTCACCCAATCAGCATCACTGTATGCCTCAATATTGAGGTGACTATTGTTCTTGAACAACAGTCCCTTACCCGGAGCCTTCTTCAAGTATCTCAGAATATGGTACACTACATCCATATGACTCTTTCTTGGATCATGCATATAGCGAATCACCACACTCACTGCAAAAGTGATATCATGACGAGTGTGACACAGATATAACAAATGGCCCACTAGCCTTTGGTATCTCTCACGATCAACAGGCTCTCCAGCATCTACACGTAGTTTACACCTCTGGTCTATGGGTGTGACAGCAAGTCTACATCCCAACATTCATGTCCCCTTCAGTAAGTCTAGAACATACTTCCTTTGGGAAAGAATGACACCCATTGAGCCTGAAGCCACTTCTATTCCCAGAAAATACTTCAACCATCCAAGATCCATCACTTCAAACTCCTTTGCAAACTTCTTCTTCAGCTGCACAATTCAACTTCATCATCTCCAGTAATGATTATATCATCCACATACACTGCAAGTATCATAATGTGATTTCCATTACGTCGGAAGAACACTGTATGATCAGCATTGATTTGTTGGTATCCCATACCAATTACAGCTCTCTTGAATCGATCAAACCAAGCCCGTGGGGATTGTTTCAATCCATACAATGACTTCTTCAACCTGCACACCTTGCCTGCAGTTTGTTTTGTGCCAAAACCTGGAGGGATATCCATGTATACCTCTTCTTGTAGATCACCATGGAGAAATGCATTCTTTACATCCATTTGAGGCATCTTCCATCTACAATTCACAGCGAGTGACACAAGTGTCCTTACTGTATTCATCTTCGCTACTGGAGCAAAGGTCTCGTCATAATCAATCCCATATGTTTGGCTGTAAACCTTTGCTACCAATCTTGCTTTATAGTGTTCAACATTTCCTTATGGTGTTTGCTTCACTGTGAATACCCATCTACATCTGACAGCCTTCTTACCCGATGGAAGGGACATCAGCTCCCATGTCCCATTTTTGGCTAGAGCTTCAAGCTCTTCCACCATGGCTGCCTTCCATCTTGGGTCCTCCTTGGCATCCTGCCAACACCTGGGTATAGACACAGTATCCAGCAATGCAACAAATGGTCCATGTGTAGGTGAGAGATTAGAATAGGAAATGAAATGGGCAAGATCATGATCAAAACCATATCAGTTAGGAGGATTCCCTGCATTACTGCGAGATGACCTCCTCAAAGGTATAGGTGATGGAGGAATTATACCAAGAGTTGGACCAGGTAGGGACAAGGGATCTTGACATGGCACATCAACTGGCTGAGTGGTACTAGATCTCTCATTTCTCTTCTCTCTCCTTCTATACACTCGATACTCCCCCTGAGGTTGCACTCCCCCTGTATATGTTCACCACCTCTCTGTTCCTCTCTCTCTCTCCCAAATCATGATCTCTTCTTCCATCTCCCTCTACACTCGCCTCATCACCACCTTCTTCAGAGATCACCTCCATTGGATGGGGTATTGAACCCATGGGACAAGGTACTGAACCCACGACTATGCTGAATTTCTCCCCCTCTCGACTAACACTCCCTGTGTTAGGAGAGTCATCAAAGCAAGAGAACTCACCACCTAATTCTGTATAATATGACTCCCACTCACGAAAGGTGACATCCATGCTCACAAATAGCTTCCACTCCACTGGGCTCCAACATACATAGCCCTTTTGTGTTGCAGAATACCCTACAAAGATGCACTTCACTGCTTTGGGGTCCAGCTTGCTGGTTGTTGGTCTGTTGTCTTGCACAAAACAGACACACCCAAATACCTTCAAAGGGACAAGATACTTGTTTTCTCCCAACAGTATCTCACAAGGTAACTGCCATCCCAGTACTCTTGTGGACATTCTATTGATAAGATAGGCAGCGGTCATAACAGCATGTCCCCATAGGTACTTTGGAACATTCATCGAGAACATCAAGCATCTCGCCACTTCCAATAGATGCCTGTTCTTTCTTTCAGCCACCCCATTCTAAGCAGGTGTATAAGGACATGTAGTCTGATGAGTAATGCCCGAGTTAGTCAAATAGTCCTCCAACGCCTTGTTGCAATATTTCAAGCCATTGTCAGATCGCAACACTTTGATGTTTGCCCCATGTTGATTCTGAATCATCCTATGAAATTCCTTGAAACATGCACATACATCACTCTTGCTCTTCATCAAATACAACCAAGTGACACGAGAATGACAATCGATGAAAGTAATAAACCACTTGTATCCATTAGCAAAAGTTGTGGAGCAAGGCCCCATACATCAGAGTGTATCACATCAAAACAATTTCTACTCCTATGACCAGAGCTCACATATGAACTTTTGGTATGCTTGCCAAGTTCACATGCATCACATACTAGTTTCCCTTTGTCAGCCTTTTCAAACATCAAGGGATACAAGCGATTCAATAAGCTAAAAGAAGAATGAACCATCCTCTAATGATGTAGCAAGAGTTCTGCCTCCACACTTTCTTCTCCAGACTGCATCTTCATCGCCACAGAAGCTAGTGCTATATCAAGTCCATCTCTGTCCAAGTACCACAGCCCTCTATGCCATGTGCCAGTCCCAAGTCTCCTTCCCATCTCCTTCTCCTGAAAAATCACCTTGGGAATTTCAAAGAGAACAATGCATTTGAGTTGGATAATGTCGTGGTATTACGGATACCCCGGCAGGTTTCTTCGGACGTGCGTAGCACGTGTACCGCGGCGCGAGCTGACCGAGTTATCGGTCACCTCCCACCGGGCAACGCAGCAATTGACACAGTGAGTTTTATACAGGTTCGGGTCCCGGTGGGGGCCCTAGTCCTGTTGGCACCCTCCAGACGCTAGTCCGCTGGGGAGGTGCTCTCTCGGGGAGAGAGGTCTCCAAGGGAGCCTGTTGTTTGAGTGTGTTGTAAATGAATTAGAGTTAGTTACAAATGAGATACAAGGGGGGTATATATAGTCCCCAAAACATGCAAAAGACCAAAATGCCCTAGCTACGGCCGTTGGATCGAGGGGCGCGGGCGTCATTTCGTCGACCGAAGGGCTTGGATGCTTGACAAGTGTCCTTGTCAGTTCCTGGCGCCCGAAGACCCTCCAGGACCCACTGGGCCCATAGTGAACCTCTGGGGCCTGAGGACCCTCCGGGACTCTCCGGGACCCGGTGATGCTCCGGGTCTCACCGGGGGCCCGGTGACTCTCTGGGACCCGGTGACTCCCCGGGACCCGGGGCTCAGGGAACCTCCGAGACCCTACCGGGACCCGATGACCTTCCGGGACCCTAGTGAATGTCCGGGGCCCGGAGACCCTCCGGGACTCTCCGGGACCCGGCGATGCTCCGGGTCTCACCAGGGGCCCAGTGACTCCCCGGGACCCGAGGCCCAGGGAAACTCCGGGACCCCGCAAGGACCCGATGACCTTCCGGGACCCTAGTGAACCTCCAGGGCCCGAAGACCCTCTGGGGACCCGGTGACAGTCTGGGACTCTCCCGGACCCGGTGATGCTCCGGGTCTCACCGGGGACCCGGTAACTCTCCAGGACCCGGTGGTGCTCCGGGTCTCACCGGGGGCCCAGTGACTCTCCGGGACTCTGCAGGACCCGGTGGTGCTCTGGGTCTCATCGGGGGCCCGGTGACTCTCCGGGACTCTCCGGGAGCCGATAGTGCTCCAGGTCTCACTGGGGCCCCGATGACTCTCCGGGACTCTCCGGGACCCGGTGGAGCTATGGGTCTTACCGGGGGCTCGGTGACTCTCCGGGACCCGATGGTGCTCCGGGTCTCACTGGGGACCGGTGACTCTCAAGGACTCCCCGGGACCCAGTGGTGCTCCGGGTCTCACTGGGGACCGGTGACTCTCCGGGACCCAGTGACTCCCCGGGATCCGGGGCCCGCTGACTCTCCGGGACCGTGCGGGGACCCGATGACCTTCCGGACTCTAGTGAATGTTCGGGGCCCGGAGACCCTCCGGGACTCTCTGGGACCCAATGATGCTCTGGGTCTCATCGGGGGCCCGGTGACTCTCCAAGACTCTCCGGGACCTGGTAACTCCCCGGGAGCAAGAGCCCGGTGACCGCAGAGAAAAACCTCCTCCAGGGACCAAGTCCACCCGAGCGGCGCGGAGCCCCCAGACGGGAAAAACCTTCTCCCAGGACAAAGTCCCCCGGGGAGAGGATGTTACCGCGTCCGAGCGGCGCGGAGCCCTTGGACAGGAAAAACCTTCTCCCGGGACAAAGTCCCCCCTGGAGAGAATGTTACCACGTCTGGGCGGCGCGGTTGAGAACAACCCCCTCCCGGGACCAAGTCCACCCGGGAGAGGAAGTTACCGCATTCGAGCGGCGCGGAGCCCCCAGACGGGAAAAACCTTCTTCCGGGACAGTCCCTCCGGGAGAGAACGTTACCGCGTCTGGGCGGCGCGGTTGAGAACAACCTCCTCCCGGGACCAAGTCCACCCGGGAGAGGAAGTTACCGCGTTCAAGCGGCGCGGAGCCCCCCGACGGGAAAAACCTTCTCCCAGGACAAAGTCCCTCCGGGAGAGAATGTTACCGCGTCTGAGCTGCGCGGCAGAGAAAAACCTCCTCCTGGGACCAAGTCCACCCGGGAGAGGAAGTTACCGCGTCCGAGCGGCGCGGAGCCCCCGGACAGGAAAAACCTTCTCCCGGGACAAAGTCCCTCCGGGAGAGAACGTTACCACGTCTGGGCGGCGCGGTTGAGAACAACCTCCTCCCGGGACCAAGTCCACCCGGGAGACGAAGTTACCGCGTCCGAGCGGCGCGGAGCCCCCAGACGGGAAAAACCTTCTCCCGGGACAAAGTCCCTCCGGGAGAGAACGTTACCGCGTCTGGGTGGCGCGGTGGAGAAAAACCTCCTCCCGGGACCAAGTCCACCCGGGAGAGGAAGTTACCGTGTCTGAGCGGCGCGGAGCCCTCGGACACGTAGGAGCCTTACGATGTAGAGAGCTTCCGGGTTTTGACCCGGGTTGTACCGTTTTCGATGCCCACTGGAGGGGGAAGATGTCCTCCGGGTGAATGATTAATAAAGCTGTGTTTGCGCTTCTTGTTGTTTTAAGAGTCTTCTTTTGATATTTTTATTGGATGGTCTGGATGACTTCTTTTGATAAGAATGAGCTAAGTTTGCTCGTGGATGGTGCGGTCGACACCCGGGGGTTCCTTATCCCCCCCGCCCACAGCGGGCCGGAGGGTAGCTCCGCACGCTGTGGGGGTGACAAAGCCCCCGGGGTGAAGATGAAGACCTGTGACATAAGAATTTTTCCAAGTTAGAAAATTTGAAAACGAGGTTTCCGGGGAAAAACCTTCCGGGAGACAATCGTCCGGTCGCTGTGAGAACGGGGAGCCGGGAATAAGGTCTGCGGGGAAGAAACATCCGAGAAAACCCGATGAGATTTCCGGAGATGAACTTTCCGGGAGACAATCGTCCGATCGCCGTGAGAACGGGGAGCCGGGAATAGGGTCTCCGGGGAAGAAACATCCGAGAAAACCCGACGAGATTTCCGGAGATGGACTTTCCGGGAGACAATCATCCGGTTGCCGTGAGAACGGAGAGCCGGGAATAAGGTCTCCGGAGAAGAATATCCAAGAAATCCGTCCCGCTGGGGAGACTATCGACTCCCGGAGGAGGATGTGCCCGATGACGGGTCTGAGTGTTTGGGTAGGGGACGAGTCTCCCAAAGTGACTCATTACCACGGTCGCTGGGGACCGGGTTGCCGCTTACACCCTCAGTCCACGAGGGCTGATCGTAAGCCGCCCTACAGGAGGGACTTGTTGGGTCTGGGCCCACTTCCTCACGGGGAGGGCGTCCTCGCGGGGAGGGCATCCTCACAGGGAGGGACGCCCCCCCCCCCCCGCCCCCGCGAAGTCGCGAAAGGGGAGGGAAAGGTGATTACAATGCCCCCCTCCCCCTCCGGCGTGATCGCTCCGGGGGAGGGGACAGTGAATACGAGGTCCCCCTTCCCCCTCCGGCGTAATCGCTCCGGGGGAGGGGACGGGCCTGTGTAGGCTAGACGTAAAACTTGTGAAGTAGACACAAGTTCCACGTGTGCTTCAGTTCCTGCTCTTGGAGGTTGGAGAGTTTGTAAGCCCCCGAGCCCAGGACCACGGAGATCCTGTAGGGGCCCTCCCATTTGGGGGAGAGCTTACCCTGGGCTTGGGGGTCTGTGACGCGCTTGAGGACAAGGTCCCCAAGGCGGAGGGCCCTCTCGCGCACGCGCTGGTTGTATGCGCGTGCCATCTCGCGCTTGTAGATGGCGTGGCGGAGAAGCGCTCGGTCGCGTTCCTCCTCCACGAGGTTGATCTCCAGTTGCTGGTTGGCCTCATTGGCTTGGTACACTGCGGTCGTAGCTCCGTCTAGGAGCTCGACTCGCAGCGACCGGAAGCCAATCTCCGGGGGAGGACTGCCTCGGCCCCGTAGACACGGGAGAAGGGAGTACGTCCTGTCGCCCGGCTTGGGGTCGTGCGCATGGAGCAGAGGATGCTAGGGAGCTCCTCTGCCCATGCGCCCCGCTTAGAAGCGGCCTGCTCTAGTCGCCGGCGTAACCCCTGTAGGATTACGCTGTTGACCCTCTCGACAGCCCCATTGCTTCGGGGATGGGCCACTGAGGCGAAGTGGATAACGAGCCCCAGGCCTTCGCAGAATTCCCGGAAATAAGCCGAGTCGAATTCGGTCCCGTTGTCAACGGTGATTTCCCGGGGGACACCAAAACGACAAACGACGTTTTTCCAGAAAAACCGCTGTATGGCCCGGGACGTGATGCTGGCCAAGGGTTCCGCCTCTACCCACTTTGTAAAGTAGTCAACCGCGA
This sequence comes from Pharus latifolius, assembly GCA_019359835.1. Taxonomy (NCBI): domain Eukaryota; kingdom Viridiplantae; phylum Streptophyta; class Magnoliopsida; order Poales; family Poaceae; genus Pharus; species Pharus latifolius. Next base: position 12,511,215 of record CM033325.1, on the reverse strand, counting down.
CCACCGCATACTTGTATCCTCCGGGCGCTGGGCGGAAGGACCCTAATAGGTCCATCCCCCAGCGCAAGAAGGGCCAAGTGATGGGGATAGTCTGCAGCGCTACAGGGGGGAGGTTCGAACCCTTGGCCATCTTCTGGCAGGCCTCGCACGCGGAGACAAGGTCTTGCACGTCGCGCATAATCGTGGGCCAATAGAAGCCCTGCCGGAGAGCCTTGGCCGCTATGGCACGCGGGGCTAGATGAGAGCCACAGCTCCCCGCGTGGATGTCTTCGAGAAGTTGGAGTCCCTCCGGCAGGGGGAGGCAGCGCAGGAGGGCCGAAGCCCCCTACTTGTAGAGCCTCCCCTCCAGCAGGAGATATACCCGAGCTTTGGCCCGGAGGCGCTTAGCCTCAGTCTCGTTGGGAGGGTCTCCTTCCCCCTTGATGAAGGAGATGAGGGGGTCCATCCATGACGGAGTCCGGGTGATCTCGGCGACCTCCGGGACGCGAGGCTCGTCGCCCGTGTCCGGGGAGGCCGCCGAGGGCTTCGTGATGATCTCTAGGAAGGCCCCCTTGGGGAGCGATTCCCGGGCGCTTGCTGCCCGGGCCAAGGCGTTGGCCCGGTCATTGTCCCTTCGCGGGATATGTCGGGCCTCAAGGCCGTCAAAGTGCCTCTCCATCTTTCGCACCTCCTGCAAATAAAGACTCAAGTTTGCGTCATGGCACAGGTAAGACTTGTCCATTTGGCAAACTACGAGTTGAGAATCTCCCTTCACGAGGAGGCGCCGGATCCCCAGGGAGCGCGCAAGGCGCATCCCGAGGAGCAAAGCCTCGTACTCGGCGACGTTGTTGGTTGCGGGGAACTCGAGCCGCGCTGCGTACTCAAGTTCCTTCCCCTCGGGGCTCTGGAGGACTACTCCCACACCAGCCCCGGCGAGACACAGCGACCCGTCGAACATGAGTGTCCAATGATCACTGCGTCGGGCCGGCGCGGGGAGGTCTTCGTCCACGGGCCCGGAGGCAGGAGTCCACTCCACGACGAAGTCGGCGAGAACCTGTGACTTGATGGCGGAGTGGCCTGTGAGGGACAAGGAGAAGGGGGCGCGCTCGGCCCCCCACTTCCCGATCCGGCCGGTGGCCTCTTTGTTCCGCAGCACCTCCCCCAGGGGTAGGGATGACGGGACGGTGATGGGGTGTCCCAGGAAGTAGTGGCGAAGCTTCCGGGACGCCATTAGGAGGGCGTAGCAGATCTTCTCCATCTCCGTGTACCGAGTTTTGGCCCCCTGGAGGGCCTCACTCACGTAGTACACGGGACGCGGCTGCCCCCCTTGCTCCTTCAGCAATACCGCGCTGACGGCGACCGGGGTCGCGGCAAGGTAGAGGAGCAAGGGCTCTTATGGAGACGGACTCACGAGCATTGGAGGGCTCGTGAGGTACTTCTAGAGGCCATCGAAGGCCTCCTGGGCCTCGGGGGTCCATCGGAACCCCTCGAGCCCCCGGAGGATCTTGAAGAATTGGAGGCCCCGCTCCCCCGACCACGAGACGAAGCGGCTTAGCGCGGCTAAGCGGCCGAAGAGCCGCTGGACGTCCTTGACGGAGCGCGGCGGGGGCATGTCCAGGAACGCCCGGATCTTTTTGGGATTTGCCTCTATGCCCCGCTGGGACACGAGGAAACCCAGGAGCTTTCCCCCGCGTACGCCGAAGGCGCACTTCTCCGGGTTGACCTTCAGCCCATACGCGCGGAGGTTGCGGAAGGTCTCCGCCAGGTCGTCAACGTGGGCAACTGCGCGGGGACTTTTGACGACCGCGTCGTCTACGTAGACTTCGACGTTGCGGCTGACTTGACCTTTGAAGACCAGCGTCATGAGGCGCTGGAAGGTTTCTCCCGCGTTCTTCAGCCCGAAGGGCATGTGGACGTAGCAGAAGGTTCCGAGGGGAGTTATGAAGCTCGTCTTTTCCTCGTCCCCTTCCGCCATCCAGACTTGATGGTAGCCCGAGTAGGCGTCTAGGAAGCTCATCAACTCGCACCCCGCGGTGGAGTCGACCAGTTGGTCAATCCGCGGGAGTGGGAAGTTGTCCTTGGGGCAGGCGCGGTTAAGGTTGGTGAAGTCCATGCACATCCGCCACTGCCATTTGACTTCTTCACGAGGACGGGGTTCACAAGCCACTCGGGTGCAGGACCTCCCGAATGAACCCCGCCTCTCGGAGTCGGGCGATCTCTCCCTTGATTGCCTCTTGGCCCTCGAGGGAGAGCTTCCTCAGCTTCTGTTTGACGGGGGGGTCACCGGGGGTCACCGCGAGCTTGTGCTCAATGACCCCTCGGCGGAGGAGGGGCAGCTCCGGGAGAGCCTCTGATGGAGCTCCCCGGGGAGGATCCCGCTCTTGCACGCCTCGATGACTGTGGAGTTGGGGACGTGCGCCACCTTGCTCTTGACCTGAGCAAAGTGCTTGAAGAAGCTTTGGATGGTCTCCCCCGTCTTCTGCCGAACGGTGTGGCGCTGCGACGAGTCAAGGGGACGCACATAGTTCCCCTGGAAGTTCGCACAGAACTCGAGCTTGAGCTGCGCGAAGGACTTGATGGAACCGGCCCTCAGGTTGTAAAAACATGAGCGGGCGATCCCGGTGAGATCTAGGGGGAAGACGTTGCATTGCACCGTCTCGTCCCCCCCGGCTGCTGAGATGGCTGTAGAGTACACCTGCACAAATTCATAAGGATTGGCCTCACCATTGTAGTACTCGATGCGGGGCGGGCGATATGGCTTTGGCCTCACCATTGTAGTACTCGGAGCTGGCGGCACAAGGGCTGGTTGGGCCCCTCAACTCTCTGGGAAGGTTCCCAGTCGTTGTCCCCCCTTGTAAGGGAGACACGCTCGTTATCGGAGTCGGGGAGAGGCCCCAATGGTCCGCTCGGATGGTGGTAGCGCCTCTTCTCCTCAGGGTTGGGGCTAGCTTCGTGAACCTCCAGGTGTCCCCCAGAGGTGGCGGTGGCTTTGGCTTCGTCGACTGGTCTCCCTCCCCGGTTGGTCTGGCGGCGTGTCCCCAGCCTGTGTTGAGAGGGAGCTTCGCTAGGTTTCACGGAACGCATGCGCTCCACCTCCTCCCGAGTTAGTCGGGTCTGATCCACCGGGGGAGGAGGGAGCTGATGCGCGTCAGCCGACGCTGCTGGCACGTGGGCAAGGCCCGGCATCGGGCGTGTCTCCGGGGCCATTCCGAGCGCGGTGGGAACCGCCAGCCCAGGAGCCACTCTGGACGCACTGGCAACCATCCGCGGCGCAGAGCCAGGGAGAGCCACCGGCGCGGCGAAGGCTCCCGGTGCAAGGTAAGGCCCCGGCGCGTGGACAACTCCCTGCGCGGGGTAAGGCCCCGACGCGAGGAAGGCTCCCGGTGCAAGGTAAGGTCCCGGCGTGAGGAAGGCTCCCGGCGCGGGGTCAGGCCCCGGCGCGGAGACAGCTCCTGGCACAGGGTAAGTCTCCGGCGCGGGGACAGCTCCCGACGCGGGGAAAGCTCCCGGCGTGGGGACAGCTCCCGGCACGGGGTAAGGCCCTGGCGCGGGGAAGGCTCCCGGCGTGGGGTCAGCCCCCGGCGCAGTGAACATGCCCGGCGCCAGGAAGGCCGCCGTGTGTCCCACGAAAGACGGAGGCGGCAACCCCATAAATGAGAATGAGGGCGGATAGAAGGGAGCCAGAGGCCGCGCTAATGCGCGCAACAACTCCTCCAAGGTGCGCTGGGCGCAGAGTTGGCCTTCGACCAAAGCTTCGAGCAAAGTGTCCCGGGGAGCCGGGTGTGCCATCGGGGGGAGACTAGTCCCCGCCGGGGCGGTCGCGGTCACCGGGGTTGACCCGGAGGTCTGCCCACTGAAAGTAATTGGAAAGGTGAGAGGTGGTACCTGGGTCTGGCCGCCTCCGGCCGGAAGCGCCGGGGCAGTCGTGTCTCGAGGGGGTGGCGCCGTGTCACCGGGACCGGCGTCATCGGGTAGGGCGCGAGGTCCCGCAATCGCGGTCGCGGTCGCCGAGCTAGAAACGGGAACACCTCTACCGAAGATTTCGGGAGAAGAAGGTGCCAGCTCTATCCGGGTGTTCCCGAACGGTAGCGTCGCGACAGTGACGTCTTGCTGGGGCGGCGCCGGGTCGCTGGGACCATCACCACCGGAAAGGGAGAGAGCTTGAGCTCTCGTTCTTGGGGGAGCCATGGCGATTCGTCACGAGTCCCCACGGTCGGCGCCAACTGTCGTGGTATTACGGATACCCCGGCAGGTTTCTTCGGACATGCGTAGCACGTGTACCGCGGTGCGAGCTGACCGAGATACCGGTCACCTCCCACCGGGCAACGCAGCAATTGACACAGTGAGTTTTATACAGGTTCGGGTCCCGGTGGGGGCCCTAGTCCTGTTGGCACCCTCCGGACGCTAGTCCGCTGGGGAGGTGCTCTCTCGGGAGAGAGGTCTCCAAGGGAGCCTGTTGTTTGAGTGTGTTGTAAATGAATTAGTGTTAGTTACAAATGAGATACAAAGGGGTATATATAGTCCCCAAAACATGCAAAAGACCAAAATGCCCTAGCTACGGCCGTTGGATCGAGGGGCGCCGGCATCATTTCGTTGACCGAAGGGTTTGGATGCTTGACAAGTGTCCTTGTCAGTTCCTGGCGCCCGAATACCCTCTGGGACCCACTGGGCCCATAGTGAACCTCTAGGGCCCAAGGACCCTCCGGGACTCTTCGGGACCCGGTGATGCTCCGGGTCTCACCGGGGGCCCGGTGACTCTCCGGGACTCTCCGGGACCCGGTGACTCCCCGGGACCCGGGGCCCAGGGAACGTCCGGGACCCTACAGGGACCCGATGACCTTCCTGGACCCTAGTGAATGTCCGGGGCCCGGAGACTCTCCGGAACTCTCCGGGACCCGGCGATGCTCCGGGTCTCACCGGGGGCCCAGTGACTCCCCGGGACCCAGGGCCCAGGGAAACTCCGGGACCCTGCAAGGACCCGATGACCTTCCGGGACGCTAGTGAACCTCTAGGGCCCGAAGACCCTCCGGGGACCTGGTGACCCTCCGGGACTCTCCAGGACCAGGTGGTGCTCCGTGTCTCACCGGGGGCCCGGTGACTCTCTCGGACTCTCCGGGACCCAGTGGTGCTCCGGGTATCACCGGGGGCCCGGTGACTCTCCGGGACTCTCCGGGACCCAGTGACTCCCCGGGACCCTGTAGGGACCCGATGGCCTTCCAGGACTCTATTGAATGTCCGGGGCCCGGAGACCCTCCGGGACTCTCTGGGACCCGGTAATGCTCCGGATCTCACCGGAGGCCCAGTGACTCTCCGAGACTCTCCGGGACCCGGTGACTCCCTGGGACCAAGAGCCCGGTGACCTCGGGACCCGGGGCCTAACCCCGGTGACGAGGATTGACACCCGGGTCACTTCTAATAAACTTCTGGTTCAAGACAGGTTCGAGCCAGAGCATGTGTCTGGAGATGCGAACTCAAGTTATTTTGAGAGGCATCACCACGAGGTCGCAAGCTTTACGCGATCAAGTCGCAGCTTTACGCTGTCAGACCGTAGGCCTTGCGCGGTCAGAAGTTCGTGGCCTATACGCGAACTACACATTCGGGATATTACGCGGTCAGCCAAATCCCGCGGTCAGAACGTCTACCGATCAGGATACCTGGGATCTATCTATTCGGTTGTCTATACGACAGGATATTCTAAGTATCCCGAAGATTCCTACACGTGGAAAATCAACCGTCAGGGGGTTAACACGTACAGTTATTCATGAATAACACGTGTTTAACCTGCGTGGAGGTTAAGAGCAGTTTCAAAAACCGTATATAACCGTCCGAGCAACCGATTGATGCAGTTTCCTTCACATGGCACCCTTTCAAGCAGTATAAAAGGATGGCATGAAGTATCAATCGGGGAGAGAAAAAAAAAGTTAGCCAAGTCTACGGCACACCTCATATAGCATTTTTAAGTCTTCTTTAGCTTATTTTTGTACACTTTTATAGGAAAAATCCTTGCCTGTGAGGACTTTTTCTCCCATTTGTAAACATTTTACCACACTTAGTGAAATCTCAACAGGACGTAGGGCTTTTACTCCCACCATCGAGGGCCCGAACCTGTCTAAATTCTCTGTGTTCCTGCTCTCCATTGTTCAGCATACCTTCCCGAAGGGTCATCTTGAAAGGTCTCACTATTACAAATTCTGCATAAGTTCGGCTGAGGACCCCGAGTCCGAATCGTCGACACCCGGGACCCACCAGGGACCATCTACGCACGAAGGGCCGAGGCGGTCCGGAGACCCCACGGGACCCAGGACCCACTGGGGACCTTCTCCGCATGAAGGACCGAGAGCATTAGGGAGGTCCCCTGGGTCCCGTGGCCCGGAGGCCCAGGGAACCACCGGGGACTTTCTCTGCACGAAGGCCCGAGGAGCTCTGGAGACCCCACGAGACCAGTGGCCCGGAGGCCCAGGGACCCACCGGGGATCTTCTCCGCATGAAGGACCGAGGCGCTCCGAAGACCCCGCGGGACCCGGGGGCCAGACGCCCAGGACCCGCCAGGAACCTTCTCCGCACGAAGGACCGAGGGCGCTCGGGAGCTCACTTCGAAGACTACCCGGAGGTATAGGATTTGCCCCAACAGATAATAATGGCACTAATGGACAAAAGATTGATGGGAAAAGAAGGAACATGCAAGACATTTGGAAGAGTCATAGAAGTAGTGCACTTGATTGTTCCAGAACCCACAACTGTTGTGTAGTACCATCGGCTGTTTGAATGCTTTTAGGTACTTCAAATTGTGTGTAGGTTTGAAATGATGATGAGCTCCAGCAACATGCCTAGATGCTCCTGAGTCAACTACCCAATCACTCTGTCCTAGAGGATATGTGGCTGCAAAAGCATGTGTTGAGGTACCTTCGCCCATATGAGCATAGTTTGCAATGTTACCCAAAGGTGTAGATGGTGAGGCACTCGTAGAGGTAGCTCCATCTCCCATCAGCTTCATTCTCCTCATCACCTCCAAAAACTCTCTCTCCTGTGGAGTCACATCACTGGAGTGGGTAGAGCGGGTCTCCTCATTTGCCACTGTGAGGTTGGCTCTGTGGCTCCCTCTACCTCCACGACCTCCTGATCGACCTCCACGGCCTCGACCATGCCCGCCAACTTGTCCCCTCTCCTTCTTGCAGAACCTACTAATGTGGCCTCTCTTACCACAAGTGTAGCATTCCACATCCTGCATGGAGGTTCTGCTAGGCGGCTTTACCTTAGTAGCTGCCAAGGCTGATCGAGCTGCTGGTGAAGTGCTAGGAGATCCTAACATGAGCTTCATCCGACCCTCCTCCTGAGTCATGGAAGCAATAGCCTGCTCAAATGTGGGAAACTCAGGCTGGGACAGTAGCATGGTGCGATGGTGATCAAAGGTATGATCCAGGTTTCTAAGAAACCACATAGTTCTCCTCCTGTTATCAAACGTTTTGTAGCTCGCGAGGTCCTCCTCCCTAGGATCATAGTGGTCAAGATCTGAATACATCCGTTTCAGCTCTGAAGCATACTCGGAGACTGATCTCCCCGCTTGTGAGACTGCACCTATCTCACCATCAATCTGAAAGGCCTTCATCAGATTCCCCCCATCATAGATCTTCTCAATGTCGGACCAAATATCACAAGCTTTCTCCACAACATCCACCATCGGAGCGATGTGAGGTACCATCGATCCCAAAAGCCATGCAGACACTACCGAGTTAGTGGAGTCCCATACTTTCCACTCCATAGATGTTTTATCTTCCGGTGGCTTTACCTCTCCTGTCACATACTCCACTAAATACTTTCCCTTCAAGATCCTAATGACACGACGCGACCAGTTCAAATATGTGCCAATCCCATCCAACTTAATGTCTAAAGACATCAATTCCAACTTCTCAGGCTTTGGAGGAGCAAAGGACGAGGTCCCTCCTTGCCTAAGGAGGGTCATAAACAGCTTCATATCATCCGGGTCCAACTTAGAGACGAGTTTCTTCATTCCATCATCCATCTCACCAAATTCTCTCCCAAAAATAGCAGAAGCTAGCAACACTTCCTCCACAACACACTACTACAGAAATGCTTTTCACTATCGGTTAAAAATCCACTCTACTATCGGTTCTCTTACCGATAGTGATCGGCACGATAGTAGAAACATAGCACACTTCTATCGGTTGAAACCCGTTAGTAAAACATCTACATTCCCAACGTTCACTAATCGCTAACGACTATTTCTTCTATCGGCTCGGATCTAAACCGATAGTATTGTGTAGGTTTTTCTATCGGCTCGGATATAAACCGATAGTATTGTGTAGACACAGTTAGTACTGGAAATTTTATTCTATCGGTTGTTGTATATGAACCGATAGTAATGGAATATTTATTCTATCGGTTGTAGTATATAACCGATAGTACTGTGTAGTTTTTCCTATCGGTTATGTACTCGACACGGTTAGTACTGGAATCTTTCACATATACATACAGCAATACAGAGATACATTGGATCATTCACAAATACACCAATATTCACATATTGAATTTGTTCACAAATACACTAATACAGTAATATACACATGCATTGGACAGATTAAATTTATTCACATATTGATCGAGTTTATTCACAAATACATCAATGAATCTATTCACATATTGAGTTTATTCACAAATACAGCAATCAACACATTCAATATATATTACACAAGTCAGTTACAATCGATCGTTGATAGCCACTTCTTCCATGACATATTGAGCCCAAATTGTTCGCAGCTCCTTCAATTGACCCAACTCATATTGCTCTTTCAACATGGCGCTCTGCATATATGCGTGTATGAACTTAGGATCGTACGTCACATCTAATTAAAGTTCGACTTTGAGTCAGGAAAAATGGTTACCTTATGGAATTGGGCAAAATTTCTCCTGATTAGGTCATACATGAATCTCATGACATAGAAGCCACATTCCCACGATTGTGGCTACTTATGGCACTGGGAAAATTGCATATGCAAAGACAAAAACCCACATTAACTCGAAAGAACTAATTAAGCTTAAATTAAAAGACTCATCATGAGTACTTCCATCCGTATTAATTACCTCATATTCTTTCCAAGAAATTGTTGTGCCCTTCGACGCGTCATGCCTCCCTCCAGCACTAGCATAATTTTTGAAAGCCCTGTATTTAATTTAGCATTGCCGGTTAATATGTTATCATTAATTAGCTAGTTAGAGAAAAATTTAAAATAACTATGTTACTTACGCGTCTATGTGCCATGTGAGGGTGAAAACATGCGCCACCTTGTCGCTCATCGAATCGAGGTAATAGACCTCATTCATCCATGGGCAAATGACAGCTAGGACCCAGTGGCCCCTACATTGCATATATAAGCGAACCGTTTCATACATATGTTAGGCGTAACATACAAGAATGAGTTAAATTAGTAGGAAATGCACTAACCTTTGGTGGTACAGCGCAAGAATGAACTCTCGGTCCTGCTGCGCTAGTAGTGCCCTTGATATGTATTCCTCCGCATGTGCTTGGTCGTGCTCTAGCATCGTGAGGCTTATTTTCTCTGGGTCGAGGAAACCCACCTTGTCACATGCCCTCATCGACGCCAGCCTATACATGCACCTGGATGCAAAGTAGACATTAGTAAGTAGTGCATACAAAGTGATTAGATTTATGAAATAAACTGTGATAACTTCAAACAACAGCAAACTCATAGGACTCCAGTCCGTATGATGGACATATCAAGCTCCCGCCAGTTGAGGAGGTCGAACAAATCCTCGTGGGCCACCGATATGCTCCCGGCCTCACGGTGAAAATGATCTGGCCTGAAGTGAACTAAGAAGTTGATGTGGCGCCTAGACCGGGTCAGGTACCACTCGTGGAGACTTCTGGTTATTTGATCCATATTGCGCAGAAGGTACTCTGACACGAGTGGGGACCCGTTCTTGAATGTACCCGGCTGGCTTTGTTTGGCCTTGCCTTTGGCCTCGCCCTTGCCTTTGGGCGGGGAGTGAGTGTATACCTTCGAAGGTTGGGGTGTGGTGCCGTTGGCCTCATTTGATGGCGAAGGGTTTGAAGCCATCGGAGGAGGCATGGGGGCCGAAGGAGCTCGGTCATTCGTTGTGGCGGGGGTGGTGTCCTCAGGAAGTGAGCTGGTATCCATCGTCCACTTTAAGTACAAACGCATAAGTTAGATTTTGCAAATTGAGTATATTAACTGAGTTGTAAGCTAGAATGGCTAGGATTTACCTCCTGTAGTCTAACACCCTTCTTGGGCCACTGTATGTACGAGCCCAATGCCTCGCCAATTGTTCGCATTTCGTCCATTGGGACGGGCAACGGAAAAGAGCTATAGCTCGGGAGGGCCATGTCCACCTGTACCTTTGCAAATCCAGGCTCCAGAAGTATGCAGTGGATCCGGACATCCTCCCAAAACTGGTATACGACCCCGTTTGCAACCACTACAGGTTTGTCGCCTATGTTGATCAATAGGCTACAGCTCTCCGGCTTCTGCAATTTGCAACAATTATAACAGGTTAGTGAAATAATTCTAACGTAACGGGAGTCGCATCAACCGAACTGCATATATAGCTCAAGAGTTGCAACACCTCGATCAGGTCCACTGGATCCACGTGAACCTTCGAGCCGCAACTACTCGGCCTGGCAGCGTCGACCTCGGCAGCTGGATCTAAACCCTTGGACTGCACAACTCGGCTGAGGCGTTCATACTTCTCGTTCATTTGAGCGAACATGTCCGCGAATTGTGCAGTCACATCTGCCCGTATCTTCTGAGATAGCTCCACTTCCCTTTCCTTCCAGCTGCCAGCCTTCTTCGCCTTTTGCCTGGGCTCCGAGAAGCCTTCCTTCCATGGCACCACACCCCCCACGGTTCGCGTCCGCCCTGGATGCTCCTTGTTCCCTAGAGCCCGGGTAAGGATGTCGTTCTCCCTATGGGGAGTGAACAATCCCTCGGTCGCCTCCTTCGAGCAAGAGATCTGTTACATTCAAAGCTCTCCATTGTGAGGAAGAAATATATACAAACTTGTGCGCACACTAGTGATCATAGTTTTTTCTACCACACTCTATGATTCCAACCAGGAAATTAGCCAACTTACGAGTCACTGCACGACCTCGACGTCCCTGGGGTTTGGGAACTCCACAGTCCCCGTGGCCGACACGGTCCCTCTGGCCAGCCACCAGTGTTTGCATCGCGGATCGCGGATCTCGGAGAGTGGTAGGTCAGGGGAGTCGACGAAATTCGACACCTCGTCTTCAGCCTTCTTCCACTGCTCCTCCTTCCCCGCATAGCCGCCAGAACCGAGCCGGTGTGGGTGGTCGTTCCTCCTCCAGATTGCCTTGTTCTTCTCGCTGAGAGCCTTCGTACCAGAAACAAGAAAATTAATGCACCGTTGCTTACTGCATACAATGGTGTAACCAAGCAAAGGAACCATACATATCTTGAACTCAGGAGTCCCCTTCTGTTGGGTGAATTGCTCCCATACCTCCTCCGTTATGAAGGGGTACTTCTCGCATGGAGATTTTCCTTTAGCGAGGAAGGTACTGATGAGGATGCTCTTGAAGGTTTTCCACGTGTTGTTCATGTCCTTCAAGCAAGCTATCTTGGGACCATCGTCGGGGATGTTCCACTTGGCCTGTTTCAAATGGTGCATATAAGCAGGACTTACCTAATCTCTGGGATAAACCAAGGGAATGTGATTACTCAAGAGTTCAGTGATTTTGATTAATTTTAACTTCACTTCCACCCACAGCCTATCCCTCTTGTCGGCCTTAACGTCCTTCCAGCTCTGGACGGTGATCTTCAACCTTTCCTTCGCCAACAAGCCAACATAGGCAGCATAGTGGCCGGCGTTCTTCCCGATCGGTCTCCCGAACTGGTTGAACTCACATGAAAGATCCGCGTGTTTGGCCAAACGGCCCAACATCGTCGCGCCTCGCGCCTTCCTCTTGCGCTGGGACGAGGCAGCGCCATCTACGTTCGCCCTAGCCGAATCACTACTATCAGCCGAGGAAGATGCCGACATGGCTTTACCTAAAATTCCATGAACAGACCATCAATTGATATGAAAAAAGGTACATGACAAAGTTCATAACTAAAATGGAATGACAATGATGAACCACCTCTTTTTGTTAAAATGTCAAATTTTCATTCAAAAGGCCAAAAATCATAAATTCCTATCAACATGGTCTTCAAAATAGATTTAAAGTGGATTTGTAAACTCAATTTGCAAAGAGTTGTCGAACTGATACCTTCTTGCTTAACATAAAGGTCATTCAATAACTCTTGATTGTAAAATTAATCCTATTTGGAAAATTTCATCAGAAAAATATATTTCATGCAATGAAAATCATTTCTTTAAATTTTCATTTCAAATGTATTTGATTTGAGCAATAGTTGATTCTTTTCACAAATGAAATATGAACTCTGCAAAATTTAGACTTTTCAATGTACTATCGGTTGACAATAACAAACCAATATGACATACTCTATTTCCTATCAGTTTTCCAAGTAAAACCGATTGTACTCAAGTTTGTATTCAGGAAAATTTATAAGATTAGCAGTGCAAACTATGCTAGTCTTTCTGCAGGAACATAAAGTCTGTTAAAATTTAAATGAACCAAAATTTCAGATGAAAATTAGAAAATGGGAAGTAATTAACAGAAAATTCAGATTAGCAGTGCAAACTATGACATACTCTATTTCCTATCGGTTTTCCAAGTAAAACCGATAGTATTCAAGTTTGTATTCAGGAAAATATATAAGATTAGCAGTGCAAACTATACTAGTCTCTCTGCAGGAACATAAAGTCTGTTAAAATTTAAATGAACCAAAATTTCAGATGAAAATTAGAAAATGGGAAATAATTAACAGAAAATTCAGTTTATGGTATTTACTATCGGTTCTAAATAAGAAACCGATAGTGGACTACACTGTATGACAAATTGCTAGTGATTTTCATCAAGTCTGTAATTCCCATAGCTATCAAGTTTGTAGTTCATGAATTTTACTCTAGTTTTATATTTGTAATCCATTGAACCACATATGAACCATTGCATATAAATTTAAGCAATTGACGCGAGCGGTTTGGTCAAGAACACTTACAGTCGTTCGTGGAGTGGCCGGAGGCGGTGGCGCGATGCAATGGCCGGAGGCAGTGGAGAACCTGATTGCGATCAGCAATGGTGGAGCAGAGGAGCGAAGAAGCGAACGTCGGGGAAGCTAGGTTTTTCCGCGCGTGAGTATTTGGAATGTGATCAGTTGCATTGGAGGGAAAATCGTGCGAGGTTATATGAGTATTTGGAATGTGATCAGTATTTTGCACTTGTAATGACACCTGAAACCCCATGCAAATGACTTCCAATAATTTTGAAACAAATTAACAGTAAAGACCAATCATGGAATGAAAATTTGCAGTTTTCATATTGATTTGTGAAAATAATCAATTATTGCTCAAATCTAGTATATACTCCAATTGAAATGAAAATTTGCATAAATGATTCTCAATGCATCATGTATGTTTTCCCAAAGAATTTTTGAAAAATGATTTGAAGAATTCTTCGATTAAAGATCCAAGTAATATACGTCACTTACATATTGCAAATTAGTCAAGAATGATTGTCCACCCATAATCCTTCTTCGTGGTCGTCTCGCAGGTAACTTGTTTCGTCAATATCTTTGGTAGGGACAGATTGAAGAATTCCATCTAAAAATGGAGGTAGTTCATCGAACTGATCATACTCTTCTTCATCCACAACGTCTTCGACCCCAACAATACGTCTCTTACTATGAAAGACAACGTACACTTTGGGTTGGCCGGGTCAACGATGTAGAACACCTGTGTGGCTTGCTCAGCAAGTATAAATGGATCATCTTGGTGTGTGACTCTACTGAGATCGACGAGAGTAAACCCATAATTATCGACTTTAACACCTCGAGGGATTTCGACCCATTGGCATCGAAACAGAGGAATCTTAAGTAATACATAATCAAGCTCCCATATTTCCTCAATAACACCGTAATATGAGTCGAGTGCCCTTACTGCCCTGGCATCCTCCGAAATAGCAAGTAGTGTCACTCCACTACATTACATAGTACTCTTCTCGTCCTGAGTTCTTGTGTAAAATGAATAGCCGTTGATGTCATACCCCTGCCAAGTCCCTACAGTAAATCTAGGCCCTCTGGCCAACCATGTAACAACTTCATTTACGTCGCCCTCAGAAGCTTGCAGGACTCTATTTTCGATCCACCCAGCAAACCTCCTATTATGTTCTCTGGTGACCCAAATCTCTGGCTTCGAGGGATTCTGTTTCCGTAACATTTCCTTGTGCTCGTGTATGTATGGCTCCACCCCCGTCATGTGCTGTAAGTCCCAAAAATGGGCTTTTTCAAACAGATCACTAGAGGGGACGACTGCTTTAAATCCAATCGTTCCAATGCCCTGAAGCCTGCCCTCATGCCGGGACGTAGGAACGCCAATTGGGTCAACCCCGGCCATATAGTTGGTGCAAAATTTGATCACCTCCTCGGCGGCATAACCTTCAATGATACTGCCATCAGGCCGATGTCGATTCCTTACATATCCCTTCAAGATACCCATAAATCTCTCAAATGGATACATGTAGCGCAGGAACACGGGTCCACAAAACTTAATTTCTCTGACAAGGTGAACAATTAGATAGACCATAACATCAAAAAAAGATGGAGGAAAATACATCTCCAGCTGACAAAGAGTTGTAGTCACATCGCGTTCCAAATCGTCCAGTCTATCCAGATCAGTTACCTGCAAGGACACAGTTGCAGCAAATATTCAGATCCAAAAAATCTGACAAGTTCCACGAATGGAGCTAATTAACTTGCTAGGAGTACACGCTTACGTACCTTGCCAGATATTGTGTTGAAGAAATAACAAAGCTTTGTAATTGTCTCTCTGACTTTGATAGCAATGGGAAGCATTTGTGATAGCAATGGGAGAATGCCTCTGATAGCAATGGGAAGCATTTGTGACATCAGTACATAACAATCATGGGACTTCATACCAACCAGTTTCAAGTCTTTCATGGACACAAGTTTTTTCAAGTTCGCAGAATACCCGCATGGAACTTTGACACCATGTAGGCACTGACAGAGTTATGTTTTTTCTCTTTTTGACAAAGTATAGCAGGTCGAGGGGAGGTATGTCCGCTTTCCCTTCTCCAACGGTGCAAGCTCAGTCCTTATGCCCATGTCGAGCATGTCACGGCGAACGTTGATGCCATCTTTCGTCTTTCCTGGAATGTTCAACAACAAACCAATCAAACTGTCACAAACATTTTTCTCTACGTGCATGACATCAATGCAATGTCGAACTTGTAAGTGCTCCCAATATGGCAGATCCCAAAGAATCGATCTCTTCTTCCAAACATTTTTTCCTGGAGGTTTAGAACATTTACCGAACTCAACTTTGATGTCCTTCACGCGCAAGTAAAGCTCCTTACCAGTCACAAACACTGGGGCTGATCCTTTCTCAGGCTTCCCATTGAATGTCTTCCTCTTCTTACGGTAGGCGTGATGCATCGGAAGGAATCTGCGGTGACCCATGTACACTGTTTTTCTGCAGTTCGATAACCACATGCTTTCAGTTTCATCCAGGCAAATAGGACAAGCCTTGCCTCCTTTCGTTCTATACCTCGACAAATTTTCATAGGCCGGGAAATCATTCATGGTGCAAAATATCATGGCCCGCAACATGAAATTCTCTCGCTTATGTGCATCCCACACCCGCACCCCTTCGCTCCACAATTTATGTAAGTCCTCGACTAACGGTGATAGAAACACGTCAATATCATTCCAGGGTTGTCTGGGTCCTGAAATTAGTAACGACATCATGATGTACTTGCGCTTCATACATAACCAAGGAGGAAGATTGTAGATGCATAAAAGAACTGGCCAAGTGCTATGTCGATTGCTCATATTTCCGTGTGGATTCGTACCATCCGTACTCAACCCAAACCTTATATTCCTCACTTCGCCGCCAAACTCACCGAATGTTCTATTAATGTTTCTCCATTGAATAGAATCAGCTGGATGTGTTAGTTTTCCGTCTTGTTTCCGACCTTCAACATGCCAACACAAGTACTTCGCATCTTTCGGATTTGCAAACAGCCGTTTCAATCTAGGAATCACAGGCAAATGCCACACAATTTTGGCCGGAGGCCCTTTCTTTACCTCATCACATCCATTGTGATAAATTCTGTCCCCATGCTTATACCGCGATGCCCCGCATCTTGGAAAAACATGCAAATCCTCGTACTCGTTACGGTACAGAACACAATCATTTGGGCATGCATGTATTCTTTCGATTTCCATTCCCAACGGACACAATAGTTTTTTGGCCTGGTAAACCGATCTTGGTAACTCATTTCCCTCTGGAAGCATGTCCGCTAACAGATCTAATAGCGCCGTGAAACTCTTATCGCTCCAACCGTTGCTTGCCTTCAAGTTATATAATCTCAACTCATAAGACAACTTTGTAAATTTTGCACATCCGGGGAACAAAGGCTTCTCAGAATCAACAATTAATTTCTCAAATTTAGCTAAATCGTTTTCACTGTAATCTTCTTCTACATCACGTAACATTTCATCTAAATTGTCGTCATCTACATGGACTTTCGAATGAACATTACCAATGTTCTGATCATGATCATCCTTACTGCAATCCACTTCCGGGTGCTGCTGAGTGGTAGCGGTGCTCGTTTCCTCAAGATCTTCACCATGCCATATCCAACGGGTATAGCATGCGTTAAAACCACGACGAATCAAATGACTCCTAATCTGATCAGAGTTGCCGAACCTTTTTAAGTTCATACAATCTATACAAGGACAATGCATATCTTTCTCTCCCTTCTTCGCCTTTTCTTGCTCAGCAAATTTAATAAACCCATTCACACCCTCCAAATACTCAACAGTAGTACGTTTTATTCCATACATCCAATATTCTCGGTCCATCTACAATTATTTCACAAAATTGACAAATTGAAATAAATAATTAATGACTCAGGGCATGCATATATGCATGAAACATAATTAGCTAGGCCATATGTGTGTACAGCTACTTAATTACATTAAATGGATTTGTATATATGAAACCCTAATTAACTTGATGCATTAATTGGAAGAGCCAGCTAGCTAGCTGCTTAACTTCAGCAAGCTATAGCTAGCTAGCCAACCTAGCCTTCTAGCTAGTTTGGAGCTACATGTATCCAGTTTAATGAATTGCAAGTAGAGAGAGAGGGAGAGTCTGAAAGAGTGATCGAGAGAGAGAGAGAGGTGATGAGAAGATGACAATACCGAGGGGGATGGAATTATGATCAACCTCTCAGCTAGCTTCTCCAGATCACTCTAACTTGGAGTGTGGATGCACATACGGTAGAAATGATTCCAACATGCAGAGCACAGAGCAGGGGTCGACCTAATTAAGTTGTACAATTTTACTATCGGTTCAAAAACACAAACTGATAGTAAAATAAGGTCCTCACTGTCATAACAATTAGTTTATATGACGTCATTTTACTATCGGTTTGTTTTATATAACCGATAGTAAACTTTACTCTATTATATCAGTTAGTACAGTAAGAACCAATAGTAAAAAGTCAGTAATTTCACTATCAGTTACGCGAGAAAAACCGATAGTACTATTTAATATATTATATCGGTTGGTACAGTACGAACCGATAGTATAAAGTGCGTAATTTTACTATTAGTTACGAATGAAAAACCGATTGTGCTATTTCATATATTATATCGGTTGGTACAGTACGAACCGATAGTATAAAGTGCGTAATTTTACTATCAGTTACGAATGGAAAACCGATAGTACTATTTCATATATTATATCGGTTTGTACAATAATGACCGATAGTAAAAAAGTTTGCATCTCACTAATGGTGTACCAGTGTCTAACCAATAGTAAAAAGCCTCTTCTCTGCCGCTGTCGTCCTATTCTATCGGATTTTTCCCAGATTGCTTATAACCGTTAGAAGATATGGGTTAGTGGAATGCATTTCTGTAGTAGTGGTTGACTGTCGCTAAAATCGTGCCGCACCGTGAACGATGGCAAACTGAAACTGTAGAACTCCGAAAGCCCGCTCAACATCTTTTCTTGCTCCTTCTTGGTATTGCGCAAACAACCGATCTTTCATCGTCTGTGGGAGCAGTATCGTCTTCACAAAGACAGCCCACTCCGCGTATATACCATCGGCGAGATAATACCCCATGTTGTACTGTCAGCCATTGACAGAGTACTGAACATGAGGAGCCTGTCCTTTCAACACATCAGTAAATAAGGGCGATTGGTTTAGCACATTAATGTCGTTGTTGGAGCCTGCAACACCAAGAAAAAGTATGCCATATCCAAAGATCATACAAAGCTACCGCTTCAAGTATAATCGTTGGGACTCCATAATCTCCACGAGTGAATTGACCTTTCCATGCTACGGGGCAATTTCTCTATTCCCAGTGCATGCAAACAATACTTCCCAGCATACCCGGAAAGCCACGGGACTCTCCTTGTTGCAATAGGCAGTGGATATCCTTGACGGTGGGGCTGCAAAGATATTGGTCGCAAAATATATTGATGACACCTTGTACGAAGTGCTCCAAGCATTAAATCGTCGTGGACTCCCCAATCCGTACGTACTCATCGACGGCATCGGCGGGGCCACCGTACATGAGCATACGCATTGCTGCGGTGCACTTCTGTAAAAGGGAGAGTCCACGGCGATTAGTGGCATCCCTTCTTTTGGTGAAGTAGGGGGACCACCCACCTAGAGCTTCAACAATGTGGAGAAAGAGGGGTCTCGCCATCCGAAAACGCCGGCGGAAGATACTATCGAGGTAGACGGAATATTCGGAGAAGTAGTCCATGATGAACCGTTGATGCCCCTCTTCGCGGTCTCTCTCAACATATCTCCTATTATTGCTTCGGCGGCATCCGCGGGATGATGAAGCATCGAGTCGGGCATAAAGACCAGCAATGATACGATCTTCCTTCTCCTCCTTCTCTATGAATTTCACTAAGAAATCTTCAATTTGGTTCATGGCATCCTTCTCGGAGCTATGTGTGCCCGAACTAGAGCTAGAAGACATTTTGTGAGTGGCTACTGAAATTGAGTTTCTCAAGGGCTGCGCCGTTTCAGAAGATAGTTGGATTGTGAAGAGAAACTTTGTGGAGGGGGTGAACATATAGACAAAGAGTCCAACGGCTAGTTTGCAACAGCTAGTTTGCAACGGCTATTTTCCAACAGCTATATTCCAACGGTTATATTCCAACGGCAATTTTCCAACATCTACTTTTCAGCGGCTAGTTTCCATAGTTGGATACCAAAATAAAAATAAATAGAGAATCATATATAGATTAATAATGGAGGATACATGGTTGGCTACAAGAGATAATTCAAAAACAAAATAACTAATCATCGGCAGCATTAAGTTTCTCTCTCAGAATCTTCATCCCTGCATCGTATTCCATTTTTTGTGCATCGTCGAAGATGGATTTTTTGAGACTCATCATTTTCCAGTACGCCTTATACAAGGCGGACTTTTCCTCCGACTTCGCCACGTCGCACAAGTTATCCGACATACGGACTACGTCCTTCCTCTTGTCGGCCCGGTCAGGTTGATTTTGGATGAAGGCATCAAGATCTGCTCTCATTGCCGCCATAGAATCCTGCGAGCCATCAACCTTTTCCTTACCTTTGCACCTCGCCTTAGGAGCATCTCGTCCTTTCGACCGTGTCTCCGCTAGTGGCACGTCATCGTTGTTAGACGATGACGTGTAGGTGCCCGACTCTGACAATCTGTATCTTTTGTTGGGAGCATCAACATAAGCTACAGACCACTTAGGTTGATCGCGAACCACCATCCACCAATGATCCAAGACGAACGGATGACTCATCTCCGTCTTGTACATCTCACGGGCCTGCGCCATGAGTTGGTCGTCGGAATGACTGCTGGCATAGACTTCATTCAGTCGGAGCCAAACACCATTGAATTGGACCACCTTTTTGTTGGTTTGTTGCCAGTGGTCCTTACAATGTTTGGTCTCCCTTCTCCTACTTGTTGGCACCGTTTCGTTGTATGCCGCTGCTACGTTGGCCCAGTACATGTCGCACTTCCTATTGTTTCCATCAATAGGATTGAGCGAATTGTTCAGCCAAGAGCTAATCTGCATGTAGTAAAAAAATTGAATATCGAGGTCGAGCGTAAATATATTTCCCTCATAGTACTCCTGTACGAAAATCAAATTATTACCAGTTTTACGTCGTCATCGGTGGACCACGATAACTGCTTCATCTTTTGGCCAGCGTCCACAATAGCATTGGTGTTGGTGTCATCGATGACAACTCGGGCCGCCAGATCGGCTGGAGCAGAGTTTGGAGTGCCATTGTCGGAGACAGACACAAAGTGCCGTTGAGGTGGGGAAAACTGTGGACAGGTCAGCGGCATACTGACAAAATGAAAATTTTGGCTATATTGTGGAGGCGGAGGAATTGCGTGGCCATGTGGTGGATAGGGACGAAAATTTTGACTATACTGTGGGTACGGATGGTAAGTTGGTGGATATGGCTGGTAGTTAGGGGGATACGGTGGTTGAGAAAAACTATCCCGCTGTTGGTTGTTTGCACTTTCGGTGTTTTCAGCGAGAGAATGGGATGAACCAAGCCAATTAACGAACCCACTCGGTGGATTAGAATCCATATTGAATTTTTAAAAAAATTTGCAAGAATTTTGGAAGAATTTGGAATGGGTTTTGTTGTAGATGGATGGATATTTTTGTGTGAAAATGGCTCAAAACATGCCCTTTTTATAGGAGAGGGCGGCCAAAATTTTCTGTGATTTTGGAATTTTTTTGGAATTTTTTGCTATTTTTGGGGAGTTTTTAAGCCCAAAAAACATTAAAAAAAGCATTAATCGCTATTAATCCAACAGACACTTTTGTGACACTGACAGGTGGGCCACGGACAAAAAATCATCCAATGGTCGTTTTTATGCTTTCCCGTGGCTTACATGTGGGCCAACAGAAGCTGGACCCCACATGTCATTCTCTTTGGGCCATTAAATCTCCCGTGCGAAACACAATTCATAGTTTAAACGTCATCCAACCGGTTTTTAGCTCTTAATTCAATGGCATGCGGGCCCTAAAATGCTTGGACCCACGGTCAGCGAGTGGAGCGCACCGTGGGCGTGTGGATGTACTCAACGAGGCAACGCACTCACGCGGTTTGTGAGTACGGTGGGCCCCACAGCCTCAAAATCTATGCCACGCCACTTCAATATACTATGTGCAACTGACATGTGGGGCCATAAATTATGGGACCCAACTGTCGGCGTGTTGGGTCGATTTTTTCGTGGTGCGCGTGTGACCTGACACGGGCACGAGGCTCGCTGCGGTGGGGCCCACGCCATTTATGTCGTTTATGCTGGCACCTAGCACACATTCTATGACATGTGGGCCTTTTAATTTTCGAGACCCACCTGTCAGGTTAATTATTTTGCGAGTACGTTCGGCCGATCATTTTCTTGGTGGGGCCCACAAACCACGTCTGCTCGCGTCTCCTTCCCCTCCAACGGCGACACCGCGCTCGCCGCGAGCTCACCTCCCGCTCGCCCTCCACCCGTAGCACACGGCCGTCCCATGCATCACGCCGAGCAAACGGCGAGCAGTCCTCCACCACCGTCGACGCGAGGCAGGCCTAACGTCCCTGTTGGAGTCCGCCTTAGGCTGCAGGTGGGCATCGTACCCCCCTCCTCTTGCAGACGAATCACTTGGTATTACTCCTATGGGTCCCTTTGGAACATTCTTTTAGCTCCAAGGATAAGAGAAAAAAAAATTCTAGAAGAGATCCAATATAGTTTTTGTATTTGTCATGGTATTACGAACACCTCGGCAGGTTTTAGGACGTGTGTAATGTAGGATCAAGGATGCCGACTAGAGGGGGGGTGAATAGGAGGCTTTTAAAACTTTAAAAATTAAAAAAAATAATTGCAAATCAAGAACAAATAATATAAGCAAGAAGAGAAGAGAACGAACACAGCAATTTTTACCGAGGTATCGGAGACTCGCCCAGTCTCCACTAATCCTCGTTGAAGCACTCAAGTTACTTGAGTTTTGCCTCAATACTCACGAAGAGTATTATCAACTAAAGGTTGCTCCTTGTCCACTCCGGAAAGGCGAGCACCGATGCCTTGTACAAACTTGCCGAGCCTCTCCGACAATCTCCGAACTGGAGAGGTCAATGGCCACACCTCCGAACCGTCTAGGTGAGGGCGCTCACCAAGAGTAATAGGCAGCGTGGTCTTCTCTAGACCTCCAAACACGCACCGAGAAACTAAGAGAATGCAAATGCAAATGAACTGAAACTCTCGGTGGATCCGAAAACACTCGACTTGATCAACAGATCAATATTTTGTGTAGAAAACTAAAGCTCAAGAGTGTATAAGAGAATGCTGCTGCTTGTTGTGTAAAACTCATGCCCAAAGCCCCTATTTATAGCCTCAAGAACCAAATGAACCGTTGGAGCTAGGGCTGAAATCAGCAACACAAACTGACAGTCAGTTTGCCTAACTGACAGTCAGTTTCGTGTACAACGGCCGACAAAATTTACGGATAAAAATTTGCTGGTAGTTTGTAGTCGTTTATGGAAACTTGAAACCCACAACTAACAGTCAGTTATGCAAACTGACAATCAGTTCGACCAAAGACTCAACCAAAATAGATAGAAACTCAGAGGAAAACCACTGTGGTCGAAACCCCAACTGACAGTCAGTATGAACAAACTGACAGTCAGTTTAGTACAAAAATTTTGAGCCAAAAATACACCATCTCTGGACAATTGTCAGTTAATACAAACTGACATTTAAACTGACAGTCAGTTATGCAAATTGACAGTCAGCATGAACAAAAACAGTAATAACTTTAAATCCAGAAATCCAAAAGAGGTTTTTAATAGCTCGTTTGAAAGATAATTTTAAGGGCTACATTTTTGTCAATAGAAGAAAAAACCAGATCTGTCTAGATCTTTCTAGAAATTTGAAAAACTCTTCTACTATCAAAAACTAAACTGAAAAACCAAATCTTTCAAACCAAATTTAAATCAAATCCAACCAAATAGATGCAATGCAATGACCTAAGTTTCTCGGTTTATGTTGGAGATAAAACAAGGACTTTCATCACCCCTCTTTATAGTACGGTTAAAAACTAAAAACAATTTTCCTAAACCGATCTATCTCCGAACTCCGAGATCGGAAGAAAATGAAATCACAGATTACCTTAGGTCCTTTGCATCTTCACATTTACGTCTTGTTCTCTGCTCTTCTGCACCTTGTGCTTCACTTCATGTCGGGTTCATCTTGATCATCTCGTATTTCTTCCCAAACAAACTCTGTTTCAAAAATCTCAGAAGCACAGTTAGTCTAAAACACTTTGTTTTCATTAAGCATCAAAATTAGGGTTAGGCATGAAGGCCTAGATTTAACATGTAACACGTGTACAGCGATGAGAGCAGACCGTGTGACGGGTCACCTCCCGTCGGGCAATCACGGAAAGTTTATATAGATTCGGGTCTCAGTGGGGACCTTAGTCCTGTCGGCACGCCCCGGAAGTAAGTCCCAAGGGAGATTCTCTCGTGGGGAGAGCTCTCCAGAGGAGTGCCATTCGCTTTTAGTGTGTGCAAAAGGAATTGGAGTTAGTTCTTTACAAGAGAAATACAAGGGGTATATATAGACCCCAAAAATACAAAAATACTAAAGTGCCCTAGCTGCGACCGTCAGATCGAAGGGTACCATTGCCCTTTCACGGGTCGAGCAGTTTGGATACTTGACATGTGTCTTCTTCAATTCTCGAGGCATCCCAGGGCACGCAGGTCCAAGAGGCCGGTGACCCACTACAGGCACGACTCGGGTCCCCGGGTACGGGCATGGTGACATGGGCTCGGATGCGGGGCATCCCGGGCAACTTGGGGCGAGGAAACCCGTGTCCCTCTACGGTCATGACTCGGGCTTCCGGGCCCAAGCACGATGACACGGACCCGCACGCTGGAGCGTCCCAGGGCACTCGGGCAAGGAGACCCGTGCCCCTCTACGGGCACGACTCGCGCCCCCGGGCTCGGGCACGCGGGGGTGTCCCGAACCACTTGGGGCGAGGAGAACCCTGCCTCTCTAAGGACACAACTTGGGCCCCCAAGCCTAGGCACGGTGACACAGACCCAGACGCGGGGCCTCCCGAGCCACTCAAGGCGAGCAAAACTATGCCCCTATACAGGCATGGGCACGGTAACACAGACCCGGACGCGGGGGCGTCCCGGGCCACTCGGGGCGAGGAGACCAGTGCCCCTCTACGGGTACGACTCGATCCCCCGGGCACAGGCATGGTGACACAGACCTGGACGAGGGGACCTCCCGGGCCACTCAGGGTGAGGAGACCCCTGCCACTCTAAGGGCACGACTCGAGCCCCTGGTCGCCGACACGGTGACATGGACCCGGATGCAGGGGCGTCCCGGGCCACTCGGGCCAAGGAGACCCGTGCCCCTCTGCGGACACGACTCGGGCCCCCGGGTGCAGGCACGGTGACACGAACCCGAGCGCGGGGGCGTCTTGGGGCACTCGGGACGAGGAGACCCGTGCCCAACGTGGGGGGCGTCTCGGGCCACTCGGGGCGAGAAGAGCTGTGCCCCTCTACGGGCAAAACTCGCGGCCCCGAGAACTGGCACGATGACACGGACTCTAACGCGGGGCGTCCCAGGCCACTCCGGGCTAGGAGACCCGTGCCCCTCTATGGGCACCACTCGGGCCCCCGGGAGTGGGTATGGTGACACGGACCCGGATGTGGGGCCGTCCCGGGCCACTCGGGGCGAGAAGACCCGTACCCCTCTACAGGCACGACTCGGACCCCCGGGCGTGGGAACGGTGACACGAAGTCGAACATGGGGGCTTCTCGGGCTACTTGGGGCGAGGAGACTTGTGCCCCTCTACAGGCATGACTCAGACCCCCGGCTGCCGGCACAGAGAGACGGACTCGAACGTAGGGGCGTCCCGGGTCACTCGGGGTAAGGAGACCCACCTCCCTCTACAAGCATGACTCGAGGCTCCGCGCCCGGGCACGATGACACGAACCCAGATGCGGGGGCGTCCTGGGGCACTCGGGGCGAGGAGACCCCTGTCCCTCTGCGGGCACGACTCGCGCCCCCGAGCACGAGCATAGTGACATGGACCCGGACGCGGGGGTGTCCCAGACCACTTGGGGCAAGGAGACCCATGCCCCTCTATGGGCACAACTCTGTCCCCCGGACGCGGGCACGGTGACAGGGACCCAGAAGCGGAGGCGTCGCGGGCCACTTGGGGCGAGGAAACCAGTGCCCCGCTACAGGCACGACTCGAGCCCCCGAGCCCAGGCACGGTGACACGAACCCGAACGCGGGGGCGTCCTGGGGCACTTGGGCCCAAAGGATCCGCGGCTCTTTCGTGACCATCCGGATATTCCCCCCCCCCCCCCCCCAGTATTAATTATCCAACTTGACCTCAAAAAACTTCGCTAGAAATAGTCCAAAAACTATTCTTGTCAATAGGCTCTTAGATGAGTCCCTAACCTCAAACCTAGTCTGGCCAAATCCGCTCAAACTCAAGTGAGCCCGAATGTGCTCAAAGACAATAAATTATAAGCTAAGAAGAAGAAGATATTAATTTATATATTTGAAGTTCATAAAGAAAATTGTTGTGGGGAAACAACCAAATCTTGAAGTGATTCTTCGGAAACAAGCCTGTCCTCTCCGGGTGGTTCCCTGGGTAGAGATCCTGCCCTCCCCAGTGATTTCCCTGGTATGAGCCCTGCCCTCTCCAGGTGGTTCCTTGGGTAGAGGCCCTGCCCTCTCCGGTGGTTTCTCGATTTGGGTCTTGCCCTCTCAGGGTGATTCTCTGGGTAGAGTTCCTGTCCCCTCCAGTGGTTCCCCAATTTGGGTCTTTCCCTCTCAGGGTGGTTCCCCGGGTAGAGGCCCTGTCCCCTCCAGTGGTTCCCCGGTTTGGGTTTTTCCCTCTTGGGGCTATCCCCAGGTAGAGGCCCCGCCTACCCCGGTGGTTATCCCAATCCATGCCTTATCCTCTCTAAGCAGCTTCCTGGATAAGGACATAGCGACCCCCAGGAGCTGATGTCTCTAGGTATCTCGAGAGCTGAAGCAGACACATGTCCAAGATCTACACACCCAGCTCTGCAAAAGGACTATCACACCCTCGATCCGACGGTCAAAATTAGGGTAGCATAGTAATTTACGTCTTTTGGATTTTGGTTTCTATATATACTCCTTGTACCCCCACTCTTGTAACACACTCTCATTTTTATATCCAATACACACTAAGTCAATACGCGCGTCTAAGAACTCCCTCCCTGCGAGGTAGCCTCCTCAGCCTACTTACGTCGAGGTGAAAGGGATCTAGGATATCGACTAGAGGGGGGTGAATAGGCGATTTTAACAAATTAACAATTAATCAAACAATTAATAGTAAATGAGAGCAAATAACTATCACAAGATGAACAATGAACAATTTTAACACAAGGATATATCCCGTGGTCTCGGTGATTTGCCGATCACCCCTAATCCACGTTGAGGCAAACTCAAATCTCTAAACGCTCCTCTATCTAGTCAACCTTCTCTCAAGAAGTGACCTAGATCTTGAGCCGGATTAGTGTGATGAGTTATCCAAACCTCGATTTCACTAAGGATGCACTTTACCGCTCCGGCAAGGCGTGCTCAACCCTTTCACAAGACGTTTTGAGGCTTCTTCACAATCTTCCTTGAAGAGCTCTCCAAAACCTTCTCTCGAGCCGTCTAGGAGCCGGCAAACTCCGAGAGTAACAAGCCGGTGATGATCACTTAACCTTCTTCTAGTGCCACAAAATTGATTTAGTGATCTAAATGCAATGCACTAGAAGATCTCAAATGCATACTCTCACAAATTCGAGAATTAGAACCCTAGAGTGTATGAAACTTGCTTAAACTCTCAAGGATGATGACAATGTTCAAATTATGCCGAAAAAAAGTTATGAACAGGGCCGAGCATGGGAGTATATATACCCCCCACAATAAATATAGCCGTTACAGGCCGTTGGGAGAAAAAGATCACTTGGCGGTCAGACCGCAGGTATAAGCCCGGTCAGACCGCCGCTATTGCAACGGCATTAATCAGGCACAATAAATGCTCACCTGCGCTTGTCAGGCACACTCACGGTCAGACCGGAGCCAATTTCAGTCAGACCGTGAAACTGTCCAGAGACGACATAGTTTTTGGACACTTTATACGGTCAGGCCGATAATTACGGACAGACCGGCCAGACGGTCAGACCGTAGTTCAAAACACGGTCAGACCGATTTCTCGGTCAGACCGGTCTAACAAACGGTCAGACCGTCATAACACAATACATCAGAAAGATAGGACATGAAGTACCAGGAGACTGACCTAGGTTTTTACCTACGGACAGACCGACCTTTTAAATGTATACACTAGACTTTGACATAACGTCGGTCAGTCCGAAACCCTATTCGGTCAGTCCGTCTATTCGGTCAGACCAGTCTAACAAACGGTCAGACCGACTGAGACAGAGTTTGGCAGAAATGAGTTGAAACAAGCTTTTTCAAAGAATATGACCTTCTAGTATGCAATGAAAGTTGATTTTATGATTTGTGGCACATGGATGAAGTATTTTTTTGATACACCACATGCTCCTCTTAATAGTACGGCGACTATCCAAAAATCCGGTCAAAATTCTTCTCTAATCACCTTAGACCGGTAAAATGGAAAAACAAGCTATTTCGTACCGTTGCATCTTTGATCAATGTCCTTTTTCCATCATGAGGCTCTTTCTTTGCCTTTTATTAACCTGTCTTTTGAGTTTCTTCTTGACACAACTTAGCAGGTATCGTTAATATAGCATTTGTAATTGTCATTAATTATTAAAATACTCTTTAGGGACCTAGAAACTACACGAGGGCACGTCGACATGAGTAAGATTCCCACTGGAACCTGGACCTATATAAATCCTTCAGGTTACTCTCTTTTATTGCGCAACGCAGGGTGACTCATCTCAAAGTTAGCTCACGTCACCATACATGTGTTCCACGTCTGAAAATCTGTCGTGGGGTTCGTAACACCACAACAATAATTTTGCAAAATTTTTTAAGACTAATTAACGAGAGCAAAGAATAAGATGAATATGCATGGTTAGAGCCGTATGACATGGCCCTAGAAAATTTCTGACAAAGTGACAACATTGGGACACGTTTTCTCCAGCGTCACCTCATTCAGCTGAAATTAAAGAATAGTTCATAGTGACAACCTAGCGAATTTCTATACCCAACACTTAACAAAAGACTATAACCTACCATATTCTCACTGTTAACATAGCACAACATTATGTTAAAAAAACTGATGTAGTATGGTTGTCAATTTAGAATGTCATGTCTATGTCATTAATTTTCTATTTGTTAACTAAGGATGGGTCTAAGTTGAACAGTCAAAAATATTTTGGGATCCAAAATATTAAATTTCAAATATAAGAACTAAATCACGTGCTTACGCATGTTTAAAGACTAAAACACAATTTAGTCAATTGTGTATTGTATTAATCGTCTGAAACTCCGAATGGGGACTTTTGAGACTTTGAGACTATCACCAACTTTATGCCATTCTTTACGCCAAACATAGTACGTATTCTGTAAGAAAATCGCCCAGACGACTTGCTAAACTTATGTTGGACTGTCTCTCAAACCAATCTATCCTGTTTGGACACAGTTTTTTTATGAGTTTCTAAAGAATAGGGTTCAGGAAAACTGTATAACAAAAACTGTAGAAACCCATGATTTTCTGTATAATATAGTATTTTCAATATAGTATTTTTATGGTTTTGAAAACAACTAGAATGACTAGATTTTTCCCAACCACGCTATCCTCTACTTTCAACACTTAAATCAATCTCATCGTGAAAAGAAACTCTAAAAATCTTCAAGTTAATTTCATATGAAAGGAGACGTATATCGACCGTGGATATTTTTTTTCAAGTGAAACGTATATTTAATCTTAACCACTCCTACCGGATAAAATCTGTCTGCACGAGGTTGATTTGACCGTCCATCTTCGATAGGCTTAATCGCAAACAACGACAACTTGTTCGTAAATGGTAGAAAGATGAGAGCCAAGCTTAGAACTCCAATTCTATCGTTCAATTGATTCGAGCGGCAGTGAAAGCGCGTGACGTTGGTGAAGACCGAGTAAGTCTTTCGATATTATGACATCGCGTCTTTTTCTCATTTTTCTTCGGCTACATTTGGCACCTTTTCAATCAGAGGGTGTTATACCCCGAAGCGATAGCTTGACACTAACGTGCGGTTAATTTTCTCTTAGTATAATTTTTAGAGATAATTATTTCTCGTCGCTATTATGTTCAAGGACTCTTTTTATCTTTATACTTCTCAAAAAGTCAAATCAATCTTTATATTATGTGAACCACTTAAAAAACTCCTATTGGGGGATTTACTAATAGGAGAATAGGTATGACACATGAGTTTTTTTTAAATAATCCACATAAAATAATTAATTATAAAAATAATCCACAGTTTCAAAATTTTGCACAAATGGGCTGTCACATCAGCCTGTCGAGTCCTGAGAACTCGACAAGCGACCTGTCGCGTGGGAGGGACTTGTCGAGTGCTCAGGACTCGATAATCTCCTTATCGAATGCTAGGCACTCGACAAGTCTTGTTTTGACCGCGATCAGGGGCCATGACCACCAGTTTGTCGAGTGCTGAGCAGTCGACAAATGACTCAATATTAGCCTGTCCAATGGTTTTTGAGCAATTAAAGGCTCTAACCCAGTTGGTTACTATACTATAAAATTTGGAACTGTAGGTTATTTTTATAATTAATTTTTTATATGAATTATTTATAAAAAAAACTCTATGACACATAGATCTGATTGGGATAACAAGTAAACTAGAAGATAAGTCTATTTAGACTCCAATATGTCATGTCTTGGCGCCCCAAGACATGCACACAAGCAAGAATCGTGCACATGCAAGTGTTGTGTTGAGGAACAAGCCTAGAGTAGCCGCCGAAGCCACAAACAACTGTGTGACTATCAGTATGGGTATTAGGTAGTGTTTTGAATGATTTGATTTAGTATATGTGTCTGTCTAGTCTTTACATAATTATAAAATAAATGAAGATTTATTTGAACATGAGTTTAAATGAGTCAAACCTGAATGAGCTACAATATGGCTCGATTTTACTTGGCTTGTTAAGGCCATCCGGCTTCAGAGCCGGTTCAAATTCGGTTCATTTCTTTTTTTAAATAAGCCAACCAGGAGCAATTGGTGAGCCACAAGCTTTTTTTGCACACTTGCACCTCTGGTGCCGGACAGGGCCAGCGGTTTAACTAGAAAAAACCAGAATCA
The DNA here is from genome assembly GCA_019359835.1 of Pharus latifolius. Taxonomy (NCBI): domain Eukaryota; kingdom Viridiplantae; phylum Streptophyta; class Magnoliopsida; order Poales; family Poaceae; genus Pharus; species Pharus latifolius. The sequence goes on along the minus strand of CM033325.1, from coordinate 12,480,733 downwards.
ATTTCCTAGTCTGAGCGAGCTAGAGTGTGGCTCAACTTGGATCAGCTTGCCAAAGGCCCTGAGCTTCAGAGCCGGCTTGACTCTGTTCATTTTTTGAGCAGAGCCAAATTCCGAGCCACTAATCAGCCACGTACGAGCTTTCGTTGCACCTTCAGTAACTTCGATCAAGAGTCAAAATCAATAGTTCAAATAGAAGAAGAGTAGTAACATGACCAAGTGCTGCAGTATTTTGTGAGCAATAATCCTATATATTTGCATAGACTAGTCAACCTTCTCACATCCCAAACTTCCTTTTGGTGACCTCAACTAAAATTTCAAGTGGACTAATTAAGAGCCTACTTAAGAGCATTCACCCATGCCAACTTCTGTACCAAAGTCTGGCCATGCATTAAACCCGTATCAGACGCACAATGCAGATGCTCTTACCCTTCCTCCTCCTCCTCTCCACCGCCGAGCTGTCGGAAGGCGCGAGCCCGGGCATGTTGTTCTGCGGCCTTGGGACGGAGACGTACATGCCAAATAGCGTGTTCGAGTTTAACCTTCGCCTCCTCTCCGACGTACTGATCACGAATGCCACAAGGTTACACTCGTTTAGTGCCACGGTTGGAAGGAGCCTTGACCAGGTCTACGGCACCGTGCTTTGCCGCGGCGACTATAGCAGCTCCGACTGCGCCGACGGCCTCAAGGAGGCCTTCGGCAGCACTATGCACAGCACAGATCCCGCCTTCTGCCCGCGTCACAAGGACGTGACGCTCTACTACGAGAAGTACCAGCTACGGTTCTCCGACTATGACTTCCTCTCCGAGTTCACCAACCAGCAGGAATGGGCTCCGGCGACTCTTCCGGGCATTAACATGGACATCATGGAGGACACGGCCAACGGGCAGTTTGACGAGCTCGTCACGGAGCTGCTGAGGAAGGTCGCCGAAGCCGCGGCAAACAACCCGGACAGGTACGCCACGGGCGGGGCGTGGTTCCGGGAGAAGAGCAAGACGGTGTTTGGCCTTGTGCAGTGCACGCACGACATGCCGCAGGACCGTTGCCGGAGCTGCCTTGACGGCATCATCGACGAGAGGCGGCAGAAGATCAACAGAGGCCAGATGGGCGGCGCGATTCTTGGGACGCGGTGCATCATGCTGTACAACATTGACACCCCGTTCACATCCAATACCCAGTTGTGGCTCCATATGCCCGCAGGTAGGTTCCCACGCCTGAATTTGTATTTAGATCCTTAATGGTTCCAAATTAGACCCTAACAAACTTGATCCGGTCTAACCTAATGTTACTAATAAGGCCGAGCTTAGCATGCACCCTACACCTAAATTAAAGTCTATGTTCAACATTCCATTCCAAATCAATAAATAAAGCAATTCACATTTTAAAAAAAAAAAACTGGACTAGTCAAACCTGTCCAATCCAATTTGCTTACCTATGTAGGGCTGAGAGGCATAAATTATTTTGACTGACTTAGGTTGTGTCCAACCCCTAGAGCTCGAATCGGTACTCGTGATAAAAAAATTAATTTTTTTTAATTTTACGTAATAAGACGTCCGGTGAGGCCGTAGGCGTCCGAGTTTTTTATATATAATTTTTATTTTTTAATTTATATATAATTTTTAGTTTTTAATTTATGCATTAATCTAGTTTAAATTATATTTTGATTATATTTACAAAGTTGTAACTCTTTGAATTATTTCATATAGAGACCAAATATCATCTAATTTCAATTTTAGAATTAAAAATTATTTATATTTTACTAAAATTACCTAAATTCTAATAAATATTTAATTTACTCGTGGGGTCGTGTGAGGGGTCTCTCCAGGCACCTTTGCATTGAAGTGATGGATGTTTCGGGTGACGCTTCACACACGTGAAACAGAATATGTCAAAAATATTCTTTTGAAGAGTTTGTCCAGACACTGACGTATTAGACTGAGCCTTAGAAACAACTAGGCACACATTTTGCTTATGCCTAGTAAATTTAAACAATTTTTTTGTTTGTTCTTAATTGTTTGATTGGATTTGGTAAATTGCTGGGATAAAGATGGACAAGCAATTGAGATTTTTTTTTTCAAATAAAACATAATTTACTGTATAAATAGAAAAAAATCCTAATAATAACGGCATATATAATTAATAAAAGCTGCATAATTCCTACACCATACGTATTTAAGCACAGAAGCACTTCCATAAATTAAAGTTGTTTCGTTTATGATGGATGGAACTAATACATGTAAAAATACAGAAGTATATATGCTTATATTGGAAAATTATTTATAAATAACCCAAAGTAAAAGAATAATTTGAAAAATAACTCACAATTTACTGAAATTGCAAAACTAACCTGGTAGGGGGCGATTTGCAAATTATCGCGGGTGTGAAACACGATAGAAATGCGTCTGTTATCTTTGCAAACTTGGAACACATTTTCCATCTTGGAGCCGCGATAGCCACCTTTTCCATCTTGGAACCGCGATAGCTACCTAACACTAGATATTTGCATAAGAAAACCGTAAGTTTAGTTGAAAAATCCTAGTATTTCATGCTTGAAAATTCTTTGACACGACATTTTATGTGACAATTTTTATCATTTTTTAAAATTATTTCACGATTGTGTTTTATGTGTTTCAGGGATCAAGCTTACAAAATTTGAGCCAATGTGGAGTTCATTTGACCACTATTTAACCACATTTCAAAATTGGACAGAGAAAACTATCTGATGGTCAAAACTAGGGCAACACGGCCTGGTCGAATGAGAAGAGATGGTCTGTCCAATTTTTAAATGTACGTCAAATAGTGGTCAAATGAACTCCAAATTGGTTAAAATTTTGTATGCTTGATCTCTGAAAGACATAGAAAACAATTGCAAAATAATTTTGTATAAATGATGAAAATTGTCACATAAAATGTCGTGTCAAAGAATTTTCAAGCATGAAATAATAGGATTTTTCAACTAAACTTAGGGTTTTCTTATGCAATATATAGAGTTAGGTATCTATCGCAGTTCTAATATGAAAAAGGTGGCTATCATGGCTCGAAGATGGAAAAGGTGTACCAATATTGGAAAAATAACAGACGCATTTCTATCGCATTTCACAGCCGCGATAATTTGCTAATCGCACCCCACCAGGTTAGTTTTACAATTTCAGAAAATTGTGAGTTATTTTTTCAAATTATTCTTTTAATTTGGATTATTTATAAATAATATTCGCTTATATTGCCCTAAGTTACACAACATAAATGAGTTTTTTTATAAATAACCCACATAAAATAATAAATTACAAAAATAGCCAACAGTTCAAAAATTTTACAAAAATGGGCCGTCACGTCAGCTTGTCAAGTGCGGAGCACTCAACAAGAGACCTGTCGTGTTAAACGAGCTTGTCGAGTGCCCAAGATGCGACAAGCATCTTGTCGAACTCACGAGAGACTTGTCGAGTACTGGGCACTCGACAAGTCTCATTTTTGATCAAAAAACATTTCAAAATGTAGCCAATGGGATTCAAAATCAGGTGGGGGTTGAGAGAGTGGTGCTCTAGCCAATTAGGCTAGGGGGTATTTGTTAACTTGTTGCCACTGCATATAACCCAAATTTGTATAGTACTATTATAAATCATAAAAGAGAAATATTTATGACAAGAAATAAGAGTTGGAAATGACAGAAAAAACTAAAATTCACCAACTTTTATATTAAAAATATATTTTTATACAATCATAGGACACTTATTACCCTAATGTAATATGTGTTGTTTGTATTTAAGCAATCAATGATTAAGTAAAGTATTACTTTGTGCAATGCAACAATTTTTAAAAATCTCTCCTAGCCTAGTTGGTTAGGACAATGCTATCTCACCCCTTGGTCCTGGGTTTGAATCCTACTTCCTATAATTTAAAATTATTTTTCCTTTGTCTCTAGTCGAGTGAAGTAATATTACTCCCCCTTGTCCTGGGTTTGGATCGTGCTTCCTACAATTCAAAATATTTTTTCTAGTCGAGTATGATTGTACAACAATATATTTTTAATATAAAAATTTGGTGATACTCAAGTGGCAAATCATAAATATGTTACATACTAGTTGTTCTCTCAATGTGACGCAATACAAACAAAAAAAAACTTTAAATGGCTCAAAACTATATGCAGTGGCAATAGGTTAGCAAATACACCCTAGCCCAGTTGGCTAGAGCACCACTCTCACAACCCCACCTGAGTTCGACTCCCACTATCTACATTTTGAAAGGTTTTTTTGTCGAAAATGAGGCTTGTCGAGTGCTACAAGTCTCTGGTCGAGCTCGTGGTCGAAAGGCTGGTCGTGGATCCCTTGTCATGGACTGGTAGTTCAACAAGATGCTTGTCGAGTCCTGAGCACTCAACAAGCTCGTTTAACGACATATCACTTGTCGAGTATCCAGTACTCGACAAGCTGACGTGGTAACCCATTTTTGTAAATTTTTTGAACTGTGGGTTATTTTTACAATTCATTATTTTATGTAAGTTATTATAAAAAAAACTCCAACATAAATATATGCTCGCTGTTAGTTTACTTTTTTCGATTGGAACAAATATATCATTAACTCTCACTGGCTAATTATCAAACTCAAATTAATTGCTCATATGCATGGATGTGCAGAGAACACGTTTTGGATTTGGATCGTCATCGGTTCTTTCTCCGTCATAGTATCCACTTCTTTCTTGCTTGTTCATATATGGATCAAAACACAACGAAAAAGAGGTGAATGTTAATTACACTCGTAATAATTCTCATTTGCATAAGGAAATGTGCCTATGCTTACAAGAATGGGGCATTTCACTATTAATCATTTTTCAGAACAAGCAAGATTTGAGTTACGACGGCTATCCATGGCGATACAAAATGTAATACATCTGTGGAGGATAGAAGAAGGCAACTCAGGGTTTTCACTGTATAATTTCCCTCAGATTAAAGAAGCTACAGATAACTTCTCGAGTGAAAACAAACTTGGACAAGGTGGTTTTGGTCCAGTTTATAAGGTATGCATTTGTATTGCACATCAAATTTTTTTCTCACTATTTGGCTAAAACATCAATTTAATTGCATGTATAAATGTAAAAAAAAATTGTCAGGTATACTATCTGTACACACCATATATCATACAAAAAAAAAATCTCTCTCTTACTGTTTGGCCCTCTCATTCAATTTTCTAGTCTAGCCCCTGCATACATGAGATTTGATAGAACAATATCATGTTTTGCAGCGCAGTTCTACTAACATCCTATACTAAATATCTCCTACCAAAAAAACAACTTGGTTAATTTGTTTCTAATATTGTAAATTAATTTCAGGGTCAATTGCCAGGTGGGCTTGAAGTGGCAGTCAAAAGACTTGCAGCATGTTCTGTACAAGGTTTACTTGAGTTCAAAAATGAGATCCAACTTATAGCAAAGCTTCAACACAAAAATCTTGTGAGGTTGATGGGATGCTGCATCCTAGGAGATCAAGAAAAGATGCTTGTCTACGAATACATGCAAAACAAAAGCCTCGACTTCTTCCTCTTTGGCAAGTCTTCAATAAGACCCCCTCTTAATTTTCTACATGCTTGTAGCACCCAAGTATATCTAAACCATTTCAGCATCTAAGTCTTAATCCTCGTTTCGCTTAAAAAAATTAGTATCGTCTCTTTTATGAATAGTTTAATGGACATTATATACAACAATTTCTGATCCTACATTTTTAATATTAGAGTAATTTATGCACTACAAGACCTTGTTGGACTGCACTGGGCTTGTGGTGTTACAATGCTACCGTTTGACGTTGTTTATAATTTGTCAACATGTTCTTTATTAATTGCAATATTTTTGTTTTTGTAGACTCTGTGAATGGAAAACAACTAAGCTGGTCAAAGCGTCTCCACATAATTGATGGGATAGCTCAAGGACTTCTTTATCTTCACAAGCATTCTCGGCTATGTGTTGTTCACAGGGACTTGAAAGCAAGCAACATTCTCTTGGATAGTGAGATGAATCCAAAAATTTCCGATTTTGGGATGGCTAGGATATTCTGCTCAAATATCACAGAATCAAATACCACCAGGATAGTCGGAACACAGTAAGAACAAAGAAACACATGTTTTTTTTTTCGTATATATGAAATAGAGCTGTGCTTATATACTTTCTCAAGGAGAAAAATGCATAAATCTAAAGCAATTTAGGGTCTGTTTGAAAGGCCTATATTTGGCTCAAATACAACTGGACAATACAAGTGTAAAAAACAAATACTCTTGGTGGTCCGAAAACTGTTTGGATAGGCCTGGAAAAGAAATCAGTTGTGGGCTTAATCAACTGTAATGGGCGCACAAATCACCTGTAAACTAGAAAGGGCCCACCTCCTCCTGCATGTTGCTCGGTTGAAGTCAAAACGATGAAGTGGCTGTCGAAGCAGTCGGCGAGGTCGCTACCGAGAAGGTCTTGGTCGGCAACGTTGCGGCCAATGAGATCGTGGTTGACGAGATTAGCGGCCATCGAGTTCGTCTTTGGTGAAATTAGTCCGGCGAGGTCGATGTAGGTGGGTCGTAGTAGGTCGTGGCTAGTGAGATCGCAGCGTTGAGTTCAAGATTTTAGTTAGGCCGGTGAGATGGTAAGGTTCTTCCTACTTGTGGGCAATTTACAAGTGTTTTCCTTTTCACTGGTATCGAATAGTTTACACTGGTATACCAAGATTACAGGGAGTTTTGTTTTTCGGCTGAAATTTTTTTAGTTTTCAAGATATATATATATATATATATAGTTTTCTTTTTAGAAAGATAGAAAGATGTGGTCGATCAATTTTATGGTAAAATTTATATATTTTCATGCATTGGTGATACATATCGAGTTTAATTTAATTACTTGTATTATTCAGTGGCTACATATCTCCGGAATATGCTTTTGATGGGATTTGCTCGATCAAGTCCGATGTTTTCAGCTTTGGCGTCCTCATCTTGGAAATCATAAGTGGGAAGAGGACTGCTGGTTTCTATCAATACGATGCAAAGCTATACAATCTCATCTCCTACGTAAGTAAATAAATTAGCTTGCTATACATAAAATGAATGCCTTTGCTTCTACATTGGATTAACTGCAATATAATCATTTTGCTAATTAACAGGCTTGGCAACTTTGGAGAGATGGACAATGGCTAGAGCTGCTTTTTTGCCCATTAGGCAATTTCGATCATCAAGTGATAGAAAAGTGCATTCAGGTGGCACTTTTGTGTGTGCAAGAAAGTGCAGAAGATAGACCTAATATGGACCATGTTGTGACAATGTTGAACAGTGAGAATGTGAGTTTGCCCAAACCTAAGCAACCAGCCTACTTCCATGTACGTCCCAGTGGTACAGATGTTTCGTCATGCAACTTTACATTAAGCATCACATTAGAAAGATAGTCTCATAGTTACTAGTTGAGAGTGTGATGGAAAAATTATATCAATCAAGTATTTTTGTGTCATGAAGATGGTATTGACAGTAGTTAATGTAGTTATTGGCCTGTGTTTATTACCTTTTATCTTTTTTAATCAAAGCATGTTTTACATTGTTGTTTTAAGTTGTGAATGAGTGCTGTTTGATTTGAATAAATAGTTGTCCTTTTTTTTATTTATGTGCAGACAATTTTGTCTATAAATTTTTACTAGAATATTAATAAAAAATTATTAATATATTATATTTATGAAAGTAGTTTTGATGATTAATTTATTCATATTATTTTTATGTTACCAATATGAATGTGCATGAATATGTTGTGGTCAAAATTGGTCACAACAAATCCAATATTATAACTATTTAAGAATGGAGATAATATTCTACAAGCCAATGTAACACAAATCATAGTTAACTGTTGTCTTCTACCCCTTGGCATGCCCTTGTGGCATGGAAACAATTTTTATCAAATCCTACCTGACTTGACGAGCGAGGATTTCTTTTTTTTACTCTCCGATCAACATATCATACACTAATTTGATAGTAAAAGAGTGGGTCCTCAAATCTAATATATTCGGATCAAATATCCTTCACTATGAAAAACAAAGGTGAGCAAGTGTTTTGAGCAGTTGTTGGATTATTGTAGGCGATGTATCTATTTGTTAGTGATGCGGGAAATTTTTTAATAGAATTTAATGTTGAGAGAGTAAAATAGGACATTGCAAAAATTGAAATCTTAGAAAGGATCCGATCTCCAAATGAGATGTTAGTATATACTATAATAAAAGTCTTGCTTGATTCTGCTTTTTTTCTTATGGACGTATTTTATTTGCATATCGACATCATTGAAGTTCGTGTGCCTAGCTGTTATATCGGGTGATGGCGTGATGTTGTTAGCAAGGATAAGTACGTAGGTTCTTCAGATGGTTTCATGTATGTTTCTATTTAAGACTATGGCCATGGCTGTGAGTGCTCTATCAACAGTTTTAGATTATAGATTTATAAATTAAAGTTGTGATTAAACACCCAATATATTTTATAGCTTATTAGCATAAGATTTTTTAACTAGAGCCTAAATAAAATGAAACCTATGAAAATTTGCTAATTAAGCTTATAAGATGATGGCACAATAAATCAATTTTATTTTTAAAATTTTAACTTGAGTATGTTGAGTTTATGCACTAATCAATTCACGTTTAGACCCCACCAGATCTAAAATGTAAATTTAATTTGGGTCGAGATCTAATCCATCCTTAGAACTCTTTTAATTTCATCACTAAACCCTTCAATTATTTTTTTATCAATTACTATAACTAGATCTTAAATTCAAGATCCATGGACTCTACTATCATATTAATTTTTAAGTAATTTTTCTGTGCTAACTAGTTCACCAAATAATTTAAGATTGATGAAAGACAAACAAACTACTCATATTTCAATGGGTTAAACATGTTTTTATTGTGTTTCTAACCACAAGTCCTAATTGTGTATGATGTAAGCAGCTTCAGATTTCAGTTAGTTTTTATCCTTTTTACAAGTCCATCCTGCAAGTCTGCAACCTGTACGGTCTGGTGCAGTGCACGGCGGACATGTCGACGGCGGCGTGCCTTGACCGAAACATTGGCAACATCTCGAGGTGGATCAGCGGCGGCATGATGGACGGGAGGATTAATGGGGTGCGGTGCATCTCTCGGTACGAGACGAATGATGCCTTCTTCGCCCAAAGCGACGCAACATGGTGCGCCTCCATTTGCCGCCAACTACACGTCTGTGTAATTTTGTCTGTACGAGAAAAAAATTTTGGGAGGACCTTTTCTCTGTGAAATTCTAGTTTGGAATCTTTGTCCCTCTAGCTGGTGATTGAATGGGGTTGGTCTTATGGTTCGCGTCAATGGACTGTATAGGCTTTTAATATTTTTCAAATAAAATAAAAAGGTTAATGGACTTCTTTAAGAAAATAATACTTAGAATTCCAAAATAAAATAAAAAGTTTTTGAATTCCACGCCTGGTAGATAACTCTACTTGATTAAACTCCTAGATCTACTGTTGGTTTGCTCATGATTTTTTACAATCTTCATCGCAATTCAATGAGACTCGACTGGATATTCTGCTTTGTATGCGGAGGTTTTTATAAAAATTGATGCAGCATGTATCGAATTATGCTTAGGATTACCTGGGCTTTGACCCCGGGTCCAGTAAAACCCCAACGCAAACCCCCATGGCTTATATTAACTCCAATTAATTTGCTTATTTCATGGTTGCCACATTATATATGGTATTACATATCTTCTTTTATGTTTCAGATAACCAGATTTGACTTTGGGTGATCATTAGAGCTCTTTTTACTGCGTTACTCATATCTCCTGACTTCCTTTATGTTTCAGATAACCGAATTTGATTTGAGTGATCATTAGAATTCTCTTTACTGTGTTACTCATATCCCCTGGCTTCTTCTTGGATGGATTATAAAACGAAAAATAATAGGTATAAAAAGGATAGGTTTACAAGTGTACATCTTTGGAGAAAGTACTTTTTCTCGTTCATCTATCGGGCATGCATCTGAAAGCAGTGTTGGAATTGTGAAAGCTGAAAGCAATTCCAGGTTTTCGAATTTTTTTTGTATGGATAACTCAGATTAAAAAAGAATTAAAAATAACGTGCAATAAAAAGTGATTGCAAAATCAACCTAAGTTGACATCCCGTGTGGCGACTTTTGCTTTTTCGCCTTCAATCGTCAACTGAAATGACGACTGAAGGACGCATCATCAGTCGCCACCTTCAGTCGCCAACCAGAATGGCGACTGAAGACCTCCCAGGTTTTAAATTTGTGTTTTTTTTAAAATCAACATTCAAATTTGTGTTTTTTTTAAAATTAACATTGTAGATTACGTGTTTTTTAATGAAAAACGTTACATAGTCGACTGGCTGACAAACTAAGGAGGAAAAGACCTGTGGTTGTCCGCGTTGATTGATCAGTATATTTCGTGGTTGGTTCAATATGTCGGGTATCATGTTCCCAAAAACCAAAATGAACATAAAAAAGGTAGTAAAAACATGAAAATACTGATACAATCGAAAATAATACAACCATGAGAATCCAAATCATGTTCCATAAAAAGAGAACATAAAAAAAAAACTACTGTCGGCCCCTCTTCGGACGATGCCTCCGGTCACGCTGAAACGGCGATGGCGAATAGATGCAGCGCGGATGCACTGTCCTCTGCGAGGGCGGTCGACCGGGGGGCTGAGCACTCGGCTGACCAAGGCCTGTATCAGGAGCGTCCACCGAGTCCTGCGACGGTGGAGGCGCCCCACCAAGCTGCGAAGATGCCAACTGATGTTGGCTCTGATCGGCGTCGTCTCTCATCTGCAACATATCGGCATACTGGGCGTACGATGGGTCGCGGACCACCTGGGGGTCGGCACGGACCGACTGACGAGGAATGTATGGTGGGTGCCTATCAGGAGACCAAAGCGGACCAGCCGACGAGATAGGCAGATGCTCGTGCACCGTCTGCTGCGACATAGCGATGTACTCGTCGTCTGAGTCGAATGTGACGTCGAATCCCAAACTAAAATCAGAAGTGTGTGCGGAAGGCGGCGCTCGGGGACCCTCAGAGATCCGTACACCACCATGCGATGAGAAGCCCACGTGAGGTGCAACACCTGTACGGTACGAGCAAGCTGGGGGCACACAGAGATAAATGGGTGCGGCGACGGCCGTACCTGAAGGGCCGGCTGTGTCAGGATGACGAGCGGTTGAGTGCGACGACGTATGACTGGGTCGGGCCCGTGGACGTGGAGGTGCAACAAAAGTCGACGAAGTGGTGGTACTCTCAAGGGTCAGCTGCGAGGCGAGTCGGTCAACGTAGGCGATGGCCTTCTCGTACTCGTCGGGCGTGATAGGCAGACCTGCTTGCCTCCGCTGGACTAGTGGCCATGTCACGGAACTGATTGCACGGAGACCGTCAGCCTGCAAGACCGTAAGACAATGGGAGGCAGAAATAAAAATAACAAGTAGGTCATGGGTTGGCGGCATGTACCTGGCGGTGTACCCGAGATGCGTAATGTCGGTTGTATGTCTGATGCACGCTCGGAGCATGCACGTCTGTAGGTGCCGGAGGTGGTGGGGCAATGCGAGCTGTGGTCCGAGGGAGGTACCATCGGAGGTAGTTGCCGTATGTCGTGGAATTGTACGCCCCCTCCTCACGCACAACATCTATCGCTACTGTCTGCTCCCAGCAACGAGTGTAAGGAGACTGTCGGTCCTCCCAACTGACAGCCTTCTTGCCCTTGCGATTCTGCCTGCAAAAAAAAACAAAGGTGTTCAGTTATTTCACAGAGGCAAAACACTATGCGCGGAGATAATCGAGAACTTACTCGTGCTGGTCATGCGACAAACGATGCGGGGCGTCTGGAGGAGGGATCGTCTGGAACAAGCCAAACTGGCGCATCACCCTCCATGGAGCATATACCTCCAACATATGGCTGAAGACAAGAATACAGCGGGTGAGCTATAACTCCCGGTCCTCCGTACACACCATAGAGATCGCGCCGCCGGCTGTGCTCTCGATATAGCTTGTCGTCCAAACCCTCCATATAACACGCGATGGATGCAACAACTCCAACTCGCCGCTGTACGCACTGTAGCATGCGTGCACCTGAACTGTGGCCCACTGCAGCTCATGTTGCAACCAACGATCCCCCATGATAGGGCGATCGATCTCATCCTCTGCATCCCTAGGCGGGTGCCCCTTCGGAAGTTCAACGGGCGTGTCGGTGATAAGCGGTCGTCCGACAGGTATGTGCTCATACGACCACAACAAAAGAAGTAGAGGAGATCCGGCCATGTTCGCCTGTCAGGCATGCCGAATGCAGGCGTTGCACAACTCTCGATACGTCGTACAGAGAACCGCTAACCCCCAACTGATGCGCGGGATCTAATCGATCGGCGTGTCCGTGAGCATTTGCGCCAATGGAACAAGCCAACGATCCACTGTGTCGCCGTGAGTACCTGTAGAAAAGAGAAAAATAGGAATTAAATTCAACAAGAGAAGGGAAATAGCTGTGCCTATATCATGTTTAAGCATACCAGTGAACATGAAGGCCCCGAACAAGTGCAGCAGATACGCCTCGAAGTGTCAGCTCACAGTCCACTCATCTGCATCTGCTGGGCACGTCCTAAAGTGACCAAGCCAAGTCGCAGGAACTCCGACGTCGTGGTGGAAGGGCTCCTGGCCCAGAGGTAGTGGATGAAACCTCTCGGCGAGCATGCTGTCCCATCCGGCAGGAGTGGGTGGTGGTACCCAGGCCTGCCCGCGAATCGGGAGTCCGAACAACATCACCACATCCTCCAGGGTAATGGTCATCTCCTCCCACCGGAAGTGAAATGTGTGTGTCTCGGGTCTCCACCTGTCCACCAGAGCAGAGATCAATGATCGGTCGTGCCTAAAAGTCTCCAGTCTGGTGATCGTCCTGCAAAAAGGAAGCAGTCCCGCCTCCCTCAGCTGTGCGATGTATCTCCCGTCGAGAGGCCAAGACATGCCGGACGATCGCAGGCGGAATGGCTGAAACTCCTCTCCAGATCGCAGCGCTCTAGATCGATGACGATCGTCGTAGTAGTGATCAAGTAACTCAAGAAACTGTGGACGAGGGTGAGCCATGCCTGCAAACAGGAACATTAGGTTAGTACATCATCAAATACACAAGAGGAACGAATAAGTGTTGCACAACATTACTGAGTCATGTTCGATTAGGTCTGGATGCATCAGGACATGTCCTCCTCGTGTGGCCAGGCTGTCGGCAAACGGCACACTTTCGTAGCTCATCACGTTCTGCGTTATCCATGTCATTGCCAATTCGCATTTTCCGCCGTCGTCCAGGGCCTTTCCGCTCCAAGTGCGGTGGTGGAACATATCAGATCTCGCCTGCCCTACACGACCGATCTCTGTAGTGCTGCTGAGTCCCCCAAATCTCAAAGTCTGCAGTCCATGTCTCAGCAAGGTACCGTGAACCATAGTAAACTGACAGGTACATCTCGCTCGACTTGTTGTCGTGCGCACACGCGGCCATCACATGAGAGCACGGTTTATGCAATAGAGTTGGCTTGTTACAAATGCACTTGACACCGTCTTCAAATGTCACTCCTTGCCTTTTGATTTGTCGCATGTATCTACCCCCCACGTTCTTACTGCGCAGATAAACGACCCAACTTTGCCTTCTGCAATTAGGAATGCACTCGACTGAGTGTTTCTGAGCGGCCGCGGCTTTCATTTCTAAGTACCTCTGTACTTCATGAGGAAATTTTGGTGGTGTGACCCAAAGCAATGCTTTTGCAGCTGTACCTCTCTCGTAGAAGTATTTGGCCGTGCGATGCCATGTAAATTCCACAATTCCAGTGAGCGGCAGACCTCGCACCCCCCTCAACACAAAATTGTATACCTCCGCCATGTTAGTTGTCATTACACCATATCTGGCACCTCCCTCATCGTGCAATAGAGACCACTTCTCAGTAACTTTGTCATTGATCCATTCACTAAATTTCTTTGGCCTTGACCTTCGGGTGCGTCGTCTCGGCACATCTGTAGTCCCCACGACATTTTCTTCATCTTCTGGCTGTTGTGAACTGCTTGCCTCTGACCTTTGAGATTTACCTAGATATGAAGTTTCTTGTTCTAACTCGTCCCAAAGTTTTTGGAACTTATGGCTTTGGTTCTGATCGCACAACCGCTTGAACTTCTTCATAAGCCGTGCGCTTTTGTAGTGTGTGAAGAAGTTTGCCGCAAGGTGTCGTTTACACCACCGACTGATCAAGTCATTCCAGCTGTACTGCGGGTTCTCAGTGGACAACATGAACTCAATGGCACTTAACAGACCCTTGTGTCTATCATGGATTACACATACATTCCGTCTGTCCTTCACGACGGTTTGTTTTAGGTTTGCAAGGAACCATACCCAGCTGTCTGTACTCTCTCCTTCCACTAAGGCGTACGTCATGGGAAGTAGCTGGTTATTTGCATCTGTAGCAACTGCTGTCATCAGAGTTCTCTTGTACTTCCCAGTTAGAAATGTGCCATCCATGCAAAGTACTGGCCGCATGGACTTGAATACAGAGATTACTTGACCAAATGACCAGAATATACGCTCCATGTACTCAGCTCCAGGAACTATCTCACCATTTCTGCCGACAACTGGGCTATGGACCATATCCATCACAGTGCCAGGGTTGGTGCCAACGATTTGTTCGATCAGTCTGGGCACATAGTTATATGAATCATAGAAAGATCCAAATAACATCTCAAGACCAAGTTGCTTGGCTCTCCATGCCTTCCTATACTGAATGATGTACCCAAATGTGTCGTTGATTTGGTTGACAATTTGTTTTGGTGGCATATCAAGATTTGCATTAAGGTTCGACAAAATTACACGTGCCACAAATGCGGACGACATATTCCTATGACTCTGTGATACTTCTGTCACTGAACAGTCATGTTCGGTGATACTGGAAACAATGAAGTGTTCATTGTCCTTGTACCGAGCAATACGAACATAAAATCGACATCCTTCCACCTTGCACTTCACCGCGTACAGTCGCGGATTGGTTCTGCCAACCTTGAAAGACCGACGTAGTGTCACGGACCACATCGCCACGGCTTGCTTAGCCTCCTACTTGCTTCAAAAATGTTGTCCCAATGTTAATCTGTGCTCACTACCTGCTTACTCCGAACTGCGATCGTCGTGGATTCGCGTATGCTCAAAACCACTAGGATCTAGCCATTGTTGTGGAGGTCCTATTCCACGATAGTCTTCTTCACTAGAGGAATCCGCATGGTCTGCATCCACCTCCGACCCTTCGCTGCCTGAAACTTCCAAACCCTCGTCTTCACTTTCGTCGGCATAAGCCTCATCCCCAGGCCACAAATACCCACCCATGAATTCTGCGTTGGGGACATCCGCAGAATTATGGGTCATGGTTGGATCAATGTTCGTATGTTGTCCTCCAATTAATGGTTCGGGTACAAATTCTGCTGCCGGTTCTGGTACATTGTCTAGCTTTGTCACATACAGTATGTAGTCATCTGGCCCATGATTGGGATTTATCACCCTCCTAACAAGAAAGCCCCATGATCTATCGCCTCTAAGTTTACACAATTTCCAACAAGATGTCAAACCAATAGGCACCAGCGCTTCTATGACAATTTTTTGTAAACATGGGTCAATATTTAGGATGTCCATCACTCAGGTCTTAAGGTCTTCAAAATTAAGAACACTAAGATCATTCAATTCCATGTCTATATGATGACAGCCACTTAGGTCATCTCCAGATGATCCATTTCTAATTATTTGTTCCCCGTGGAAAACATAGACTACTCTTGTTTCCGACATTGTCTACAACATAAGTATTACAAACATCAGCTATCATATCTCCAATATATTTTGCACATTACTCTATGCTCATCCTTAATACATGTGCGACTTATTTTTTAACATCTCAACTAATCGAAGTACACTGAATTAACGACATCGCATCACATCTAATCTACAATTCCTATATTATCATCTCACATATCAATAATTTAATTATTTACTACTCTTAATTAATATACATCTCACATCTCATTCATAAACATATTAAATTTACATAATATTACACAACAAATCAAAATTATATATACATTATATTCATAAATGCCCAACATATTTAAATACGGCACAAATCAAATATGTATTTCTGCACATTTTCTACAAATAAACCGTATGTCTTAAATTATCGATTCACTATTTATTAATCTAATTTATCCGCTTAATATATAACATTTCTACATAACAGATCTATATTTACAACACATCTACATAACAGATCTACACATTTTTAAAACAGATCTACACATTCCTAAAACAGATCTACATGATACACTAATTATCACTAAAAATTTATAATTGTACCTTTTTTTATGCTTTCTTTCCTCCTCCTTCTTCTTCTTCTGCTTTCTTCTTCTTCTTCTCCTTCTCCTCCTCCTCTCCTTTTCTTTTCCTCTTCTCCTTTTTTTCCCCTCTCCTCTCTTCTCCCTCTGCCGTGAGTTCTGTTCTTTTTTTTGGCTTTGCAATGCGCCAGTCGCCACGGGCCCCAATATATATTCCCTATCAGTCGCCATCCCAACTGGCGACTGATGTCTTTTCTGTTTGCTTTTTGGGGTAAGTCGCCACGCGGAATGGCGACTTAGGTCGATTTTGTAATTACTTTTTATTACACGTTATTTTTAATTTTCTTTTTTACTCTGGGTTATCCGTACAAAAAATTCCCAGGTCTTCTCTATATGATTTCTCCTAGATAAAAGCCACTGTAAATAACTTCTCTTATGAAAAGAAACTTGGGCATGGTGGTTTTGACCCTGTTTACAAGGTATGAAGTGTATTCTTTTGAATATATTGTTTAGAATTCTTTTTAAGAAAAAACACTAGTTGAAGAAACTTATTTTTCACATATTATTTGTGTATAAAAATACGAAAACATTATTTTGCAGTAGCATTTATCACAATGCTATGAACTTTTAAGAGAGGCAGTCAACAGATTCGAATATTTTTTTTTTCTTGTTCCATTGAGTAATTTTAACCACCAAGTCCCTATATTTGTACTAATTTGCACCGTGTATCGTATATATTTGTAAGTTCAAGAAAGTGCGGAAGATCGAGCGACTATGGATGAAATTACCACGATGCTAAACAATGACAACATTATCTTGCCTGAGTTCAACCAACCAACATCTTTAAATATGAGAGCTGAGAACAGGGAAGAGCTTCCTCAAATATAAGCATGGCCATCACAATGCCAACATAATATTGTGCCCATATTTACTGTAACCATGTCAAATATCTCTAATTATGACTATTCTTTTTTTGAAAGATTCGGATGAGTTGATTAGAATAGTTATTTTAAAATATAAGAAATCACAAGATCATGGATCAAATCCTAAAAATATCACAAATAACTCATCTTATATGTAGTTGGTGGAAATCAAACCATAACATTTAACTAGAATACCCGAATGTCACACCAATTAGATCACCACCAATTCGCTATGACGGTGGTAAATGAATTGTTTGATGCAGACAATATCCGCATCAATATTTTGAAATGCACAGAAAAGATATAAATATGGATAACGGTATATGTACTCGTGTCTTTCTTTAAAGCTCGGTTTAGTATTGTGGTTGATTTAATGAAATTGGTTCATCAAACTACTTGAGGAAAAATAGTGGCTTGAAATACCATATCACCTACTTTCATTAAAAATGCTATAATTCTAATAATTTTCTCCAAACAAAACCAGTTGAACCGAAGTAAATATATTTGTATTGTCATCATAAAATTTATAAAATTTGGAGGGTACCCCACGCATTGCCGCTGGAAACTGGCTGGCTTTATTTGGGGAAAGTGGAACTGATGGAGTATGGCACGATGATAGGCAATGGGATATTGATGTGTTGCTTGGCAAGTGATAGCCTGGTGATGCAATAACGGGTGCACATAACTTGTCAGTTGCTGCATAAGATATATACAACAGTTGTTCAAAAACTGAGGCAGCATGCTTATGGCGGATTGGCGGGGAGGCTGAACTGCCACATTCAGCAAGTACATAAAAGTCAAATTGTAGCTAAACATCAGGGTATGGTCAAAACTGAGGCAATGGATGTTTAACGGCATCCCTCTTGCCTTTTTTTTTTTTTTTTTTTTTTTCCCAAAATACCCTTGCTATGTATGGTGGACTATATCCAGAATAAAAATTCAATTGAAATCTTTCTATTTAGAGTTTTATAAGGAGGTCCTCATCGAAACTGTTCGATTTAGATTGTATAGCTTAGATAAATCAAATATATCTTTTGAGAATTGGTTGCATAGATCTGAATCATCTATTGCTCTCAATTTGATGATTCTTATTGGATTTTTGATGTATACATGGTTACAAAGAACTTCTCTATTTTTTGTTTTTTTTCTAAATTATGCAATGAATTTTTTACAGAATGAGTCTTTTGTGGTAACCTACCAACAAGGCCGAGCTTAGAAATTTTGGAGCCTTATGTAAGATTGTTAAAGAGGCTAATATAATTATATTACCCGTTCGAAAGAGGACAATGTTAAAGCTTCTATTCTCACCATTTCAAGACATAAGATATTTTAGTCTTCTTTGTTTGTTTCAAAATATAAGGCATGCTGCCCACCCTTGTCAAATTACCACATTCTTTTCCTCGATACCATTCCTCCTAATTACAACAATTGTTATGATATTAATGCACCCTATCATTTAAATAATGTTATATTGCTCATTTTCTCGCACACCTTAAATCATATGTATAAGTCATAGTGTGTCTATATTTTTTAAGTGGAGTGAATAGTTAATTATAATTAGGGAAAATTTCTTCTGTATCACTTAAAAAATTCATATTTTTGTTTTTGTCAAAAAAATCACTCTTTTATTTTTACCATCGTCACATCAACTTCTATTTTATTTTACCATTAGAGACCATTTTAGTTTTAAATTAGCGTTGACTTGATTACAATTTTACAAAAAAAAACAAGTATACTCCTCTCGGCTTCTTCTCGGCTCCCTTGTCGCCTGCTCGGCCAACATGCATGCTGGCACCCGTGATGCGCCGGCCTCCTCCATCTCCTCCTTCCTTTTGCTCTCTCTCTCTCTCTCTCTCTCTCCCAGTTTTGCTTTCAAGCACGTGCGGCCGAATACAACCTAATTTGGCCGTCACCACACCACCGGGGCCACCAGGTGTGTTCCCCTCTCTCTCTCACCCTCTCCCTATCCCAACTTTACTTCCCCATGCATACAGTCGATCGGCCCTCCCTAGGGTACGCCCCCTCACTCTCTTTCTCTCTCTTGCTCTCTTTGCCTCCCTCTCTCGCTTGCCTTGGTAGCGTGGTCACCGACTCTGTGATTCTACAAGATGGCAAATAGGAATTGCGGTGATGGCATTCATCGCTGTTTTGGGTAATGCCCTTGATGTGAGAGCGTCTCCACGGCGAAGGGATGCCAATGGTGCAGGTGGCACCAATGACGAGACGACAATGATGGTTGGCAATAGTGAGGTGCAGGTGGTGGACGAGACGCACGATGGTAGGCCATCTCCAGCCAAATTGGATGGAGGTGACCGGCAGGAAGCAAAATTGGATTAGCAGAGATGGTGGTAGCAGTGGCTCTGGTGAGGAATTGGCCGGCAGTGACCAATTTGATGGCAAGGCGAAATCGTGGCCCGAAAAGAGATGGATCAGTGAAACGAAGAAGTATTCGGTGATTTTCTCGAGAAAGTGGCAGAAAAATGTTGGGGGGCACTGTGGAGAGGCATCTCTGGTGAATGGTGGTGGAAAAATAAGCGTTGAGGAGTGGCGGAAGTTGTAAATGAAACAAGACAGAGAAGAGAGAGAGAGAGTTGAACTGAGTGTAAATTTGTCATTTGTTTGTTCTGTTACCCCCTAACAGCTTCAAATTAACAGTGATGATAAAATCAAAATAGGAGGCGTGGCAATGGTAAAAATGAAAGAGTGATTTTTTTTGCGATAAAAACAAAAATATGTATTTTTTGAGTGACATAGATGAAATTCTCCTTAATAATTAGTAGTCAACAATAATTAAGTCAAGGCAGTCAGAGGACTGACTATTGAGAAATTAGGGTAATATTCTCAGCCGAGGATCATAATTCTTCTACTTAATCGCCTAATATTAGAGTCTATGCAAAGAATTACATTTGTTTTAAAGAAATATTTTTAATTTGGGGGCTTAAGGCAAAGCAGCCTTAGCTGCCTTATGGTCTCCACGGCCTTGCTTACCAGTTTCCACACGAATTTTTTTAGAAATAATCAAATCAATAAAAGAAATTTCAAAACTAACTCAAAACTTTAAAAAATTTTAAAACTAAGTTTCAGTCGTGAGACGGACGCGCGACTGATTTTCAGTCGCTAACTGAGCTAGCGACTAAAGACGTGGCACGACCCAATACATCACTGGCCTAACTCGCGTGCCACGTTAGTTTTCAGTTGCTAGTCGGGCTAACGACTGAAAAAGGTATAAAATTGTGCCACTGCAACTAATTATACAAATTGGTTGTAGTCTAGTTGGTGAAGGGGCTCTCTTTCTATGTCGAGACTATGGTTCAAATCTCATTTGTTTTGAGTTAGTTTTGAAAATTTTTTTTATTGGGTTATTTTTAAAAAAACTCTTTCCCCACAACGTAAGCATGTAAGTGTCAGCATATATAATAAAAGTCTTGCTTAATTCTTTTTTCCTGCTCCCGGGCGTATTTTTGCATTTTCCTGTATGTTTCTAGCTTAAGACTATAGCCATGGCTTACGTATTCTATCAACAACTTAATTTCCTAGTAATAGTGATTTTCCTCATCTTTCAAGTAGCAATCACTGTCAAGTCAAGCGAATTGATCAAGTCAGTCACACTCTTATTTTAACCCCGAAGTCCAATTTATTTTTCTTTAAACATTGCTTAGAACCGTTGGTTAGCGCTCATAAATCAATTCTTATTAACTACTTTTTTTTTAAACAGTGGGGGTATAAAAGCGCACTAAGTCCTCTCCTGATGACGACTGAACTTACAGACCAAAAAAAAAAAACTGGAGAAGAGGAAGAGAAGAAAAGGAGAAAAGGAGAAAAGGAAGAGAAGAAAAGAGAAGAGATTCAAAAAAAAAATAACCAATATATAAAATGTTTAAACTGCAGATAATTAGCCTAAATTTAATTAAATGTATTGTTATTTAAGTTAAAAAATTTAGTTTTGTTGTAAGAAATATGTAGAAAATTTGTGGATAATTTAGATCTGTTGTAATAAATGTAGATATGATATTTATATAATTTAAATATGTTGTAGAATTATAGATCTAATCTGTAGTTGTGAATGTTTGAATATTAGAGAAATAATTAAATTATTATTTTTAGACTGAAAATTTAGGAAATGTAGATCTGATTAGATATGTTGTAGAAAAATTGCATATGTCATAAATAATTTAGTTCTTGTGAACTAATAATATGTAAATATAAATTATATTTATCTGTCAGCTGTGTATTTATGAATATTATAAAATAATTAGATTATTTATATGTGAGATGACAATTTAGGAATTTTTGAAAACAATTAGATTAGATGTGATCTGATAATCCATATTTAAAACTGTCGTATAGGTCTTAAACCTCACAATTTCACTTATATATTTCATAGTAATAATCACTCAATCGATATCTCTTCCATTCTGCTTTCGCGTCTCTTATTCTTTTGACAGAAATTGTTGATCTGCTAATTATATTGGAGATATGATAATTAAGAAATAGTAATATTATATTTGTTCATTGTAGACAATGTTTGAAGCAAAAATGGTTCACATTTTTCACGGGAAACAAATTATTAGAAATGGCCAATACGAGAATGATATAAGTGTCTGTTACCATATAGAAATAGAATTGAATAACTTTAATACTGTTAATTTTGAGAAGTTTAAGAGCCGAGTCCTGGACACCTTCAATCTTGACCCAAATTTACACAATGTTGACATAGAAACATTGATGCTTACTAGTAGAAGAAATTATTTGAAATTGTGTAAACTTAGAGATGACAGGTCCTGGAGTTCTTGTGTTAGAGGAGTGAAAAGTCCTAATCATATAATGGATGAATGTATACTGTATGTAATGGTTAAAGATAATGTGACACCTACGAATTAAACACTGGAGCAGTAGAACAATTAGTTGAGGCATGAGAAGGAATAAAATATATGAACATGAATGTAACCATATCACAAAATTCTGGGGAGCTTCCGAACGCAAAATTCATTGGTGGTCATTTCTAGTCTAGAGATGAAGCCTATGTCAATGAAGGTGAAGATGAAGGTCTGCATATCTTGGGCAGTGAAGATTCGAAGATCGATCCAGACTATGCGGATTTCTCAAGTGAAGAAGAAGATTACTGTGGGATCGGACCTCCCTGACAATAGCTAGATCCAAGTGGGTTTGATTCTGCGCGAATCCATGATGATGGTGGATCAGATTGGGCATCTAACGAGCACAAATTAACATTAGGCCAACATTTTCATAGCAAGGAGGATGTCAAACAAGGTGTGGAGATGTGGGCTATGTTCTTACGTCGGTCTTTCAAGATCAACAGAACAAATCCAAATCTATATGCAATGGAGTAATCGGTGGAGAGATGTCGATTTTATGTTCATGTTGCCCGTTACAAGGACAGTAATCATTTCATTGTTTATTGAATCACTGAATATGACTGATCCGGGAGGATCTCCAAGTCCTGATCGCATGTGGCTTCGCGACCAAGTCCTGATCGCATGCGGCTTCACGACCAAATCCTGATCGCATACGGCTTCGCGACCTTAACCGTGTTCGGAAAGGATTCGCGACCATGGATTGGTCCGCGACCAGGAAAAGGAATTTGTTCCCTGTTCGGAATTGTAATCAGATCCGAATGTGTATAACTAAGCTTCTCTGTTTAGGATTAGTTATATGAGTCTAATACGTTTAGGTCTCTAAGTCTGATACGTACTCATACGATTGGACTATAAATACCTTGTAATAGGTCTAGTTTAGATCATCGAATTCAATCGAAGAGTCATAGAACTTATTTGAGTTTTAGACACTTATAGTTCCTTCGACGTAGACAAGTGTGTCTAACGTTCGACGTGTAAAGTCCTCTTTGAAATAAAGAGTTGTGCAATTACTTTGGGTTTCGGTATTTCCGAGTAAGATCCCGTTATTCCGCATGTTAGAATCTGGGCGAGCCTAGTGCGAAAACCAAGACTAGGTCTCAAACAGATCAATGACTGTTTGGTTACAGAGTCTCACAGTGCCACAAAAATACGCATTAGTTGCATGTGTAATGTTATCCAAACTCTATGCAAATCTCAAAATGCCACCGAAAGAAATTGTTGGTAAAATCAATGACACATCTGGATATATCATCCAGTATGGAAAGACATGGAGAGCAAAACAATTTGGTCTTGAGATGCTATTTGGATCTTTATATGATTCATATAATTATGTCCCCCAGACTTCTTCAGCAAATCGTTGATACCAACCCTAGCACTGTGATGGATATGGTTTATAAGCCAGTTGTGGACACAAAAAGCGACATAGTTTCTGGAGCTGAATACATAAAGCGTATATTCTGATTTTTTTTGGGCAGGTCATCTTTGTCTCCAAGTACATGTGAACATTACTTTGCGTCAATGTCACATTTCTAACTGGAAAGTATAAGAGAATTTTGATAACAACTGCTGCTGCAAATACAAACAACCAACTACTTCCTATGGCATACGCTTTAGTAGAAGGCAAGAGCATAGACAGCTGGATTGGTTTCTTGCAAATCTGAAAAAAACTGTAGTAAAGAATAGACTGAACGTGTGTTTAATTCATGATAGAAGTAAGGGTCTGTTGAGTGTCATTAATTTCATGCTATCCATTAATGACTCCGAGTACAGATGGAATGACTTGATCAATTGGTGGTGTAAATAACATCTTGTGGCAAACTTCTTCACTCATTTCAAAAGCAGACGCCTGATGAAGAAGTTTAAGAAGTTGTGTGATCAGAACCAAAGCACTAAGTTCGAACAAATTTGGGGCGAGTTGGAAAAAGAGACTGCAAATTTAGGTAAAGTTCAAAGGATAGAGGCAATCAGTTCACAGCAAGTGGATGATGAAGAAAATGTCGTCGGGACTTTGGATGTGCCGAGATGATGCAGTCGGAAATCAAGAATTAAGAAATTTAACGAATGGATTAGTAACAAACCTTCAGAGAAGTGGTCACTAATGCACGATAAGAGAGATGCTAGGTACGGTATAATGACCACTAACATGGCAGAGGTGTACAACTTTGTGTTGAAAGGGGTGCAAACCCTTTCCCTCACTGGAATTGTTGAGTTTTTCTGGCATCGCACTGCTAAATACTTCCACTAGAGGGATACAACTGCAAGAGCATTACTGAGCACAACACTACCAAAATTTCCTCACGAAGTACAGAGATAGTTAGAAAATAAAGTCATGGTTACTCAAAATTATTCAGCCAAGTGTATTCCCAACATCAAAAGGCAAACATGGCTTGTTTATCTCAAGAGTAAGAATGTTGGGATGGATGCATGTGGAAATTTAAGAAATACGGTGTGATTTTTGAAGATGGCATCAAATACACCTGTAACAAGCCAAATCTGTTGCATAAATTGTGCTCCCATGTGAAGGCAGCATGTGCACATGATAACCAATCAAACGAGGTGTACCTATCCATTTACTATGGGTCATGGTACTTGGCTAATATATGGACTGCAGAATTTGGGATCTAGGGAACTCAACACCATTACAAACATCTTTTGTGTAGGCTAGGTGAGATCCGATTTGTGCCACTCTCATATGTTGTGTGTGAGGAGAGGCCATATGATGCTATGACCTACGACCACTACCTCCGATGGTACCTTCCACGCACTAGTGCGTACATTACCACACATCCTCCGTGTTGGATATAGTAGCCTATTAAGATCCTTAGCCTATTAGGTTTCGTAGCCTATTAGGATTCATATTAGTTTTTTCTATTAGGATTCTTATTAATCCTTTGTTAAGGGTTATAAAAGAAGAACAATTGTATCTATTTTTACAAGCAAGTAACAAAGTCCTAAAATTAACTTTGTATCAGAGCCATCGCCGCTCAAGTGCCACCGCCGTGTTTACTTACCTGACTTCATCGGTCGCTCACCGCCACGCCTCTACACCCGCGTGCCACCCACACCCGGCCGCTTGCGCCCGGCGACGGCGGCTAACGCTCTGCGCCCGTGCGTCGCGACCACCGCCGAGTCTGTGTCCGCACGTCGCCTGCCGAGTCAACGCCCCACCGAGCCCGCCCGCCAATTTTTTTTTTACTCAATGATTTAGAGGACTCCAAGTCAAGATCTTCTGTGGCAGATCTGGATCTTATGTATACCAGATCTTCTGTGGCGTAAAAAAAAGAGAGAGAGAAGGGGTTTGTGAGTGCATGAGCTCAATTTCTTTTTGGGACCTGTTGAGATGACAACCACGGTTCCAACCATGGAGGAGACCCGGTTACCGGTCATGCCATCGGGTACCCTACCACCTCCTACTAGATCTGCGTTGACTGTTGCAGATCACCGCGAGTGCTTTACTTGCGGGAAGATTGGCCACATTAGCTGGAATTGCCCACAATCACGCGATTTTGGGCATGGTAGGGGTGCTGGAGGATATGGCAGAGGCCAAGGTAGAGAACGTGGTGGTAGGCGCCAAGGTCCTAAAGTCAATCTTGTCGTGCCTGATGAGGGATCAATTGCGCATGACAAAGAGGAGCTACGACAGTTCAAAACAAAGGTTGAGAGTTCCACCAGCAAGTCCATGGCCACCCAGGAGATCCCTATGACCACTACATTTGGTACTTTTGCCAAATATACCCGTGCGGGCACAGGTATTGAGGCACAGGCTTTTGCATCCTCGTATACTTCTCCTTTAGATTAGATAGTCGATTCAGGTGTATCTAGACATGTCACTGGTGCTTCTAGTGAGTTTGCATCATATTCTCCGTATTCTTCCATGCATCGTGAAACTGTTCAAACTGCTGATGGGACTGTACAACCCATCAAGGGAATTGGCACAGTTCAGTGTACACCTACCATTACACTTTCCTCTGTTTTGCATGTTCCATCCTTCCCCGTCAATCTTCTTTCTGTGAGTGCTTTGGTGAATCAAATTGATTGTGGTGTTTATATTAACCGAGATGTCTGTCATATTCAGGAGAGGCAGACAAGGAGGATCTTGGGGACTGGGACTAGGCGTGATGGAATGTGGTATTTGGATCGAGGGACTGTGGATGATGTGAGTGCTACTTTGACTACTGATGTAGGTAGAGAAGAGGCTGAAGTAATACTTTATCACTATCGTTTGGGTCATCTATCATTTGACCGACTGAGGAGTATGTATCCGGATGTTATGAGTCGAGTGCCCATGAAGAAACTCATGTGTGATGCTTGTGAGTTTGGCAAGCACACACGATCATCTTATGATAGTATTGAGCTTTGTAGTATTGAACCATTTGTACTTATTCACTCAGATGTTTGGACCTCTCGGGTTATCTCTATTCATGATTTTAAGTACTTTGTTACTTTCATTGACTGCTATTCCCGTATGACTTGGCTCTATATGATGAAGAATAAGAATGAAGTTTTGCGTTGCTTTCAAGATTTCTGTGCTCTTGTGCAAATACAATTCAATACTCATGTTCGTATTGTTAGAACTGACAATGGAACTGAATATGTCAACAAGGAGTTTATGTAACATCCTGAGTTAGGGGTGAAAACTTCCTTTTTCATCAATAGCATGCATGCTTGTATCTATAGTAATAGCCAGATCAGTATCTATCCTAAACCCTAAAATCTCCAAAATCTATCCTGTGACCTCAAATCAAGATCAGATTGTTCAGATGTGATCTATCAGTTATCCTAAACCTAAAAGCCTTCAGAACCCAGATTCAATTCTATCCCTAACTTCCAGAATTATCAACTCTTTTCTGTTTTCGAAAACAGAATATCTGCTATTACCTTTTACCCTAAGTTTCAGAAATCCAGATTTAATCAAAATCTTAGCCAAGTTCATACCAGATTATTCCTGGAACATGATCATGGGTATGCCAATACCTTAAACCAGAAAGTTGGCAGCCAGATTTTACCATCTAAACCTTTTTCGCAAATCAGTCCAAGAGTTATTACAAATTAGTCCTTTATCTGATATCTAGAAACCCAAAAAGGCTAAAATCTCCATATTAACTCCAAATTCAGAATTTCTTCGGCAAATCTTTTCTAGATGCTATTTGAAACAAGTTCTTCTTCTGTGCAGATTTCAAGATCTCATCCTAATTACCATAATTCGAAATCAATTAAAGCTCAGATTCAATTACCCTAAAAATACCCTATTTTCAGTCTGTATCAAAGACTATTCAAATGTGCCAAATTTTATTAAATGTTCTTGCCAAATATTCTGTTGAATATAATCTGCTATATCAGTGAAATCAAATTCAGTTTAAACCTTCCAAAACTCCAGATTCGCAGATCAGTCCTTCTTCCAGATTTTTCTAAAAGCCAGAAAGGCAAAATATTGCAAATCATCTTCAAATTCAAATCTAATTCAGGGAACACCTTCCAAATGCTTATCAACACAAATTCTTCTTTTATGAGTATCTCAAAATCAAACCCTAAATCCCAGAATTCGAGATCAATAAGTTTCAGACTTATTTTACCCTAATCTACTCTGCTTTCAGTTCATATCAAAAATCACCCAAATGTCTCAAATTTTATCTTCTATTTGTGCCAAGTCATCTGTTGAATCAAGCCTACCAGATTAATGCAATCAATTTCAGATTTAACCTTCCAAATCATCAGATTTACAATTCAGCCCGAAATCAAAAGTCAAATATTGCAAATCAGCCCCTATTTCGACCAGAGCAGCAGCTACTGTACGCACGACCAGAGCTCGCCGTGATCTTTGCGCCGTGCACGCTCACCGCTGGCCAAGCCCCACTTGCATTTGTGCTCGTGCATGCTTGTTGTTGCTGATGCGCACGCGTCCATGTCTTAGCCTTCGCCGTGGCAGCAACGTTGAACAGCAATTGCTTCCGCGCGCGACCAACAGCAGCTTTTGTCAGCAACACGGCACCACGTTGCTTTGCCTTGCCAGCTTGTGTTGCCACCGCCTTGCACCACCCGACATTGTTGAGTCCCGATGAAGCCGACAGCTTAATCAGCTTTGCACTGCCTGTGCGCCATCACGTTACCGCTCGCCGTTGTTGCATCTGCGTCCGGCAAGTCACTGACGCCAATTCATTGCTGTTTAATCCTTGCAAGCTTCGCCCTCTAGTCTATTTAAGCAATCAACACCTTGTGCAATCTTCACTTCACCAGAGCTTAACCAAATTCTCAAATTCCCTTGCTGTCGTCGTCTTCTCCGGCGAGCCATCGAGGAGCTTCACGGTGACAGCCTTAACCGCAGCCTCAATCCTCAAATTGACAGCATCAGTGAGTTTCTCCTACCTATCTCATCGTGCTGTAGTATTTAATTGAAATCTTATGCACTTCATCACCGGTGATCGCCGGAAATTGCTGAAATCAGTGAAATGCCCTGTTCCAGTTGCACAAGTCAAATTAGCCCGAATTAGCCTTCGATTCAATAGACAAAAATGATCAGTGAGCTATTTTAAGCAAGCCTGTGAAGTTGAATGGTGAAATTGACCAAGAACTGGAGTTTTTCGCTAGCCCGAGCTTCCCCAGCCGCCGGCGAACGTCGCCAGCCTTCTCCGGTGATTCTCCGGCCAATTCAATCGTGCCAGAAGCTTTCTTATACCTTCTAGATGCTCTCCAAGCAAGGAATCGAGTTCAAACATCGTGTAGCCAAAACCCCCAATATCAGTGTCTTCTTCTCCGGCGCCGGCCACCGGAAAACCATTCCCGGCCGATCCAGCTCCAGAAACCTTGTTCCCCAGATGCGCCTTGATCTCCTAAGCAACTTTGCTTACTAGCTCGACTTCCAATTCGGCCTAAATCAGAAGATATAACTATGCCCTAATTCCTGTCCAGTGCTGTGAATTGAAATTTCAGCCACCGAGTTCATCGCCGGTTTTCATCACTTTCCGGCCACCTCCTGCCCTAGGTCCAGTTGAATGAATTGTTCCTGTTACTGAGGCCTACATCCCAGACAAAGTGGTGCATCAATTGGAGCCCTAGATCAAAAGTTGTGGCAAACCCTAGTTTCTAGCTATGTCAGTGCAATGCCAGGCTATGCCAGTCAGTGGCATTAGCCCATTTCACTTCCTTCCAGATGTGTATTTTGAGCATGACTTTGTCCCTTAGACTCCTGAGGTTGTGATCTACAATTTCTTCTTCTATCACAACTTGATTTGAGTCCTTCAATTGCATTTTATGCTTAGCCCTAGATTATGACATTGTCAGCCCTATGTCAGAGCATGTCAGTCAGTGGCATTAGCTCATTTCACCTCCTTCCAGTTATGTAAATTGAAAATAACTTTGTCCATTAGACTTGTGGAGTTGTAATCTACATTTCATTCTACTGCCACAAGTTGAGATAATCCTTCTACCATTCATTAACCCTATGTCAAAGCCTTGAACCGAATGTCGACCTAAAGACATTCATCGATTTTGGGCAAACCAGCTGCGGACTTAATGTCAATTCCTATATCCTGGAACCCTAGAAGTTCCTAGCACTCATTTTCAGCCCTAATTCTATGATTTAGCCCTAATAAGCTTCTATGGTACCTAAATCCAATTATTTCAGAATCATCAAGACATTCATCTTTGCATTATTGCATGTAGTATAATAATTTATTGAAAAGGTTGTGATTCTTGGTTGCTTGTTTGATCTTTGCTCAGAGTCGGAGCTAGAGTTCGAGGACTTCACTGCTGACCCGACATCAACTGCTGTCTTTCACGACGCGGAAGGCAAGTCATATCCTTGGTCATCTTGAACCTATATTTTAAATGTTGCTAAAACATAACCTTGAATATAGGCAATATTGCATGTGAAAGATTGAGAATGGTTGATTTATCAATTGGCAGTACTAGACTGGTTATCTATGAAATGTGAAATAAACAAGTTTTGAGCCATGAACTATTATATGTATTTATATACTTATATTCATGAAATAAAACCCCTTAGCCGTGACCAGAAAAATGGTGTGGATGGCTGTAGCACTGGAGGTGCTAGACTGCAAAGGAATGCAGGCACTGAAGGTGCAGGGTTGTGGATGATCTGGTCATTGGCATATAAGGACTAGAACCTTGTGTTGTGCGTCTAGTGGCATGAACAACGTGCTAACCGCAAGCCTGGTATGGGACAGGCCTGAACAAGTATTTATGTGGATCGTACATGAAACCCCTGCATGAGATGTGTTGTGATGATTGACTTGGAGGCTGACTCCTACTATCACTGAAGGTGATCTGATATTTGACCCAGTAATGGGAAAATGAGGTGGGGTGGAGGTTATGATACAGCCTACCACAACTGTGTTTCGCTGAGAGCCACAGGGTCAGGGGTGAATTGTAAGTGATGCATAACAAAAGTTCTTGTTATCTCCACCTTGCCACTCACACATGGTTGTGAGGAGGGGTCTAATCATTTTGTTATGATAGGATGGGCTTGAAAGTGGAATATCTTGCGGGTAAATTGGTACTTCTCTGCAGAGATAAAAACGTATTCGAATACTCCGAGCTCCCGGGTTTATAGGAGTCTGCTGCGGTGGATTAAATCCACGGGGTGTGACACAAGTACTATTTTCTAAATAAAATATGTTTAAATCAAGATTACCCAAATGACATGTGTTGTCATGATAAGGAGTGCTGCCGTGGGCTGTCGTGTGTCGACGTGTCGCGGTAGTGCTATAATCTAGTGAACATGAATGATGATGTTATATTATGAAAAGTGCTGCCATAAGATGAGATAAGAAAGGAAAAGATTATTTTACAAATATCCATAATTCTTGACTAGTCTAGGTTCATGTCATCACTACTATATGTATCTACTCTTACCTATGACTTGCTGAGTACGTAAGTGCTCACTCTTGCAACCTACAAATCAATAGACGGAGCAATCGACAATCACGATGAAGGCGTGAAGTACTTCGTGGATCCAGAAGGAGGAGCGTCGGTCCCGTCATTTCCCTGATGTGTGTTGTTCTGCCGTCCACTTCTCTTTGTGGGTGGGTCACCTACCATCTGCTGTGTAGATGTTATTTTGCTAAAACATGTATGCCGTGAAGGCATTGTAATCTCCTTATGTAATATCAAGGCCAGCAGGCCACACTGCTTAACTATTTTGTAAGTTACTCGGTTGCAATGTGATATACTCCTATGCTTGACTTATCCTGGGAAGTCAAGGGTATGTGTATGCTATGCATATAAGGGACTAGCTGCAGCGAGCTAGGTCTCTACAGGAGTAGTCGTAGTCCCAGTCTCGGGGCGCGACAGTTTACGACTTTTCTTTCAGCTCAAGGGATCTTGCATCAGACAACCTGTCCGGATGCATCGGCACATAATGGTGTGGCCGAGCGAAAAAACAGACATCTTTTGGAGACTGCCCGCTCACTCATATATGGAATGAATGTGCCAAAAATCATGTGGAGTGAAGCCATTATGACAGCGGCTTACTTAATTAACCGCATGCCCTCAAGAGTGTTAGGCATGAAAACTCCCTATGAGCTGCTTATGGGAACGAATACATTTGTTGTCCCTTCGAAGGTGTTCGGATGTGTGTGCTTTCTTCAGCATTATCGACCCTCTACAGGAAAGCTAGACCCTCAGGCTTTGAAGTGTATATTCGTGGGATATTCTTCTCGACAAAAGGGCTACATGTGTTGGAGTCCTCAGGCCAAACGGATGTTTGTGAGTATGGATGTCACTTTTCGGGAGTTTGAGCCCTTCTAGGTGAGAAAACTGAATTGACGCCTTTATTTGGTGATATCTCTTCTCGCCTGCCTAGTGCTGATAGAGAGGGGGAGAATGATGAAATGAGTAGTAGTGACCATGGAGTGAGTAGTGGTGACCATGGTGGAGGTGGCGATGTTGTTGTGGGTATAATTCCATGTCCTGTTGCAGATGAGGGGGTGTGTGCCAATGGAGGTGGAGATACTGGAGTTCTGAAGATGAAGCGTTTTTGTGGCACTGGAGTTCAGGGGTAGCAGCAGCAGCCCCAGTCTCCTGTGATTGAGATTGATGACCAGTCATCCACGCAAGTCATTATCCCTGACCCCTCCTCAGTTGTCTCACCTTTGACCTCGTCTCCCTCTGAAACAGGTGGTTATGTATCTCTTGATCTTCCTATTGCTCATCGTAGAGAGCCCCGAGTCAATGCCAGTAAGCCTCCGGCTAAGTATGGTTTTGAGGGTAATCTTTCTCATGTTGTCTCATATTATTTTTTGTCTCCTGCATATGTCTTTCATTGCATTATTACAATCTGTGCCGATACCAAAAGATTGGAAAGTGGCAATGCAAGATCCTTTGTGGCTTCGTGCTATGCAGGAGGAACTTCAAGCATTGAGAAAAAATGAGACTTGGGAACTAGTCTCTCTTCCAATCGGGAAGAAAACTGTTGGATGTAAATGGGTGTATACCATAAAGCAAAATGCAGAAGGCAAGATTGAGAGATATAAGGCGATATTAGTAGCAAAGGGATATAGTCAAACGTACGGGATTGACTATGATGAGACTTTTGCACCAGTAGCAAAAATGAGTACGGTGAGAACTTTAATCTCGTGTGCAGTAAACTTCAACTGGCCCCTAGATCAGCTTGATGTGAAGAATTCCTTTTTGCATGGTGATTTATGGGAAGAGGTATATATGGAGGTCCCACCAGGTTTTGGTGATAGTGGAAAGGTGTGCAAGCTGAAGAAGTCCTTGTATGGCTTAAAACAATCACTAAGAGCCTGGTTTGATAGATTCAGACGTACAGTATGTAGTACGGGTTACAAGCAATGTAATGGGGATCATGCTGTCTGTTTCAGGCACTCTGGAGCATTCATTACAATACTTGCTGTTTATGTCGATGATATTGTCATCACTGATGATGATGCTGAGGAGATTGTCCATCTGAAGAACAAGTTAGGTAAAAAATTTGAAGTGAAGGATTTGGGTCATCTCAAATATTTTCTTGGCATAGAGATTGCATGGTCTAAAAAGGGTATAGTTCTCTCACAAAGGAAATACACTGTAGATTTGCTGAATGAAACTGGAATATTAGGATGTCGTGTTGTCTCTACTCCCATTGAGCAGAACCACAACTTAAGTGATCAAGGTGGAAACCCAACTAACAAAGAGAGTTATCAAAGACTTGTTAAGCGTCTTATTTACCTTTGTCACACAAGACCCGATATTGCTTATGTGGTGAGTGTGGTAAGTAGACATATACATGAACCAAGAGTGGAGCACATGGAAGCAGTATATAGGATTCTAAGATATCTGAAGGGTAGTCCAGGAAAAAGTCTCTGGTTCAGGAAGAATATGAATCTTGATGTGGTTGGCTATTGTGATGCTGACTGGGCAAGTTATTTAGATAACAGGAAATCAACATCAGGGTATTGTGTTTTTGTGGGAGGCAACTTGGTGTCATGGAGAAATAAGAAACAGAATTTTGTTTCTCGATTTACAGCAGAAGCAGAGTACAGGACTATGTCTTCTAGCTTATGTGAAATGCTCTGGTTAAGAGGTTTGTTGTCAAAGTTACAATTATTTCGAGATGAAGCTTTGACACTGTGGTGTGACAATAAGTCAGCAATCAATATTGCTAATAATCCAGTGCAACACGATCGCACCAAGCATGTGGAAATTGATCGCTTCTTCATTAAAGAGCGCTTAGACAAAGAAAGCTTGAAACTAGAGTATGTATCTTCTGGAGAGCAATTTGCTAATTGTTTGACAAAAGGAATTAATCCCAAAGAGTGTGTATTAGCTTGTAACAAGTTGGGGATAATTGATATCTATCGCCCAACTTGAGGGGGAGTGATGGACATAGTAGGCTATTAGGATTCTTAGCCTATTAGGATCCATAGCCTATTAGGATTCGTATTAGTTTTTTCTATTATAATTCTTATTAATCTTTTGTTAAGGGTTATTAAAGAAGAATAATTGTATCTATTTTTACAAGCAAGTAATAAAGCCCTAAAATTAACTCTCTGGCACCTGCAAATTTGCCTGCTCCGATCGTTCAACCACATATGACTGACATCACGCAGGTAGGATATAATGCATGGTATAAAATGATGGTCTTGTTCCTATTTTGTTTTTCTTATTATCACCTAACATTGTCTTGTGGTTTGGCAGACTGATGGTACGATATCATCTCGTCATTGACACGGCCGCTTGTCCAATGGTTGCATGCATGTGCCCCTATCACGCACGAGGAGTTAGCAACGGCCATCGTCAACATTGATCAGATCGTCCACCAGCTGATAGTCGATAGTAGTGGCATTCCGCCCATAGGTGTTGCACCTACACCACCACAGGCTCCGCCTAGACATATGCTGGCCACTCATTGGAGCACCTCTCCTCATCGTCTTGACACGGCGGGGCCATGAGGTATGGCTATCGATACCCCGATTTATCTCGGTGGGCCTCGACCCCACTCTTATTGTACAGGTGTTCCGCCTCATCTTCCACCGCTGTCTCGTGGTGGCATACGAATCTCTGATGGAGCCTGTGCATCGCCCTCCACCTCCACATCTGATTCTAGCTTGGATTTTGGCATCACATTCAACTCGGACGACAAGTACGTCACCATATCACAATGCTAGATGGACGAGCAGTTGGCTATGTCGTCGACTACAGTGATTGGATCGCACGACAAGCTCCCATCGTACGTACTTCTTCAGGCAGCCCGTGCCAAGCTAGAGTTTGTGCTCGACCCTAGATACACGGAGTATGTTGACATGTTGCGGCAAAGGGAGGACACCGAGCAGACCCAACATTAGTTGGCATCTGCACAACTTGGTGGGGTACCTCCACTATCGCAGGACCCTATTGAGCATATCCCACATGCGGATGCTCCTGAGCATATTACAGAGACATGCTGCGATCAGGGACATTGAGCACGTAACCGTCCCCCCTTCGAGAGCCATCGCAGAAGACAATGATTCCACCCCAGACTTTATCATTGTTGTTGTTTCAGTGGGACCGGAGTCACCATCCAAAGAGAGGGTGGCATTAGTAGATTTTTTCTAGCAAATGTCTTATCAATTGTATGAAAAAAGAATTATGTTTTGATGTATATATTGTTATTTCTTTTGGAAATTATACAGCTAATACACATTTCATCATAGTTTCCATAAAGTCTGCTCAAGTCTGAAAGGCCCATTTGACATGTCAAATCTGATCCAACTTTTCAGCTTTCTGTCATAAAAGCCTGCCCCAGATGTCATATCTACTTTTTCAACACTCAATTCACTCTTCGATACTACCCTACCTAAACATGGCGGGTGAGAATAGCCGTGGCCAGAGAAGAAGACGCATCAAGATAAATACATAATCAACTCGCCTCAGATTAGTGGCTCCGTATGCATTACTTTATTAACTGCTCTCTTTTGTTTATAGGATAAAGGCCAAAATTTAGGGTCATCTCACTGTAACTGCGATTTGTTGCTCAAGACTACTACATCCTCATTTCAAGACGACTACGGGAGAAGATTACTAGAGTGTCATAGGGAAGACGTTGAAAAGTGCACTTTCCTGCATTAAGTCGACCCCGAGTGGAGCACAAAGGCTGTGTGTATGATATCCTATCTTCTCTGTAGAAAGAAAAGACTCTATGAGAAGGTAGTCTTTATGGATGAGCTGTCAACCAACATGCATGATGTTCAACAGATGTGCTGCTACATACATCCTTACTATTGCTCTTTTCATGGACGCACGTTCCCAATAAAACCTCCTCTGGAGGACTTCAATTGGTCCGATGATACCAGCGACATAGATGACTTTATGTGCAGATATCGAGGTGATATTAAAATTAGTACATTTTGGGCCTACGACAATGTTGGGAGAAAGTACGTACATTGCGACCGCGAAGATGAGAGGGAGAAATGCAATTACATGTCATGGCTTGACCACAAGTGGAATGAAGTAAAGAAGGACACTATATATATTTTCCTAAGCGAGTTAGACACTCTCTACTCGGATCAAGTGTCGCTCCGAAGTTTGATAACCTTTTGCTGCTGTAGATCTGTCTCTAATTGTTCTTGTAACTATCACAAACGCATGTAATTTTCTATTTTTTCTACTCTAATTTTAATAAGGATTTTATAGGTCAAGACTAACCTATCATTTTATCGGTAGATACACCACTAATAAAGTGTTTCATCAATTACACTATAACTAACTAGCACATAGTATGATCTATTAGTTTATTGTTAACCATGTAACAAGCTTTTAGATGGGCCACTAATCTGACTTCGATTAATTTATATAGTCCTTACAAGTCTATCCCTCAAGCCTGCAGCCTGCGGAGTTAATAAAAATATGAAACAAAGGCTCTAGTTGGCAATATCACTTGGAAAAACAGCCCGTGATCATCACTTTCAACCCTTAGGACAATAGGACATACCGCTCCTTGAGACCCATTTTATGTCATTAAATATCTTGATCAATAATTAGATTGAAACATAAATATTTGATATAAACCAAATAACCACAGACATAGTTCACAACTATATTTCACCACATATATTTATACAATCTAAGTGTATAACAAGAAGATCTTTTTTTTTTTATGTAAGATTGGTTTTATAGAATTATTTCTAGTGATAAAAAAAAAGCCGATCTTCTATTTATAATTTAACTTTAAATTTAAGTATTTAAATTTGTTTAAATTTCATATCCACCGTAATATAATATCAAATAAAACCTTAATCAGCAATATCAAATCACTTCAGTAATTAGAAAACTATCGCTATCAGATAATTCGGAAATTCCATTAAAAAAAGCCATCATACAGAACTCCACTGGAGCTAGTATTGATTAGTTTGTTAACTTGGGATATATTCGGCCAAGTTTAATCCAGGTTAATTAAAGAGGCCCCAACTCCTTATTCCAAGCTTGAAAAAGGAAATGGAAAAAAAATAATTTCGCAAGTTTTTAATTAACGAAGTAAAAGTCTAAGTCAAGATAATGAGCTAAGCCTGCGTCCAGTCAAACGGTGTTTCGTGAGGTGTTTCAACAGAATATTATTCAGTATATTCTATGTCACGTGTGCGAAACACCACCTCAAACACATCCCTTCTCCAATGCAAAGGCGCTTCGCGAGGCGATTCGTACGGACCCACGAATAAATTAAATTTAGGTGATTTTAGTAACATCAATAACTTTTAATTTAAAAATTTAATATATATGAAATTTGGTCTCTAAATGAAGATAATTTAAATATCTACAACTTTCTCAATATAATCAACATCTAATTTTAGCTAGATTAATCATAAATTAAGAAACAAAAATTTGCTCATATAAAGAAACACGCAAACTGAGGAAAATACCGACGCCCTGCTTAGCGCGCTCTCTCTCCTCCTCCGATTAAAATAATAGTTTTTTCCCGTGGGCCCGCATACAGATAGCGTTAGCACCCGAGTTGGACTTAGCCTAAGACCAACTCCAATTCTGACACCTTCAAAATCTGCATGTGGGTCCCGCACAAAAAAATTATTAAAAAAATCAGATGACTGAATTTTTTTGTCTCGATTTACGTGCGATCAAATTGCATATAATTTTTGTTTCTTAAGTTATGATTAATCTAATTCAAATTAGATGTTGATTATATTGAGAAAATTGTAGATCTTTAAATTATCTTCATATATAGACCAAACATCGTATATATTCGATTTTTAAATTAAAAGCTATTGATTTTTTACTAAAATTATCTAAATTTAATTTACTCGTGGGCCCTTACGAAACGCATCGCGAAGCGTCTTGCATTGGAGCAGGAGTGTTTCGGGTGGTACTTCATGCACATGGCACAGAATATGTTGAAGAATATTTTGTTGAAACACCTCACGAAGCCTCAATGGGTTGGAGATAACCTAATAGGTAGCAAATAAATGTTCTAACTCCATTTCAGCAAACTTCTTAGTTTATAATTTGTGGAGGATAAATTGAATTTTTTTATTAATAACTCAAAATAAAAAAAATAATTTAATAATGACCCACGATTTACCGAAATTGCAAAAATATCTTTTTTGAGCGTGATAAATCAATTATCGCGGTCTGGAACCACGAGAGAACGATCACAGATATGGCAGACACCTTTTCCCAACCACATCCATGACAAAAACTAGTGGCGCCTGTGATCGTCCTCTCGCGGTTCCAGACCACGATAATTGATTTATTGTGCACAAAAAAGATATTTTTGTAATTTCAGCAAACTGTGGTCATTTTTCAAATTATTATTTTATTTTAGATTATTTATAAATATATCTCGTATAAACCCAATGAAAAGTAAGTCAAGTACGAACAATATATTTGATGTGACATCAAAGTTCGGACCACAGCAAGCTGAACCCAGTGAAATTTCCTAATTGGCCCAGTGGATATAGATTATAGAGCAATATGCAAATTAGCTCACATTATGGCACTATAAACTGTAATAAACCGAAACTAAACGAGGCTCTACTTACAATACCAAGCTGCTCGATCCACTGTTAATTTACCACCATGGCACTGCCTCTCCTACTCTTCCTCCTCCTCTCGTCGCCGGCGAACTCCGCCGCCGACGATGGTGACTCCCCCGTGATAAGGAATCCATTCGACTATAGTTGTAACAAGTCGGCCGGCAAGTACACTGCCAACAGCAAGTACAGTGCCAACCTCAACGCTCTCGAGGCCAAGCTCGCCGCGACCGCCACCCTACACGGCTACGCGTCCGGCACCGTCGGCACAGCGCCGGACGCCATCTACGGCATCGTTCTCTGCCGGTTCGACCTCACTGGCGACCGCTGCGGCCTATGCCTCAACTACACCTTCGACGACGCCCCGCGCAACTGCCAGAACAGCACGGACGTGACCGAGTACCAGGACCAGTGCCAGTTCCGCTTCGCCGACCACAACTTCCTCCCCGGCGGCAGCAACGAGCCGTTGCGCTCGGCGTCGAACGAGAACAACGTGACGGGCGCGGCGGCCGTCGGTCGGTTCGACAAGCTGCTGGCAGAGCTGTTGAACGCGATCGCTGACCGCGCGGCGAACGACATGAGGAGGTACGGGACGGGCGTGACGTGGTCGCGGGACATGCGCCTGCCAGTGTACGGGCTGGTGCAGTGCACGGCGGACATGTCGCCAGCGGCGTGCAGGGCGTGCCTCGACTGGAGCTTTAGCAACATCTCGAGGTTGATCGGCGGCGGCGTGAAGGGCGGGAGGATTAATGGGGTGCGGTGCATCTTTCGGTACGAGACGAACGATGTCTTCTTCGCGCAAACCGACGACATGCTGCGCCTCCATATGCCGCCGAGTATGTACATGCCTACGTATTTTTTTTTTCCAAGGCGTATGAGAAAACCAGAAATTTTTGTACGGATAACCTAGAATTAAAAAAAAAATTAAAAATAATGTGTAATAAAAAATAATTATAAAAATGACCTAAGTCGCCACACGAGATGACAACTTTTAGAATTTGGTCTTTAGTCGCCACCCTGGTTGGCGACTGAAGGCCACATCATCAGTTGCCACCTTCAAACGCCAATCAGGACGGCGACTGAAGGTCCAAGGTTCAAAAAATGTGTTTTTTTTTAAAAATAGCATTCATAATTGTGTTTCTTTTAAAAATAACATTGAAAATTGTATTTTTTAAAAAAAAAATTCAAAATTGTGTTTTTTTATAAATAACATTCAAATTTGTGTTTTTTTTAAAATTAACATTCAAATTTGTGTCTTTTTAAAAATTAACATTCAAATTTGTGTTTTGTTTGAAATTAACATTCAAATTTGTGTTATCTTTAAAATTATCATTCAAAATTGTGTGTTTTTTTAAAATAACATTCAAATTTGTGTTTTTTTTAAAATTAACATTCAAATTGTGTTCGTTTTTAAAAATAACATTCAAATTTGTGTTTTGTTTAAAATTAACATTCAAATTTGTGTTATTTTTAAAATTAGCATTCAAATTTGTTTTTTAAAAAAAATAACATTCAAATTTGTGTTTTTTTTAAAATTAACATTCAAATTGTGTTCTTTTTTAAAAATAACATTCAAATTTGTGTTTTTTTTAAAATTAACATTCAAATTTGTGTTATTTTTAAAATTAGCATTCAAATTTGTGTTTTTTTCAAAAAATAACATTCAAATTTGTGTTTTTTTAAAATTAACATTCAAATTTGTGTTTTTTTTAAAATTAACGTTACATAGTCGACTGGCTGACAAACTAAGGAGGAAAAGACCCGTGGTTGGCCGCGTTGATTGATCAGTATATTTCGTGGTTGATTCAATCTGTCGGATATGATGTTCCCAAAAACCAAAATGAACATAAAAAAGGTAGTGAAAACATGAGAATACTAATATAATCGAAAATAATACAACTATGAGAATCCAAATCATGTTCCATAAAAGGAGAACATAAAAAAAAACTACTGTCGGCCCCTCTTCGGACGATGCCTCCTGTCGCGCTGAAACGGCGATGGCGAATAGGTGCTGCGCGGATGCACTGTCCTCTGCGAGGGTTGTCGACCGGGAGGCTGAGCACTCGGCTGACCGAGGCCTGTATCAGGAGCGTCCATCGGGTCCTGCGACGGTGGAGGCGCCTCACCAAGCTGCGAAGATGCCAACGGATGTTGGCTCTGATCGGCGTCGTCTCTCATCTACAACATATCGGCATACTAGGCATACGATGGGTCGCGGACCACCTGGGGGTCGGCACGGACCGACTGACGAGGAATGTATGGTGGGTGCCTAGCAGGAGACCGAAGCGGACCAGCAGACGAGATAAGCACCGTCTGCTCAGA
Organism: Pharus latifolius; assembly: GCA_019359835.1. Lineage (NCBI taxonomy): Eukaryota > Viridiplantae > Streptophyta > Magnoliopsida > Poales > Poaceae > Pharus > Pharus latifolius. The sequence goes on along the minus strand of CM033325.1, from coordinate 12,439,777 downwards.
CATAGCGATGTACTCGTCGTCTGAGTCGAATGTGACGTCGAAACCCAAACTAGAATCAGAAGTGTGTGCGGAAGGCGGCGCTCGGGGACCCTCAGAGATCCGTACACCACCACGCGATGAGAAGTCCACGTGAGGTGCAACACCTGTATGGGAATCGGGAGTCCGAACAACATCGCCGCATCCTCCAGGGTAATGGTCATCTCCCCCCACTGGAAGTGAAATGTGTGCGTTTCGGGTCTCCACCTGTCCACCAGAGCAGAGACGAGTGATCGGTCGTGCCTGAAAGTCTCCAGTCTGGTGATCGTCCTGCAAAAAGGAAGCAGCCCCGCCGCCCTCAGCCGTGCGATGTATCTCCCGTCGAGAGGTCAAGACGTGCCGGACGATCGCAGGCGGAATGGCTGAAGCTCCTCTCCGGATCGCACCCCTCGAGACCGATGACGATCGTCGTAGTAGTGATCGAGTAACTCAGGAAACTGTGGACAAGGGTGAGCCATGCCTGCAAACAAGAACATTAGGTTAGTACATCATCAAATACACAAGAGGAACGAATAAGTGTTGCACAACATTACTGAGTCATGTTCGATTAGGTTCGGATGCATCAGGACATGTCGTCTTTGTGTGGCCAGGCTATCGGCAAACGGCACACTTTCGTAGCTCATCGCGTTCTGCGTTATCCATGTCATTGCCAATTCGCATTTTCCGCCGTCATCCAGGGCCTTTCCGCTCCAAGTGCGGTGGTGGAACATATCGGATCTCTCCTGCCCTACACGACCGCTCTCTGTAGTGCTGCTGAGTCCCCCAAATCTCAAAGTCTGCAGTCCATGTCTCGGCAAGGTACCGTGAACTATAGTAAACTGATAGGTACATCTCGCTCGACTTGTTGTCGTGCGCACACGTAGCCATCACATGAGAGCACGATTTATGCAATAGAGTTGGCTTGTTACAAGTGCACTTGACACCGTCTTCAAATGTCACTCCTTGCCTCTTGATTTGTCGCATGTATCCACCCCCCACGTTCTTACTGCGCAGATAAACGACCCAACTTTGCCTTCTGCTATTAGGAATGCACTCGACTGAGTGTTTCTGAGTGGCCACGGCTTTCATTTCGAAGTACCTTTGTACTTCATGAGGAAATTTTGGTGGTGTGACCCGAAGCAATGCTCTTGCAGCTGTACCTGTCTCGTAGAAGTATTTGGCCGTGCGATGCCATGTAAATTCCACAATTCCAGTGAGTGGCAGACCTCGCACCCCCTTCAACACAAAATTGTATACCTCCGCCATGTTAATTGTCATTACACCATATCTGGCACCTCCCTCATCGTGCAATAGAGACCACTTTTCAGGAGCTTTGTCACTGATCCATTCACTAAATTTCTTTGGCCTTGACCTTCGGGTGCGTCGTCTCGCCACATCTGAAGTCTCCACGACATTTTCTTCATCTTCTGGATGTTGTGAACTGCTTGCCTCTGGCCTTTGAGATTTACCTAAATCTGAAGTTTCTTGTTCTAACTCGTCCCAAAGTTGTTGGAACTTATGGCTTTGGTTCTGATCGCACAACCGCTTGAACTTCTTCATAAGCCGTGCGTTTTTGTAGTGTGTGAAGAAGTTCGCCGCAAGGTGTCGTTTACACCACCGACTGATCAAGTCATTCCAGCTGTACTGCGGGTTCTCAGTGGACAACATGAGCTCAATGGATTACACATACACTCCGTCTGTCCTTCATGACGGTTTGTTTTAGGTTTGCAAGGAACCATACCCAGCTGTCTGTACTCTCTCCTTCCACTAAGGCGTACACCATGGGAAGTAGCTGGTTGTTTGCATCTGCAGCAACTGCTGTCATCAGAGTTCCCTTGTACTTCCCAGTTAGAAATGTGCCATCCACGCAAAGTATTGGCCGCATGTACTTGAACACACAGATTACTTGACCAAATGACCAGAATATACGCTCCATGTACTCAGCTCCAGGAACTATCTCACCATTTCTGCCGACAACTGGGCTATGGACCATATCCATCACAGTGCCAGGGTTGGTGTCAACGATTTGTTCGATCAATCTGGGCACATAGTTATATGAATCATAGAAAGATCCAAATAACATCTCAAGACTAAGTTGCTTGGCTCTCCATGCCTTCCCATATTGAATGATGTACCCAAATGTGTCATTGATTTGGCTGACAATTTGTTTTGGTGGCATATCAAGATTTGCATGAAGGTTCGACAAAATTACACGTGCCACAAATGCGGACGACATATTCCTATGACTCTGTGATACTTCTGTCACTGAACAGTCATGTTCGGTGATCCTGGAAACAATAAAGTGTTCATTGTCCCTGTACCGAGCAATACGAACATAAAATCGACATCCTTCCACCTTGCACTTCACCGCGTACAGTCGCGGATTTGTTCTGTCAACCCTGAAAGACCGACGTAGTGTCACGGACCACATCGCCACGGCTTGCTTAGCCTCCTCCTTGCTTCGAAAATGTTGTCCCAATGTTAATCTGTGCTCACTCCCTGCCCACTCCGAACTGCGATCGTCGTGGATTCGCACATGCTCAAAACCACTAGGATCTAGCCATTATTGTGGAGGTCCCATTGCACGATAGTCTTCTTCACTAGAGGAATCCGCATAGTCTACGTCCACCTCCGACCCTTCGCTTCCTGAAACTTTCAGACCCTCGTCTTCACCTTCGTAGGCATAAGCCTCATCCCAGGCCACAAATACTCGCCCATGAATTCTGCGTTGGGGATATCCGCAGAATTATGGGTCATGGTTGGATCAATGTTCGTATGTTGTCCTCCAATTAATGGTTCGGGTACAAGTTCTGCTGCCGGTTCTGGTACATTGTCTACCTTTGTCACATACAGTATGCAGTCATCTGGCCCATGATTGGGATTTATCACCCTCCTAACAAGAGAGCCCCATGATCTATCGCCTCTAAGTTCACACAATTTCCAACAAGATGTCAAATCAATAGGCACCAGCGCTTCTATGACAATTTTGTGTAAACATGGGTCAATATTTAGGATGTCCATGACTCGGGTCTTAAGGTCTTCAAAATTAAGAACACTAAGATCATTCAATTCCATGTCTATACAGTGACAACCACTTAGGTCATCTCCAGATGGTCCATTTCTAGTGATTTGTTCCCCGTGGAAAATATAGACTACTCTTGTTTCCGACATTGTCTACAATATAAGTATTACAAACATCAGCTATCATATCTCCAATATATTTTGCACATTACTCTATACTCATCATTAAGACATGTGCGACTTATTTTTTAACATCTTAACTAATCGAAGTACACTGCATTAACGACATCGCATCACATCTAATCTACAATTCCTATATTATCATGTCACATATCAATTATTTAATTATTTACTACTCTTAATTAATACACATCTTACATCTCATTCATAAACATATGAAATTTACATAATATTACACAACAAATCAAAATTATATATACATTATATTCATAAATGCCCAACATATTTAAATACGGCACAAATCAAATATGTATTTCTGCACATTTTCTACGAATAAACCGTATGTCCTAAATTATCGATTCACTATTTATTAATCTAATTTATTCGCTTAATATATAACATTTCTACATAACAGATCTATATTTACAACACATCTACATAACAGATCTACACATTTCTAAAACAGATCTACAAATTTCTAAAACAGATCTACAAATTCCTAAAACAGATCTGCATTCTACACTAATTATCACTAAAAATTTTTGATTGTACATTTCTTTCCTCCTCCTTTTTCTTCTCCTTTCTTCTTCTTCTCCTCCTCCTCCTCCTCCTCCTCCCCCTCCTCTTCTCCTTTTCTTTTCCTCTTCTTTTTTTCCCCTCTCCTCTCTTCTCCCTCTCTCCCGTGACCCGTGAGAAGTCTGTTTTTTTTTTCACTTTTCCAACTCCAATCGCCACGGCTCCCCGCTATATAGCCCCCATCAGTCACCATCCCAGCTGACGACTGATGGGCATCCCTCAGTGGCCATCCCGTATGACGACTGATGTCCCCTCTGTTTGCTTTTTGCGGTAAATCACCACGCGGGATGGCAACTTAAGTCATTTTTACAATTATTTTTTATTACACGTTATTTAAAATTTTTTTTTAAGTTTAGGTTATCCGTACAAAAATTTGAGAAAACCATCCACGTGAGACGTTTGTTAGGAATATTTGTATTTAGTCGCCGACCCCACAGGTTTTAATGATCCTCGAACAAAATAAAAATGTTAATGAACGTTTTAGAAAAAAAAAATTGTTTACATTTCACTCCACAGTTCGCATAGGGTCAAACACCAAGATCCACCGTTGGTTTAATCATAATTTGTCTATAATCTACATCACATATTAATGACTCTCAATTTAGTGCTAGACATGAGAGAGTTCCTATTCTTTAGAAAGAAATGAGTGTCATCATAAAAACTGTTTATGTGGCATGTATACAATTTCATCGTTGTTGAATTTCATGCACTAGTTAATTCACCAAAAAACTTAAATTGATAAAAAAATTATCAATTCACTCATACTTCAATACTCCTCCTTACGTCTAGACTTCACTAGATCTACAACGTAGATTCAATTTGGGTCGAGATCTAATCCACTCCCAAGATTTTCTTGGACCTACCACTAGACCCCTATTTTTTTCATAAATATTGCCATAGTTAGGTCTGAAATTTAAGATCTCTAAGTTCTGATACTACATTAAATTTCATATATTAACTAGTTTATTTAAAAAATTTAACTGATAAAAAAATACATAATCTACTTATATTTCAACGACCATTATTCATGTATAGTGGTAGAACTAGGCCCAAAATTGCCTGGCTTTATCCTCGAGGCCCGGTAACCGCGAGCCTAACCCTAGTCACTTATTTCATGGTTATCACCTTACATGCTATCTTAGGCTGTCTCCAACCCATCGGCGCTTCGCGAGGCGTTTCAACAGAATATTCTCCAGTATATTCTGTGCCACGTATGCGAAGCACCATCTGAAGCACCCCCTACTCCAACCCATCGACGCTTCGCGAGACGCTTCGTACGAGCCCACGAGTAAATTAAAAATATGTCACGAGTAAAACATCAATAACTTTTAATTTAAAAATCAAATATATGTCATATTTGGTCTCTATATGAAGATAATTTAAAAATCTACAACTTCTCAATATAATCAACATCTAAATTGAACTAGATTAATCATAAATTAAGAAATAAAGAATATATATAATTTGATTGCACGTAATACGAGACGGGCCCACTTGCAGACCGAAGAATTTCGCCGCCTGGTGAAGCGTCGCGTGTCTTCTCTCTCCACCGGAAAAATGATTTTTTATTAGTGGGACCCGCCGGCAGAGCCTGGAAGCACCAAGGATGGAGAGAGCCTTATATGGATACGAATTTTGCACTAACAAGTGTACACTATACATATCAAAACCATTTATTTAGTTTTTGAGATTCGTGCTGCTGCAATTAAAAACTACATAGTTTGAAATGTACATGATCTGGTATCAAATGTTCAAAAGTTGGTACGAAATGTACTGGTTTGAAGTTTGAATTTTTATGAGGGATTACAAAGGGACTGAATTTTTTTATAATGGAAAATATATTGGTTTAAGTGTATATTTCTTGATCTTAAATGGACATCCAGTGTGGAAAATACGAACATCGTGTAAAGAAAAAATGTATTTCAATCGTTTACAAGGAAGATTAATTTATTCATACAAAACATATATTTAGTGTTACTAAAATGTTTGCCAATGTACGTCAATATTGTTTAAATTTACATGAGTAGAACTCATGTTCAAAAATTTTGCATCTATTGTTGCGGGCCTTTGATTATCGAGTAGGCCCATGTAAAATCAACCTGGCATGACGATCAAATTACATTTTTAAATGTAAAATGCACTGGATCCATTCGATCCAACTCAATATGAGACCTAACCCTGTTACATAAGAATGAGGTTGAACAGACTTCACCTCGGCCGATTGGACCGGACTTTTCAACCTCCCAGCCTGACCTAATGTATCCACAAGTCTATCGTCGAGGATGCTATGATTTCTACTGCACCTCATGTTGGTGCGACTGGCTTGCCTACCTCCTTCACCTATAAGACTCACTCCAACGCCGGCACAACGAAGGTCTGACGGGTGAGCCCCACGCGAAAAAAATAATAAAAAATCCGTGCGAGGAGAGAGAGGACGCTTCGTGAGGTACCATGGGCGAAGGTCTGACGGGTGGGCCCCAACGACGTCTCGCTGGCGAATCCGCGCGCGTTGGAGTTCTCGCGACGCCCCGAGACGCACTTTGTGGGTCCTACTTTTCCACCGCGCGTGCGTCCCGTACCCTCCCAATCCCTATACTGACGTATGGGCCCAATACAAACTCCAGCCCACATGTCTGTGAAGGGGTGTGTAGTGCAGATGTGAAACACAGGACTAGGTGGGGCCCACAAAACGCGTGGTGACGTGGTAGTGCGCTCATTTCGCGTGCCGCGTGCACCCGAGGCCGGACTCTTTTTTCTCACTGACTGGTGGGCCTGGCCGATGGGAGGGCTCACATGTAAGCCTCAGAATGTTGTGTAAGTGCCAAAACCTAGACGTTGGACGATTTTTTCAACTGGTCCCACATGTCAGCGACCCATAAAAATAGCTGTTTAATTACTAGCCGTTAAATTTAGCCGTTACACTTATTTTATTCATTTTTTAGTGTAAAAATTGTGGTCCTCCCCTTATAAATATAAGCACACTTGACCTCATTTTCACTCAAACACAACCACATACCATACACTTTCCATACTCTCATTCCCGCAATATTTTCCGAAAAATTTTTCAATAGCCAACAATTCTCCCGGCGGTGATGTCAATTGGTTTGGCGAGCTGAATATAGATGAGTACAACACCCAAACACCAAGCAGTCAAAATCCGCCCAATTTTCAACCTCCACCCCCCATACCCGATGTGTTACCTACCATTCACTCCACCCCCTCCATACGGCCAGCCACATCCGTATGCACACCCTGAGCAGTACACACCGGGGCATCCATACGCACAACCCCCCTACGGCCCTTACGGCCAGAATCCTCATTTCGCCAGAGTTCCGACCATCCCTGCAGAAATGTCGCCTCCACAAGCACCAAGAAGAAATGACCGCTCGACCCCCTCATCGGATACAAGCACTCCGGAGAGCACATCCACAATCGTGATCGTGGAGGACGATAACGCTGGACGACCGCGCAAACGAATGCTCTGGTCGCAACAGGACGACATGCGATTTGTGAGTGTTCATTTAAATATTAAATTTTGTTAACGCAGATTTGTTTCCCCGGTTGTATCACAAAAATTTTTGAACAATTTTTATTTTTTTTATCCAGATTAGTGTATAGCTGAATAACTCCGTCGACCCGATCGATGGGAACAACCAAAAATTCGACAAGTACTGTTCGAAGGTCACTGAGGAGTACAACGCGAGTAGTCCGCCCAATTGCAGACGAGACCTCAGGCACTGCAAAGACCATTGGCAAAAGAACAATAAGAAAATTGTTCAGTTCAATGGCATCTTCTGTAGGTTTAGGGATGCTTACGCCAGTGGTCGTTCGGACGACCAGTTGATGTCGCAAGCATGCAACATGTACAGGCAGGAGGTTGGTCATCCATTCGTCCTGGAGCACTGGTGGAGTGCCGTACGTGGTCAACCGAAGTGGTGCCGAAGCTGCTTCGATTCTTCAAAAAGGGCTCGCGTCAACGAAGAAGGTACCCACACGTCGTCGTCGAACAACGACGATGTCCCCGTCGAGCTTCCACGCCCGCAAGGGCGGGACGCGACAAAGCAGAAGCGGAAGGGTAAGAGCAAATTGGGCGAGACATCGTCGACGTCCGAGGAGACCCTAGAGCGCATTAACAAAGCCAATGCCGAGTTTACTAGTATGGCCGATAAAGCTCTTGCTGTAGCCGATAAATTGCAGAGGATTACCAAAAGCAAAGAAAAGGCTTCATTTATGAAATCGTTGATGAAACTACTTATTATGGATACATCCCATTTCTCAGATGACCGTAAGGCGATGTATGGCGGCTACAATAGAATACATCAACGAGCAGTTTAAGGATATGAAGAATAAATAGTAGCCCGAACAATGTACTTTTCATTTCAAAAATTGTACTCGCACTATTAATTTAAGTCGTTTTGGATTCACCAATTCGCACTATGGCATGTGATCGATACTTTTGGATTTTAGCCGTTGGAGCTGACACATCTGCTCGATGCCTTTGGATTTTAGCCGTTGGAGGCGACACATGTGATCGGTACTTTTGGATTTTAGCAGTTCAAGCTGACACATATGCTCAATGACTTTGGATTTTAGCCATTGAAGTCGACACATGTGACTCCCCCTATATATTTGGACCCCCCATGCCCTCATCTTCACATCTCAGTAATCTCAACTTCACAATCGAAGCCTCCGTTTTTGGAGCACCAACAGACCTTGTCTTGCCCCAAAAAAATGTCGTCCAGCTCAAGCACAAGTTGTGCTGAGGACGAAGTCATCAACCAAATGAAAGAGTTCGCGATGGGGTTCACACAGACCTTTCTGATGGTCGAACTCCTTCCGTGTCACGCTCTTGGTGATGTTGAAGCTAGCATTGACGCTGGTACCTCGCACCGCCGCCGAGGAGATAGTAGAAGGTACATCGAAAAAGATCGCGAAGGCGGTCATAACCGTCTAGTCGCGGACTACTTCACCGACGTTACAGTCTACCCCGGCTACTTGTTTCAAAGAAGGTTCCGAATGGGGAGACCCCTCTTTCTGCGAATCGTCGAAGCTCTCGGGGGTGGTTCCCGTACTTCACCGAGAGGAGAGATGCCCTCAACCGAAAGGAGCTATCTCCACTGCAGAAGTGCACTGCGGCTTTGCACATGTTGTCGTACGGCTTCCCTGTTGATGCCATCGACGAGTACGTACGCATCAGAGAGTTGACGGCCATCGGGTGCCTGGAGTGTTTCATCGAAGGAATCATCGATCGGTTCACAGAGGAATATCTCCGTAAACCTACCGTCGAAGACCTCTAGCATCTTCTCTAAGAAGGAGAGGACCACGGTTTCCCAAGGATACTGGGAAGCATTGATTGCATGCAATGAGAATGACACAATTGCCCAGTTGCATGGAGGGGCCAATTCACCTGTGGTGATCAAGGGGTCCCTACAATAATACTTGAAGAGGTTGCGTCCAGAGACTTGTGGATATGGCATGCCTTCTTTGGTGTCTCCGAATCCAACAATGACATCAATGTGCTTAACCAACCCCCACTTTTCATTGATGTGTTACGCGGACAAGCTCCTACCGTTCAGTACTCTGTTAATAGATAGAGTACAATATGGGGTACTACGTGGCCGACGGTATTTACCCCGAGTGGGCTGTCTTTATGAAGACCGTACCCTTGCCCCAAACGGAGAAACTCAGGTTGTTTGCACAACACCAAGAAGGAGAAGAAAAGATGTGGAGCGAGCGTTTGGGGTGTTGCAAGCTCGATTTGCTATTGTCCACGGCCCTGGTCAATTTTGGTGATGGTCAACCCTTGCCAATATTATGAAAACGTGTGTCATCCTTCATAACATGATAATCAAAGATGAGCGGCACTCTCATGACCCAATCACTCAGTTGTACGATAGTCAAGGGACATCAACTGTAACACTGCCTACTATCCACAGTAGCGCTCCACCAATTTTCGAACATATTATAGATCGAAATAATGCAATCCGTACTCGCCCAACACATCGGCAACTGAAACGGGATCTTGTCGAGCACATTTGATAGTGTTTCGGGGGCGACGGTACCGAGGAGTAGTTGTATGTGCGGTCATTAACGGTCGAATGTTTCCGAATTTTAATTTAGTACATGTCATGTCATTTTCCATGTTCCATTTAAATAAAAAATTTTTAAATTTTGTATGTTATTTATAATATTTATCTTTTAATTTGTTGTCTTTGAATTATCCGAATTTCATTTTGACGATTTGTTAATTTGTAATAAATATTATATATGCGGGCCCCACGCGAAACACCTCTTGAAGCGCCTTTGGATTGGAGTGGTTGGCGCTTGAAAAGGTGCCTCGCGAAGCGCCGATAGATTGGAGTAAAGGGGTGTTTCGGATGATATTTCGCATACGTGACATAGAATATGCTGAAGAATATTCTATTGAAACGTCTCGCGAAGCGTCGATGGGTTGGAGACAGCGTAAGAGGACTGTTTACCAACCACAGCTGTCATGACACGCCTTCTCATAGTTGCCACACGTTGCCTGCGAGGCACCATGCAGTCGTGTTGAGTCGCAGTTGCCGCCAAGCCTTGCTCCTCATGGTCATGCCTTACTGGATGTCACAACTACGTCACACTGCAAGTCGCCAGTGAGCCTTTTGTTGCCATCACATGCCGCCATGTGCGCGCGTTGCGTCATGGCCAGCACTGAGGGTTGCCTCGCACTCACATTGCATTGCTACTGCCGAGGTTTTCTCGCTCCTTGCTGTTACCTCGCGGTCACGTGCAGCCATCTCTCATCATCGTCGCAACCATGCCTCGCTGCCACTCTTGCGGTCATGTGCAGCCGCGCCTCGCCGTCACCTTTTGTCATGACTATATGCAACTCGTACTTATTGTCACCACCACTGCGCCGCGGGGTGAGTGGGTGAGGGGGCCCGTTGGGAGGGGAGGGGGCGTGGAGGGAGGAGTTAAAAAAAAGGAATGGTATGGATGTCCTTCTTGAGATTTAATATTACACAAATACACATCATAACTCTAAAATATCACAAATACCTATCTAAATGAATTTAAAGCTTTAATTACGCCCATGACCATATTTAGCAGTTTATTTATGAAAAATGAGATGCAATATTACCTTTCTACCCTTAGATATCAAATTGGGTGGATGAGTTAGGATAAGCAATATTAAACTCTTATCCTGTGGGGCATAAAATCAAAAACCAAAGACTTATATTCTCTTTGCCCCAAGTAATATGCTCTCGTTGTTAGCAAATTCGGATACTATCGCATATTTATGAACAAAGTTTTTTTTAGAAATAATTCACATTAAAAAATTAATTACAAAAATAACTCATTGTTACAAAATTTTGTATAAATGAGTCACCACGTCAGCCTGTCAAGCACTGAGCACTCGACAAGCTGGTTGTCGCATGTTACCAGCTTGTCGAGGGTCTAATGCTCGACAAGTCCTCAACGACCGCGATCAAGGACTTGTCGAGTGTTGGGCACTCAACAAACTCTTAATCCACCAGAGCTGATGACCAAGAGTTTGTTTAGTGCCCAGTACTCAACAAGTGAATGTACATTAACTTAGCCAGCTGCTTAGAGCAGTAAAAGCCTCTAACCCAGTTGGTTACCGCGCGCCCGCTCCCACCTCATTGCCCCGGGTTCGAATCCCCGTTCTCACAATTAAAATTCTTTTTTGCAAACATTGTTGAGGGTTTGTCCAGTGATGGGCACTCAACAAACCCCTAGTCGTCGGTTGTGGTCGATTGGGAGTTTGTCGAGTACCCAGCACTCGACAAACCCCCTGGTCGCGGTCGTTGAGGCCCTTGTCGAGCACTGGGCACTCGATAAACTAGTGCCACTCGACAACGAGCTTGTCGAGTGCCCAGTGTTCGACAGGCTGACATGACGACTCATTTGTGTAAAATTTTATAACTGTAGATTATTTTTGTAATTAATATTTTAATGTGAATTATTTATAAAAAAAACTCTTATAAACATCATCAACTCATCAAAGTGCACCAATTTTCGATCCACAATCACCACCAAATTGTACCTTTAAGAGATCAGCACAAACACATTGACCAGTAAGATGTGACCTATATGGAAAAACCGCTGTTTGGTTGTGTGCACGAGAGGATGGGCTGCACACACACCAAGATATCTGACTGTGTGAGTAGGAGGTTTTTACTAGATTTGACTAGTATTGATACCAACCTAATGCTTGCAAGGATATTTTGATATATTTTTAATAAAAATAATAACTCAAGATTATAATTAGGATTTTAAAACTCTGAAATCCAATTAGTAACCTCCTAATCATCTAAGAGGGACATAAAAAAGCTCTTTTATGCTAAGTTAGATGGGCATTTATAATATTTTATAGTTAGGATGAGAATTTATGCAATATTAGATCTTTAAGATATGTCATCTTCCATAAAAAAATAGGTTCCAAAAAAAGCCTAAAACACCGGCATTTTATTTTTCATAAGGGCACATATCTGGACGCAATGTTGTGTGGTTCAGATTCGTGTAGCGAACATATTTGTATGTATGAAGACTTTTGCTTCTTATATACCTACCTTTATGTTACAGAGAACCGGACTTGGATTTGGGTGACCATTGCTGCTCTCTCTACTGTATTACTTGCATCCTCCTGGCTGCTTCTTGGATGGATGAGAAGACGAAAAAGAAGGGGTATTAATTTATAATGCTATTTCTTCTCAAAGATGGCAGATATACTCCTTCATTTCACAATATAGAAATACTTGTTTTGGACCAAGGTTAAATAGCAAAAAATTCAAGTGAAAAAAATTATAGTAAACCATATTACATGATTATGTCTGTTAGATCAATGAATTGGCTTTTTTATGTATGGTTATTGTCTTTTCATGAAGTAGATTATAAATAGTAGATTTGGGAAAATTATCCATTAAATAATGCATTGGTGCTATAAATTAGTTTATATTGTGAAATGGATAAAAAGAAGATAGACCAATATTATGAATTGGAGGAAGTATTTTTTTTTTCTTATCTAACGGCATGTATCGGATGTCACTTGTTATTTAGAAAAAGCAATGTTGGAATTGCGAAACCTGTCTCGGGCTGTGGAAAATGTAATACATCTTTGGAGGATGGAAGAAAGCAATTCCGGGTTTTCTCTGTATGATTTCTCCCAGCTAAAAGCTGCTACAAATAACTTCTCTGATGAAAACAAACTTGGGCAAGGTGGTTTTGGCCCTGTTTACAAGGTTCGAATATATTGCATATAATGTTATGAGTGTGGTTAAATTATTCATAAATTTTTAAATAAAAAAATTTGAGTATAATTGGTACTCATAATTTTTATATATAAAAATATCTTTTATATGGCTAAAGCACTCGACTTTTATATACAGAAAAATAGAAATTGTGAAAAAAACATTTGTAACATAATCATTTTGTAACTTTATTTATATAAAAATTACCAATTGAAAAAACTAATTCTTTGCATATTGTTTGCTTATGCAAAAAAAAATATGAAAACGTTATTTTCAGTGGTGTTTATCATAATATTATATACTTTTTAGATAGAAAATTCTACAAACTAGTAAACAGATTTAAATATTATTTACTTGTTCCATTGAATAATATATGCTACAAGTCACTATATCTGTATTAGTTTTCACCTCAAGTCTTTGGTTTTTCTTTTATTTTTGCCAACTGGGTCGCTATATTTGTATTTATTCGTCTTTCTGCCATATTATATGAATTTTTTGTAGAAAAATGGTAGGAGAGAGTGCTATTAATCATTTGTATTAAAAGAAGAAAAGATAATATACAAGGTTTTAAAAAACAAAACGCCAAAAGAAAAGATAGAAAAATCATTTACAACATCAACGGAGGTTATAATGTCATCTTAAGATTGTTATCTTTTTTGACCTCCTGCCTTTTTGAACCGCAAACCTAGGTCTTATGTAAAAACACAAAACTATTGATTAACAGTCATTTGTGATTACATGAAGTACTTATTTCATTTTCAGGGTCATTTGCCCGACGGACTTGAAATAGCTGTGAAAAGACTTTCGGCCTGCTCTGGACAAGGTTTATTGGAGTTCAAAAATGAAATCCAACTTATAGCTAAGCTTCAGCATAACAATCTAGTTAGGCTGCTGGGTTGCTGCATCCAGGGTGATCAAGAAAGAATGCTCGTATATGAGTATATGCCGAACAAAAGTTTAGATTACTTCATCTTCGGCATGTCTCCCTACTACTATCTCCATCTTTTTTCTACTAAAAAATTTGAAGATTTACATCTTTAATTTCCCTTTAGTTATTAATGATTCTTGAATCATTTCCATAAATGTGTTTACATAAATTTCACAGATACTATAAGTGGACAGTTCCTGGACTGGCCTAAACGCCTACATATAATTGATGGGATAACTCAAGGACTTCTTTATCTTCACCAGCACTCACGATACCGGGTGGTTCATAGAGATATGAAAGCAAGTAACATTCTTTTGGACCACGACATGAACCCCAAAATTTCTGATTTTGGAGTGGCTAGGATATTTTGCTCAAATGCTACTGAATCGAATACAACTCGGGTTGTGGGCACACAGTAAGAACATACTAGTAATTAGCAATCCATCCTTTATGAAAGATAACATATTTCTATATCAACTTCACTTTTACCTTCTCAGTGGCTACATAGCTCCAGAGTACGCTTTTGATGGTCTTTGCTCCATTAAATCCGATGTGTTTAGTTTTGGAGTGTTGGTTCTTGAGATCGTAAGTGGGAAGAGGACAGCTGGTTTCTACCAAAATGGAAGGCAACACAATCTCATTGCATATGTGAGTAAAGATCTCTAGAAAAAAGTTCCATTGCACGCATGTAAGTAATATCTTTTACTGGTACCTTTGAAAAATATATTCCATTTTCTCTTTTTGTAGGCTTGGAAGTTGTGGGGAGATGGAAAATGGAATGAACTTATTGATCCTTCTTTGGGCCACAAATATGATGAGATTGAAATAAGGAGATGCACTCATGTTGCACTTTTGTGTGTTCAAGAAAGTGCAGAAGATCGGCCCACCATGGGTGAAGTTACGGCGATGCTAAGCAACAACAATATTATCTTGCCTGAGCCCAACCAACCGGCTTATTTCAAGGTGTCACTTGGGAACGGAGACGAATCGTTCTCAAATATAAGTATGACTATCACAATTCCGAGATAATATTGATAGAGATATGTCTTAAAGATAATCATAGTGATTGTTATATCATGTTATATTTATGAATTTTTATTGTATTTATCGAATAAAGTATTATTTTTATCAATCAACAATTATGTGATTTTTTGTGGAACTCTTTATGATGATATATGAATTATCTCAATTTATTTACAGTTTTATCAATAATACTTATTATAAATATCCCTGACTTTCGGTATTACATGAAATAATAATATAAGATAAGTCAGCACGATCATTGATTGATAGTCAAGTTTCATGGACCATGGATATGAAATATCAAGTCAATGTCGTGAACACATTTGGAGAACATGTTGGTTGAATTAACTCAACTTGAAATACTGTTGAGGATTGATATGTCATCAGTTTGTTTCTAACAGTTATTATTGGTTTATCTTTAAACCTGAGATCATCATGGTTTCATACATGTGTAGTAGTATACTTTGGTGTCGTCAACCACTACTTTTAACTGAGTAGTTAAAAAAATGACATACACATATATTATGAATCATGTGATTGGAAGTGAATCATCGAGATGGAATTTACCCCTCTAATATCTTGAGAGAGATATCTCTGAGCCACTTAATGTAATTGGACTAAGAAAGTGCATGATTGTACCGAATATAGTTGAGAGTCAACTATATTTAAAAATTAATCCATTATAAGATCGAGAAAGAACCGAACTATTCAAGAATGACAGTTTCTCACCTTAAGTTCGTTCTGGTATCATGGGGCAAAAAGATAATACATGATAAGTTGTATAGATTCGTCGGATATGATTTTCGTGTACATGTGAATAGTCATAATATCTTACTAGAGACCACTTATGACTTGTGATTCAAAAAGTTGTTTCTGATTGCGATCACATATAAACAAATCTATACGGTCACACACTTAACGAATTGAAGTATTAATTCGGATGGGATCCGAAACGGGTCCCCCAATGATAATATGTTTACCATTGGGATTAGAGTTCGCATTTGAGTAAGACTTATCTAAAAGACCTTATAAAAAGAGACGAAGTGGACATGTAAAAGATATCTGATCTATTCTGACTGCCATCATCATCCATGAGATAGATCTCGTAAAACCCTAGTCACGTGTACTGGTGTTAACACACGAACACGCGATGCTCATTCTTCGGACGTGTGGACTTCCGTAGAAGTGCAGCTGCTATTGTTGCATTGCTGGTTACGATCCAGTTGCGACATCGACTCTTTTTCAACTACTGCGTTGTCGCATCCGCACGTCTAATAGTAGATCTCTTGATCTATAGTTTTATGCTTGCATAGTTCTTGAATTTTCGGGTTAAAGTTTTTGAAATTATCACTAGAATAGCAGTTCATTTTCCTTCGAATATTGCACTCATATTTACTATAATTATGTTAAATATGTCGAATTATGATGGAATTAAGTATACAGCAGTGTTCTAAAATACCTAGTAAAGGTACATATGTGTATATACATCCTCGTGTTTTTCTGTAAGGTTTGGTTTGGTGTTGGTCATGAATTTGATAAAAGTTAAATTTGTCAAACCACGTGGGACAAAATAATGGGCTCGATAACTATGTTACACTAACTTTGTTAAAAAAAATGTGATAATGTTAATGATTTTCTGCGTGCAAAACCATTTTGTTTCTTGACGGAAGGAAACGTATCCGTATTATCGCCATAAAATTTAGAAAAAAAATGAGTACAACATTAGAGACAAAATTTGACTTAGAATTAATTCAGCCAAACTTTGAGCCGGCTAACGACACCCCTGCTTGTTACTATTCGGCATGCATATATCGATATGTGGATTGCGATTTACGAACATCATTTGTTTTGTTTGTCTCATCTTTTAATTCACGTGTTAAACTCCGGTTTTCGCAATGGTTTGTGCGTAGGCGTCAAGCAAGTAGCAACGATTAAAACAAGACTGCAGGAGTGGGTTTTTTTTCCACTGGAATGATATATTAATTAATGATTTTTGATATAGTATATGTGTGTTTTTTTAATCTTGTATGTAGTATTTTTTATCATTTAATTAAAATCTTCACTCTTAAATTTGATTCCACAAGAGTTCACTTAGACTCTAGTCTCTTCCTTAAAATCCCTAGTGGTGGTGAAAGATAACACTGATTGACTATAGATAACGACGATGGTCAGTGACAACTAGTAAGAAGGATTAGATACTGTGAAGGTGATAGAAGTGGTGGTGATACAGTAAGACAGTTTTGTCATCATTGATAAGGGGGAGCAGTGGGGGAGCAGTGGCTGGCAAAGAAAGAAGAGAGTACGGTATTGACTGACGAGGGAGTATGGGAGGTGAGCAGCTCAGCCATCTCTCTTTGTATCGGTGGATTCAATTTGGGAGTGCAATGGCCAACAGGGGTGGGTGGCAGTGGTGTCAGGGCAAGGAGGAAGAGACGAAGAGTAGCACTGTAGGAGTGGGGGAAGTGAACATCGGGGATGAACCTAAGTTTTTTAATAAATAATGCAGATAATGCATTTTCTTTAAAGAAATAGTCACTGCTTTGTTTATTGCCAATAATTAATTCCACCTTAACATCTGAAATGATGTTAATTACGATTGCATTAAACTGTCCAAACAATAGTACATAGCTGCGTCTAGCCAATGTCTTGTCTTCTAACGTCATGACTACCGCTACAGCGTCAAACTCCATAATGGCAAAACGGGATCATGTACCCAACTTTCTTTCTTGGGGACGAAATACAAGTCGCGCAAATGAAATGTGCTATCTAAACAGTAAAAATGGGATGTTTTAGGTGGTAATTCAAACGAGATAATTTATGCAATACTCTCATGTCATGTGTCCGTATTCCGTTGAAAGAGATTTTGTTAAGGATAATTGTCGCATCAAGACTTATTTTTCCATCATCGGATGATACAAATTATGTTGATCTGAAGACAGAGAAAAGAATTTTCAAGTGGTCCCTATATAAGTTTTTTTCCAGCTCTCTATCCTCGCCTTCGTTATAATCAATGGCTCTAGTTCTGATATCGGTATCTCAATACCAACAAGTACCTCTCGTTGCTCTCGTCCATCGCGTGCATCTCCCTATTTTCACTCTTGTCTTCACCCACTATCATTATCCATAACAGATAGTATCATTGTCGACCATTCTCCCGTCAATGTTATAATCTAAGCATTTAAGTGAATCTTACAAGATATGAAATGAGATAAAGAATGTTAAACTCACCTACTAACATGACTAACATGTCGAAACTGAAAAACGGATCTCTTATTCTAGTTTCTCTTAAAAATGACTATCCAATTTGGAATTTTCTTTTTAGCAAAGATCCAATATAGACTTTTACTTCCAGGTCCGGATGAATCTACGTACTTAAAGTTGCTTTCTAATTTCTGCCTAATAATGAATGTTGGTTTAATTATTTGAAACCAAATAATAAATTGGTATAGAAGTAAGCTTTTAGTATCATCAAATGCTGAGGTTGAGTTTGAACCTTCAAATCCAGTGTTCTGAAGAGATCTCAGGTGGTAGATTAAATTATGAATACAAAATCTAGCATGTTTCAGGGCCTGCTTAATTAGGCTATTCAAATCCGGATCAAAGTCAAACATCCACATAGTCCAATGGAATTCACAGTTTTAGTAGAATAGATCGCATGTTGTCAATTGTCTTCGCGATCAATATACTATGTTAGAGCAGCTAGGTTCTTCCTCTCAAAACGATGAAGCACACTGTTAATTGTTTGTGCACATATACATTCGAGGAGGAGCATCCAGTGTATTCCACCCATCAATACTTCTGTACATTTATCTCTAAAACTCTATACAAATAATCATAAATAATTCCACCAAACTTTGAGAATGTAGATATAAAATAAGTCTACCACCTCACAAAATTTCAAATACTGATTCAATCTACATAAGGAGAAATAAAAAAAGACAAATTCTACTAAAAAATAAATCCAAAAATAAAAAGATAAAAATTACTATTCACTAAAATTTGTTATTGTTTCTACTAGTATACATTGAATTTTGAGTTGAAATTTTATCGACTACTTAATCATCCCAATATACATCTTCTCAAATTTGAATAGAAATTTTTCTAACCATTTATATGACTTTTTAAAGTAAAATACACAAAAATACTGTAATGTTAAAAATACACTAGATATTTATCCTACATACAATACTATAATAGTAAGTAAACTATGTATACGGCATTGCAACACCTCTTAATAAAATGTTTTAACCTTCTAGTTAGAAATTAATGTACTTAGAGTTGAGCATGACTTATGTTCTTTATGTGTTTGTTTGTGTTTTTTTTTATCATATATAGATCAAAATATTTGATTCAAACCATAAAAAATTGTATGCAAAATACCAAAGCCTACGTATCCTAAATTAAAGTACAAAATAGATAGATAAAAAGAGAACCAGTGAGACTTAGCATTGCCTTGCACTCTTGGCAATCAACTAAGCGAGTACTAGAGAACAACATCAGGAAGTGGAAGTTCGAAAAACAGGAAAGAAAAAAAAAAGTCGCATGTAATATATGATGCTATGAGCTCTATTTTCCGTAACTGGATACTCCGTGTACAAAAAAATTACAAATTTAAACTGATTTACACTTACCCTAACTTTCTGTTAAAATTAACGTCAAATTGTATTAGGATCAAAAACCCAATATTTATAGATACAATAGCCTAAGAGTTAAAGTCAGATTTAGACACAACTCTAATACATATACACATATACTTAACACCCCCTCAAACTCAAGGCGACTCAAACGTATTGAGTTTGGAAAGACTGAACTTATGACGATCGCGTGTCTGTGGCTTGGTGAAGAAGTCTGCAACCTGAAGATCAGTACATACTGAAGATCAATAGTGCCGTGCTCACAATGATAGCAAGTAAAGAAAGCACCAATACCAATATGTTTGGTTAACTCATGCTTCACAGGGTCATGCGCAATCTAGATAGTACTCGTGTTGTCACATAAAAATGACGTAGGAGTAGTACAAGTCATACCGAAATCAGCAAGAAGCCAGCGAAGCCATATGATCTCAGCAGTAGTCGTAGCCAAAGCACGAAGCTCAGCCTCTGCACTAGAACAAGAAACAACGGTCTGTTTCTTGGACTTCCAAGCAAGCAGAGAAGTGCCCATGAAGATGCAATAGCCAATGATAGAACACCGATCAGTAGCATCACTCGCCCAAGTAGAGTCAGAGTAAGCATGTAAGTGAAGTTGACTGGTCCGGGCATAGAACAGACCATGGGAAGAAGTGCCACGTAAATAGTGAAGTACCCGAAGGAGATGACTGTAATGTACCGAGGTGGGAGCACTGACAAACTGACTAAGGACACTAACAGCATGTGAAATATCCGGCCTAGTGACAGCCAGATACACCAGACTCCCAACAATGTGACGGTATCTAGAGGGATCCTCAAGAGGAGAGCCATCTGTGGGTCGCGGTCGCAGTTGCAGATGCAACTCCATGGGTGTAGCAGCTGTACGAGTGTCAGTGAGACCAGAACGAGCAAGTAGATCAAGAACATACCGTTCTTGAGATAAGTAGTAGCCATCTGCAGTAGAAAGAACCTGAATACCCAAAAAATAGCCCGAAGGACCCAGATCAGACATCTGGAACTGCTCACTGAGACGCGCCTTAACAAAGCAACATACTGCTCATCGTCCCCCGTAATCAACATATCATCAATATAGAGCAAGATAAGCGTCCAACCACGAGCAAAAGTGTGAACAAACAGGGCCGGATCATGAGCACTAGCAACAAAACTAGCAGCAAGAAGTACTGAACTGAAGCGAACAAACAAAGCACGAGGCGCTTGTTTAAGACCATACAAAGCACGACAAAGACGACAAACATGGCCAGTAGGTGCAGAATAACCAGGTGGTGGCTGCATATAGACTACCTCCTGAAGATCACCATGAAGAAACGCATTCTTCAAATCCATCTGAGAAATAGCCCACTGACGAGTAGCAGCAACTGCAAATAGAGTACGCACCGTGGTCATATGAGTAACAGGAGCAAACGTCTTCTCATAGTCACGGCCATACTGTTGCTGAAATCCCCGAGCAACAAGACGCTCTTTATAGCGCTCAATAGAATCATCCGACCGTGTCTTGATTTTGAAAACTCATTTGCAAGTAATGGGTACTGCACCTATGGGTAAAGGAATAACATCCCAAGTCCCTGTACGCTCCAAAGCGGAGAGCTCCTCGGTCATGGCGAGTTGCCACTCAGGTATGTGAGCTGCATCCTGATAGTTGTGAGGCTCCTGAACATCACTGGTGAGAAGCATACTATAACGAGCATGAGGTAAAATCGTACTACGATCACGAAGTGCATGCCTGGGTGATGATGATGCTGGCAGATCATCGGTAGAAGTCTCATCCGAAGAGGCCAAATCACGAGTAGCAGAATCCAAAGAGATCTCAGGAGAGGAAGAAGACAAAGGCTCAGAAGACGAAGAAGACAAAGTCTCAGAAGATGAAGGCTGGACTATAGAGAGCGGTGGGACAGGTGGAGAGCTATGATCAGACGGAGAGGCGGAAGCAGATGAAGTGGAAGAAGGAAAAAGAGAATAGGAGGGCATGGAGAGAAAACTGATGGATTCTGTGGGAACAGACGAATGAGAAGAAGAAGAATAAAAGAAAGGTCGACTCTCATCAAAGATGACATCTCGAGAGAAACGAAGACGACGAGCAGAGGGATCGTAACAACGATAATTCTTATGCTCACGGCTGTAACCAAGAAAAACACACTCAACAGATTGAGCGGTCAACTTGGTACGCTCACGAGGAGGAAGGAGGACATAACACGCACACCCAAAGACTCGAAGATGTGCATATGTCGGAGGAGTGGAAAACAGAAACTGAGAAGGAACCCGACTATCGAGACTAGTGGACGGTTGTATATTTATAAGATACACAGCCGTGGAAATAGCCTCAGCCCAGAAGGAGTGAGGAATAAAAGAGGCAAGCATAAGAGTACGAGCAGTCTCAATAATGTGACGGTGTTTGCGTTCAGCAACATCGTTTTGGAGCATGAGCACCTGGACAAGATAACTGAGGAAGGGTACCCTTATCAGAGAGAAACTATCGAAATAATGTGGACAAGTACTCACCTCCAGAATCAGAGCGAAAGCTCTGAATGGAGCAGGAAAACTGAGTATGGACCATACGAGCAAAAGACTGGTAGATAGATAACAACTGACCACGATGTTTCATGAAATAAATCCAGCAATAGCGAGAAAAATTATCAATAAAAATCACATAATATTTATGTCCACCTTTCGAAACAAAATTAGCAGGACCCCATACATCGGAATGAATAAGCTGAAAAACACGACTTGACCTAGAAATACTAGTAGGATACGGACGTTGTAGTTGTTTGCCAAGCTTACAACCCGAACAAGATAAAGAACTATCAGAAGTGACAGGACCTAAAACACCCTGACGCACTAGACTAGATAAGCGAGGGTTAGAAAGGTGACCCAAACGATGATGCCACTGGTGAAAGCTGATAGACAACGCAAGGACAGACGCGAAGACTGAAGGAGTGGAGACCGAAGTAGCAGTGGTCGGAGAAGAAACCGGAAGATGTAGGTAATCAAGGTGGTAAAGACTCTTGCGGCTACTGTGAAGTCGGCCACGTCCAATGAGAGCTCCCGTCCGACGATCTTGCATATAGCAAAAAGAATCATCAAACCCAATAAACACTTCAGTCGAGCAAGCTGAGAGACAGACATAAGGCACAGCTTCAGCTGTGGTACACAAGAAACATCAAAAACAGTAAACTGAGTGGTAGAAATGATGCCCTGATGTGTAACCGGTAAAGTAGTGCCATCAGCTATATGAACAGAAATATGATCCTGGGACGGCCGACATGATTGTAATGCTGAACAATCAGACGTCATATGGAAAGACACCCCCGAATCCAGAACCCAGGGACTAGCTGTACCTGATGATGGGGTAGAGTGAACTGCAGCCCCAGCAGAAGACGAGGAGGGTATAGTAGTCTGGCGCTGTAAAAGAGTATGAAGCTGGCGCAGCTCTGCAGCAGTGAGAGGAGCCGGCTGATCAGAGGATGTGCTAGAAGACACAGCAGGAGTAGAACGGCCACGGCGAGCAGCACGATCACACTCAAACTGAGCCTTCAGCTCTGGATGAAGACTGAAGCAACGCTGAACAGTATGGCCCGACTTCTTACAATGTGAACAGACCGCAGGGGCACGCGCCTCAGTGCGCAGAGAAGTCGAACTAGACCGCGACATAACCAACACCGTAGAAGGTGATGAGGTGAAGTGAGACGCCAAAGAACGCAGTCGAGTCTCCTCAGCAATAAGGGCCCGGACAGTCTCTTCCAAAGAGTAGAGGGTCTCACGATTCAGAAGTTGAGAGCGAACCATCTCAAACTCTGATCGGAGACGCATCAGAAACTGAAAAACACGCTCCTCTTCCCTATACCGAAGGGTAAGAGGTCTGGCATCGATGGGTGCCATAGAGTCCAGCTGACGCCAAATCTTGCAGAGCTGACTGTAAAACTCCTCCACAATCTGATCGCCCTGCTGAGAGGCAGAAAGTTGCTAGCAAAGAAACCAGCGAAGTGCATGACCCACCTGTCGGTAGCGAGTAGCAAGAAAATCCCATATATCCTAACAGGTGGGTAAAGAATCGATACTCAGCCGAATGTCCGACGAAGTGTTCTGCATAATGAGACACTTGACCCTGGCTTCATCACGCAGCCAAGTAGACAAAGTACGATCACTGGGGAGTGGCTGGCGACGTGTCCCGTCCACATGTCCACACAGGCCAAAACCATCAAGAAGAGATGTCATGACAATAGACCACTCACGATAATCGGCAGTGCTTTTGAGTTTCACATCATAGAATGGCAGGGAGAAACCTCCTGAAGAAACTGAAGATGCCATAACGTCGGAGGAAGGGATCGTAAGATCCAAGGAGACAGACGACATCAACTGAAAGGAATACACACAAAAGGGTGCAGAAGTTTTTTTTTTTTTTTAAATTGAAGAAGGGAGGCTGGGCCGGCTGGGAGGTGCACCGGGAGCTGGATCGGGCGGCGACGCCTGGGCCGGGTGCCGGAGCGGGGGCGGCGCCGGGCGGGGAGGCGCCCACAAGAGGAGAGGCGCGGCCGGGGCCTGGAGACGGCCGGATGGGGCGGCGGCAACGGCAGCCGTGCGGGGAGGAGGCAGCGCCGGGGCCTGGAGGGGCCGCGACGGGCGGCTGCGTGGGGTCGGGATCGGGCGGCGGCGCGGGACCGGGAAGCGTGGGGCAGCGCGGGAGCGCGGGCACCGGGGCCGGGAGGCGGCCGGATGGGACGGCGGCGGCCGGAGCCGGACGGCGTGGGGCAGGGCGCGTCCGCGCGAGGAAGAGGCCGGATCGGGCGCGGGGAAGGCCGACAGCGAGGAAGACACGTGGATCTGACGGCGGCGGCGACGACGGCATAAACGTCAAGAACCACAGGAGGTTAGGGTTAGGGTTGTGAAACTTGGCTCTGATACCATGTTAAGATTAATCTCAAATTGTATTAGGGTCAAAAACCCAGTATTTATAGATACAATAGTCTAAGGGCTAAAGTCGATTTAGACACAACTCCAATACATATACACATATACACATATACTTAACACTTCCAACATTCAATGTTGTTCAATATGTAATTAACCACTATATCGTTAATCATCGTATTTGAACAAATTGACCCGATCTAAACCTAATCCAATTTCATCCCAACACAATTTCCTCCCGACCCATTGCTCATAGGGCTAGATTTTGAATTTATCGTCCAAAGATTGAATTAGGTTGGGTCTTATCTAGCCTAATTGTATTTTGTAGTGCAAAATATTCTATATCGAGTAGGATTAAGTGTCCATATATTTAAGTTTGGATAGAGTCCAACTAATTTAAATAGATCTGGATCTTTTAATGACTGACTATCATATTGTACACAAATTTATCAATAAATATTGTCCATTCAGATTTTATAAAATTTTGTATACTTTGTTTTCTTGCATATGTCTTTGTGATATATATATGAGTTATAGGACTAAAATTCATCAAAAAAATCTGGCATCTTTTGAGTGAAGATTTTGATGTGAGGACGATTCTCACGATTAAGACATGATGTTTTGGCATTGAATTGGTGTAGACTAATTGATCTAACAATAGAAAATGATGTAAGAGTGGTGGTCATTCGAGTTTTATTTCATCCCAACACAACTATTAAATTAAACCCGTGACACGTCAGACTTATCTCATAGCATGTAAACAACTCGGAAATAAAGCCAGCAGCTACAGCCACACACGAAATCTCACTCGCCTCTCGCAACCTGTATTTGATTGTCAACTATCTCGAACAAAACAAGTCTATCTCAAAAACCAACTATACTCTCACTGTCATTACTACTACTCACAAGAAACCAACTTCCAAAATAAACTTTATTATATACTATAACTTTTTAAACCCAGATTCCTATAACTAATGTTAGCTTTAATGACACATTAGCCTTTTACAACACCATAAGTCCCCCAAGTGCTAGACACCGTACCAGTACTACTGCCATGCTTCTCCACCTGCTACTCCTCCTCGTCGCCACCTCCTCGCCTGTGCCGGCGGCGGGCGACGGCGAGGCCGTACCGGTGGTGAACCCGTTCTCCTACTTCTGCAACTTGTCGAGCGTGCGCCGAATCTACCCACCGAACAGCACGTTCCAGGCCAACCTCGCCAACCTCTCCGCCGTCCTCCCGGAGAACGCCTCGGCGTCCGGGTTCTCGGCCGGCGCCTTCGGCGCCGCGCCGGACACGGTATACGGCCTCGCGCTGTGCCGCGGGGACTTCACCGGCAGGGAGTGCGCCAAGTGCCTCGCCACCGCTTGCCAGGACGCTGACCGCTACTGCCCCTTTAGCAAGGAAGTGACCGTGTACCACGACCAGTGCCAGCTCGTGTTCTCCGACCAGGACTTTTTATCCGGCGGCGGCAACGCGCCGGAGAGCTTCGCTTCGAACATGAACAACGTGTCGGCGGCGAACGCCCCCGCCTTCGACAGCCTGGTGGCACAGCTGGTGGGCGCGGTGGCCGACATGGCGAGCAACGCGAGCAGGAGGTACGCCACGGGCCAGGCCGGGTTCCCACCCGAGAAGATGAACGTGTACGCCCTTGCGCAATGCACGCAGGACTTGACAGAGGCGCAGTGCCGGCAGTGCCTCGCCGGCGTCATCAAGCAGATGCCGAAGTTGTTCGGCGGGCGCGTGGGCGGGAGGATTCTTGGGGTGCGGTGCGACATAAGGTACGAGAAGGATGTCTTCTTCGCGACCGGCGGCGACATGGTACACTTCTCACCCCTTGTGAATCCGTCCAAAGGTTAGTCCTAATCAATTAAATTTGGTGAACATTTACGGATTTTGTTTTTTCAAAAAAATTACAGTTTTGTGAGTAAGCTAGAAATGCCTCGGAAATGATTTGAAAACATTGTTTTAATCTATATATCCATCATAAAACATGTCTTTTCTTTCAGGAAAAAAAAAGCTTTTATCGGTCATGGTGAAATATGAAATTCGCCATGCTTGATTGCTTGATTAGGGTATTCTCTTCTTAAAAAAGGGGGGATATTATAGGTATAAGCTAATCTTATAACAATGTTGTACTAGTTTAACTAGTTGCTCGTGTGGTTATAGTATAATTTTAATGATGTTAAACAAAATTTATCTCTTTTGGACAGAAAATATAAGATCTGTACATTTTGGGTGCAACAATTGTAGACTAATTTGGAGGATTGACATTTAGAAAAATGCTAATTTAACTGCATATATTAAAATAAGATTCAAAGCTTTTCAGAGTCTTATACGAGTATAAATCACCCGATACATCAAACCTGATCCGGTGATATCTTCTTTAAATCCAAACCACAATATTTTTTTAATAGTCTAACTTTGTGGTGGGACAGGTTGTCCGGGCACATATCGAAAAAACGAAGATGTCATGGAATTAAACTCTAATGACAAAAAATAAACCTGTATGTCTTACAAATTTACATATTTAAACCCTTATTTGCAACTAGGATAAGTAGATGTGAAACGAGTCGGACTATGATCAGTTCGGCTCAAATAAACTAATTTTATGACGTACTAACCTTGTCTTAACATATGTGCTTACATAAAACTAGGACCCCACTTGACCTTGCCGTCCATAGAGAGTAGCCGTCACCAAACTATGATGTGCCACGAGCATAGATTCGATGGTTATATTTTATGACTCGAGCAGTAAAGTCTTGCTTTTCCAGATCCAAAGTCAAACCATATCAGAACAAATTAAATTTACCTATATATTTCCTTAATCCAAAACACTTGATTGGTCCCTTGGTGTAGATTTAATTTATCCCATCTCCTAAACATACCATGTGCAGGAATCCATGTACGATATAAACAATGTAAGAAACATTGGTATTTTTTGGAACAAAAATACAAGGGTGATCTAGTTGGAACACTAATCTATCTATACCAATCACATCTTGTTCTGTTGTGAACCAGAAACGTGATGTCTGTGAGTTAAACAACCCACCCACCCACCCACCCACGCAAATTTTTTTTACAAACGTAAGTTGCAACCTTGCGCAACCGTTTATAAAATATTGTTCATATATAAATAATATTTTGGGACGTGCGGCTTGCATCATTTATACTCTATATATCTCATCGATAAAACTCAGATCAAAAGTTTTCAGTCCTCGGGTACTAAAAAGACTGTTTTAGATGTCCAATAACAGAAAACAAACAAGTAAAACCAATCAAACTAACATAAAAAAAACACCTCTAATGTATCACTGTTAATCCGATCATCGGTCGGATCGATCTTTCCAGCCTGTAGTTTTATTCCATGTTGACAACACGACTTGGCAACTTGTAAGATAGTTTAAGCCTTGCTTTTCTGTTTGATTTATTCTTTTCAGACGAACTGAGATGTATTTCTAGGGTTTAATAGGGGCAAAGATAAAAGGCCAAACCACATGCGTCACGAGATGTTAACTTTACCGGGACAGGTCGCTCCTTTGATTAGTTCCTTATACTACTATAATTTTTGTTGGCCTTTTGCTTTTGCCACCTTGCATGCTTAGATTAATCACGGTAGTGCACCACATGCCTTGATCGGATGCCATGCATGCTGCTCATGCACGTATGTAGACGACAAAAGTCTGCGTGTATTATAAAGCGTATCCCTTCTGGACTTAAACTTTCTAACACCACTTTATTGGCGTTCAAATCATTTCAGTAGCAAAGAATATGAATCTCTTGTCTTTCAAATAGAGTATACAATCAAAATATATAAATTATTTAAACTATGATTTAGATGATTGAGATCAAAGGAAGAAAAAATCCAAACATGACTAAAGGTATCGACCTTTCATGTCTTTTTCATATATTTCGAATCCACGGCGACACCTAACCTTCGGAGAAATTTCTATTTGAGTCTGGGTCGTAGATAGAGGGACCCACTTTGATAAGCAGCCAGGATATTTGGATTTCTCTGAGACCAACCTCGGCTTTGAATTGTTCCATTTCTCAGGTTGTCATCGTAGAGCTCCTTTAATTGCATGTACTGCCTTTGTTTCACAGCACAAGGCATACATGGTTACTGTAGAGTGGATTAAGGAGATAGGAAATCAAGGGAAAATAAAATAAAATTATGCCATCATACTTTCTATTATAATACTGGAAGACAACATTGATTTAAAAAAAAAAAGCATGCATCAAATGTGGTTTTTGTTTTGTGAAAGACAAAAAAAAAAATTTGGCATGCCTCTACTCTATATTATGAATCAGAGATGGTATTTTCGTTTATCCTGGAGGCACATTATTGCGGTTTGCTTGACGTTTTGGAAGTGGCGTGATGATGGAGTTATCTTTCAGAATGCTACAATCAATTTGTGAGACTGATGTATTAGCCTTCTGTTGGACTTTGGTCTTATTTCACTCATTGACTCAACGGATTCATTGTATCTTTGATTTTAATTTTTGTGCAACTTTCTTTGCCCTTTTTTTTTTTTCCTTTTGCAAATGTTTTTTTTTTCAAGAAAATTTATAGTAGGATCCTCTTCTAGTGTTTGCGTTAAAAAAAAATACAATATTTCTTACTAAACTCGTGATAAACGGGCTTCCAAGCTTAATAAGAACCAATGGTCCTACTTGTTAGATAATCTAAAAATATTTCAC
Source organism: Pharus latifolius (assembly GCA_019359835.1). Classification (NCBI taxonomy): domain Eukaryota; kingdom Viridiplantae; phylum Streptophyta; class Magnoliopsida; order Poales; family Poaceae; genus Pharus; species Pharus latifolius. The sequence continues at coordinate 12,410,533 of CM033325.1, read as the reverse complement.
AAGAAAAATTAGTTTGTACTCAAATTAGTGCTCATTTGACTTGGACCCATCATTGATTGGTTGAGGAAGTGAATTGGAACTTTCGGTAAGGACAGACTTATCCTGCACTCGTAGTCGTGGGCCTGAAATAGACTTCGGCCTGGCCCCTTATGGATTTTGGCAATTATTAGGCAAGAATAACTCGTGGAGGACCTGCTCAAAGCAGGTTTTTTTTTCTCTTCTTTTTTTAAGATAATATATGTGTAGTTTATAATAGGAAATATCCGTATTATCTCTTTTTCTTTAAAAAAATTCAGATAACCCTCAATGGGACAACTTACACATGTACTTCAAAAATCAAGCAAATTTTATGGTTTTGCTATGTTAACATAATCTTTCGGCAATTACTAATATATGTCGTCTAGATAATAAAACCATCTATTAAATTATATACAAGATAAAATTTGATTAATTAATTTCTTACTAACTTTTGCATCTTATCTTGATCAACCCACTACATTATTTAGTAACTATACGCTCATTTATCATGTTGCAGGGAGTAATACTACTCTTTGGATAGTTGCAATAGTTGTTCCTGTAACAGTGATCCTCTGTGGCTTCTTGGCTTGCTTCCTGTGGCTCAGGAGAAGAAGAAGAAGAGGTATGTATCTTTCCTACATTTGTATTATGTTACTATCAGTAACTTACTACCACTACAGAGCTTGTCCAACTGCACAAATCTCTAACAGCTGGTTTAATCAGTGATCAATCTCTCAGGGAAAGTGAGCACGCCAACCATGTCAATGGACATGGAGCAGGTCCTGAAGCTCTGGAGGGTTGAAGAAAGCGGCTCGGAGTTCGCTCTGTACGATTTCTCTCAGATGGTTGATGCTACTGACAATTTCTCGGATGCTAACAAGCTTGGACAAGGCGGCTTTGGCCCTGTTTATAAGGTTTGGTCATTTATGCATATAATATTGTAAAGAAAGTATGTTTTGATCAGTTTATGCTTGTTCTGAATGATACATTTTGTGTTTTGTTTAATTTCAGGGTAAATTGCCAGGAGGGCTCGAGATAGCGATCAAAAGGCTCTCTTCCTGTTCAGTGCAAGGGTTAATGGAGTTTAAGAATGAAATCCAGCTTATAGCAAAGCTTCAGCATACAAACTTGGTCAGGCTCATGGGTTGTTGTGTTCAGGCAGAAGAGAAGATGCTAATCTATGAGTACATGCCCAACAAAAGCTTGGACTTCTTCATCTTTGGTATGATCTAGTATTACATTTCAAGAAATTCGCTATTCTTTTTGCGGTGGTTCTATAGCTCGTGATCATAGAATTTGCGATATTAATGTGCAGATAGTGTAAAAGGCGCGATACTAAACTGGGAGAGGCGTTTCCGTATAATTGATGGGATAGCGCAGGGGCTTCTCTACCTTCACAAGCACTCCCGGTTACGGGTCATTCACCGGGACTTGAAGGCAAGCAATATTCTCTTGGACCAGGAGATGAACCCCAAAATTTCAGACTTTGGTATGGCCAGGATATTTTGCTCAAATGTCACCGAAGCGAACACAACTAGGGTTGTGGGCACACAGTAAGTGTTTATCAAATTATACATTACATCAGACAAGTTTTGTAGATGATCTTATGGCTGGTTTGTCCTTTTATCAGTGGTTACATAGCTCCAGAGTACGCTTCTGAGGGCCTTTTCTCCATCAAGTCAGATGTCTTCAGCTTCGGTGTCTTGCTTCTCGAGATTATAAGCGGAAAGAGAACTGGTGGTTTCTACCAATATGGAAAGTTCCTAAATCTTACTGGATATGTGAGTGAAACTCCCACAAAATACCCTTAAAACAAAATTTTTTTAGGCCATTAAGATGTCTAATAATCATTAAAATTTCTTTCAGGCATATCAGCTATGGCAAGATGAGAAATGGCAAGAGCTGATTGATCCAGCTTTGGGTGAAAAATATGAAGTAACTGAGATAATGAAATGCATTCAGGTAGCATTGCTATGCGTTCAGGATAGCGCCGATGATCGCCCAACCATGTCTGATGTTGTCGCAATGCTCAGTAGTGAAGGGCAGACATTGCCTGAGCCCGGACAACCAGCTTATTTTAATGTAAGGATTGCGAGCTTCCAAGTGTCAATAAGCACTTATGCTGAATCATACAGTGCTATAAGCAATGTCACCTTGACAGATGATGATGGCAGGTAATAGACCAGCACAAATGTAGAACGAAATTAATCTCCCTGGCTTTCTAGCTTGTTAATTGTATAGGATTATCAAATATACCATATGTTAACATAGTTAATGCAAGAATGTTCATCACGTTACTCTTGTTAATTTTTCTTTTACTTTTTTTTTGTTAGGTCTTTTTTACCGTAACTTTCGTGTTTTGTTATGATGTAATATCTGTGGTAGTGCATTTCAATATGTGAGCTCTTAAACAGGTGCTTTGTAATTTCTTTTTGTATGTTTAGTTACAATGTTATCTTTTAGGTGGACCAATCCGTCAATATATACGTTCGGAGAAGGGCATATGTTTCTCTTCACAAATAAAAGTATATTTGATATTGCAATGCTTTTATTGTTAAGATAATAGTAACCAATTTTTTCCCTCTAAAAAAATTATGCAGGAAATCAATGCTAAAAGGGAAGCTTTTCCTCAACAACCCAATCTTTTAAGTGAATTTGTACGAAACACAATAAATCAATATGATGTTAGAGCAAAGATTCCAAGTTCGAGACATTCCAGACACATTTATTAAAAAGAAATAAAACAATCGCCTATGTATTCGTTTTATGGGCCACGTCTGTATTAGGCTTGATAGAGTAGATAAATACATATAACCACCAATAGAGTTGGCTAAGGACCTGGCCTCTTGCTGGATGAAGGAATTTTTTTTTTTAAAAAAAGAGTTTGCAAAGGATGCATGATAACTCACTGGGCCGCTTAAGACTAGAACACGAGCCGTGTTAGGCTCGGCTACGGTAGGCCCACTAAAGTATGTCTTTTTTTTTTTTTAGAACAATTAGCTCCAATCATGAATATACCTATTATATAATAAATTCTGGTTATATTGAAAACACCAAATAAATTTTGAACCCACATTAAAATACTCAAAATACTCAAAATTCTCACATTAATCTAAACAAATAAAAATTGCTAAATATTCCCACATTAATAAAAAAAAAGAAAAGATCTATTTCATTCATTATATTTATAACGATATAGATTCATAATCTCAAAAATCATATACAAAACTAACTATATCTAAATTATGATACAAATTTATATGAAAAATTATATCCAGAACAAATAATATCTCTATTATAATATTAAAAAAGACATATCTCTACACATAGATAAAATTTTAAATTATATAAAGACTAATCACGTAATTGTTTGAGATTTCAACCAGTTTAATATAAATATTACTGAATATCTCATTGACATATGATATCAAACTCCATATGTCATATTCATAATTAGTTGTGTTTTTTCATAATGTAATATTTTTGCAAATATTTCTACCTACTAAAAAAACAGCAGCAATAACAACAACACATACAAATGACACTGCACAAGCGGCCCACCTATAGCTAGCGTGAGCAGGTGCACACCAAGTACCAAAGTGGGCACCTCATCCTATTATTTTAGAGTAGGATCTTCATTCAATCTTTGTCCCCCATCCCATCTTTTGATTGAAACATGACTTACAAATCAAGTGCTACCATATTAAGTGGCGTTTGCCTTGAAACCTTTACCATAACTATAATGAGTTTTATAATCCATTATAACTAGAAGTGAAATATATTAAGAATACATTCAATTTAGATGTATTCAAATTTGTACTAATATATATTTTAAATACATGTATTATAATTACGAAGTAATCCAACTAAATATCAATTAATATATTTCTATCATGAGTAATTAAAATACAAAACAAAAAACTCCGAACCAAATGCTACCTAGTGTTTAGCATTGCTTACCAATATTGTACTATAGCAGCATGAATTTTCTTTGTGATGTTTTGTGTCCCTTCCACCAACATCCTTTTTTTTTTAAAAAAAAATTAATTATATATTACTAAAATTTTTTATATAATAGAATAAGATTTTGTTATATAATACACGGACATGAATCCTATACCATATGGCTAATCGACCTAATAGAGTTAACGACAGAAGCATATAGCATGGGTAAAGAGATCTAATGACACATACTAAAGAGTGCAAATATTAAGACATATTGTAGTAGACACTAAATTTTAATGGTGTAGTATCAAATTTTTTTTGGAGAATTTTCGTAAATCTTCAAAAATCACTTCAATTCTTAGATACCACCCAAAAGAAATTTTCTAATACTTACATATCCATAAGTATTTTCCTCGTGTTAAAAACAATCTCTCATTATTTTACTATTAAATATAATTATTTATTAAAAATTTATAAAAATAGTCATTAGCACGCGAGAGCGCGTCCCAGTGACAGTAATTTTTTACTCCTTTCCTCCCTCTGGCCCTCTTCGCTCTCCCCTTCCTCTGTTTCCACCTCACGGGGGCGGTTAAGGGGTGGCAGAGCAGCCCGCGGCGGCAACGACGAGGCATGGCGGCGGCAGGCGCCGCAGTGGAAGACAACTTGCTGCTAACTTGGAATCCTGCCTGGAGCGTGGAGGAGACGGCGAGCTAGCACACACCCCGATGATCCGCCGGTGAAGCCTGGCCGGAGTTGCGAAGCGTCCGTGCACGGCGAATGCTAGTGGCAATCAACTATTAATGCAACTATTAGTGAGTAATAGCATAGCAATACTATACATCATATTGTGAAATCGCTAAAAATCTCAGCTCAATATGCTAATGTCAGTCAAAAATGCTAAAAGCAAAAGGGTTCCCCATCTTGCTCTTGCCTCCTTTGTAGGCGGCGCCGTGGAAATTGAGGAAGAGCGCGGGCAGGGAAGCATTGAACACCGACCCCCTTTATCCCCTCGTAGCCACCGTCGAAGAAATGGAGCCACAGCATCACCATGGAGGCCGCGAAGCTGAACAAGAACTACACGATCTGCAGCTCAGTCATGGCGCGCTTCCACTGCGGCGGCCACCGACGCCAGGCCTCGCCGCTGCGCTAACCACTGTCACGCTTCCCGTCGCTGCCACCGCCGAGCCTCGCAGCCATGTCTACTATCCCTGCCGGCGGCGGGCCTCGTAGCTTCACCGGTGAGATCCAGAGGGCAGGTAAACGGACAAAGAGAGAGAAGGGCCAGAGAGAAGAAAATAATAAAATATTATAATCACCGACACAGACTCTCACGATAGTGATTGTATTTGTATAAATTTTTTAATAAACAATCCTTATATTTAATAATAAAATAATTGGATGATTATTTTTAAAACAGAAAAATATTCACGACCAAATCAGCACATTTAAAATGTAGAATAGAGTTTGTGATGATATGACCAGAAAAGAACTTGTTATTATAACTGAATCAAAGGTCTACTGGGTTTATGTTTGGTCGAAATAGAAGTTTTATTTTTTTGGCATAATGGTCGCAATTTGGTTTGTGGTGCAAAATTTTGGTCAGCATGAATCCTGGTTACATAAGTAAAAGACCTGATCGATTCAGCATTTAAGCCTGCACAATTCAGCATTTAAGCCTGCACAATTCAGCAAAATAGCAAGCATTTAGTTTTTTTTTTGTCGAATCAGTATGATTGGTCTAATGTGGCGAAGAGTCTCGAGGTCCATTGGTATTATGTCTGGTCGAAGCAGCATTTTTGTGTTTTTATGATGATTGCATAAGTCTTGGTCATGTCTTTAAGGTCGAATATGGGAAATAACTCAATAGTATGAAACACTATGATCGAATTAGCTGTCAAGGTTTATGGTTGATTATATTTGGACAAAATAGCATATTGTTTTTTTGGTCGAATCATTTGTCATGACTTTTGGTCGAAGAGGTAAACTTACTGTCACTACCACAGAAACAGACATCCAGGACGGCACATCACAGACGGTTATGAACTATTCAATGGAAAACCGTCTGCGAAGGCCTGTCTGGAGAATATGTTCAGTTATCACAGTTGGTTCTGATGTCAAAAACAACTGTGATAGTAAACCAGACGGTTCTGAACACAAAACCGTCTGTAATAGTCTACTTATCACAGACGGTTCTAACCTAAAATCTGACTGTGATAGATACAATCGGTTCCCAGCTGAGAACCGTCTGTGATAACTAGAATATCACAGACGGTTCAGAACTCAAAACCGACTGTGATATATACAGTCGGTTGTGAACAAGAACCAACTGTGATAGTGTAATTATCATAGACGGTTTTGAGGTCTGAACAGGCTGTGATATATACAGTCTGTTGTGAACTAAGAACCGACTGTGATAGTATAGTTATCACAGACGGTTCTGAGGTCTGAACCGACTGAAAAAGTGCCGGCGCTTTGAATTCTCAACTGTGATCATTTCTGTCTCCGATTTTCACGCGCGGCGCCTAGGAGAACACGAAGCATCGCTTTGAAAGTTCTATAAATTGACAGTGGAAAAATTATCATTTACTTTATAAGTTTTTATAATTCTCAGACTGTTTGACTCCTTAGCTTCTCTGCGCCAATGGCATCGTCAGCCTCGTCCTCCCGGGTAAGAACTCTCAATGTTTTGGACTTACCCCTGTATTGTTAATCTATGTTCAATATATTCTTGACCTGTTGATTTGCACAGGAAAGAGGAGCCGTCGAAGACACTGGCAAAGTCAAGGCCGAGCTGAGGGCCCTCCAGGAGGAGCACAAGCTCCTTACGGAGAAGCACACTCGGCTACGACTTGACCTTGACGATCTCTTCCAGCGCATTCAGCGCATGAAGACGGATGGTGACAATGCTAGGGCGAGGACGAGGCGTCTTTGCGAGGAGAAGAAAGCCGCGGATATGACCGTCGCTGGTTGCGGTTTGACTATGAAGGATACCATCGCGAAGCTGAGGGAGGTCGCAGGCCTTCTCGACGCGGTAGTAGTTGATCCTAAGAAGGACAACTTGTCGCTGGAGGAGTCATGCGTCCTGGCTGCAAGTCAAATTGACTTTATTCTAGATGCAGCCAGGGCTAAAATTAAACCACTCCTTGACCTAGCATTCTGTATTTTTTTTTTTTTTTTGTAAATGATGAAAAAAATTATTGAAAACTTTGTTCTTATGTCAACTTTCCAATTTTCCAGCACATTCTTAGACTGCATGCTATCTTCCCTCTTTCTTTATCTTTCTTTAGCTTTTAGTGAACATTCGACCATACAAAGGTATGTGCACTGTGAGCGATCAAGGAACGACTATCGCAATCTTTGGCTTGTGAGGGCAGTCCATCGGAGCCCTTCAAATAATATAGAAACAATATAGAAGTCGCATGTCCCATGCAAATAATATAAAAAAGAATATAGAAGTTGGGCTTATTTGGCTAGATGGCATTGTGGCATGCCAAACGCCTCGAGTTATATATCAACGTGTTTTGAATATCACAAACGGTTCTGAGGTAAAAAACGTCTGTGATAGTAACATTACAGACGGTTTTTATGTAAGGACCGACTGTGATAGTCCCAACAGTGATCGACGCTTCAAATTCTCAACTTCTTTCAAATTCTCAGTGGTTCAACTGGAAGCAAAACTCCAGGGAGGGAACAAGTATTTGTAGAAGTCGAACAGTTCAATATTCCACAGGCATATTAAAGACGGTTTGGACATCAAAACCATCTGTAATATTAAAGCAGACGGCTTTGATCTCCCAACCGTCTGTGATAGTCCCAACAGTGCCTACGCATCGAATTCTCTACATGCAATTGTTGATAACCGCACATAATAACTGCGCAGATGAAGAGACTTATTTATTTACTTCAAATTTAATTTGCATCGAATTATGTAATCTGACGCTTCAACTTCCTAAGTGGGTACTACTGTTTTGCCGTGTTCCAGTTTATCTCCCGAGAAGTTATCATGACGGTATTGATCTTGAAAACAAGTAGTTCGCTCTACTTCAAATTCTCAACAGTGTGTTGTGTATTATCCGTTTCTGATGTGTTTGCGCGGCGCACTAGCCTGGGAACACGAAGCATCGACTTGGAAATTGTTTTTCATTAATGATGAAAAAAATTAACTAAAAATTTGTTCTTATGTAAATTTTACAATTTTCCCGCACGTTCTTGGAGAAAGAGAAGTGGAGCGGTTCGACTGGAAGCAAAACTCCAGGGAGGGAACAAGTATTTGTAGAAGTCGAACAGTTCAATATTCCAGGCATAGTAAAGACGGTTCAGACATCAGAACCGTCTGTAATAGTCAAATTACAGACGGTTTGGACATGAGAACCGTCTGTAATATTAAAGCAGACGGTTTGATATCCCAACCGTCTGTGATAGTCCCAATAGTGCCCACGCATCGAATTCTCTACATGCAATTGTTGATAACCGCACATAATAACTGCGCAGATGAAGAGACTTAATTATTTACTTCAAATTTAATTTCCATCGAATTATGTAATCTGACTCTTCAACTTCTTTGCCGTGTTGCAGTTTATCTCCCGAGAAGTTATCATGAATTTAATGACCTTGAAAACCAGTAGTGCGCTTTTTAAAACTCGAGGCACCCGCGCATATGAACCGTCACCTTCTGGTTCTATAAATAGCGAGGCTCCTAAATCCCTGTCTTTATTCCCTCCTCAACTCCCACCTTGATGGCGAGCCGAGATTCCAATGAGGTTATTGAAATTGAGAGTGATGAGGAAGAGATAAGGAATGAACTCGATCAGGATCTTTAGAAAGTAAGTCCTCTCTGAAACTCTAATGCAGATATTTCTTTTATGACTTTATTACCTCGAAACAAATGCATTTCGAAATCCACAGGTGCCTGAGGAAATGCTCCCTCCAAAGAAGAGACTTAGAAATGATGAAAGATCTCCAGTGGAGCTGCAGCGAAGACTCTAGAGGGTGCTGAGGCCTGTGTTGCCACATTGCCCCTTGCAACCCCTCCAGTTGCATCGACTCCACCTTTGGAGATCCACAACAATCCTTCAAATATCCCCTCTTCAACACCTTTGTATCATCAGCTTTTCTTGGATGATCAAATTTCTAGGGTAAGGCGCACACTTCCACGTCCAAATTACTCCGAAGCTTGGCAATCATCTTCACCCTCTCTACTGGTTGTTATGTCTTTCAAAACTAACCCATGCATGTGCAGGAGGAGAAAACTGCCTTGTGCAGAACTCTCCAAAAAAAAAGAGGCGCTGGAGAAGTGTTCTGAGGGGATGTCTTCTGCCATTCTGCACTTGGCAGAGTGCTATGAGTTGTAGCTTCATCTCCACCTTTGGAGATCCACAACAATCCTTCTAATATCCCTTCTTCAACACCTTTGTTGTATCATCAGCTTTAATTTCTTGGATGATCCTACTGATGCCAAATCCACTCCTTTGCTGAGAGATGATGTAGATAGTCTTAGAGTTATTGGTAGTTCTCCTGGGGCGGCCAGTGTAGATCCTACTGATGCCAATACGTCCCTAGGATAACTTTGTAAATTACTTTTGGAATAGGTCGACGCTAATTTGGTCGCTTGTATCCCTTATGTATGCAAAGATTGTAAGAAATAAGAAATTTCTTTTCCTTATATATCTGGCTTTTCGATTGATTATGTAACTAATAATCACCAAATGATGTTCTGTGTGAAAATGTTAACAAGAAAATATTGCTGCAATCAAGACGGTTTTTAACTCAAAACCGTCTCTGATAGTAACATTACAGACGGTTTTAATTTCAAGACCGACTGTAATAGTCTCAAAATTCTTTGAACATCCACAGACATATATATACAACAAATATGAAAAACAAGATAAAACCAAATAGTCTCAACATTCATTTTTTTAAATACTAACATTGAAAATAAGATAGAACCAAATATAAAAAACAAGTGGAACAACTGACCACTAGTCGAACGGTTCGACTGTAGACAATCCAGGATATTATAGACGGTTCGGACCTTATCACCGTCTGTGATAGTAGAGCAAAGTGTTGATTTTATAATTATCATAGACGGTTCTGAGGTAAAAATCGAATGTGATAATCACAGACGGTTCTGAAGTAAAAACCGACAGTGATTATCACATACGGTTCTAAAGTAAAAACCGACTGTGATAGTAAAGCGGACGGTTTTGAGCTTGGAACCGTCTGTGATATTTTAATTATCACAGATGGTTCTTAATTAAAAACTGACTGTAATATTAAAGTGGACGGTTTTGAGCTCATAACCGTCTGTGATATTTTTGTCATAGTTCTACACAAAATGCACCGATATTACCGACGGTTTAATAAAGTGAAACCCATTAGTGATATTCTATTCTTCAAAAATGCACCGACGGTGTTATATAGAACCGTCTGTATTGAACCTGGTATAAAAGGTCTTTTGGCGGATTTTTTGAGCTAGTCATACACTCTTGCTCGACATACACTGTCCAGTTCGAAAAGATTTGGGGCAAGGAAGAGCGAAATCTCGAAAGGCCGGGGGAGCATTTGGGGGCAAAAATTTGAGGATCCAAGGTTGGTACTTACTCCCAAGACATACACATTACTTGATTTCATCATCAATATCGATCTCCATTGATTGATCAAATTAGAGTGAGAGGGAGGGGAAGCTACAGTAGCAAATCCTGGTTGTAACTCATTTTCGACCTGTACTGTAGCTATTTAATTGCTTTATGATATGTGTTATCCACACTCCCAACTAATTGCTTGCAGTTCAAGTAGTAGTTAACTATTTATACCGCAAACTCCGCATCAAACACTAGCTAGCTAGATTTATATAATTTATTACGTGTCGACCGAACATAGAGTATTACTAATTAGCATGTGTATGAATTTGATTAATTGCAGATGGTCCGAGATTGGATGTATAATGACAACCGAGTGGGTGAGGAATACATGAAAGGTGTTTTTGATTTCCAAAAGGTTGCTGAGCAAGACATGGCGAAGAAGGGTTTACCATATATGTACTGTCCTTGTGTAGACTGCCAGAATCTTAAGATGTTCACCAACTCATCTCAAATTGTCGCCCACTTGATCCGACGTGGTTTCAAAAAGGGGTACACGTGTTGGGTCCACCATGGAGAAGAGCTAACTGCAGAAACAAGTGCCACTCAGGTTGAGGAACAGGACATGTCGGATCCGAACAATGACTTCGACGAGGATATGCCAGAGGATGACGATTTAGATGACATGTTGCGTGATGTGGAAGGAAATTACAGTGAAAGGGAGTTTGGCAAATTCAAGCGCTTGATTGAGGACTCAGAAAAGCCGTTGTTCCCTGGTTGCAAGTCGAAGTACACAAAGTTGGCCTCTGTGCTTGAACTGTTAAAATTGAAGGCAAGTAACAACTGGACCGACAAGAGTTTCACGGCACTGTTAGATCTTTTGGCGGACATGCTTCCGGAAGGAAACGAGTTGCCCAAAAACACCTACCAAGCGAAAAAGCTATTGTGTCCTTTGGGAATGGAAGTAGAAAGGATACACGCATGCCCTAATAATTGCATCCTTTACCGTAACGACTACAAGGATATGCATGTTTGTCCGGTGTGCGGCGCATCCCGCTATAAGCGTAAGGACCGAACCGACGACGGCGACTGCACTGAGATAAAGCAAGGACCTCCTGCTAAGGTGTTGTGATATTTGCCCGTCATTCCCCGCTTGCAGTGTTTGTTTGCAAACGGTAAAGAGGCAAAATTACTGCGTTGGCACTCGGAAGACCGGAAGAAGGATGGAAAGCTGAGACACCCCGCTGATTCTTCGCAGTGGAGAAACATCGACAGGGAATTTGTTAACTTTGGAGCAGAATTGAAGAATATAAGGTTCGGGTTGAGTACCGATGGAATTAATCCTTTTGGTAATATGAGCAGTCGGCATAGCACTTGGCCGGTTCTTTTGTGTATCTACAACCTTCCTCCTTGGTTGTGTATGAAGCGCAAGTACATCATGATGTCTCTACTTATCTCAGGACCAAAACAATCCAGAAACGATATTGATGTGTACCTAGCACCATTGATAGAGGATCTCCTAATAATGTAGAACGAAGGGGTACAGGTATGGGACGCATACAAACGAGAGACCTTCATCCTACGTGCTATGATATTCTGCACCATCAACGATTTCCCTGCCCTTGGAAATTTGTTGGGTCATAGTACGAAAGGAGCCAAAGCCTGCCCCCACTGCGAAGATGAGACTGAGAGCGTGTGGCTGAAGAATTGCAGGAAAACAGTGTACATGCGTCACCGTAGGTTTCTTCCGAAGAATGACGCGTATCGTAAGAGAAAGAGGGAATATGACGGCCACAAGGAAGATGGTTCAGCCCCAAAGCCTACGCGCGGGAAAGATGTTTACTCACGGGTGAAGGACATAGACATTGTGTTTGGAAAGGGTCGTAAATTGAAACCCCGCACGAAGAACTCTTGGAAGAAGAGATCGATATTTTGGGACTTACCGTATTAGGAGCATTTAGAAGTTCGTCATTGCATTGATGTCATGCATGTAGAGAAGAATGTTTGCGACAGTTTAATCGGCCTATTGCTGAACATTCTGGGGAAGACAAGGGATGGCGTCAATGTGTAGCGTGACATGATCGAAATGAGAATCAGGCCCGAGCTAGCACCAAGAGAGGATGATAAAGGCCGTATGTACCTCCCCCCTGCATGCTACATTTTGTGCAAGGCTGAGAGGACAGAACTCTGTAAGTGTCTCTATGGTGTTAAAGTTCCATCGGGTTACTCCGCAAATATGAAAAAGCTTGTGTCCATGGGCGATTTGAAATTGCTGGGTATGAAGTCGCATGATTGTCACGTGTTGATGACACAAATGCTTCATGTTGCCATCCGGAGTATTCTGCCGCATAAGGTCAGAGAGACGATCACGAGGCTGTGTTTTTTCTTCAATGCAATTTCTTGCAAGGTCATTGATCCCGATGGACTGGATTCTCTGCAGAGCGAGGTGGTTCGAACTCTCTGTCAACTTGAGATGTATTTTCCTCCATCATTTTTTGATATCATGGTCCATCTCACCGTCCATCTTGTCAGAGAAATCAAGATATGTGGACTCGTGTTCCTACATTATATGTATCCATTCGAGAGGTACATGGGTGTACTTAAGGCCTACGTGAGGAATCGGTCCCGGCCCGAGGGTAGCATTGTCAAGGTTATGCAGCGGAAGAGGTTGTTGAGTTCTACGTCGATTACATGGCCGAGGTAGAAGCAATAGGAGTTCCTGTGTCTCGTCACGAGGGGAGGCTTGATGGTGTTGGCACTATTGGACGGAGAGCCATCACTCCTAATTTTGATATGTACTCGAAAGCTCATTTTTGGATCTTGCAACACATGACGGAGGTGTCTCCGTACATCGATGAGCACAAGGAGATGCTACGACAAGACAATCCCAGCCAATCCGAGGTTTGGATCACGGGAGAACATAACAGTAAATTCAACGCGTGGATGAAAGTGCGAATCACCAGAGAGTCCTCAAGTGACAACCTTAAATGGTTGGCAAAAGGGCCCACGTTTACTGTACAGACATGGCAGGGATACGACATCAATGGGTACACATTTTACACGAAAGCTCAAGATCGAAAGAGCACTGTGCAAAATAGTGGAGTGAGCGTAGAAGCTTTCCATGAGGAGTTCAGCGAGACAGTCCCAACAACGGTAGCACGTGAATTGAACTCGTACTATGGGTTCATTGAAGAAATTTGGGAGCTCGATTACGTACTGTTCAAGATTCCCCTATTTCGATGCCGATGGGTCCACATCCCACAGGGTGTGAAGGTTGACAGTTACGGTTTCACTTCTGTGGATCTCGATCGAGTTGCTTATAAAGATGAGCCATTCATACTTGCAAAGCAAGCCATTCAGGTCATTTATGTCACTGACCCGGCCAATAAGAAGTGGCACGTCGTCCTTCATGGTAAGAGAAGGATTGTTGGAGTTGAAAATGTCATAGACGAGGAGGAATACAGTCAATTTGATGAGATTCCTCCATTTGGAGATGGCGTACAGGTCGATACTGAAGACACCGACGAAACCAGTTACGTGCGTATGGATCACCAGGAAGGGTTATACTTTAAAGGTAATCAACCGTACGTCCTTATCTCTCTGTTTCCATTGGTATAGCTTATATCTCCTGTAATTAATTCTCATCTTTGCAGGGCCGCGACAAGTGGAAAGTTGAGGATAACATGGCTGTGTATGTGAAAATTGTCAGTCAAAGTCCCCATTTGTATGTAACATTAACTTGAGCATGCTCTACATTGTATGTTAAATTTATTTGAGCATGCTCTACATTGTAACCAATTTTCGGATCTACGTACACTGTAACCAATTTAAGAGCATTTTGACTACATTTGAAATATCTGAGTGTTAATTTAAAACAAGTTTTCGAGCATTCAGAGTTGAAGAGCTTTAGAGATTATCACAGTCAGTCCATCACTCACAACCCACAACCGTCTGTGATATTATTATCATAGTCGGTTCTCACATCAGAACCGTCTGTGATAATCTCCATAGTGATAATATCCATGGAGATTATCACAAACGGTTTTTATTTGAGAACCGACTGTGATAATATTATCACAGACGGTGATGAATATAGAACTGACTGTGATATTCCCAACAGTATCCGACGCTTCGAGTTCTTGACGTGCACCGTCAGTTCTCAAGTCCAAACCGTCTGTGATAATCTCAGTCACAGTCGGTTCTCAACTCAAAATCGTCTGTGATAATCTCTCACTATGTAGATTATCACAGACGGTTATGAATATACTACCGACTGTGATATTCCCAACAGTGTTCGACGCTTCGACTTCTTAACGTGCACCGTCGGTTCTCAAGTCCAAACCGTCTGTGATAATCTTAGTCACAGTCGGTTCTCAACTCAAAACCGTCTGTGATAATCTCTTTGGATATTATCACTATGGAGATTATCACAGACGGTTCTGACTTGAGAACCGACTGTGATAATAATATCACAGACGGTTGTGAATGGTGGACTGACTGTGATAATCTCTACGCGGTATATAGTTCAAGGCAGGCTTTGTCCCGCTCATTTCTAGACTTCGCAACTGTTTGCCCTAGCTCTCTCCGCCCTCGCACCGTCCATCGCGATCACCTCCATCGCCTCCCCACAGTCCGTCACGATCTCCTCCATCTCCTCCTCTTCGTCCGTCGCGATCACCTGCATCGCCTTTCCACCCTCAGGCGCGATCACCTCCATCGCCCTCCCGCCTTTCGACGCGATCACCTCCATCGCCTCCCCACCGTTTCTGTCATTCTTGGTTAATTATAAGTATATGAGTTTTGTTATAGAATTATTAGTTGCATATTTACTTAAACTGTTCTCTCTTTCACTTATGTTAGGAACTAATATGTCTGGTGACGAAATGCACCACTCGGGGAGTCAGAGTGACCTCGCTGGCGATGAGACGCCTGGGCCGGAGGTCGCCGCGTCCACCGTGACCCAGCCGCAGAAGAGAAAGGGGCGAGGCCGGACGACATGCGCGTGTCTGGACAAGCGGGAAAAGCAGCACGTCCAGTTTGACGACAATGGTGTCCCGGAAGCTCCGGACAAACTTGTCGGTCAGTACCACTCACTATGCGGCAAAGTGGCAAGGGAGCGGGTGCCCATCACCACCTCCGACTGGGGTCAAGTACCCCCAGAGTGCAAGGATGCACTGTGGGAAGAAATGCAGGCGGCGTTTCACATTCCCAAGGATCGCCACTTCACCATCCGCCGAAGGACACTGATGTCAATAAACAAGGCATGGAGGAACTTCAAGAGCCACCTTGTCAGGCTCTATGTGAAGGAGTCGAAGACCCCCTTCGATGACTTTCCTTTCGTGACTTCCAAGGCATGGCAGCAGTTCATCGAGATGAAGGCCAAGCCAGAGTTCCAGGAGCTTAGTGCGAAGGGCCGGGCTAACCAGGCCAAGAATACCCACCCACAGACTAGGCAGTGGTGCGTATGTGGGGAAGAAGGCGTTGTGGAGGAAGCAAGACGAGGAGGCTTCCCAGTCTTCGGCCGGCAGTCCTTATGCAGGCATAACGGACGTGCGCGCCCACAATTGGTGCCGAGCAAGATCAACGATGACCTCCTCCGGAAGCGTCTCTGTGAATAACCCTGCGGACAGGGAAGTGATCAACTGGATGATAAGATTGTCCGATCACGTACTATCCTCGTAACACGCATGCAATGGGTTGTATTGCTAAGTTCTCCTGTTGCAGGTGACGCTGAGTGCGCAGGCGGCATCCGGAGAGTTCAACCCGAGGAGGGACAGGGATATCCTCACAGCGGCGCTAGGAAACAAGGAGCATCCAGGCCGCTTGCATGGCCTCGGTGCCACTGTGTCTTGGAGGCATGGTTTCCCTGATGATGAGGAGGCGGCTAAGAGGAGAAAGAGATCCCACCAAGCCCGCGATGAACGGCTCAAGGAGGAGATGCGATCGGAGTTCGCTGTTCGGGACAAAGCACTCCTGCAGCAGTTGTCGGAGATGCAGTCCATGTATGAAGAGCTAAGAAAGGCGACCCAGGGCATCCCCCTTCTAGCAGCAGAAGTACCGACCCCCATTCTTGGCCACCGTAGTAGCTGTGCGTCTGCGCCGGAGTCTTTGCAAACGGAGCCCTCTCCAAAGTATCCGGTGGACTTTCTGCAGGTAATGACCGTTTGTCTATGTTAATTCATTCGAAAGTGAAAAGCGGTGAAATTCAATATGTTAATGCGCACTGTTTGTAGGAACCCGCCTCCTGCAAGCTTATGGTGTTGGCCGGTCTCTTCCCGATCAAGGCTGGTCGTGGGATGGCGCAACCATGCACGGCGGGGGCCACAATCCACGGTGCCCCTTTATGTGAGGGTTTTGCACGGGTCCAGGTGGACAGTGTTGGATCAAGGATGCCGACTAGAGGGGGGGTGAATAGGAGGCTTTAAAAACTTCAAATAAAAACAAGTTTTTATACCAAGAAGAACCAAAAACAATTTAATATATTTAAAGAGAGAAGATAGAGAACAAACCCCATGATTTTTACCGAGGTATCGGAGACTCGCCCAGTCTCCAGTAATCCTTGTTGAAGCACTCAAATCACTTGAGTTTTGCCTCAATATCCACAAAGGATATTATCACTAGTGGTTGCTCCTTGTCCACTCCGGAAAGGCGAGCACTGATGCCTTGTACAATCTTGCCGAGCCTCTCCGACAATCTCCGATCCGGAGAGGTCAACGGCCATGCCTCCGAACCGTCTAGGTGAGGGCGCTCACCAAGAGTAACAAGCAGCGAGGTCTTCTCTAGACCTCCAAACACGCACCAAGAAGCTAAGTGAATGCAAATGCAAAAGAACTGAAACTCTCGGTGGATCGGAAAACACTCGACTTGATCAAAAGACCAAGATTTTAAGTGGAAAACTAAAACTCAAGAGTGTATAAGAAATGCTACTGCTTGTTGTATAAAACTTATGCCCAAAGCCCCTTTTTATAGCCTCAAGAATCAAATGAACCGTTGGAGCTAGGGCTGAAAATCAGCAACCCAAACTGACAGTCAGTTTGCCTAACTGACAGTCAATTCAGTGCACAACGGCCGATAAAATTTACGGATGAAACTTTGCTAGCCGTTCGTGGTCGTTTATGGAAAGCTGAAACCCACAACTGATAGTCAGTTATACAAACTGACAGTCAGTTCGACCACATACTCGACCAAAATCAAATAGAAACTCAGTTAAAAGCACTGTGGTCGAAACCCCAACTGACAGTCAGTATGGACAAACTGACAGTCAGTTTAGTACAAAAATTTTGAGCCCAAAATACACCCTCTCTGGACAATTGTCAGTTTAATCAAACTGACATTCAAACTGATAGTCAGTTCAGCAAACTGACAGTCAATCTGAACAAAAATAGTGATAACTTTAAATCCAGAAATCTAAAAGAGGTCTTTAATAGCTCGTTTGAAATATAATTTCAAGGGCTACATTTTTGTCAACAGAAGCAAAAACCAGATCTGCCTAGATCTTTCTAGAAAATCGAAAAACTCTTCTGCTATCAAAAACTGAACTGAAAAACCAGATTTTTCAAATTAAGTTCAAATCAAATCCAACCAAAAAGATGCAATGCAATGACCTAAGTTTCTCGGTTTATGTTGGAGATAAAGAGAGGACTTTCGCCACCCCTCTTTATAGTACGGTTAAAACTAAAAAAATAATTTCACTAACCGATCATCTCCAAACACCAAGATCGGAAAAAATAAAAACTCATAATACCTAGGTCTTTTGTAGCTTCACGTTTTGCGTCTTATCTTTGCTCTTCTGCATCTTGTGCTTCACTTCAAGTCGGGTTCTTCTTGATCATCTTGTATTTCTTCCCAACTGATCCCTGTATCAATCAATCTTAAAAGCACGATTAGTCCAGAACACTTTGTTTTCATTAATCATCAAAATTAGGGTTAGGCATGAAGGCCTAGATGCAACAGACAGTGTCTTTGACCATTTCAAGGGTTTTCCGTTGGAGAAACCGCCGAACGACGAGATTACTACTCTCGGGGAAGCGGTGCACACGTTCGTGCAATGGCCCAAGAAAGACATCGACCTGGATGAGGTAATTCCCCCACTAGTTTTATAATTCGTACTATAATAATAGCCCTCAGAGTTAGTGTCCTAATATGTAGGTTCTTACATCACAGACATCACATACTGACACATGGCCTACTAGCCAGCCGACCCCTCCGAGAAGCCAACCAACGGGTCCGATGACGAAGCTGACTCCAACTAGGAGGCAACCATTCAAGAAGCTGGCTAGTAGGGGAAAAGCAAAGAAGATCCCGGTGAAGGAGAGAGAGAAGAGTGCGCCAGCTCTCATGCCATTCGCTCTGGGGATGCCCATGGCCTCCGATACCGCAATTTCGAGCATGGGGTTAGCATGCTAGAGCCTGCATGCATGGTACATGAGGAGGACAAACCAGACCAGGACGCAGCGTCTGACGCACATCATGGTCAAGTACACCGTGGCAGAGTTCCATAACGACGTTGGGACCTACCCGGTGACCTTCGAAGACCTGCACAATTTACTGAACAAAGATGCGCTCGACTTGTCAATCCTACGGTCTTGGGTGCTGTAAGTATCCTACTATCCTACGCTTGTTCGTGCAAATACGGATATATGTCATTTATTAATTGGTTACTTCCGTGCAGCTGCATGACCAGCTATGCCAAATCTAAGGGCATACCTATCGGTTTCTTGGACCCCCAGATGGTCGCCGAGGTGATGTTTAGGACCGACGCAGACTTCGTTGTCGACTACATCAAAAGAGGGTTGCTTGCTCAGGTCGACAAGGAGTACATACTTGTACCCTACAACCAGATGTGAGTGCTTTCATCAGCACTTCACCCGTAGATTAGTGTCTCCATGTGCACACCCCCAAACTTAGATTAAATTTTTAATTCTTTACGTGTAACATGTAGCTACCACTGGATCCTGCTGCTACTTATTCCAAAAAGGAACAAGGTGTTCTACCTTGATTCATTGCAGAGGAAAGTGTACACGTATTGCGGCGCAGAGATGTATTCGAAAGGTGATGATATTCATGTGGACCTGTCTTGCATGCATCTAGATTTACTGTCATCAAATTGTCAATTTCGACTATCCTCAAACTGTCAATTTTGACTATCTACAGGGCTTTCATGAACTACTTTGCCGAGGGAGGGCGACAATACGAGCGGCGAGTCGATAAGTTTCAGTGGTTACAATTTTCGGTACAAATTTCAACTGGCATCTGTTTTACTTTATAACGTGTCCCCAGCTAACTCTCGGTCTGTAAATTGGCAGTGCCATCAGCAGCCGGACGACAATACATGTGGGTTCTACGTGATGCGCCACATGTATGACCTGATCATCACCCCTCACCACCCAGATTTCCCCGAGGTATACAACTGCTCCCCTTTGTATCGATTTGGCAGAATTTACAACTGCATTGAGCTAATTTTTTCTGTACCAACTCTTGTTGTAGGGGGTCGACTTCCCTTCGGAAAGCTTTGACCCTCGGGAGATTGGTATTGTCCGAGGGATGCTCGCTGAGTTTTTCCTTGCGGAGGTCATATCTACTAAGGAGAAGTTTAGGGACCCACAAGGTTCGTATTAGTGCGGCCTTACATTTATTTGTACATCTAACACACTGACTCTAATTGTCGATTACATTTATTTGTTTAATCTCAATTGTACATATTTCTGAGTTCTGTGCTGTATATATGAAATGCTATTGTACATGTTTCTAAGTTGTGTGCATGTATATATTAGACTGTATATATTTGAGTACTGTGCATGTATGAAATGAACTGTATATATTTGAGTACTGTGCATGTATGAAATTCATGAACTGTATATATGAAATGCTATTTGTACAAACCGTCTGAGATTATAACCGTCACCGATAATGACACTATCACAGATGGTTTTGACCTAAAAACCGTCTGTGATATCACACTATTACTATCACAGATGGTTTTGACCTCAGAACCGTCTGTGATATCATACTATCACAGACGGTTCTGAGATTATAACACTATCACAGATGGTTTTGACCTAAAAACCGTCTGTGATATCTCACTATTACAGGTGGTTCTGAGATTGTAAACCGTATGTGATAAGGAAACAATCACAGACGATTCCAAGATTACCACCGTCACTGATAATGACAATATCGCAGATGGTTTTGACCTCAAAGCCGTCTGTGATAAGGACGCTATCACAGACGGCTCCTAGGTCATAACCGTCTCTGATAATTTGAGTATCACAGACGGTTTTGAGGTTATAACCGTCCCTGATAATGTGATTATCGCAGACGGTTATGATTTCATAATCGTCTGTGATAATTTGAGTGTCCCAGATGGTTTTGACATCAGAACCGTCAGTAATAATGTGAGTATCGCAGACGGTTCTGAGGTTATAATCGTCTCTAATAATTTGAGTATCACAAACGATTATGATTTCATAACCGTCTGTGATAATGTGAGTATCCCAGATGGTTTTGACATTAGAACCATCTGCGATACTCATATTATTACTGACGGTTCTGATATCAAAACCGTCTGTGGTAGTATGCGTATCTTAGACGGCTTTGATGTTATAACAGTCTGTGTATTAGGAGTATCACAGACGGTTCTGATGTTATAACAGTCTGTGTAGTATGAGTATCACAGACGGTTCTGATGTTATAACAGTCTGTGTAGTATGAGTATCACAGACGATTTTGATCTTATAACAGTCTGTGAAGGGAAAGATCACAGACGGTTCAAAATCGTCAGTGATAGTACATGATTATTACTAACTCGAATATCACTGACGGGTAAGAACCGTCTGTGATGACTGTTTTGACCCGACTGTGATAATGAATTCTGTAGTAATGTGTTTCCCAAAAGAGTAAATTATTTTTTTTTTGTCTTATTTTGTTTTTTGGTCGAATAAGTATTCTTGGTTTTGGTCGAACCAAAAGTCTTGGTTTGTTGTTGAATTAGCTGCTTCGGTCATGGAAGAAAATTTTTTGATCATAAAGTTGGGCCCGTTACCATAAATCTTAAGGAAAACAAGTCGCTACTCTAGTTTTAATTTTAAAATTTTAACCTAAAAACCCATGAACCATACAAGCATAAAATCATAGATCAAAAGATTTACCACTAGACGCGCAGATGCAACAACGCAGCAGCAGAAGAAGAGTCGATGTCACAACTGGATCGTGACCAGCAATGTAGCAGTAGCAGCCGCACCTCTACAGAAGTCCACATGTCTGGGGAAGGAGCCACTACTATACAGAAATACAATCCACTAACCCCTATCTTTTAACGGTTATATGAAATCTGGGAGAAAATCGTTAGTGTACGAGGACCACAGTGGAGAAGAGGTTTTATACTAACGGTTATGGTCTGGGAAACCGTTAGTGAATAGCACGTAACTTTTACTATCAGTTATTAGTGTACGAACCGATATAAGAGATAAAATTTTACTCAGTTTGTTTATTTAACTGATAGTAAAGTTACGTCATTTTTACTATCGGTTATTAGTGTACAAACCGATAGAAGAGATAAAATTTTACTATTGGTTTGTTTATTCAACCGATAGTAAAAAGACGTCATATATACTAATAGCTATGATAGTGGGGACCTTTAGAAGAGAGGAAAATTCACTAACGGTTGTGTTTTTCAACCGATAGTAAAATAGTACAAGACCCCTATAATGGGTTAAACCGTGGGAGTTTTCTCTCCAGTCCAACCAAACACATTTCCAAATAAGTCTCTACTTGTGCGCGGAAAACCCTAGCCTCCCCGACATCCCCTTTTTCGCTCCTGCACCACCATTTCCGCTCGCATTTGGGTTCTCCACTGCCGCCGGCCACTGCATCGCGCTTCGTAGGCCATTCCACGAACTGTAAGTGTTCTTGACCAACCCGATTAGAATTGTTCTTGCCGCTCGCATTTTATATCTTTTTCTTTGCTAAATTGATTTTTGGAAAAGTTAATAATGTTTTAGTCGTTGTTCATTACTAATAATATGTATTGTTGGTCATTGAGATTTGTAATCGAGTTCGCATCTGTCGGCATCTCCGTAGACCAAATGTGTTAATTATCACAAAATTGAGTATCAAGAACAATGGGTAAAATTTTGTTTATATCCATACTCTAGTCAAGACTCTTGCTGAATATGCTTCTGTTGTAAGTTGTTTTGTTAGCCTCGTTGTTTTGGGTTGGCTGCATTCGTCCTCCGCCTCCGACCTCGACCAATCACATCTTCAACCACTCCAGTCGTGACGACCGCCTCTACCTCGACCTACGACCACCTCCACGACAACCATCGACTACATTTTCTCGACAATTACTTTCACAACCATGCCCATGGCTACAATAGCTCCTGCAAACATGATCGATAGAGTGGGTAAACTTTGAAATTAATTTTTTAATCTGGATTTTTTACAAAAATAAAAAACCCTGTTCTCTGTGGTGTATTTGTGAATAATTAGATTCAATCTATCCAATGTGTGTATCTCTGTATTGCTGTATCTGTGAATGCACCTTTTTCATTTGTATAGCTGCTTATAACATATTCTAACGGTTTCTAACTCAGAACCGTTAGAAGAAGTTATGCTAGTACTAACGGTTCATAACCTACAACCGATAGAAGAAAGTTTATAATATTAACGGTTGTGAATACTGAACCGATAGAAGAAATTTAACAATCTAATGGTTGTGAGTGCTGAACCGATAGAAGAAAATTTATAATACTAACGGTTTTGAGTACTTAACCGATAGAAGAAATGTACCAGTACTAACGGTTTCGAGTATTGAACCAATAGAAAAAATGTACCAGTACTAACGTTTGCGAGTAGTGGACCGTGGGAATATAGGTATTGTACTAACGGTTTGTAACCGTTAGAGTTGTGCTAGATTTCTTCTATCGTGCCGATCACTAGCGGTAAGAGAACCGTTAGTATAGACCATTTTGAACCGATAGTGTAGAGTAATTATGTAGTAGTGAGCGCCGCGTGTTCGTGTGCTAGCACTAGCACACACGGTTAGGGTTTTACGAAATCTATTTCATGGATGGTGGTGGCAGTCAAAATAGATCATATATCAAATGCATGCCCACTTCTAATCCTTTTATAAAGCCTTGCAAATAAGTTCTACTCAAATGCGATCTTAATCCCAACGGTAAACCCATTACCGATAGAGGACCCTGTCGGATCTAGGTCGATCTAAGTATCTAGGTTTTGATGATTAATGATGATTTGGATAAATCCATAATGATTAATACTGATCTGGATAATGACAGTTTTGATGATTAAATGACAACTTAGATAAATCCTGATTTAGCACAAGTGAAGTGAGTTGACTATTGATAAACCCTGAAATGGATATCTACTTAGTTGTGGGTTTAATATTGATGCATATGTAAAGGGGGAGCTCAGTGGTTGCATCAAGTTTGTGCTAATTGATTGATCAAGATGTTATATATTAAATCTTGAGGTTGATGACTCCAGTTGTGGATTTGATATCGATACATATGTTGAGGGGGAGCTCATCACTTTGGTCATCTGATTTGATTGCTATCATGACATGAGTAGTATAGATCGTATGCGTATGTCTTTATTATCTATGATCTATATGACTGTATTTTATCTCATACTCATTTTCTAGTTGTTGAATATGGTGTTATCATTTCATTGGAAAGAGAAATTGTTGAGCTAACTCCTGTGTGGAGTAGTTTCTCTGATGGTGATTAATGACGACCTATATATGAGACTAACGTTGTGCATTGAGTGTACGTGTTGTAGTCTCAGATTGATTGAAGGATAAAAGCGAGCAAGGGTGTGAAGAGGATGAAGTTGATATGAGACATCTCGAGTGAGGTCAAGCTTAGCAAGGTCGAGCTTTGCAAAGACAAGTGTCAAGCAGTCAAGCTTCACGAGGTTAAGCTTAGTGAGGTTGAGTTTTGCGAGGACAAGCGTCAAGCGGTCGAGCTTCATGAGTCGAACTTCACCTAAGGTAAAATCCAAGATTAATAATTGTTTTCTTAGGATTTTACCGGTCTCGGTGTTTGGAGACAGACCGGATTGATAGAATTCTTTTTACTAGTTTAACCGTACTATTAAGAGGGGTCAAAAACTAGTAGCTTGAATCTATCTAGTGCGGAAGCTCAAATGCATTCATATAATCTTGCACTAGTGTTTTATCGCCTCTTGCATTGCTAGAGAGTCTAAGTGTAGTTTGTGGTGCATTAGAGAATGTTTTGAAAACTGCACTTAGACTTGATCGCCAGCTATTTAAATTGGTTTATTATCTAGAGCTGGTTGTGGATGTATTTGCACATTCTGATCGTATCCGTGCTTGATACATGGTCGTGTCGCTAGTTTTGCGGCTTTCTGTTTAGGGTTTGGGCGTGGTCGTAGGAGCTCAACCTGGTCATACCAGTCTTTGGCTCACTTACATACGTTCGACCAAACTCTCTCGACCACCTGTTGTCGATCGGATATCAGACCTGTGTGGCCGTGGTCGTCGCTGAATGTCAGCTGAGATATCCGCGAGAAAACAACAAATCCGTATGTGCAAATACCCTAAATTGCATTTGAGATGATTTTTGTGTTGGACATTTTGGTAACAGGAAAATTTTTGAGTTTTCTAGAAATATCTAGGCATTTCTAGGTCTTGCTCCTGTTGAAAAAATTGTAGTGCTCTGAGTTATCTTTCCAACAGCTAAAAATCACCTCAATCAGATCTTTGGATCAAACTTTATGCTTGTTTTACTGTCAGTGTGCAGTGGCCGGACATTGTCCGGCCTATACAAATTTTTTCATCCTTTTGCATAGTGAAACCAGAGACATTTGCATCCATCTAGCCTTTTGTCCGAAAAGGCCGGACTTTGTCCGAAATGGCCGGACATTGTCCGGCCTGTACAATTTGTTTGAGCCAAGGGTTAGTAGAGACATATTCTTTTGTCCGGGGTTTTTGTCCGAACAAATAGTATCTGTCCGGCCTTCACAAATTTCGTTGAAACGGTAACTGACAAGGTTGCCGTTGTGAGTAACGGTCACTATTGGGTTGTACTGACTGGACATTGTCCGAAATGGCCGGACAATGTCCTGCCTGTACAATTTTGGCCCGGTTTCTTACAAACGGCTAGTTTTCTTTGAGGGCTATATATATGTCGTGTTTGGCTTCATTTGTGGTTGCTCAAAGAGTTCATATATCAGCTGAAAACCTAGCCAAGTCATTTGCATTTGAGTTATTGCATCTAGAGGCTAGAATTGAGCCCAAAATCCTTAGTGGATTTGATAGAAAGTTTGTGGGAGAGTTTGTGAGTGTTTAGTGCACTTCATCTCTATTAGCTTGCTAGTGCTAGAGTGTTGATCATCTCTTTTGCATCATTGAGCTTCTAGCACGAGATTTGTTCAAGTGAGCGCATCCGGCTTATTATTCTTGGTGATCGCCTTCGCCTAGACGGTGTCGGAGGAGAGTCGCGATCTCTCCATTAAAGTTTTTCGGAGAGGCCGGCAAAAGCTTGTGAAAGGTGTTGTGCTCGCCTATCCGGTGTGGAAAAGGGGCAACCCTAGTGAGATATCCTTCGTGGATATAGAAGCGAGGCTCCGAGTGAGCGCTTCAACGAGGAGTAGGGGAGACCGGGCGAGTCTCCGAGACCTCGGTAAAAATATTGTGTCAAATTGCGTATTTCATATTTGCTTTACATTCATCTTGATACAATTGCTATATTTACCATTGTTGCATGTCTTATTGAATGCAACTAGTTGATTAAATTGCTTTTAAGCTTCATTGTATAATTTAGGTCTCTCAATTATTCTTTAAAATTGCTTAATTGAAAAGAAATTTTAAAAGCCTCCTATTCACCCCCCTTTAGTCGGCATCCTTGATCCTACAGACCCGTTTTGGATCACATCCAAATTAATACTCCAACCCAATAAGTGTGTGGCCTTATAGGTTCGTGTATATTTGGTCGCGACCGGAAACAACTTCTTGAATCACAAGTCATAAGGTTATCTCTAATCCATCGGCTCTTTGTAAGGCGTTTGAACAGAATATTCTCCAGCATATTCTGTGCCACATGTGCAAAGAACCACCTGAAGCACTCCCCTAGCTATTCCAATGTAAAGGCGCTTCGCACGGGCCCACGAGTGGTACATCTAGGTGATTTTAGTAAAACAACAATAACTTTTAATTCAAAAATCGAATATATACGATGTTTGGTCTCCATATGAGATAATTAAAAAATCTACAACTTTCTCAATATAATTAACATCTAATTTGAACTAGATTAATACATAAATCAAGAAACAAAATTGTATACAATTCAATTGCCACAATAAAAATAAAAAATTTCGGGCATTGTGCAGCCTCAGAAAGCGTCATCTCTCTCCTATCTCCAACCAAAAAAATATTTTTTATTTGAAGCGTCCCCCGAAGTAGTGGCGTTGGAGATAGTTTAAGTGGTCCCTAGCAAGACATTATGACTACTCGCATGTACACGAAGATAATATCCCACGAACGTATACAACTTATCATGAATTATCTTTTTTGCTTACGATAGTAGATCGAACTCAAGGTGAGAAACGTGTCATCCTTAAATACCCCGATCCTTTCTCGATCTTGTAATAGACTAGCATTTATCCATAGTTGACTCTCAACTATATTCGGCATGACCATGCACTCTATTAGTCCAATTACTGTAGGAAATCGAGTAAGCTACACTAGCAAAATTTCTAATAATTTACTCGAAAACTGCAAGTAACAGATCATAGATTAGATTGTTACCAGTAGCGGAAGCAGATTTGATGCAATGATCGAATGTTCGCAACAACCGTTTGCGGATCGTCCAGAACAGTGGATGTAGATGACAACGATCGCTCACGGATCGTCCTGATCAGCGCAGCAATTGTAGCAGCGCCTCTACCAGTATCCACACGTACCGGGATGGAACGTTGTGCAATGGTGTGCTAGCACCAATGTGCACAACAAGGGTTTTTAGGGCTATTACTTTAGAGGAGGTAGCAGCTAGGGCTTTTCTGTGTGTTTCCTCAAGGCCCATCATACCGTATATATAGGGCCAAGCAGGAGAAATCCTAACAAATTAGATTTCCTGATATTATACGAATCTTATCCGAACTTCCCATGCAGAAGAAATCCTAACAGATTAGGTTTCCTAATTTTATACGAATCTTATCCGTATTGCAGGATGAGACTAATATTAAATCTTCGTATCTGATACGTTAATTTCATAACAGACCCAATCCGGATCTGATACGAAAACCCATAACAAACCCAATCCAAATGCATAAGGAGTCTAATATTAAGTCTCCGAATCTGATACGAAAACTTATTCCAAACTCAATCCAAATACATAAGGAGTCTAATATTAAGTTTCCGAATCTGATACAGAAACACATATCAAACCCAATCCAAATGCATAAGGAGTCTATCATTAAGTCTCCAAATCTGATATGGAAACCCAAAATAGACTTAATCCGAATTGCATTGTTCCAACCCGTTAAGTGTGTGACCCTGTAGGTTCATGTATATTTAGTCACAACCCGAGAATACTTACCCAAATTGTAAGTCGATAGTGGCCCCTAGCAGGACATAACGACTATCCAAATACACACAAAGATCATAATCAGCAAACCTATATAATGTTGTCATGTTGATCCTCTTGCCATACGATACCAGATTAAATCCAAGGTAGGAAATGTGTCACCCTTGCACAGTTCAATCCTTTCTCGATCTCATAGTGAATTGATCTTCCCATAGTTGACATTCAACCACAAACGGCATGGCCATGCACTTCTCAATTCATCTATATCGAGGGGCCCAGAGATATCTCTCTCATTATATGAGATATGCAAATTCCATCTTAACCATTCATATTCCTCCGCATGGCTCATAGCATACCCGAATATTACCTTTATTACTACTTAGTTAAAAGTAGCGTTTGGTAGTATCAAAGTATACTACTACACATGTAGGAAACTATAATGGTCTCAGGTCTAAGAATCAATCATAAACATTATTTGAGACCAACTGGTGACACTTAAATAACAAATCCAAACAGTGTCTCAATAATGGGTCTATCCAACATTATATTCTCAAATATATGTCCACATTATTGATTTGATATCTTATATCCATGGTCCGTGAAACATAACCATCAATCAATAAATGTGCTGATCCATTAATCAATAATGTCCTATTTAAAGATAATGGATCAGGGACTATATTAGAATAATATCATGAAATAACTTTAGAGTCTCACGAACAAATCACATACTTGTTGATCAAACCAAGATGATAATTTATTCAAAAATAACATATTATTCAAATGTTCATAAATATAACAAAGATAAATACATCTCTGTGATTTTCTCTAGGACATATCACTAACAACCTCCCGCTTGGACTAGAGTCAATCACAAATGTATCTAATACCTATTGCTCTAGTATGCACCTCATGCTTTGGTTGCGGGAGAGGCTTTGTCAACGGATCAGCAACATTCAAATCCGTGGACACTTTGCAAATCTTCACATCACCTCTATTCACGATTTCTCGGATGAGGTGATAACGCATGAGTATATGTTTGGATTTCTGATGAGACCTAGTTTCCTTGGCTTGCGCAATGGCTCCACTATTGTCACAATAGAGATCAATTGGGCTTGAAATACTAGAAACCACACCAAGTTCAGAGATGAACTTTTTAATCCAAACAGCTTCTTTAGCAGCTTCAGAAGCAGCAATGTACTCTACTTCTGTTGTAGAATCAGCGACAGTTTCTTGCTTGGAACTCTTCCAGCTTACAGCTCCTCCATTAAGGCAAAATACAAAACCAGATTGCGATTTGAAATCATCTTTGTCGGTTTGGAAGCTAGCATCGGTGTAGCCACTAACAACGAGCTCTTCCTCACCTCCATAAACCAAGAGCACATCCTTAGTCCTCCTCAAGTATTTAAGGATGTTTTTTTACTGCAGTCCAGTGACTCTCACCTGGATTTGATTGGTATCTGCTCGTAACACTTAGAGCATAGGAGACATCTGGGCGTGTACATAGCATGGCATACATAATAGATCCAACAGCAGAAGCATATGGAATCTTATTCATTCGGTCCCGCTCATCACATGTCGAAGGACATTGACTCTTGCTAAGACTAATGCCATGTGACATAGGTAGAAAACCTTTCTTGGAATCATGCATGTTAAATCTATTGAATACTTTGTCAATATATGTACTTTGGCTTAATCCAATTAGCCTTTTAGATCTATCTCGATAGATCTTAATGCACAAAATTTATGCTGCCTCACCTAAGTCTTTCATAGAGAAGCTACTTTTCAATGAGGACTTCACAGAATCAAGCATAGGAATATTATTTCCGATCATAAGTATGTCATCCACATATATATAAGACCAGAAAAACAAGTGCGCTCCCATTTACCTTTTTATAAACACAAGGCTCTTCTTCATTTTTTATGAAACCAAACTGTTTGACTACTTCATCAAAACGAAGATTCCAACTCCGAGAAGCTTGCTTCAACCCATAAATGGATTTATGAAGCTTGCATACTTTCCTAGTATTATCTGGATTGACAAAACCTTTAGGCTGTGCCATATACACATCCTCACTTAGTTTTCCATTTAGGAAAGCCGTTTTAACATCCATCTGCCATATCTCATAATCGAAATAGGCAGCAATAGCTAGGATGATCCTGATTGACTTTAACATAGCAACGGGCGAAAAGGTTTCATCATAATCAACACCTTGAATTTGCTTGAAACCTTTTGCAACCAATCGTGCTTTATGGATATAAACATGACCATCCATGTCAATCTTTTTCTTATAAACCCATTTGCACTCAATGGCTTTTACACCATCAGGCAGATCAACCAAGTTCCACACTTGATTGTCATGCATGGATTCAATTTCGGATCTCATGGCTCCAAGCCATTTCTCAGAGTCAGGGCTCATCATCGCTTCTTCGTAAGTCTTAGGTTCATCATTATCTATCAATAATACTTCACGCTGCTCCATTGTAAGGAGCATGTACCTTCCAGGTGCGTGACGTACCCTTTCAGACCTACGTATAACCGGTGCTTGTCCTGCATCATTTTCTACATTGTTTTGCAGGTCTTGCTGAGCTTCAGTGGGTGCTGAAACAATTTCCAGTGGTTCCCGAATTTCTTCAAGTTGCACTGTGCTCCCACTTACTCCTTTTGAAAGAAACTCTTTCTCCAAAAAGACACCGTTTCGGGCAACAAACACTTTGTTTTCTTCTCGATTATAGAAGTAATATCCTTTTGTTTCCTTAGGATAGCCCACAAAGAAGCATTTATCTGATTTGGGTTTGAGCTTATCAGACATTAAACGTTTTACATAAACTTCACAACCCCAAATCTTAAGAAAAGACAATCCATGACGCCTTCCATTCCATATCTCATATGGTGTCTTTTCTACGGCTTTTGATGGAGCCCTATTTAATGTGAACGCAGCTGTTTCTAGAGCATATCCCCAGAAGGACAATGGAAGATCAGTTTGGCTCATCATTGACCGAACCATGTCCAACAAGGTCCTGTTCCGTCGTTCTGACACACCATTCCATTGAGGTGTTCCTGGCGGGGTAAATTGTGGAACAATTCCATGTTGTTTTAGATGATCACCAAATTCTTGGCTCAAATATTCCCCTCCACGATCAGATCGTAGGGTTTTGATTGTCTTGCCAAGTTGATTTTGTACTTCATTCTGAAATTCCTTGAATTTATCAAACGTTTCAGATTTATGCCTCATTAAGTAGACATATCCATATCTACTAAAGTCATCGGTAAAAGTTATGAAGTACTGAAAACCACCTCTAGCTGTTGAACTTAATGGTCCACATACATCAGTATGAATAAGAGCCAATAAGTCATTTGCCCTTTCACTTTCACCCGTGAAAGGTGCCTCTGTCATTTTGCCAAGTAAACAAGATTCACACACATCAAATGAGTCTAGAAGCCTATCTTTCAGGAGTTCCATGATGCGTTTCTCATTGATATGGCCTAAACGACAATGCCAGATAAACGTGGGATTCAAATCATTGGACCTAAGTCTCTTAGTACATCTGTTATAGATAGGTAATTCAAGATTTAGCTGATAAAGCCCATTCTCCAATGAGGCATTGCCATAAAACATATCATTTAAATAAAAGGAACAACGATTGTTCTTTATTCTAAATTCATAACCCAGCGTGTCCAAACACGACACGGATACAATGTTTTTGCTTATGGCAGGAACATAATAACAGTTATTAAGTTCTAAAACTAATCCTGAAGGTAAAGCTAATATAAAAGTTCCAACAACTAAGGCTGCAACTCTTGCTCCATTGCCAACGCGAAGTTGAACCTCGCCCTTAGCCAAATTTCTACTCCTTTTAAGCCCCTGCATCGAAGTGCAAATATGAGCAGCCGATCCGGTATCAAATACCCAAGAGTCAGAAGGAGAAGTAGCTAAATGAACTTCTATAACATATATACCTGAAGGAGTCTCACTTTCCTTCTTTTTCTTTAAATCTTCCAAGTATTTCTTGCAATTCCTCTTCCAATGGCCAGATTCCTTGCAATAGAAGCATTCAGTAGTAGGGGTGGCACCTGGCTTGGACTTTCCTTTGGAATTAGGTTTAGCGCTAGAGGATCTTTCTAGAGCTTTGCCCTTTCCCTTAGCCTTGCCCTTGCCCTTTTTCTTAAAGCTTTTTCCTTTTTGAACCATCATTACATTATTTGGGTTTTTCTTAATGTTCTGTTCCGCTGTTTTAAGCATCCCATGCAATTCGGTCAATGATTTCTCCAAATTATTCATGTTATAATTCATGACAAACTGGTCATAGCTCGGAGGGAGCGATTGGAGAATCATATCAGTAGCCAACTCTTGACTAAGGGGAAAACCAAGTTTTTCCAAATTCTCAATGTAACCAATCATCTTGATCACATGAGGACTAACCGAGCTTCCTTCTGCCAACTTGCAATCATGCAATTTCTTGGTGGTCTCATATCTTTCCACCCTAGCCTGCTCCTCGAATAAGTTTCTAAGAGACACGGCCATGTCATAAGCTGTCATGTTCTCATATTGCTTCTGAAGCTCAGAGTTCATTGTGACAAGCATTAGACAGCTGGCATCAAGTGCGTCATCAGTATGCTTTTTATAAGCATCCTTTTGAGCACGTAAAGCACTAGCGGCTGGTTCATCAGGTATAGGAGTCTCTAGAATATAGTCCTTTTTCTCTTGTTTGAGAACAATTCTCAAGTTTCTATACCAATCAATAAAATTTGTTCCATTGAGCTTTTCTTTATTAAGGACAGATCGCAAACTGAAATTGTTTGAGGAGCTACCACTATCCATGGTCTACAACAGTAAAGAAATGCAAAATTATAGTATTATATTTATGAAAAGTCTTTTATTAAACAATTCAATAAAATATGTACCAACTATATATTTTAGAAAAAATCCCTCAAAGAAATATATATAGTAGACCAAGATCCATATTTCACTAAGTTCTAGTGAGCTTTGGCATCACTGCTAGAAACCTAGTTATTTAGGTAAGCAACTCCTTACTAATTATATCATATATAACTCTTGTTTGTTGGGTGTCATCCCAACACCATGGCCCAAAGCCCAAAACCGTTTTGATGGCTTTGTTAAGTTAAACCAATTCTATGCTTATGGGTGTCTAACACACATCCTGCCTTATTAAGATAATTGATGGTGCCCTGATTTGTCAGACCCACCAAGCAACGATCAAAATCTTGACAGGTGTAGCAATTGGAAGGGTATAATAAACACTTAATTTTTATGAGGGGTTAAAACATGGCAAAACATCCATATGCACGAAAATAACCATCAGCTAGATGATCTAATAGGTGCAATTTCGACTATATTTAACTTCCGTTGGCAGTAACCTTGGCCAGGAAAGACCGCGACTGTTTTCGCTCACACCATGAAGGAAAGCGTTCCGTCAAGCGGGGCTTATTAAAAAAAATCTTATGATTTGTTCTTTCCTTAGACACCAAAGTTGACAGCTTCTGGTTGTCAAGTATAATCTTTATGTTTCATGAGGGGTTAAAAGATGTCACAACATCTATATGCATGAAAATAACCATCAGTTAGATAATCTCACATGCATAACTACGACTATATTTAATTTCCGTTGGCAGTAACCTTGGCCAAGAAAGACCGCGACTGTTTTCGCTCACACCATGAAGGAAAGCGTTCCGCCAAGCGGGGCTTATTAAGAAAAACCTTATGATGTGTTCTTTCCTTAGACACCAAAGTTGACAGCTTCTGGTTATCAAATATAATCTTTTTTTTAAATTAATCATATTAATCAAATTTTCGAACCAATCTGATTGGTTTAAATCCCCTTAAGTCATTCATATTAACTCCAATATGAATATCTAGAATAGCCAGCTAATGTCATATATCGATCCAATCTATACACATATGATTTAGAAGATCTAATCTACTATTGTCATATAAACCCTAACATCACCTCCCTCTGGCCCAAGCTAGGATCATTAGACATTAGTTCATATTAAAGCCGGCCAAAAATTGTTCATCACAACACTTGGATGTCAAAACAAACATGTATAATGAAACTTATACGGTAACAGATTAAATGAACTAGTAGATCTAATCTACTATAACTTCATATATCACATATATATATATATAATTAATCCAGATCTAATACTATACAGGATGGCTCTGATACCACTGTAGGAAATCGAGTAAGCTACACTAGCAGAATTTCTAATAATTTACTCGAAAACTGCAAGTAATAGATCATAGATTAGATTGTTACCAGTAGCGGAAGCAGATTTGATGCAACGATCGAATGTTCGCAACAACCGTTTGCGGATCGTCCAGAACAGTGGATGTAGATGACAACGATCGCTCACGGATCGTCCTGATCAGCGCAGCAATTGTAGCAGCGCCTCTACCAGTATCCACACGTACCGGGATGGAACGTTGTGCAATGGTGTGCTAGCACCAATGTGCACAACAAGGATTTTTAGGGCTATTACTTTAGAGGAGGTAGCAGCTAGGGCTTTTCTGTGTGTTTCCTCAAGGCCCATCATACCGTATATATAGGGCCAAGCAGGAGAAATCCTAACAAATTAGGTTTCCTGATATTATACGAATCTTATCCGAACTGCCCATGCAGAAGAAATCCTAACAGATTAGGTTTCCTGATTTTATACGAATCTTATCCGTATTGCAGGATGAGACTAATATTAAATTTTCGTATCTGATACGTTAATTTCA
Organism: Pharus latifolius; assembly: GCA_019359835.1. Classification (NCBI taxonomy): domain Eukaryota; kingdom Viridiplantae; phylum Streptophyta; class Magnoliopsida; order Poales; family Poaceae; genus Pharus; species Pharus latifolius. The sequence continues at coordinate 12,375,682 of CM033325.1, read as the reverse complement.
TAACAATTACGTCAAGAGACCCAGAGATATTTCTCTCAAAGGAGCAAATTCTATCTCAACCATTCACTTCCAACCACATGGTTCATAACATATATGTATGTCACCTTTATGACTATTTGGTTAAAAACAACGGTTGATGACACTAAGATATGCTACTGCATATGTATGAAACCATGATGATTTCAAATCTAAAATAAACCAAAAATAACTGTTAGAAACAAACTGATGACACATAAAATCTCAACACTGTTTCAAATTGGGTCAATCTGACCAACATGTTCTCCAACATGTGTCCACGACATTAACTTGATATCTCATATCCATGGTTCGTGAAACTTGACTACCAATCAATGATCGTGCTGACTTATCTTGCATTATTATTCCATGTAATGTCAAAAGTCAGGGATGTTTAGAATAAGTACCACTGATAAGCCGCAAGTAATTGAAACAATTTATATATCATTATAAAGAGTTCCACGAACAAGCCACATCATTTTTTATCGATAAAAGTGATACTTTATTCAAGGAATACGGTAAGAATTCATAAATATGATATGACACAGCCATCTCTATGATTGTGATTGTCTCTATGGCATATCTCTATCAAAATCTTGGTCGCACAACCAAATGTGGTCGGCCAATTAATTTTGGGCTGAAAAGTTATTTTTTTTTGTCGCATTCATTTTTTTAGCCAAAAGAGTTAGCTATTTTTTTTGGTCGAATCTTGGTTTTACGCATTTTCTTGTTTTCTGGGCGAATCAGATGTCATGGTCAGTGGTCAAATGCGGCAAACAGACCGACAGTACGAAATAGTGTGTCACGTGGGAAAGAAAAATATAAAATTGATCAAGGCAGTAAAAAATAGTACTCGCACATGTAAAGTCTCTAGTCGATTAAGTTTGCAAAGGATAAATTATTTTTTGTTCATATTTTGTTTTTTAGTCGAATCAGATGTCATTGTTACTTGCTCACATTTTGTTTTTTATGATGGTCGAATTTTTCTTTTCTGCTCGAATCATCTGTTATGGTCGTGGTCAAATATGGCAAACAACTCGACAATACGAGACAGTATGTCTTGTTGATTTTTCCATTGGTCACATCAAAAGCCCTGGTTGTGGTTGAATATTCTAATACAAATAATTTGGAGCCACATGAGTAGCTAGACAAAAAAATTGGCTGAACCAATCATGAATAACATACTCTATAACAAGTAGATTAGAGAACTTAAATCTGGCACATACTCATTATCACATAAAAAAGCTAAACTAAACCACATTATTGACAAAAAATATTCTAACAAGTTATAAGATTACATCGTATAAATTAATACATAACTGTAAATAGCAAAAGTGATAGAACAATAAGAACAAAAGACAGATCTATAACAAAATTTTATGCATATTAAGTAAACAATGGAATATAAATATAGACAGATTGATAAGCCTTTAAACAGTTTTCTCATGCAATCCAAACAGAGCAGGAAAAATATAAAAATATGATCTATATATAACAAAAATTTAGCTGAGACCATTAGATCTTCCAAGTTATTTACACATGTTGGAGGCATCATAGGTTCATCTCCAGGTGTGATTCTTGTCAGCATGACAAAATAATTCGGCGGCTGGATAAGTAGATGAGAGAAAAAAACTGAATAGTTAAAGAAGAATAGCACATGAAGCCCACCGCATGATGGATAAATACATTGTTCCAACACACAGTTATATCAGTTGTAATCAACCATTCTCATGTGCAAAAGTTTCTTGTCCAAATTGTCCTTGACACAACCCAAAAATCAGCAAACAATGGCCTGCAAACGGCAAATTCATTATCAGGTTAAATCAAAATATAATATATTGAGACCGAATGAACCTGAAATGAGTCAAAACCTACTAAATTTTTTTTAAAAAATAAGATAAAAGATAACAAATTTTAAAAAAGAGGCAAACTAAACTAAACAAATGTAATTATGATATAAACAAAAAAAAAGAAGCAACAAACATGAAGATTGTCTCATCTTTACCTAATATTAATTGCATTTTACTTATTGAACTTAATTTATCGACTCACAGACCTTCAAAAATGTCAACCATCAAATTAGGAGGATCAAACAGTAATTCTAAAAAATATATAAGGAGCATATTAAATTCATTGCAAGCCACTTGTAAGATATGCTTGATAATTGATTATATATGATAACAACTAATGACTAATCAGAATATAAAGTAACAATATTTCTCTATGTGCCAATCCTTAAAAGAATTAATTAATAAAAAAATCAAGGAAAAACACTTAAATCAGGAACCTAGGAAATTAGTAAAATTTATATAATCTTTCTATAGGCATATTTGATCTATGATCTATCTGTTTATTGTTGCAAAAGGAATACCAAAAAGGGGGAGAGAAAATATAAATTCACCTTTCTATGTGTCAAGTCCAGCATCGATCTGCCTGACCAGGTTCAGTTCATGAAATGTCAACAGAAAACCATGACAAAAACAATCCAAAAACTGAGAGAAAATATTACAAAAAAAATTCATAGGAGTGATACCCCATGTCTCATAGAAATCTAGAAACAAAACATCATGGAGATAATCATGATAACAAAAAAGAACAGATTTGGAAATGGTGGAGGACTGGAGGTTTCAAACACAGTTGATAGCAAATCAAAACGTTGAAACAAAACTGCGTTGCAACATTGGAAAAGTCAGTCACATTGTAGACAAATAAACGGCAAAAATTGACACGCGTCACAAAAGTAGTAAGTTAGGAACACATGGCATGCACATAGCAGAACACATTGATCGGTTGTGGAATTTTGCTGGTCGTCGGTCGAATGGAGCCTCACTTTGCATGATAGGACGACGCTTGTTGAATTTGGTCGGTCGCACGCAAACAACAGAACCCCGAATGGGTTGTAGCAAAGCAGGTCGAGTTGTTCAAGTTAAATAGACGCGCCAAACGGACAGCACGATTTGGCCTTGGTCGAATGTGGAAAATAGTTGGGCTGTGGGTGAGCACGTTCGACCGCCCAGATGAAACGAACGGGCAGATCGAACGGCTACGAGCGAAGCGACGAAGTGGCCCAACGTGCGCTCAGCATTCAAATAGTGCCGCACAAAGCGGGTAGTGCGATCCACATGGCCGGTCCAGATGAAACAGAAACAGCAATCATGCGGACAGGAACGTCGCGACGACGTAGGCAAAGGCGCAGGCTACACGCAAATGACGCGGATGAATCGAGCAGGCCGTTCGAACAGCTAAGAGCGCTCGGTCAACGTGGCCTCATGTGGGGGCGAGTTAGTGTCTGAATTGTATATCAACGTATGATTGTGATGATTTTTGAGAAAATTTATAAAATTCTTTTTTTTTATACCCTCTGCAAACATAATCCAGCAAATACATCGTAGCAATTGCCGGAGTCAACGAAATCATCGACCCATCATACCTCATATTGACTAAACTAATGAAGTATTTCACATCAAGACGTGCCAGCAAGAGTCTTCTGTAGCCAAGCAGGTGGAATGCACCACTGTTCTGCGTATTATTCACGTTGGTATGTTTCAAAAAGACTCAGCGAGTTTTTTAAATTTGTTTAATTGTGTTATTTAAATTTTTAATCTTGAATATTAATATGATAGACCTCTAAATTTATTTAATTTTATCACTTTGTTCATCTATTAGTTAAATAAAAAAAATTGTATGGAAAGCTATATTAGTATCCCTAATTTTTTTTAAGAACAAAGGGCAACAACTTTACTTAAGTATTAGTAGTGCAAACGTTACAAAGCGCACGAAGGATTAAATTCGGCGCATCTTGCATTCAAATGTAAGAAATATCATTGTAGCTCAAGTTGTTTAATTGTGTCATTGAAACCTGTGTCTTTTTATTTCGATCATTTAACAAACTGATGGATGTAAATGAATTTTTAAAAATCTAAATAGCACATCTGAACAAGTTTGAAAACAGTACCCGATGTGTTTTGTAACTTGAAATCACCAAGATAAGAGAAGTTGATGATGGATACTGTGCCTTGAAAATCAACATAAATTACCAAATCTAGCATTTTTATCTTCCCAGTGAACTTTTCATAGTTCATACTTACTTGGAACCAAGCAAAAATCGAAGCCAAATTTCAAAGTCGTGTACAAGAAGCACACCATGTTATATAGTCAAAGGTAGGTTTGTAATGATCCATCAAATTACTTGCAAGTTACAAATCATCAGAAAATGACACAAAATGAAACTATTTATTTATCACTTTACACACGATTAATTTGATGGTGGCTAATAAACTAAGATTTGCCTTCCAGTTCATCACAAATAATATTACTTGGCATTCACAAGTGCGGTGTTACGGAACTCATGAAAGACAAGTCAAAAGAGCATACTTGCCCTAGTTTTCGTCCTTATGGATTAATTAATGAATTATCGTCAGATTAGTCAAATGTTTTGTCTGGCTCAATTTTAATTATAAACGTCCTTGTTGCCTGTTGAGAAAATAGGTCACACAATCAACTTTTTACGGATCAATATCCTTTGTAATTTTGAAAACTAGAGAGTGTTTTTTGCTAGTTTTACTCATCTATCCAGAATTTAGATAATCTAAATTGATATAAGATAGAAATTAAAATGTTTAAATATCTTACAAAAAAATTTAAATTCTCGTCAATTTTGATCCCAACCATTAATTTTTAATCTAAAAATAAAAATAAAGATACAAGACAAAAGATATATATCCTCGAGAGTGCAGCTTGCTTATTCAAGTAGGCACATCAGATATTTCATCGTCTCTTGCAAAACACTCGAGCACACTGATATTCTGACTACTTGTATCGCGGAGACTATTTAACATTGATGCAATATCGAATCACCACCGATGTAATTTTCACATAACACATCAATAAGAAGCAGGGACAAATTTAGAAAATTTTCATTATTGGAACACAGAAAATAGTGTTTGTTAGTGGACCAAATAATTTTTTTCCTGAAATTATACATCGTGCCAATATGGGTACAAACGGGTGTATTCCCATCATTTGTAGGAAAATGGAATTAAAAAATATCAAGAAAATAAAATAACTTCAAAAGAATTGAATGTTGAATAGGACAAGCAACAGAAAGATAATAATAATCAGTGATTATGTGTTCTCACCGATGTGGACGTCTTAAATTATCCGAAAGGATTATCCAAAACTTGAAGGAGCTAGACACAAAGCACACCATACAAAAATAAAAAAACGTTAGCTTTCTATCATGTTAAACCAAGGTTTCTTTGAGAAATTTTAAACCATTCAAGGCCTATAAATTTTGCTCGAAAAACACCTATAAATAGAAAATAATCAAGAGTTATGTATTAAGTTGAGATAAATTTTGTAGAGTTCTAGATTTTGCCCCGACCCTGACCCGACTCGGGCATGACCTGTCCCGCACCGATGGAAGGGCGAGTGGATGTAGGTTTTAGGTCAACCTATCCCGCGCTACCCCGCTACACCCAGATAATATATAATCATATATTTTTAATGTATTAGCATAATTTATAAGTATAAATACCTCAATTTAACTAATTTTGTGACATCTAATATTTAAATATGCTTCTAAATATTTTTATTTTGTAATATCACTTCCATAAAATTATTTATTAAAAAATATTTTTTAGTTAAAATATTATTTTATTTGCTAAATTTTAAAACTCAACACAACCCAATGAATACACCTTGACCAGTTAAATCTAACCCAACCCGCTCCACCCCTCCCCCACCCTAAGCGGGTGGGTGGATATGGGTGATGTTAAAATCTTGCCCTGCCTCACCCTATCCGGACTTCTAAAGAACTTTTTTACCTTGTTTGCTTCAACCAAAAGACTCATTTTGAGCTTTAGCTTAAGTGTATGGAATATAGATTCATAAGCTAAACATGAGACCAAACAGTTGATGAAAATGATTTTACGAGACTTATAAACTGAAACTCTAATAAATCAATCAATTAAAGAAGTATATAGAACTTCATTGCTGAAGTGCGCACGATGGATAACTTTTTGAATTTCAGCGGGTTAAGTGGAGGAGTTACTATCTTGGTTCAAGACTAACAAGAACAAAGCACACACCCCAAGTCAATCTTCTTTTCAAGTTGGAAGTAATTTCACATATGGTGACATGTTCTGGGAAAGAGCATCTTCTTCAATAGATTTTATCAAAAATAAATTTCAAAATAAAATGTGTGATTAATGGATGATTGATTTGAGTGTTTAAACGAAATCTGAGGGAGTCGCTTATGGTGCTATTTTGTGTTATTCTCGTTGAGCTTTGATACATTAAGTTGGTTTTTTTTTTCGCTTTTGCTATTAGCAACCGAAAAAATCTTCTTTTGGAATAGGTTTAAATCATTGGAATTGATGTTCACAAAATTGGTAAGGGATAAGCGAACATTTGTTTTACTCTATAGTGTTTAATCGGTAAGTGGATAATTACGTGACATTGTAAATGAGTTGCAAATGGCAGAAAAATATGATATCACAAAATGACAGAAAAAACTTTATATGCATAATGTTATATTTAACTCGAGGAGAGCAAGATAATATTGATGATCGTTACCAAGAAATATTGATGGGAATGCTTGGATAACTTAAACAATAAAAGTAGAAAAAAAGAATAAAACTCTTTGTAATTGTGGACTATTTTAGTCTCTTATTTGGTTGTGTAACGTAATCACAAGCTTAACCGCATGTTTGGTATGTTTAAGCATGAAATACTCTTACTTCAGCTGCTACATAAAAGGCATGCAAAGAGATGTCATTTAAACAATGATTGAGGTCTTCATTAGTACAAGTATGTAAGTATGTAAGCATGTAATGATGAAATTATGAACATTTACTTTACAAAAAATGAATTATTACTTATTTATTTATATTTGCGAGGTTGTACTTAATTAGACATAGATGTTTAGTTCGAATACAGTTGACCCTATAATTGAAATTTCTATATACCCACATGCTACCAACGAACATTCTGTAACAAAATTTTGCAAATGCCTTTGACAAATGGGCTTTAAAGTTTAGACAAAAGCTATTGAAATTTCGTGACACGCAGCAGCAACTGAAATTAATGGTCGTTGAAACAATTCACCATGTGATTACATTTGACGTTGCAAAAAAACAAAATTCTTTTTGCTGCCCATCTGTCTTTGCCGCCTGTCACCTGTCAACATGACACACCAATCTGACTAACCCACCAGCATCAATCCATCTAAGCTTCAACAATTAAGCATGCACCAATTCTACTTTGTCATCGTCAACCAACAACCAACCCTACTCAAGCCATTGACTTCGCTGCATGTTTACATTGATCAGATTTGTGTAATTGGGCATATTTCTCATTTTTGTTTCTCTATCAAATATTAGCTCTAGCTAGTCCATCAAGTCCTTTATTGAGTATTTGGTCCCACTTAAATTAAATTTGTAAGCTCAATAATTGATGAGAGAGACTCAAACTCATTTGAAACTTTTAGTCCAATATATATAAGAAATCCTAAATTTAAATCTCTATTTTTACTCAATTTCAATTTATTCAAACAATTAAAGTTAGAATAAATCGAATCAAATATGTTGATAGTCAACACAGAAGCGTACATAAGTAAACGAAAAAGAATAGCCAAATGGCGCTTTGTTTTCTCGAGAACAACAAAATGGAACAGCTATCCTTCTATTCTCTCATACGGTCATACCTAGCATGCAAGAACTCAACAATGGAGCTCCTACCTTACCTCCTCCTCCTCCTGCTGTCCTTCTCTCCCCTCTCCGGCGCCGCCTTCTCGGAGTACTGGTGCAATGACACCGTCGGAAACTACACGGCGAACAGCGCCTTCCAGGCCAACCTCCAGCACCTCTCCACCACCCTCCCCACCAACGCCTCCTCCTCCCCAAGTTTCTTTGCTTCCAGTGCCATCGGCGCCGCCGCTGACACAGTCTTCGGCCTCGCCCTCTGCCGCGGTGACATCACAGACACCAAGACATGCTCGACCTGCCTCTCGGAGGCATTCCAGAGGCTGCAAGCTCTCTGCAGCTTCAACCGGGACGCCACCTTCTACCACGACCTCTGCCTCCTCCGCTACTCCGGAGAGGACTTCCTCGCGAGGACCGACGACAACTCGCCGGTGATCAACGCGCTGGACGTGAATGGGTCGACGTACAACGGGTGGGACGGCGCGAACACCACGTCCCGCAGCTTCTTCTTGTCGCTGGTGGGCACCCTGTTCGGGGAGATGGCCATGTACGGCGCCTACAACTCCACGGCCCGCAGATTCGCGAGCGCCGTCATGTACGTAAACCCGACGCTGCCGACGGTGTACGGCCTGGCGCAGTGTACACCAGACCTCCAGCCATCGCAGTGTTGGCACTGCTTCCAGGGCCTTCAGGCGCAGCTGCGCGACTGGTACGACGGCCGCGAGGGCGGCCGCATCCTCGGTGTCCGGTGCAACTTCCGGTACGAAGGGTTCCAGTTCTACGGCGGCACGCCAGACGTCAGAATTGGACTTCATGGTGGTGCACCTGATGGAGCTTCACCAAGTGGAAACAACAGTAAGGAAAAGTTTATTCTTTAGTCATGCATTTAATTACTAGGTTCTTTGTGAAGTATAGTACAACATATTGGTAATTAAATTGTGTTAAGTTCAAGAAGACAATATTGATGCATGTCTGACTTCTTTTTTGTGTCATGTGTAGTAAGCAATCATAAGAAGACCTTAATTATTGTACTAGCTTCGTCAATCACCGTGTTCTGTTGCATGTTGGTGGGTTGCCTTCTACTGATGAGAAGACTAAGAAAAGGAGATGGTAAGACGAAGAAATCATGAAACTACAAGAAATTTTTCTTGGCATCTCTTTAGTCATCAAAAGAGTTTATATAGAAATCTGGCATGCAGGAGAGACGAAATCAAAGTTAGAGGGGAATTCCAGGAACAGTTACAAAAAAGAGGAGGCACTGATGCTTTGGAGGATCGAAGAGAGCAGTTCAGATTTCACATTGTATGATTTCTCCGATCTTGCGGCTGCGACGGACAACTTCTCTGAAGAAAACAGGCTTGGAACAGGCGGATTTGGACCTGTTTATAAGGTAATATAAGACATCTGATCATTATAATGTATAATTTTGTCCAAATATGATTACTCATGTGCTAAATTTGCATTTGTATTGCTGTTTCAGGGGAAATTGCCTGATGGAGCTGAGATAGCAGTGAAAAGACTCGCAGCGCATTCAGGGCAGGGGCTCAATGAATTCAAGAACGAAATCCAGCTCATAGCGAAACTTCAGCACACGAATCTTGTCAGGCTCGTAGGATGCTGCGTCCAGGAAGAAGAGAAGATACTTGTATACGAGTACATGCCAAACAGAAGCCTCGACTTCTTCATCTTTGGTAAGACATCACTTAACATGCCTAATTAAGATCCTATGTGATCGACCTCCATCTTCGGCATCTATCTGATAGAAGCTGGATACCCGAGCATAGAAATTGGAGATATGAAAATATTTGACTAAAACCCTTGCTTCTATAACTAACAGGGCTCCTAATAAATCTTTTAGATTGACCACATTGTCCCAAGATTTTTCCACTTCCTAAAGTACTTATACTTTTTGATTTGTATTAGGCGCAACAAGACATGTCATGTGCTGTAATATTGCAAACCTTTAGCGTCTTAAGGGCAACCACCTAACATGCTCTAGAGCTCCCCTGGTCTGGTGCACTCTGGGCTTTACAGGACAAAGTCAGCTACGGCTCCCCTGGTCAATCTTCTCCTAAGGGGTGGAGTTACTGGGGTGGCCAGGTTACTTTGCCTTGGGCCAAGAAACTAGTCGTTAGTGTTTGGCCAAACATGGTTTTTAGTAATTAACTTTCCAAAGTCTTATAATTTATCATTGCTTTCTTCTCACTAACACTATGTTTCATCTGTGTTAACATTATTTAGACCAAGATAGAGGACCACTGTTGGATTGGAACAAGCGGCTACACATAATTGAAGGGATAGCACAGGGGCTTCTTTATCTTCACAAACACTCCAGAGTTCGCATCATTCACCGGGATTTGAAGGCCAGCAACATATTGCTAGACAAAGATCTAAACCCTAAGATCTCAGATTTTGGAATGGCAAGAATATTTGGCTCAAACATCACCGAAGCAAACACCAACAGAGTTGTCGGCACCTAGTAAGAACGTGACTGATGGTTGTCAAGGAAGCTGTCTTTAAATTTTGATCACAATGATCTTACGATTGATTTATTTTTATTTCGTGTAGTGGTTATATGGCTCCAGAGTATGCTTCTGATGGTATCTTCTCAATCAAGTCTGACGTTTTCAGTTTTGGTGTGTTACTGCTCGAGATTATCAGCGGCAAGAGGAACACAGGCCGCAACCAGTATGGGGACTTTGTCAATCTCCTTGGATATGTAAGTTTTAGAAATAATGATAAGTATAATACTTACATAGGCTACACATGTTTTGGATCGTCTAATCATGAAAACTATGGTTAAAACAAGACGTCAACTAAAAAAGTTGATGTCTATTTTTTTCATAGCGGTCAATACGAAAGAATTGATTTTTTTCATGGAACTACCTGTATACATATGGTGATAACTCCTTTACAAACAAATCCGAGTCCTCGCATCATACATCTAACAACACAGGTCAACGTTTCTCACAGGCGTGGCAGCTGTGTAGAGAAGGGAGAGGCTTCGAGCTGATCGATCCAACGCTAGCTGATTGCGCCGACGTGACGGCTGTCATGAGATGCGTCAAGGTCGCACTGTTGTGCGTGCAGGAGAACCCCATGGACCGGCCCACGATGCCGGAGGTGATCACGGTGTTGGGCAACGACAGCGTGGTCATGCCGGACCCGAAGCAGCCGCCGCACTTTGACCTGAGGATCGTCGGCGACGGGTCGGAGGTCCGGACCCGGTCGCAATATTGTTCCGGATCGTGCAGCACTAACGATGTTACCATCACCATTGAACAGGGCCGGTAGCGACTTGAATTTTTCCCTTGTTGTTTTCGTATTAAAACTTTTTCTCTGTACGTAGATGGCTGTGTTTTAGTTATTTCTTTCTTTCTGATGAAATCAAAAGTTGCAGTGAGCTATTAAAATTTAATGCGACGCTATTACACAACACGAATATAATATGGTTTATGTAGAGTTAGATTTGTTATGAATAGATTGGATTATAAACCAGTCAACACAATTAACTCGTTTGATGTAATTAACATATCATGTTGTGTTAATCCAAATAATTTTTACCAACGCTTGCTGTGGTGTCTTCTCTCTCTTCTTCGGCGTTAAATATTGATTTTTAATTTCTCGGGTTCACCTGCAGATTGTGGAAGCTGTGGGGATGGAGTTGGTCTTAGGCAAGTACAGCTATAAAAATTTAACATCACCCATTGATGACTCTCTTGTGTCTTTCTTAGCATTTGACTTTTACGCTCGCTAGGAGAGTGTTTTTTTCTTGTATTCTTGTGTATATTAGTTTGACACTCCTGGTGGGTGGTTTGTTAAACCATATATGGAGCTTAAAAAAATTACATCAGACACAACTAGACGACATGCTTTATGTAGATTTCGACTTTAGACCTAAAATGGTCAACACGATTGACGCCTTCAATCAATATATTGGATTGGGTTATACTATTTGATTATTTGATACGATATGATATAATTTATACTATTATGTCATATATGAGTTTTTAATTTAATATTTCTTTTTTATAGCTGTTGGACCAAATAATATTATACATTGATTTAATTTATCCAACATATAATATTAATAATTATTCCTGAATTCCTATCTCTAAGTCAAAAATCTCTCACCAATACTCACCAACCACCTATAATAATGATTTCCTCAAATAATACTTGTGACACCGGTGGCTCTGTGACACATAATAGAAGCAATTTTAAAGCACTACATGAAATTAAAACGAAACTTCTTCCCACTCATTTAATTTCCTTCATCCTCGATTTTCACCAAGAAAAAACAAGCAAGAATAAAAATTTCGGCAGTAACTAGATGGTTGCTGCTTATTATTAATCATTCCGATCCAAATTTAGTTCCCATAATACCAGTGGTTTTAGGATTATTTGAATTTAAAATTGTTTTTTTTGAATTGTTCACAAGTTGGTAATTACTGTTAACTAACTAAAATCTAAAATCTAACCGATAAATGATAATCGGTCTTTTTCTATTTTAACAAACAAAATACAATCACTCTTCAAATAACATATCATGTAGAAATTTTATTGATTTATGTCAATAGTATATTATAATTGGTGCCAATCAATCGATAGAAATTTATCTGATTTATTATGTATATCAATTTTTATATTATTATATGTTGTTATATCTTTATTTAAATATACTATAAATATAAATCTAGTTAACGTGCATTGCACATGCATGCTTACTAATATTAACCTAATGTATCTCGATATGTTGATAGCCTTATACAGAGGGTTGTGTTTCTGAGTGAGGTGAAATTTGTTTGGATTTATGTTTCTTGCTGAGAATTGTACAAAGACAAATGGCTGTGTTTTGACGAACTAAAGTTCATGGTCGGGACAAGATGCAGTCCATCGGGTCGTTTTCGCGAGATAAAGATCGTCGAGTAGGATGTTGGCACGAAGAAGGGTTAGGTGCGCCGCAGATAATGCGAAATCGACGCGTGCATGTACAGGGTGTATGTACAGTGCACTTATCAGAAAAATTGATGGGATATTAATATGCTGATGGATGACTATCTTCTTTATTTATGATTATAATTACTTTACGAATCAGCTATTTATCCTCCTATATTTGACCCTTTCCTGCCGGACAATGGAAATTTTAAACACATTAATGGGAATGCAGCCCTAGTTAGGCTAGGCTAGAGATGAAAGTTGTGTCCAGCCAGTGGTTTATGTCGTGCCGTATTTGAGTCGGTTCGCGGGTTGTCGTGCCGGGCCGGGTTAGTCTGTTTGCTCGACAGAGAGGCTCGACACGGCACGATAGCTCGCGAGCCGCAGTGCATGCCCGGTCCGCACAGGCATGACCTATTTCAAATTGGTCTCAACTCCTCGTCGTCTTCTTCTGCCCTTTCGCCAGCCCCGCCGCCCTGCGTCATCACTGAGATCCTCACTGGTGTGCTTCTAGGGCCGTCGGTGATGGGGCAGGTCAGCCGATCCACTGCCATCGACTGATCGCCCACCGAAATCGAAAACATGTGAGATAGGTGGCCGCCATTAACGTCGTCGTCGCCGCGAGAAGGGCAAATCTTACATCCTTTCTGATTCACCCGCCCAAGCTTCTACCCCCTCATCCGACTCCTCTAGGGAATCCTCCGACCGCACCACCCAGCGCTGGCAACGCAAAACCATCTCCAATTAGCCGCAGCTGCAGAAGGAGGGGAGGTCGGCGATGATTCGATGGCCCAGATCTGTGGCTTGGGTGGAGCAAATCCGGCGGAGCTGGCGACGAGTGGCGCGGCGATGATCCGGTGGCCCAGATCTATGGTTCGGGTGGAGCAGGTCCAGTGGGTCTGGCGACGAGTGGCGCGGCGATGATCTGGTGGGCCAGATCTGTGGCTCGGGTGGAGCAGATCTGGCGACGAGCGGTGAGGCGATGATCCACTGTCGTTCCCACTTCGTTGTGGCCCAGATCTGTGGCCAACCTCTCCGCACGTGGCCCAGATCTGCGGTGGTGCAGCGCGAGGAGTAGAGGACTGAGGAGCTTAGGAGGTAGAGGAGTAGAGAGGAGCGTGTCGGCGTGCTAATGGGGCCGGTCAACTGTAGCTTCTAGGCCCCTAAAGAGTGTTTTAATAATTAATGACAACTACAAATGCTACACTAACGTTACCTACCTAGTTGTGTAAAGAAGAAGCTTTAAAGACAGGTTAATGAAAGGCGAAGAAAGAGCCTCATGATGAAGAAAGGGCATTGATCAAAAGGGCAAAGGTACGAAATAGGGCCTTTTCCATTTTTACCGGTCTAAGGTGATTAGAGAAGAATTTTGACCGGATTTTAGAATAGTTGCCGTACTATTAAGAGGAGCATGTGGTGTATCACAAAATACTTCATCTATGTGCCACAAATCATAAAATCAACTTGCATTGCATACTAGAAGGTCATATACTTTGAATATGCTTGTTTCAGCTCATTTCTGCTCAGCACTGTCTCAGTCGGTCTGACCGTATGTTGGACCAGTCTGACCGTATTCACGGACTGACCGATTAGAATTCTCGGACTGACCGACGTTATGTCTTAGTATAGTATATACCTTTAAAAGGTCGGTCTGTCCGCAGTTAAAACCTAGGTCAGTCTCCTGGAACCTCATGAACTATCTTTCTGTTGTTTTGAGCTATTACGGTCTGACCGTTTTGTTAGACCGGTCTGACCGTGTTTTTGTACTACGGTCTGACCGTATGGCCGGTCTGTCCGTATTTTTCGGCCTGACCGTATAAGGTGTCCAGAAACTAGGTCGTCTCTGGACAGCTTCACGGTCTGACCGAAATAGGCTCCGGTCTGACCGTGTGTGTGCCTGACAAGGGCAGTTGAGCATTTATTGCGCCTGTTTAATGCCGTTGCAATTGCGGCGGTCTGACCGAGCTTATACCTGCGGTCTGACCCCCAAGTGAGCTTTTTCTCCCAACGGCCTGTAACGGTTATATTTTTTGTGGGGGGTATATATACTCCCATGCACGGCCCTGTTCATAACTCTTGACATAATTTGAGCATTGTCATCATCCTTGAGAGCTTTAGCACATTTCATACACTCTAGGGTTCAAATTCTCGAATTTGTGAGAGTGTGCATTTGAGATCTTCTAGTGCATTGCATCTAGATCATTAAATCATCCTCGTGGCACTAGAAGAAGGCTAAGTGATCATCACCGGCTTGTTACTCTTGGAGTTTGCCGGCTCCTAGACGGCTAGGAGAAGGGTTTTGGAGAGCTCTTCAAGGAAGATTGTGAAGAAGCCTCAAAACGTCTTGTGAAAGGGTTGAGCACACCTTGCCGGAGCGGTAAAGTGCATCCTTAGTGAAATCGAGGTTTGGATAACTCATCGCACTAATCCGGCTCAAGATCTAGGTCACTTCTCGAGAGAAGATTGACTAGATAAGAGAAGCGGTTAGAGATTTGAGTTTGCCTCAACGTGGATTAGGGGTGATCGGCAAATCACCGAGACCACGGGATATATCCTTGTGTTGGAATTGTGCTTTGTTCATATTGTGTTATTTATTTGCTCTCATTATCTATACATTGTTTGATTAATTGCTAAATTGTTAAAATCGCCTATTCACCCCCCTCTAGTCGATATCCTAGATCCCTTTAAATTGGTATCAGAGCAAGGACTCCTTTTTAGTGGATTTAACCATCCCGGAGTAGGATAAAGATGGCTAGTGAGGGCCGGATCAATATTGGCAAACCACCACTCTTTGATGGATCTAACTATACTTGTTGGAAAACTAGAATGATGGTTTATCTTAAAGCCATGGGTGGAAAGATTTGGAAAGTGGTGGATGAGGGTTTTGCAATTCTTGATGATGAGGATATGACCAACCTAGATAGAGATAATGCCTTAGCTAATGCTCAAGCCATGAATGTTCTTTATAGTGCTCTAAATCTAGGTGAATTTAATAGAATTTGTAAACTTGAAACGGACCATGATATTTGGAGAAATCTTATGGATATTCATGAAGAAACCTCGATGGTCAAGGATGCTAAATTATTTATCCATAAGGGCCAATTTGAAAAGTTTGCAATGTTGCCCAATGAAGATGTATCGGAGATGTTTAACCGTTTAAATAACATTGTAAATAAGTTAAAAGGGCTTGGTATGGATGTCACAAATGTGGAATTTTGTCATAAGTTTCTTAGAGCTTTACCTTCAAAATATGACACAATTGTAACCTTACTTGTACGTTCAAACTTGAAGAGTGTGACTCCGTTGGAAGTCTTGAGTGAGATTCTCACTCATGACATATTCAAGAAATCTCAAGAAGAAGTGAAAGATCAGGCTTCCGACTCCAAGAAGAAGAACATAGCACTAAAAGCTCAAGCTTCCAAAAGGGAAGACAATGAAGAAGAAAGCGATGAGAGAGACACCGATGAGGAAATGGCTCTCTTTGTGAGAAGGTTCAAGCGGTTCATGAAGAAGAGATATCAAGAAAAGTCCTTCAAGAAAGGACAATCATCCAAGAGGAACCCATTTGAAGATAGAAGATGCTTTGATTGCGGTGAAAAGGGTCACATCTCCACACAATGCAAAAACAAGGAAGAAGAAAAATCAATGAAGAAGAAGAAGTACGAAAAAGAAGGAGAAAGCAAGAAGAAGGTTTTCAAGAAATACTATAAGAAGAAGAAGGATGGACAAGCTTGCTTCATTGAATGGGATTCGGATGCTTCAAGTTCCGATTCCGATGATGAAGATGAAGCATCACCCAAAGGACTCGCCGGGGTAGCTATCAAGGAAGCTCCATCTCTATTCTCCACTCCTCATTGCCTCATAGCTAAAGGAGAATCGAAGGTATCATGTGACGAAGATGAATACACTTATGATGACCTAGTTGAGATGATCACCGGTTTTGATGACTATATGAGTAAAGAGAAAGAAAAATTCAAGGAATTGAAGAAGAGATACAAAACTCTTCAAAATTCCTATGAGAAGCTAAACACATCTCATGAGATGCTTAAGAAAGCTCATGACTCACTACTTACTCATAAAGCCAACAAAACGGGTAATGAAATAGGCATCACTTGCAATATTTTGAATGACTTGCCCATGATGTCTACTTCTAGCATATCTACTTCTTGTGAAGATTTAATTGAATTCCCATCTAGACCTAAAATTGATAATAATGTGCTTAGTCTTGAAAACAATGAACTTAAGAACAAAATTGAAAAACTAACCAATGACCTAGCTAAATGCTATGTAGGAGAATCAAAATTAAGACATCTTCTAGATAGTCAAAGGTTTTCCTTAAGAAAAGAAGGACTAGACTACATTCCTAAAAAGGGAAAACATGCTTTTGTCCCATCTAAAGCCGTTTTTGTAAAAGAAAAGGGATATTGCAACAAATGTAAAAGTTTAGGTCACATTGAAAAGAATTGCCATGCTAGCAAAATTAATTCATCTTTTACATTCAATTCTTGCTATGTTTTAAAGAAAATGAACAATGGCCATGTTAAAACCAAATTTGTTGGAACCCCGATAATTGGTGCCAAAAAGAAAGCCATTTTGGTCCCAAAATCCTTGGTAACTAACCTCCAAGGACCCAAAAAGATTTGGGTACCTAAAAGGACCTAACCTTGTTTTGTAGGTAAATTACAAGGCCGGAGGACAACATTGGGTGCTCGATATTGGATGCACTCAACATATGACCGGTAATCACAACATGTTCTCATCTCTAAATAACGAAGGTGCGGAATATGACAAGATTACGTTTGGAGACAATAGCAAAGGAAAGGTAAAAGGTTTAGGTAAAATTGCCATCTCAAACGACCTCTCCATATCTAATGTATTGCTTGTTGAATCTCTAAATTTCAACCTCTTATCCGTAGTTCAACTTTGTGATCTTGGATTTATATGTGCATTTTTTCCAAAAGAAGTGATTATCACTAGTATTGATGATAATAGGTTGATTTTCAAAGATTTTAGACATGGCAACCTCTATTTAGTTGATTTCAATTCAAATGATGCTAATCTTGGTACATGCTTGTTTACTAAATCTTCTAAAGGTTGGCTATGGCATAGAAGGCTTGGGCATGTTAGAATGAAACAACTAAATAGACTAGTTAAACATGATTTAGTTGTTGGATTAAAAGATGTAAAGTTTGAAAAAGATAAATTATGTAGTGCTTGCCAAGCCGGAAAACAAGTTGCAAACTCACATCCAACTAAAAGCACAATGTCAACTTCTAGTCCACTTGAATTATTGCATATGGATTTATTTGGACCAACTACTTTTGTGAGCATTGGTGGCAATAGTTATTGTCTTGTCGTTGTAGATGATTTTTCTAGATATACATGGATATTCTTTTTACATGATAAGTCAATTGTGTTTAACACTTTCAAAAGCTTTGCTCAAAGGGCCGAAAATGAATTTAGCTTCAAGATCAAGAAAGTGAGAAGTGACAATGGCTCCGAATTCAAGAATACCAAGGTTGCAAATTGGTGTGATGATAAAGGTATCAAACATGAGTTTTCGGCCAAGTATACACCGGAGCAAAATGGAGTAGTCGAACGAAACATCCGGACATTGATAGACATGGCAAGGTCTATGCTTTCGGAGTACAATGTTTCGGACACCTTTTGGGCCGAAGCAATCAACACCGCGTGCCATGCATCAAATCGTCTTTATTGTCATCGACTACTAAAGAAAACTCCTTATGAGCTTCTCATTGGAAAGAAGCCAAACATTTCCTACTTCCGTGTGTTTGGATGTAAGTGCTATATCTTGCGGAAAGGTACACGCTTATCTAAATTTCAAAGTAAATGTGATGTAGGATTTCTATTAGGATACTCATCAAATAACAAAGCATATCGTGTCTACAACCAAAACTCCGATTTGGTTGAGGAGACACATGATGTTGAATTTGATGAGACTAACGGCTCTCAAGAGGAGCAAGACAATTTGGATGATGTAGGTAATGAAGGGTTGAGAGTGGCAATGAAGAACATGACCATTGGGGATATCAAGCCGAAAAAAGATAGTGATCAAGATGAAGATCCATCCACTCAAGCTATCACCTCTTCATCAACTCCTCAACATGAAGATCAAATAGTTGAAGTGGTCAATGTGGAAGACTCCTCTCAACAACAACCGGAAGTACCTTCTACCTCTATCTCACAAATCCCGGTTGATCATCCAAGAATTCATCACTTAATTTCCAAAGATCACCCCGTCGATCAAATTGTTGGTGACTTGCGTAAGGGTGTCCAAACTCGTTCTCGTCTTGCTTCATTTTGTGAAAATTACTCTTTTGTCTCCTCTTTTGAGCTCACACTTGTAGATGAAGCATTAAAAGATCCGGATTGGGTGAATGCTATGCACGAAGAATTAAACAACTTCACCCGCAACAATGTTTGGGAATTAGTAGAAGAACCAAATCCGGATGGGTATAATGTCATTGGAACCAAATGGATTTTCAAGAATAAACAAGATGCAAACGGAGTGGTAGTAAGAAACAAGGCAAGATTGGTGGCTCAAGGATACACTCAAGTTGAAGGTTTGGACTTCGGTGAAACCTTTGCTCCCGTAGCTAGACTTGAGGCTATTAGAATCTTACTTGCTTTTGCTTCATCTCATAATATTAGACTTTATCAAATGGATGTCAAAAGTGCATTTTTAAATGGAAAAATTAATGAATTAGTTTTTGTTAAACAACCTCCCAGTTTTGAAGATCCTACAAAGCCAAATCATGTGTATAAACTCTCCAAGGCTCTTTACGGTCTTAAACAAGCGCCTCGTGCTTGGTATGAAAGACTTAGAGACTTCTTAATTTCAAAAGGCTTTAAAATTGGGAAAGTTGATACTACATTGTTTACTAAGAAAATTGGAAATGATTTCTTTGTATGTCAAATTTATGTTGATGACATCATTTTTGGATCTACTAACCAAGATTTTTGCGAGGAATTTGGTAATATGATATCCAGTGAATTCGAGATGTCTTTGATAGGTGAACTAAGTTTCTTTCTCGGACTACAAGTCAAACAACTCAAGGAAGGAACCTTCATCAGTCAAAGCAAGTATGTAAAGGACCTACTCAAGAAGTTCGGACTTGAAGAAACAAAGCCAATCAAGACACCAATGGCTACAAACGGTCACCTTGTCTCTGACGAAGGAGGTAAACCGGTAGACTCAAAGCTTTATAGATCTATGATTGGTAGTTTATTATATCTTACTGCTTCTAGGCCCGATATTATGTTTAGTGTTTGCATGTGTGCAAGATTTCAAGCCTCTCCTAAAGAAAGTCATTTAATGGCCGTTAAGCGCATTTTGAGGTATCTAAAATATTCATCTAGCATAGGGTTGTGGTATCTTAAAGGTGCAAAATTCGAATTAATTGGATATTCTGATTCCGATTATGCGGGATGTAAAGTGGATAGAAAAAGCACCTCTGGCAGTTATCAACTGTTAGGAAGATCTTTAGTATCTTGGTCCTCCAAGAAACAAAACTCTGTAGCTTTATCAACCGCCGAAGCGGAATATGTTTCCGCGGGTAGTTGTTGTGCACAATTGCTTTGGATGAGGCAAACATTGTTGGATTATAGAATAAAATTTGAAAAAGTGCCTCTTTTATGTGATAATGACAGTGCGGTAAAAATAGCCACAAATCCAGTTCAACACTCTCGGACCAAGCATATAGATATCCGACACCACTTCCTTAGAGATCATGTTAGCAAAAGTGATGTGGTGGTGGATAATGTGAGAACCAAAGATCAATTAGCGGATATATTCACTAAGCCCTTAGATGAAAGTCGTTTTTGCAAACTTCGAAATGAGCTTAACGTCATTGATATATCAAATGTGGCTTGAAATGTTGAACTCATATTGATTGTGCTTAAAGTTTCACTTGATTGCTTGAACTTCCTCTTTTAGAGCTTTTTAGGCTCTTTTATCGGCAATTGAGTGAAATCAACCAAAAATATGTTAAGTTGTACGATAAATACTTCCCCTTTGGTGATATTGCTTATATCTTACTTATAATTATCATATAGTTATATATCTCCCTATCCAAATCTCTTGAGCTTCAATTCAATCATAATCCTCCAAGAATTTTAGTCCTTCCAGCGGTCTGACCGAACCAATTGCGGTCTGATCAAATGAATCTCCAAAGAGCATCTTATATTCCTGCTTCCAGCGGTCTGACCGGTACCCTTTCCACGGTCTGACCGAATTTTCATGACCAGAAACTTTTTAACCCGAATCTCTTGTCCTTTTTCACTTTCTTCCCCACTCCTATCTCTTTCACGTGGGCCTCAAATCTTCGGATTCTTCCTCTCCGGTCAAACTCTCGCAAAGCTCGGACGAACCGTGGTTCAAGATCTCCTCCAAACCATGTCTTCTAGGTATCTTGCTCAGATTCTTCGTCGTTTTTCAATCTCTTTTACTGTTCACCTTGAGGTTTAGGGCAAATGTGTTGAATCTAGTCCAACTTTGGTCATTTCTTGAAATTGATTCATCACTTTGATACTATAAGTTCTTTCACACATATTTGAGACCAAATTGTGCCCTAATTTCTAGTAAATCTCAGGTTTCTAGTCAAACCCTATCTCTTCGGTTGCGCCGGTCTGACCGCCCCTGTATCGGTCTGACCGAATGCAACAGCAGAGACAGGTTGTGCTGTTCTATTGTCGTATCTTTTCTCATCATGCCTTCCTGTTTCCTGTATCTTACCTGCTGCATATCCTTCAAATCTTATAGTGGTCGAGATACTCAAGGCATTGCCTCCATCCGGACAAACAAGAAGAAATTGGCGAAACGGCCAAAACGGACTCTACCCTCGAGCAGTAGCGATAGTCACGATGACGATTGGGTACCCTCGGCCGGAGACTCAGAAACAGAACAGTCATCTCATCGTGGTGGATCGTCTCACAGGGGCATAGACATCGAGAGTGAGGACGATGAAATAAACGTCCATGCTTATCAAGGCCCGAAGAGAAATTGGACTTCAAGCGACTATACAAAGGCTAGGACTATCTATGCCTACAATCACGAGAATGACGCCTCTACTCCTCATTTCCACACGATGACACAGCAGGATGCCTTCTACGGTCATTTGGTCCACAAGAATATCTTCGAACACAAATGGATCGAATGGGCTTATGTTGTGAATCAGCCCATCATGGCTCCCTTGGTACAGATCTTCAAAGATATAGGGCTGTATGACTTTGTGGAGCACAAGTGCCCATGGAACACCACTGCCATCAGACAGTTCTATGCTACAGTAGAGATCAGATGGGCGGACCAGCATATCATATGGATGACAGGTTCCAGGCGTTATGAGGCCACTTTTGAGGAGTTTGCTGCAGCAAACAAGCTAAACTATGAGGAGATGAAGGAGGGGATCGATATGGAGGATGAGGATTACCTCCATGAGGACGACTGGCTCCAGTTTTATGAGCAGCCGGGAGGTGGACAGCGGATTGTACCTGGCACCGTTACAGGTCTCAAAGTCCTCCCTGCTGTAGTCAACAAGATCGTACGAGCCACGATCCATCCAAAGAGTGGAAACCGAGAAGCGGTCCGGGATTACTACTGGAACTTCATCGACCACATCCTCAAGAGTCAACGGATCAACATTGTCTCTTTTATATTGAAGACAATTGAGGATGTCTCGGCGACCACTCTGCCGAATCTCTACTATGCTCCTTTCATCATGTCCTTGCTGCTCCAGAAGACGAAGTTCCCTCGCGGTTCTTGTGATATCAGACATCTCGGCTATAAGCCGTTTAGTGTCAACCCGCGCGTCTTGGCTCGAGGCCACGGAGCACAGCATCAGCAGCAGGCTCAGCCTATGCCTCCTCCTCCTCCACCTCAAGCACAACAGGCAGCTCAGTCTAGCCAAGCCCCCGCCTGGTTCACATAGTTCCAGCAGTAGTTCCATCAGCCGATGATGGATCAGTTTGCTACTCTTCTCCAGGGGCTTGAGCTCGCTCGCTCGGACTTGGCGGCATTGCATGATCAGTTCCAAACTTTCTCGTCGCGCCAGGATCAATTCGAGCAGCGCTTCGACGCCTTCTCCGCTCTCTTCTACACTCGTTTCCCTCAGACTCCTCCTCACCATCCTCCCGATGATGATGCTCCCGCTAATTCTTAGCTTTTATGGCAAGTGATGCCAAAGGGGGAGAGAAGAGAGTAGAAAAGAGTAGGAAAATAAAAACAAACTTTTGTGTAAAGTTTTAATTAACTTGTTTAAGTTGAATATCTCTTTTATGTGTTTATGTGGATGACTCATGTTGGTTGACTCTTGTATGAGATTGTTACTACTTGATATATGAGACATGCTTATGTTATTTTCATATGACCTTGTGTTGATGATATCATGTTGTAGAATTGAATGTTGAATGTCTTATTTGTGATACTTAATGCTCATATAATGAATGAATTGAGATAGCATTTGATATACATGCTTGAACTTCCTCTAAAATGCCAAAATTCACTTTTTCATATATTTAGGGGGAGTGTCTTATTCTCCGATGCTTATTGAAAAATTTCCTTGATACTTAAACTCTTTCATATACTCTTTATGTTGTCATCAATTACCAAAAAGGGGGAGATTGTAGCTTCTAGGCCCCTAAAGAGTGTTTTAATAATTAATGACAACTACAAATGCTACACTAATATTACCTGCCTAGTTGTGTAAAGAAGAAACTTTAAAGACAGGTTAATGAAAGGCGAAGAAAGAGCCTCATGATGAAGAAAGGGCATTGATCAAAAGGGCAAAGGTACGAAATAGGGTCTTTTCCATTTTTACCGGTCTAAGGTGATCAGAGAAGAATTTTGACCGGATTTTAGAATAGTTGCCATACTATTAAGAGGAGCATGTGGTGTATCACAAAATACTTCATCTATGTGCCACAAATCATAAAATCAACTTGCATTGCATACTAGAAGGTCATATACTTTGAATATGCTTGTTTCAGCTCATTTCTGCTCAGCACTGTCTCAGTCAGTCTGACCGTATGTTGGACCGATCTGAACGTATTCACGGATTGACCGATTAGAATTCTCAGACTGACCGATGTTATGTCTTAGTATAGTATATATCTTTATAAGGTCGGTCTGTCCGCAGTTAAAAGCTAGGTCAGTCTCCTGGAACCTCATGAACTATCTTTCTATTGTTTTGAGCTATTACAGTCTGACCGTTTTATTAGACCGGTCTGACCGTGAAATCGGTCTGACCGTGTTTTTGTACTACGGTCTGACCGTATGGCCGGTCTGTCCGTATTTTTCGGCCTGACCGTATAAGGTGTCCAGAAACTAGGTCGTCTCTGGAAAGCTTCACGGTCTGACCGAAATAGGCTCCGGTCTGACCGTGTGTGTGCCTGACAAGGGCAGTTGAGCATTTATTGCGCCTGTTTAATGCCGTTGCAATTGCGGCGATCTCACCGAGCTTATACCTGCGGTCTGACCCCCAAGTGAGCTTTTTCTCCCAACGGCCTGTAACGGTTATATTTTTTGTGGGGGGTATATATACTCCCATGTACGGCCCTGTTCATAACTCTTGGCATAATTTGAGCATTGTCATCATCCTTGAGAGTTTTAGCACATTTCATACACTCTAGAGTTCAAATTCTTGAATTTGTGAGAGTGTGCATTTGAGATCTTCTAGTGTATTGCATCTAGATCATTAAATCATCCTCGTGGCACTAGAAGAAGGCTAAGTGATCATCACCGGCTTATTACTCTTGGAGTTTGCCGGCTCCTAGACGGCTAGGAGAAGGGTTTTGGAGAGCTCTTCAAGAAAGATTGTGAAGAAGCCTCAAAACGTCTTGTGAAAGGGTTGAGCACATCTTGCCGGAGCGGTAAAGTGCATCCTTAGTGAAATCGAGGTTTGGATAACTCATCACACTAATCCAGCTCAAGATCTAGGTCACTTCTCGAGAGAAGGTTGACTAGATAAGAGGAGCGGTTAGAGATTTGAGTTTGCCTCAACGTGGATTAGGAGTGATCGGCAAATCACTGAGACCACATGATATATCCTTGTGTTGGAATTGTGCTTTGTTCATATTGTGTTATTTATTTGCTCTCATTATCTATGCATTGTTTGATTAATTGCTAAATTGTTAAAATCGCCTATTCACCCCCCTCTAGTCGATATCCTAGATCCCTTTAATCAACCCGCACTACCGTGTTGTCCCGTGCCGCCAGTTGGGCCAAGGTTTGAAGCCCGGTAACCCGTGCCAGGCTGGCACGGCCCGTTAGCTTTCGTGCTGGGCCGTGTCGCGTGTCAGGCAAAATTTGTGTGCCTTGGGCTGGCCCGACAACAGCCCGGCCCAACTTACAACTCTAGGTTAGGCCCATGGTTATATTGGGAATTTTTTATAATTTTTAATCCACAAGAAAAAAATTAATTGCAAAAATGACCCAGAGTTATCGTATTTTGCAAAAATGGCCCGCCATGTCAGTCTCTCGAGTCCTAGAGATTTGACAAAAGTGGAAATCAGCTTGTCGAGTGCTTGCTTGTCGCATTTTGGAGCCGCGACAAGCCCTCTAGCTCCTGTAACAGTTCAGTCCTGATACGACCACGACCAGTGTCAATACTGATATGACCAGTTTACCAAGTCTAGTACTGATGCGACTAATTTTTGAACAGATACGAACATGACTGAGGAGCCAGAGAGCTTGTCGAGTGTCCAACACTTGACAAGCCCTCTAGCTCTTGTAACGGCTCGGTCCTGATATGGCCAGTTTGAAGTGATTCGACCATGACCAGTGTTAATATTGATACAACCAGTTTGTGTACTAGATACGACCACGAACAGGTCTAGTGCTAATACTACCACGACTAGGTCTAGTACTGATACTACCAGTTTTGAACAGATACGATCAGGATCGAAAACCATAGGGTTTGTTACGTGCTCAGTACTCGACAAGCTGATTTTTGCCCTCTGTAATGCGACACGTGGCTTGTCGAGTCTCCAGAACTCGAGACTGATGTGGTGGGTTATTTTTGTAAAATATGACATCTCTAGGTCATTTTTGCAATTAATTTTTTTGTGTGAATTATTTATAAAAAAAAATCCTTATATTGGTTATCATGCACAAAATGCATTATTTAGGAAGAAGCCCAAAAATATAGAAAAATTGTGAGAGTAATATATAAATAATCAATTTTGTTTTTAAGTTCGACTCACGTTTCAAGTTGAAGGATAACATTACAAGCATAAAACATTTTTTTATAATGGATAGCTAATATATTCCCTCTTATATTCTCATACGTGAAAGTTATGTGGACGGTTATTATTGTGGGAATCCATTTCCTAACTATTGGATTAGTGTAGGAACTGAGGGAGGGCAGGTAGGGGACTTGGCCCTTTATCCTAGCTATATATCTTTTAAGTACACCGGTTTTCACCATATAAAATTTATGAGAGTTTTTGTTCAACCCCATAGTCACTCATTGCTCACTAATTTGTCTCTCTCATGATAATTTTTTAATTCCACTTTAGATTAGTGCAAAATCCAACAACTAAAGTTCGTCACTACTGTCCTCAACTGGGTTTTTTTTTCTGTTCTCGCTCAACCTGGATAGGATTGGGTTTCTCAAACTTGACCCGGTCGGCGCACACTTTGATCATGACAGCCTTGTTCATCTTACCAGCTCCTCGTTCCATTTGCAGGTCACCGTATCCGGGCAACACTCTACAAGTAATATATAAGTAATCTACACCCACTGATCAGGACAACCTGATCCGGGCAACACTTATGAGCTTGAATTTTTTTTTGAAATAACCCTATAAAAAAAACAATTGCAAAACTAACTCTTAACTTTTTAAATTTGCAAAAATGGCTTTCAGTCGCGAAATCTTCCTCGCGACAGTCTTCAGTCGCTATACGGTATAGCGACTGAAGACGTGGCACGGCACAAATGCCCCGCTGGCACCTATGCCGTGCCAGCCAGGTTTCAGTCGCTATACCGTATAGCGACTGAAACCCGCAGCTTTCAGTCGCTATACGGTATAGCGACTGAAACCCTTTATATTCCCCAGCCGTCCCTCTCAGAGTACAGTGCAATTCATTTTTCCGAAATTTTACAGAAATTACTGAGAGAGAAGGAGGAGAAGGAAGAGAAGAAAAAGGAGCAGAAAATTCTTTTTCGGAGATTCTTCAAATCGCTGAGGTATATTTTTTTAACTCGTGTATTTAAATTAATTAGATCGTAAACTCGTAGTATTTAGATATGATTTAGAATGATTGTTAGGGTTAGTGTGATTGTTAGGGTTAGTGTAATGGTAAATGCGTGAATGTGATGAAAAAAAATTTAGAGTTAGGGTTAGGGTTAGTGTATGTTCACAGATTAGGGTTAGTGTATGTTCGCAGATTAAAAAATTTAGGATTTCGCAGATTAAAAAATTTGAAGAACCACTAAAAAATGTGATGTTTTTCAAATTTGAATTTTATTAGTATGGACGTAGATTAAAATATTTGTTAATATGTAGATGTAAACATTTGTGATTATGTATATTAAAATGATTGTTATTATTAGGGTTAGGGTTAGGGTTCACCGCTATCGCTTCTTTTAGTTGGGGTTAGGGTTAGGGTTAGTCATCACTGCTGTCGCCCTCACCGTCTTGGTCTTTCCCGCACGGGTTTAGAGCGAGAGGGGTTATTTTTTTAGGGTTGTAGGGAAACATCGTGTTCCCCAATAGCGACTGAAACGGTATTTAAACACCGTGCGTCGTTTTCACACAGTACGGCCATTTCATTTTTCCGAAAATTCTGAAATTAGCACAGAGAAAAAGAGAAGAGAAGGAAGAGGAGGAGAGGAGAAGAGAAGAGAAGAGAATGGTTGGTTTTTTTTGTTAGATTTAGGGGTAGGGTTGTCAATCAGTTAGGGTTAGGATTAGGAATTGCGGTCTCATTGTCGTAGTCATCACCGCTGTCGCCCTCAACGTGTTGGCCTTTCCCGCACGGGTTTAGGGGTTATCTTTTTTAGGGTTGTAGGGAAAAATCGTGAACCAAACAATAGCGACTGAAACGGTATTTAAACACCGTGCGTCGCTTTCACACAGTACGGCCATTTCATTTTTCCGAAAATTCTGAAATTGGCAGAAAGAAAAAGAGAAGAGAAGGAAGAGGAGGAGAGGAGAAGAGAAGAGAAGGGTTGGTTTTTTTGTTAGATTTAGGGGTAGGGTTGTCAATCAGTTAGGGTTAGGGTTAGGAATCGCGGCCTCATTGTCGTAGTCATCACCGCTGTCGCCCTCAACGTGTTGGCCTTTCCCGCATGGGTTTAGAGGGAGGGGAAAATTTCTGTTGTTTGGAAAATCATGTTTTTTTAGTACAATGAGCAATGTGAGTTCTCTAATTATACACTCTTGTACAGCTATGGAGCAACCCAATATAGTGTACGTTTATTACGGAGCCGGTGTAATCCGTAATGGACCAAACGGTGATGATCTTGGTGGTTGTATGTATGTTTGCAGTCAAATGAGACAACCACAGTCAATGTCTTTCAACGATTTGAAGATGTGGTTAGTTCACCTGTTACAACTCAATGTTACGAGGGATAATCTCAAAGTGGAAGGCATGGTTCCGGATGGAAACAAATGGGTGCTGAAGAGACTGAAAGGTGACAAATCATGGGGTTCGTTTGGACGAATTGTGACAAATCCAGGCTATGCTGTCGGAACCATCATACTGTACGTTGAAATGTCAGTACATAGTTCGGAGGGCAGCCATTCGGTTGAAAGAGAAAACACTAATATCTGTACCGGAGGAGGTCGCGATGGCGGTGGCGATGTCGATACTGGTGCAGGTGCCAGTACCAATGCCAGTGCAACTGGCAGTGTACCTAACACAACTGGTGTAGGAAATACAACTCAATTTGGTGGCCATCAAGTAGATGCAGCTCAAGAATTACCAGAATTGGAGGAGAATTTTAATGAAGAGGAGTATACTGATCCGTCGGAAATGTACGAATCTCCTGATGAACCCACGGAACAGCATAATCCTATGAGTGAGTGGACTGATCCGTCATCCTTGAATAACGTTGTGGTTCATGATGAGCTGGGTTCGCGATGGTCTTATAATGAATCAACCGTCCAGCTTGGACAGTTGTTTCGGAGTAAAAAGGGTGCAAAGAAAGCCATAACTGCCAGGGCTGTCTCACTAAATAGGCCATTCCGGGTGGTCAGATCAAATCCGAGCCTGTGGACTGTGAGGTGCTTAATCCAGAATTGTCCATGGTACGTACGTGTCTGGCGGCCACGAGATGACCCGTCCTTTCGAGTGACCAGAGTTGACGACCACGGATGTCTGGCTGAGGGCATGGTGCAGCATCATAGAAATATCACTTCCAGTTTTGTTGCCAGTCTGATTCTGTCAGTAGTGAAGGCAAATACGGCAATCACACCGAAGGTGATAATTGCACATGTCGCGGAGAAGTACGGTTATAATATCAACTACCCGAAGGCATGGATGGCTAAACAGAAGACGCTGGAGGAGCTTTTTGGTACATATGTTGAGGCATACAACTTAGTAACGAGGCTGTTGCGGCGGATATGCGAAGCAAATCCAGGCACAGTCACCGCAATTGTTGATACGCCGGCAATCGGCTCCGAGGGTGCTGTGATTCCTGGGTGCATGGTACTGCGGAGATTTTTCTGGGCATTCGCACAGTGCGTTGCATCGTTCAGGTATATGAGACCCGTGCTTTGCATTGACGGAACATTTTTGACTGGAAAATACCAGGGAACTCTGCTGACTGCTGTGGCTGTTGATGCCAACGACCAGCTTCTCCCCATAGCATATGCTGTGGTCGAGGGGGAGAACTATAGCAGTTGGCTGTGGTTCTTGGGCACTTTGAAGAATGAGGTTGTGAAAGACCGGGAGCGCGTGTGCTTGATTCATGATCGAAATGGAGGAATGCTGAGTGCGATGGAGTACATGCGATCAGGAGAGGATCCATCGCTGAGTTGGGATGATTTGCAGAGTCGTTGGTGCTCACGGCATCTTGGCGCGAATTTTCACAGTCGTTTCAAGAGCAAGCGCCTGATGGTCGTGTTCAAACGGCTTGCCAAACAGAACCAACAGTCAAAGTTCTCACAAATCTGGAAGTCACTG
This sequence comes from Pharus latifolius, assembly GCA_019359835.1. Lineage (NCBI taxonomy): Eukaryota > Viridiplantae > Streptophyta > Magnoliopsida > Poales > Poaceae > Pharus > Pharus latifolius. Next base: position 12,345,880 of record CM033325.1, on the reverse strand, counting down.
GAGGAAAGTACGTCGGCGGAATTGCGAGAAGCAGGGGTTGCAGAAGATCGCGGCGATACTGGCACGGGAAGCCGCCGGGGTCGTCTCAGATTCAGTCAGTGGATTCAGCCCAAACCAATGGAGAAGTGGGCGTTGCTTCATGACACAGGTGGGGCTCGATACGGAATCATGACGACAAATCTGGCCGAGGTGTACAACTTCGTCCTCAAAGGTGTGCGATGCTTACCACTCACTGCAATAGTTGAAATGACATTCTATCGCACAGTAGCGTACTACGACAGCAGGGGTTTGGCGGCATCAAGGCTTTTGCATGACCCCTTAACACACTGGCCCAAAAAGATCAATGATTACCTCGAATTTCGGACAAGGAAATCGTTGACACATGATGTCACAGTACTGAGTCGCTTGCACGGGAAGTACGAGGTTCGGCTAAGGCACAGACATGTCTATGGCACACTGCGGGCTGGTCGGGTCCACGAATGTCGGATTTCAAATGCAGATGCCCAATGCACATGCAACAAGCCTCAACTGCTGCACATTCCTTGCTCGCATGTCATCGCTACCTGCTCTGTTCCTGGGATCGATCCGGCGCGGTACATATCAACCTATTATACTCTGCAGTACCTGTGGAAGACCTGGGATGGTGTCTTCAATGGGTTTGCGGCGGGAGAAAGCTATCGACAACTATCCCCGGAAGATGCCATCACGTGGATCCCAGACAAGAGGCTCCTCGTAGGCCATGTCGGCCGACGTCGATCCAGGAGGATAAATAACAATATGGATGCAGCGGAGCGTGAAGATGACGTACGTAGATGCAGCGCTTGCCGGCAGCCTGGTCACAGAAGAAATCGATGCCCGCGGGTGACAGGCGCACCGTCTTCGTCGCAAAACTAAATGTTGTATTATTTCAAGTACTTAATGTTTTGTCGTGAGTTGTACCGAATTTCCATATATCAGTTGTACTTAACTTCCCTAATGTCTTCTCGTGAATTTACTGAATGTTTTTTTATTTACTCAATGTTTGTTTATGTACTCAATGTTTCAACTTCTCAACCAATATGTGACAACTGCAGGTATGGCGGACGACCATCAGCTTCCCGAGCTGATTTCACAGCACCATCAGGAGCGTCACCGTGCTCGACGCCTTCTACAGGGCATCGTTCTCCCAGCCTTGCGTCTGAGGGCACCGCGTGAGATGTGGCCTCTAGATGAGCGGTTCGCGCCTTATTTGCTCGAGGCCGGACTGTTGCCTTTCGCTCGCATGGTGGATCGGGCGAGGCGATTCCCTTTCGACCGAGCCCTCATTACTGCGCTTGTGGATCGGTGGAGGCCCGAGACGCACACGTTCCACTGCAGTTTTGGCGAGCTCACTATCACGCTGCAGGACGTCAGCATGCTACTTGGCCTGCCTATCCGCGGGGAGATATATGTCCCAGCTGCCACCGAGAGAGCTGCATGGCGCCTAGATTTCCTACAGCGCTTCGAGGGAGTAGGGCCAGCGGGGGGGTTTGCGCAGGACGCGGGAGTTCCCCAGAGTTACCTTCGCGTAGTGCGCGATGCTGCGCTCCCCGTGGCCGCTCCAGAGGAGGTCTTCAGGCGCCACCTTGAGGCGTACTTGCTGTACCTGTTTGGGTGGTTGCTCTTCCCTGGCACCCACGGAGACATCTGCGAGCGGCAGTACGTTCAGCTCGCCAGGAGTATTGCCGACTCGGCCCTGGGCCACGTGCCGAGGTTCAGTTTCGGATCCGCTGTGCTCTGCCACACCTACAGGGGGTTGTGCGATGCCACGAGCAGAGACCAGGTCAGCTCTCTTTTCGTTGGGTGCGCCATTCTCTTGCAGATGTGGTCGTACGAGCATTTCCCCATCGGTCGACCGCTGGTTCCGCGGGATCAGTTCGCATTAGTCGGGGATGGGAGAGACGGCCCCGTGATGAGATGGAGGTGGGCTAGGCTGAGTTTGAGGTGGGCCACAGATCAGGCGCACCTCTGCTATCCTTCGTACGCCACAGACTTTGATCTGCTTCTCGACGACAGCGTCATCTGGGATCCGTGGACCACCGCAAACCTCCAATCCGTCGCTCCAGCCGGCCTTTCTTCTTTTTGTACGCAGGATGAGCCGTACTGGCGCACCCAGGTTCTACTCGTCTTCTCGCACATGGTTGAGGGTTACTCGCCTGAGCGAGTTATGCGCCAGTTTGGCCTACGCCAGGCTGTCCCCGTGCCGCCTCCTCGACAGATCCCGCACCATATCCACGAGTACGTCAAATATGCATTACATTCACATGTTATTTTATACATAATTTCCATCACAACCTAATTTCTTTGTCCGCAGGCAATCCAGGAAGGGTCGAGTGAGGGACGATTTCGTTCGTCGACAGCAGCCTTATGTGCAGCAGTGGATGGATTGGGCGCACACACGCACGGTCGAGGAGCACAGGCCATACAGCCACGACATCCATTTTTCCTATCTGTCCTGGTACCGACCTCGCACGATCTACCAATTGACGGGCGGTCCACCCGCCGCGCCTGATGAGCCCATCCCTCCCGCCACCCTCGATGACGGCTACGACCGACGCCTAACTGGGCGAATCCACTCTTCTGTGAGTTCCTTAGCTCTTTGAAACCTTTTCACATGGATTATCGTTCTATAATTGCATTAATTCGTGTGCACAGCTAGACATCCTCGGCGGCATCTCTACTGGTGCACGAGACATGATGGTCAGGTCCCGCCTCGGACCCACCATGCCCAGCGACGATGTGTACGCATATTGTTCAGAGGTCGAGCGGCGGGTCGATCAGATTTTAGTCGGTTTCAGAGTGCTGCTGCCACCTCACTTGACCGTGATTCCCCCACCATCACCGTCGGCGCTAGGTCCTTCGTCGCATGTGCCACCAGCGGACCATCCGTCGTCGTCGTGCCCTCCACCAGCGGACCGTCCGTCGTCGTCGCGCCCTCCACCACTGCACACGGGTTTCGTGCCTGCCGACAGCTCTTCGGACGACAGCTCTTCGGATGACGAGCTCGATACTCCTCCATGGCACCAGCCTCCTGACCAGGCACAGCAGCATCCTACACAGTCGACACATGTGCTTCCTAGCTTCCTTCCCGATGCTCCGCCGCCTACGCAGCCGACACAGCCTTCCCAGTCTACGCCAGCTGCGCAGACACCACCAGTAAGGAGGCGGCGCGTCAGGGATCGTCAGCCCCCCTCTCGGTACACACCATCAGAGTATCAGCCCTCCCCACAGAGGGGCAGGAGGGGGCACTAGTCCGATGTATGTTTTTCTCAGACTGTTCAGTTTTCGTATATTTTTGTTAGGTTTCCAACTTTTTGGGGTTTTATGTTTTCTACTGTTCTACTTTTGTATGACTTTGCGTTTCTACTTTTCAGCTTTTACCTATTCATCTGATGCTCGTTTTCGTATGATTAATCTTTGCGACTTTTGCACTTACCATCTTTTGCGCCGAGACGTCTGGTTTCGTACAAATGCGTCGAACCAACGAGACAAAACTAGGTATCAAAAGCACGGTATAAATGCGAAATTGGTATGTACTTGTACGGTCCAGATGGCAAAACTTTGTCGTCTTACTTCTTTTCGCAAATCAGCCTACAATTATCGCGGCTTATACCTTTTAAAGATTTTCCTCGGAACCTAAAAAGGCTAAAACCCACATCTCATCTCCAAACTTCGATCTAATTCAAGGAGTATCTCCCATTCACTATTCTGACCAAGTTTCCCTTCTGTAAGATTTTCAAAATCTCATCCGACGCCTTAGTTTCAAGTCTCGTCATTTTTTGAAATTCTAATTACCCTAAAGTACCCTGTTTTCGAATTATCACAAAATCATCAAATCTTGCCAAATTTCATTCAAACTTCTGCTGAATATGCTCCAGAAATAAAGTTACACTTGTGTGTGAGATTAGATCTCAAATCAGCCATCCCAATTTCAGAATTTACAAACAAGTCCTACTTCTCAAATGAAATCATTATGAAATGTTTCGATTGCGACCACGGGGCAAAAGAGGGAGCAGAGAAAGTTTCCCAGATTTCAGTTTCCCAGATTTCAGTCGCTATACCGTATAGCGACTGAAAGCTGCGGGTTTCAGTCGCTATACGGTATAGCGACTGAAACCTGGCTGGCACGGCACAGGTGCCAGCGGGGCATTTGTGCCGTGTCACGTCTTCAGTCGCTATACCGTATAGCGACTGAAGACTGTCGCGAGGAAGATTTCGCGATTGAAAGTCATTTTTGCAAATTTAAAAAGTTAAGAGTTAGTTTTGCAATTGTTTTTTTTTATAGGGTTATTTCAAAAAAAAATTCTATGAGCTTGGGCTCACTTTTTGTTTCAGGCCGTGCCACTGGACCAAACTGAGATGAAAGAAAAGTCAGCATGCAACCATTTTGCCATATACTTGATGCTCGTATAATTAGACTCACCAGCTTGTAACTACCTCCCATGCATGAGTAGAGTCCACGCTTCCAAATTCCAAGTCATGCATCTATGCTTGTTGGCTGCCGGACCATACACACTACAGCGTCGAAATAACGTGTCCGACGTGCACAAGGAAACATTCAGCATTGGGTTCTCACGATTAGAACATGGTCTCTAGCCGTTTGGGCAGCAATGCGCCATGGACTCATGGGGTGTGCCGGTTGGTGGAGGGGAGATGATACGAAGAGGTGGGAGAGAGAGATCTCGAAAGGAGAAATGATAGCAATATTGTATTATTTCAGGGGGTTTAGTAGAAAAGTTGTAGATTCCATTTAGGCTGGCGAGCCCCCTCATGCTGTCTCAATGTAGTCCGTTTAAATAAGATCGGATGGTCCATATCTGCATTATATAGAGCTGCAGAGTTTGCATCAGACATCCCCATATTTGATTATTAAGTTTAAAAATTGTTTCGCAAGATTTAAAGGTTTAAGTGTTGTTTGGTTGTTATCCTAGATATCTCTAGGAGTTGTGTGCCTGGGAGGTAAGCAACCAAATTTAGTCGCCTAACTCTTAAGCGTGTTCTATTTTTTTCTTGTTGTTGTTGTTTAAACTCCAAAACCTTCACTCGCATGATCGCCAAGCCACTACTAACGATTAGTATTCGGCCTACCGATGATCTTGGCATTTGATCACATTGCCTTCGCTCATTGTGGCCGTCACCAACATCAATCGGCCTAGCCATCGCTCATTGCAGTTATCATGGGTGCCCACTTTACGGCCATTGCAGGCACCGCCTATATATTTGTAGTCATTGCCTCTACTCAGCCCGGCTGTTGCCAGTCGGCCTAGCTCCTATCTCCGCTTGATGGCCACCACAGCCCTCCATCACCTCCAATGTTTGGTTGTGCTAGTCGACACTTGCGAGCACTGGAGGGAATAAATTGGATTATAATATTTTGAGGAGTTATTATCTATTCTGTGAAAGCATATTTCGAGTTTTACGATTTAGAAGTTAACAAAGTACATTTTTATATTACTTTTTTTTAAGACCAAGATACCAATCAAACATTGTAAAAAACTCACCTCGTCTAGCAAGTTTGAAGTCAGGCAAGTTAGAGTGAAAACACCAATCAAATACTCTCTTAAACTTCAAAGGGTGTGAATAGTGCCAAAGAGTGAGGAGAACATACATAAACTCTTGTATCAATTAGTCTCCACTAACTTTTACTTATCCACCCAAAAAGACCGTGTGTTTGCCGATCTAATTATACACGAATTCTATTAGACGTACACAAGGGATACCCAGCCAAAACTGTTTTATTACATGATATCAATATAAAAATGAAAGTATTACAAATATCCCATTCAAAACGATTATACCCGCTAATCATGCCACTTACACCATAAGTAATAATGCTATATATACAACAGTAAACAATGCATATTTTTGTTTAGTAGAAAAAGCAAGGGAGATTCTTTTATTATAAGTTTGTGCAGTTAGACCTCTTTAACTAAAATTAGAGAAGACAAAGTTTTTTACAGTAGAAATTAGACTCTTAGTAATGTTTTATGTTAATTCAGTTAATATTTTGAGTCACTGACATCTAAAATTAGTTTATAAAAATTAACATGTGAGATTTATATATTAATAATTATTATTTTAATAGAATTAATAGGAAATTAGATTGAGGAAGCTAATTGCTTTCATTTAAATAATATAGAGAATTACCTGCTGTAATTTCAATTAGAGAGGGTCGATCGGAAAAAAAAAACTGATAGTAGAGTGAACTCCACGACTTTTCAGTTTTGTTTATCTCTAAATTACCCTCATCCATGTCTTGTTTTCCTGTAGCGGACAAAATAATGTTCGTGGTTGCACTCCTACTTCAGTGTTTGTGCAAACTAAATGTGTCAAATCCTCTTCAGGTTGTAGTCTACACGCATCAGTATCGACGAAGGGACTGACTGATCTTGTTCATGACTGGTAAACACCGTGCCACAGCTGATGCTCCTTCTCGGAATGAGCCTCCTTTGATAGATACTTGCATGCAGGAGATCTATTTTATGAAGGGAGAGGAGTATTATCGTTTAAAAATCTCATGCCTCCCACATGCAAGAGTTCAACAATGGTCGTCCAACTTTACCTCCTCCTGTTCTTCCTGTCCTCCTCTCCCCTCTGCAGTGGGGCCTTCTCGGGGTACTGGTGCAATGACACCGTCGGCAAGTACACGGCGAACAGCGCCTTCCAAGCCAACTTGCAAATCCTCTCCACCACCCTCCCCACCAACGCCTCCTCCTCCCCCAGCCTCTTCGCCTCCGGTACCATCGGCGCCACCGCGGATACCGTCATCGGCCTTGCCCTCTGCCGGGGCGACATCACGGACACCAAGGCATGCTCCGCATGCCTCTCGGAGGCATTCCGGAGGCTGCAAACTCTCTGCAGCGTCAACCGGGACGCCACCTTCTACCAGGATCTCTGCCTCGTCCGCTACTCCGGTGACGACTTCCTCGCGAGGCCCGGTGACAACTCCCCGGTGATCAACGCGATCGACGTGAACGGGTCGACGTACCCGGAGTGGGACGGCCAGAACGCCACAATCCGCAGCTTCGCCCTGTCGTTGGTGGACACCTTGTGCGGAGAGCTGGCCATGTACGGCGCCTACAACTCCACGGCGCGACGGTTCGCCAGCGCCGTCATGCACTTCAACTTGAAGCTGCCGACGGTGTACGGCCTGGCGCAGTGCACGCCGGACCTGCAGCCGTCGCAGTGCTGGCACTGCTTCCAGGGCCTGCAGGCGCAGATTCGCAACTGGTACGACGGCCGCGAGGGCGGCCGCATCCTCGGCGTCCGGTGCAACTTCCAGTATGAGGGCTACCAGTTCTACGGCGGCACGCCGGACGTTAGAATTGGAGAGCAAGGTGGTGCACGTGCACCTGGAACTTCACCAAGTGGAAGCAATGGTAAGTAGAAGTTGCATGTTAATAGTTTCCGTTAGGTTTGCCTAAGAGAGTGGTAAGATTATATCTTATATTATTCATAAGAGTTTGAGTTAAGAAGAAATTATCTTTTAGTCTTGATTGATTTCAGTTTAGATTTAACTCTATATAATAGTAGTATTAGAACTTAAGCGTCTCAAATCTTAGACCTAACCACTACCCCAAGACACATATGTCTTGGGGGCGGACCGTGACAAAATCTCTCTTTTGTTGACTTTCATTGATCTCTACTTCTCCTAGTATGTGTTGCTTTTATTCTTTGTTGAAGATCAGACATGTCTATGCTTTGTTCGGGATCTGTTTGTTGATGCTGTTTAGATCCATGTCCTTCGTTGTTGTTCTCGGTTGCCAGCGGTGTTGAACTCCCATCTACCTTTCTGTCTTGGTCGTTGCCAGCGAAACTCCTTCTACTGCCCTGCTCTATATCAGATATATTGCTCTATCGATTCCGCTCTTGATTGTTTGTTGTTGCCTTTGTTTTCGTTTGTCGGCGGTGCCATTGGCATAATGTGTTTTTTAAGTAGTTCTATCGGTACATTTTTTTCATTTGACTGACATAATGTTCGAGTTTTGTAGTCTTTATGATTTGTTTGTCATGCTACTTGTGACAGGAAACAAGAATCATGAAGAGTTATAAAATTTGAAAATGATATCTTCATCATCTATTATGTTGAGTTGGCATATTTTTGTTTTTTAGATGAGATTTTAAGTGAAGAATGAGATTATTAGAATTGCCTCTTATCTCCTCAATAATAGTTTGAATCAATTAGGAGATTGTCAAGATTATTTCTTATCTTATTTATAATACCCAGTTCAGATCCCATAAATTGAGGATGCAATTTAATTCTAGAATTCTAATGTTTGACTACATACTAAAAAATTGGATCAACGATTTAACACTCAATTCCATGAAATTCAATTATAACTACAAATAGATTAGACAAATTATTACCTTTACCGTTAAGAATTTGAAAGAATTCGTTTGTTTCATTTCTCAAGGATTTTTAAAAGTTTGATTCCAAATTTGAACTTGGATTTTGATTTTTAGATACAAATTTTTAGACAAATTAAATATTTAAATTTGAAGTTTAAATTTTGAATTTGAAATTTGAATTTTCAATCAAAAAATTTGAGTTTGACATTTCAAAATTTGAGTTTGAAATTTCAAAATTTCAGTTTCAAACTTTGAATTTTGAATATTTGAGTATATGAATTTTAAATTTTGATTTTTTTTTTAATTTTTAATTTTTAATTTTGAATTTTTATTTTCATATTTTAAATTTCAAAATGTGAGTTTTGAATTTTTGAATTTTTATTTTCAAATCTGAAACTAAAATTCAAAAATATAAATTTTGTAATTCAAAACTTTCAAGTTTGAACTAATTTTCAATTTCAAAATTTTAAATTTTCAAATTTACATTAGGTTTAAAATTTCAAATTTGAATTTTCAAATTTGCAAATTTCATACTTTAAATTTCAAAGATCAAATTATACATTTAAGATTGAAATTTTTGTAATATACATATGAAATTCATCCAATCTTACCCAATTCCAATTCCATCAGAAATAAAATTAAAATTAAAATCCATCAATTCCAAATCCTGGAATTCAAACGGGTATTAGAGTTTGAATCAAAGATGATTCATCTATATTGGTTATAATCCTAATTAATTCCACTTTAGAATTAGAGCCATACAATATGTTGATTCTTTGTAATTTTAATGCGTTTCCTCCTTAAATAAATCATCTTTTATCCCTAACAATTTCTTTGTGAAGTATAGTACATCAAATTGACAATTATATTTTGTAATATTAGTGATGCATATTTGACTATATTTTTGGTCATGTGTAGGAAGCAGTCATAATAGAACCTTAATTACTGTATTAGCTTCGTCAATCACTGTGTTCTGTTTTATGTTCGTCGGATGCCTTCTACTGATCAGACGGCTAAGAAAAGGATCAAGAAAGATGATGAAAAATTCCAGGAACAGTTACAAAACAGAGGAGGCACTAAAGCTTTGGAAGATCGAAGAGAGCAGCAGTTCAGATTTCACATTGTATGATTTCTCCGAGCTTGTAGCTGCAACTGACAATTTCTCTGAAGAAAGCAAGCTTGGAGCAGGCGGATTTGGGCCTGTTTATAAGGTAAATAGGTCTTTATCATGTATAGGTTTGTCCAAATATGTATACTGAAGTGCTAGATTTTCATTATATATAGAGTTTTGGTAAGATATAAGTATTTTTTTTTTTATCCTACATACATATTTTTTCACTATTGAATCAAAATCCCTATCTTTAAATTCAGTTTCTTTAGAATTCACTTAATCCATTGTTTAGGATTACCAACAGTGACAGCCCGACTATAGGTGGTGGCGGGGCAATATAGGCATCATTAGTCTCAGGTGGCAGTGATGGGTGGTGTCGTTCGATGGGGGAGACGTGCAATGGCAGAGGTGTTGGTCGTGGTGGCAGCCGACAAGGCAGTGGTGACGCTGCTTACCACAATCAATTGTGGTCAGTACGGAAGAGGAGAAGACAAGACAAAGGAGGTAGGCGGCACCTATGTCGTCCTTGACGTGAGTGTTTATGTATGGGATAGGTAGCAGACGGTACCAACGTGGGAATAAGAAGAGAGAAAAAGGATGAAGTGTGGGGGAGAGAGAGGATGAAAATTGAATCTAATTTTTAAATATATGATATAAATTTATGCAATTTATACATACACACAGACGTGATGTCTAGATAGCCCCTTATATTTGCTATTTCAGGGGCAATTGCCTGACGGAGCTGAAGTAGCAGTCAAAAGGCTCGCAGCGCATTCGGGACAAGGGCTCAAAGAATTCAAGAACGAAATCCAGCTCATAGCAAAACTTCAGCACACGAATCTCGTCAGGCTCGTGGGATGCTGTGTCCAGGAAGAGAATTTACTTGTATATGAATACATGCCAAACCGTAGCATCGACTTCTTCATCTTTCGTAAGACATCACTGAATATGTCTAATTATGTATTCTTTTGGTCTGGCAATATAAATTCAAATGTTATTCAAAGCGCATGTTAATTAATTGTGATTACAAGAGAAATAAAATTAAAGTATATTATGTTTTCTCTAATAAAAATATAGTATTACTTACTCATTTTCTCGAGGGCAAGCGCTAAAATATGCAAATAGGGATTCACAATACATAAAGAGTAATTCTTAGTCACCTCAATGCTAGGCCAATATTAACGGGAAGATCAAAAGTATTACATTAATAACAAAATTTGATAATAAGTAAAACACGAAACAGTAAAATAAAACACCTGTGAACTTATAAAAGGATTTACATTCAAAAACGACAACACCAAATAAACTATGAATGGGGAGAGCGATGGACTTTCCAATATGTCTTGTTTTGTCATTGTTTTCACTAACATAGGGATTATTATTTCTGGTGTATGCCAACATGTTGATCAACAGAGAAGGCTATTAATAGATTGGAACAAGCGACTGCAGATAATTGAAGGGATAGCACAGGCGCTTCTTTACCTTCATAAGCATTCTAGAGTTCGTATCATTCATCGGGATTTGAAGGCAAGTAACATATTGTTGGACAGAAATTTGCACCCTAAAATCTCGGATTTTGGCACGGCAAGGATATTTGGTTTAAACATGACTGAAGCAAACACCAACAACGTCGTCGGCACTTAGTAAGAATGACAAATATAAATTGCTCAAAACTATTCAAAATTTGTCTTTAAACTTTTGATCATTATAACTTTATAGTTTTTTTTTTATTCATGTAGCGGTTATATGGCTCCTGAATATGCTTCGGAGGGCCTCTTTTCCATGAAGTCCGATGTGTTTAGTTTTGATGTGCTACTATTGGAGATTATCAGCGGCAAAAGAAACACAGCAACAATCAGTATGGTGACTTCGTCAACCTCCTTAGATATGTAAGTTTTACCAAAATGATGATAAGTATAATAAGTAACATAACATTTTTTTTGAAGGATGAACGGGTATAGTTATAGCTACAAGGACTTTTACATGTTTTGGGTGGTGTGATCGTGTACCAGGCAGTTAGATCGAGCAAAAACTAAAGAAAGTCCGGGTCGCCTGGAGGCGCCGTAACGTCCGGGTCGCCTGGTCTCGTTGCCATGCACGGAGACCCTGGCAACCCCTGTCGAAAGTCACGGGTCCTTTGGCCCCAGGTCGTTGGGGCCGTGGCCATCCACGATGACCCTGATCGTCACTGTGGAAAGCCACATGCCCCTTGGCCCCGGTTCGCCGGACGTGTCGTAACGTTCGGGTGGCCCGGTCCCGTGGCCGTTCATGATTACTGTGGAAAGCCACAACCCCCTTGGCCCCGGTTTGCCGGAGGTGCCGTAATGTCTGGGTGGCCCGGTCCCGTTGCCACACACGGAGACCCTGGCAGCTCCCGTCAAAAGCCATGTGTCCTTTGGTCCCTGCACCGCTGGGACCGTGACCGTCCACGGTGACCCCGATGGCTCCCCGTTAGGAGCCACGTGCCTCTCAGCCCCAGGTCGTCAGGGATGTCGAAACGTCCGAGCCGCTTAGCCCCATAGAATTACACGGTGGCCCTAACAGGCCCTATTGATAACCACGGGCCCTTCAACCCTCGAGTCATTGAGATTGTGACCGTCCACGGTGACCCGGATGGCCCCCCGTTGGGAGCCACGAGCCCCTTGGCCCCAGGTCGTCGGGGACACTGGAACATCTGGGCCGATTATCCCCGTGGCATTACACGGTGGCCCTAACGGCCCCCATCGAGAACCACGGGCTCTTTGTCCCTTGGGTCGCCGAGACCGTGGCCATCCACGATGACCTCCGGGCTTCCCGATCACGAGACTAAGAAACCACCCAGTCGAGCCCCGAACACAACTTAGACGTCTGAGTCCGACCATCCGGGTCCAAGTGTCTGGGAACCGGTGACGTCAAGGGTGTCTTGGGAACTAGCAACGACACATATCAGGCATCCAAGCCACTCACCCTATGAAAGGGCGACTGTATCCTTGGATCCAACGGTTGCAGTTAGGACATTTTAGTATTATTGCATTTTTGGGTCTTTATATAACCCCTTGTATCCCTCTTGTAAAAACAACTCAATTTATTTTACACGCACTCAAAACAATAGGTACTCCCTGGAGATCTCTCACCGCGAGAGAATCTCCCCTGGGACTTATGTCCGGGAAGTGCCGACAGGACTAGAGTTCCCACAGGGACCCGAACCTGTATGAACTCTCCGTGTCAATATCTGTGATTGTCCAACTGAAGGTGACCAGTCACACGGTCAGTTTGCGTCGCTGTACGCGTGTTACGCATGTCCCAAAACCATGCAGTAGGGATTTGTAATGCCACGACACCTGGTTTGTTCATCCTCTTAGCATTAGCTTATCAGCTGTGAGGCATGTTTTTTGGATTGCTAACCAAGTTAAAAACCTGCACTTCAACGGGACCTTTGTCTTCCAGATGGCCTGCTGTAGGGCAAAGGTGATGTTTCCCACGAAGAATCTTTCATAAGCTGATTTCATCATGCAAGTGCCATCTGGAGTCCACTTCCAAATCAATTTTTCCTTTGCACTGGGATTGAGATGTACGCCTTGCAGAGTTGGCCAAAGTTGAAGAACTTCAACAATTGCAGCAATGGATAGGGAGCCTGTTATATCTGATATCCAGTTGTTGTTTATCAATCTATCTGCCGCTGACTTCCTATTTCTTCTGGCCGACTCATACAGATTCGGAGCTATTTCCATGATGCTTTTGCCATTTACCCATTTGATGTGCCAGAAGATGGCTGTCTGTCCTTTGCCTAGTACAATTTCTGTGGATGCTTCAAACATCGGTTTGGCTTGTGCATCGATCGGCAGCCCTCCATAACATATCGGTCTGCAAACTTTTTTCCATCCTACAAGACAGTGTCCTCCTTTTGCCTCATCTTCTCCTCTCCAAAGGAAGTTTCTGCGCAAACGATCAATCCTTCGGATGGCCCAAGAAGGCAAAGATGATGTTGAGGTCAGGTATGTTGGAATCGTAGAGAGCACTATGCGAACCAGTGTTAAGCGTCCTCATATTGAAAGCAATCTTGCCTTCCAGCCTGCTAGTTTACCTGCAATCTTGTCGATGAGTGGTTGGAAGTCTCCTTTGCGCAACTTCCTTACTGAGAATGGGAGCCCTAGGTAGTTGGTGGGCAACTCCCTGATCTCACAGTTCAATGTTTGTGAGATATTCTCTCTTTCTCTTCACATCAGATTGGCATGATTGAGCTCTTGCCAATATGATGTCTCAGGAATAATTCTTTAACAGTTGCAATCTGAATTTTTATGTTGCCAAGTTTCTTCTGTTCCATCTCGTTAGAGCTTTGGCTGTTTTCTTGAGCTTCTCTTCTAGGCGCGCAACCGGGTGTTGGGTTTCTGTAGCTTCATTCCAGGCCATCACGAGCACTTCTTGGAAGTCCTCCATTTTTGTCCAGTAGGATTCAAACCTAACAGGTCCTCGTCGGCTGAAAGGCAGCATCACACGGCACGTCAGCAGAAGCGGGCAATGATCGGACATCGAAGATGACGAAGCTTGGGGCGGGCTGTGTGGGAAGAGGGACTCCCAATCTTCAGTATAGTCCATTGTCACCTGCGCTCATTGCAAATGTGTGCAAGCTGTCAGGATCGGTAATCAACATTCCATATCAATGACTTAAATTGAGCTATTGATTTTGGGAAAATTTGGATATATGCCACTCTAAACGTGTGCAATTGAAAAAAAAATCACTCCAAATATATGGTATTTGGATATATGCTACTCTCTAAATTAAAAAAGAATATTTGTTGACTCAAATTTTATAAATGACTAAATTAGCCCCTAACTAATTTAAACCCCCTAAATTTGACGATATATCAACTTGATGTCTTCATCTAAGTATTATTGAACGCAGCAAAGAATTGGCAAGCAGCAAAATTGCCCAGTAGGTAAGAAGCGAGAATTCTTAATTATATTTTGAAAAGTAAATTAATAAAGAATTAAGGCTTACCTCTTACCTCTTACCATTACCATTACTATTACCATTACTATTACCATTACCGATAAAGTAATATTTATGTATGGGGAAAAGGGCATAAGTGTCCTCCTAAAGTTTGAAATTTTCATATATATCCCCATTAAAATCAAAATATCATATGTATCCACAGAAAATCCGATTTCACTTCAATTCTATCCTAGATGATTAATATATTTAGTCAGTCCTCCAAATGACTATCAATCAAATGAGCCACTTGCCTCTTTGAAATATGTAAACAATATTAGGAAGATTTGAAGGCATTCAACCCCAAACCCACTCCCTCTTTTTTCACTGTAATTTAATATATCGGCTAATATATTTGTTTCCCTTTAATGAGTTTCCCCTCCCATTCGCTCTCTGCTCAATCCTTGTATGAACCAAGAATGCATTAATAATTGAATATAGAAGATCACTTGAAGGAATTGCATTGTTCTAAATTGTTGCCATACAAAAAATCACACTTAATGCATTGCATTGATGAAGCATAAAAGTGCCTTTTGATTTGTTCAATTGTATACGCCAAGAGACTTTCTAGACACTAACAAGTTAATTCAAAATTGAGCGGGCAAACAAGTGTTCAATTGAACAGAAAAAATGAAACTAACCGGGCATTTTGGGGTTTAATATTAGGGAAATGGCAAACAACTCATCTCCGTTATTTTACTGAACTCTTTCACATCAAACTGATGAAAATGATAGAGATTTTCATGTACATGGTTTGAAGGATATATTTGATATTGCATTACTAATGGAGACATATATGCAATTAAGTTATTTTGTTGTGATATCTGCAAAATTTCCCATTTGGGATGTGTTAATCTGGGATCAAGGCCAAACATGAGGAGGACAGGACAAACTCCCAAGCAGCACATTCTATAATATTTTCCAGGAATGACATGCGTTTGTACGTCATCACCTGCCAGTCCACGACGAGACCTACGACCTGGTGTGTGACATCAGGTGGACAACCTTGTGGGCGTGCCTCTCATTGACCGACTTGATCATCGCCATGGTGGCCTTGACGATTTCGATGCTTGTCTGGTCCTTTACTTTACTGGTTACGTGATATGATGGGAGAGATTTGAGCTCAAACTTAAGGGTAATTTTGATATTTATAAATTTGAGTCACCAAATATTAGAGAGTGGCATATATCCAAATATCACATGTTTAGAGTGGTATTTTCTCAAACCACAATTTTAGAGTGGTATTTTTCTATTACACATGTTTAAGGTGACATATAGCCAATTTTTCCTTGATTTTGTGGTTAGATAACCTATATCATATGCAAACATAGTTTCGACTGCAACGTTCCTAATAGTATTAACATATGACTTTTCCAGTAGCATCTCATTCGTTAGATCTTAATTCCTGCACTATGTCACTCTTTTCTCAGCTCAATGGTATCTCTCACAGGCATGGCACATGTGTAGGGAAGGGAGAGGCTTCGAGCTGATCGATCCAACTCTAGGCGACTGCGCCAACGTAACGGCCGTCATGAGATGCATGAAGGTGGCACTGCTGTGCGTGCAGGAGAACGCCATGCACCGGCCCACTATGTCGGACGTGATCGCGGCGTTGGGCAACGACGTCTTGGTCCTACCAGACCCAAGGCGGCCGCCACATTTTGACCTGAGGATCACCAGCGATGGGTCAGAAGTACGGACCCGGTTGCAGAATTGCCCCGATTTGTGCAGCACGAATAATGTTACCATCACCATTGAAGAGGGCCGGTAGCGACCTGAATTATCCTTCCCTAGTTGTTTTCGTATTAGAACTTTTCTCGGTAGATTGATGCGTTTTTTCACACTTTTTTATTAACCGGGGATAAACCCCGGTTCCAACGGAACTAAAAGCACTATAAATATGTTAAAATTTAACACGACATGTTTATATATACAATCCGAACATAAGCTGCGTTTTTGTGGATTTGGGTTTGGTGTAAATGGGTTTGATCAAATACTATTGACATGATTCATTCATTTGACACCATTAACAAATTATAATGTGTTGATACGAGTTATTTATTATGGCAAATAAGACAATTTAAACTAGTTGAAATTTAATACAATACGATTGGACACATATTGAATTAAACATTTTAAGGCTCATAAAATAAATACGTCTAGCAAAATTTAACATCAACACAACTGCATGACAGGATTTTATGCAGATTTGGATTTACTATAAATAATAACTTTAGGGCATAAGTTGGCCAACATACTATATATGAATACTTTTAGTAAGATTGGATTTATGTTTAACTGTTTGATGCTTTGAGACGGTATAATATGACATGAACCTAGTGCGTCTCGATCTGTTGTCTGTTAACAGCTATACGTAGAGACAAATGGCAATGCTTTGTCGAACGAAAGTTCATGCTCAAGATAAGAAGCAATTGATCGGGCTGTTTTAGTGAGACAGGGTCGTGGTTCGTGGAGATATTGCCTATTGCTTATTTGACCCAAAATTCATTATTTAGCAAGAGGCCCAAAATGTACGAAAATTATGGGCTTACCCTGCACCTGACTAAGTTTTGAAGGTCTATGTCTAATGGGCCTAGCTTGGCCCATCCCAAGGTTTAGTGTTAGACCCAAGGCTATCCTGTACCCAACCCAAGCCATGCCACTAGCGGACTTAAACCGACTCCACCTGAAGTTAGCGTCGGATCTAGCCCCCCCTATATCCATCCCAGAACCCCAAAAATAAAAATAACCCCATTCAACCCAATGTTCTAAATATGATCCGGTTAAACTCATTCCACCTTAATGTAGTCCGAATATCACAGACTCGACATGTTTATTGGGTTAAATTAAGATAAACTTAAACTGATCTGATGGATCTAAACTTTTTTTTAAGTCCAACTTGAATTTGACTCAAGTGCAAAAATACTTTGGTTTATAGGCCACTATCTAAATTCACAAGAACCGAACGATTGGAGTAAATCCAAGCCTGAACTTTTTGAGCATGACCTATTTGTTCTAGCACAGCTTGACTTGATGCCTAAGCTTGGTGATCTAGATGGTGGCGCGACCATGTTTGTGAAATCGGAGCCTAGCCAGGCTGTAATGGCCCGAGGTAAGGCTTTTTTACGGCCCAACTTGAGACTAAAAAGCCCATGTCTAATTCTCACTAGGGTCACCTCTAATTACGACAGTCCATTAGGGCGTGCATCATCTAGCCCTTTTCATCTTCTTGCTCCTCCTCCCATTTGAACTGTCGATTAATTTGTGCAGAATTGTGCTTCGACTTTCATTTTCTTTTCATTGTGCTAGGTTAGTATGCATTTTGGTCATCTAAGTAAAAGTTTGAAAAGTGAGGAGCTAATCAAGGACTCAACAATCTTCAAATTTTAAGGAGCAAAAATGTAATCATCCCTTCGGAAAATTCTCAAAACTTTCCTACCCTTTATGGATAATGGATACACCTATCGGCGTCTAAGCTGATGTTAAATGTACGGATGAACAAGATTGATCAGTAGCGTAGCTTTCTTATGGTCATTGTGGGCCTTGGCCCCTTCAATTAGTTATTTTCTTAATGAAATATACTAATGAAAAGTGTTAAACTAGTCCTCTCTTATAAAGGTCTTACCTCTTAAGTATATTTCATTAGATTGGTTCTCTCTAGATTATAATTCAAACTCACCTACAATGCTACTGCTATCTGTCAAAAAGGTACTAAGCAGATGGCCACGTATGTCTGTCAAAAGTTTGGAGAAGGCTTGAATTCGTTTGTTGCCGAAAGAGTAGATTAGAATTTAAGGTCATGAGAAGTTTAAAGAGAAGTGAGCATGCAACCACCGAATTATAGTCATCACCATGTACCTTCAATACATGACTTGAGTCTGCCAATTTCCCGAGTCATGCACGCATACTGGTTTCCGGACCATGCATTCTACAACGTTGTGTCCGACGTGCACGACGGCAAAGGCTTTCAACTTCAATCGCCTAAAGTTATTGCCGGGAGAAATATCACGAGGAGGCCAAATCAAATCGTATCTCCAAAAGAGATTAGATGCCTGCTCGATAATCTGGGTGGGTCAATGGTCAAGTCAAAGATTGCTCATGCATGATATTTCACATCCGGGAGCAGAATCTAGATTTTTGGATTTTGGGTGGGTCAAGTCAAATTTTATTTTACAATTTATTGAATAAATATGTGACAAAAATAATTATAAAAATAAATATTGTCATAAATTGATTTGAGACCTATAATCACCATTATATATTACACTTAATCGAGAATAATTAATTGTACGAATAATTTAATCGGTGATTTTATGTAGTAGAGACATGATCAATTTAGAATATTAATCATTAGATATCTCGAATTAATGACTAGTACATCTAATTAGACATCCATAATAAATTTTTTTTTGAAAATTTAAAACTCATACATTATATAATGTAGAGACTATATAGGTAAGAGCTGCTCAAACCTCAATGTGGCGCTCATGGAGCCTTTTGCGAGCCCCAACCTCAACATAAAAACTTGATTTCCAAATGTTTGAATGTGCATATCATCTTGATTTAATAGTTGAGTGTACTTGATCCTCACATGAGCACCTTTTGCGTATAAATCATATGTAGATATATAATCCGGGTACTAAGTCGTCCTCGCACTGTGCCATAGTGGCGTCGTGTTTGTGACCGTTCGATCGGAAGTTTCACTTCATCTGTGTCGTCTACATTGCCATCGTGTTTTATGGTCTACTGTTTGAACACTTAGTCTACGTTGAGCCACATTATCCTTTCGTTCGTGGCTGTTGGATCGGTACATTTACATCATCTGGGCCGCCGAATGTGCTCCTGATTGTCCAATTGTTTCTCATTGGCCAATTGTTTTTCACATTCGACCAAAATCAGGCCTTCCGATTCGACCAGTGGAAAAAATCAACTAGACATTTTGTTTTCGAACTATCGAGCTGGTTATCACATTCGACCACAAACCATGACAGGTGATTCAATTAGAAACCAAAATGTGACCATCATAAAAAAAACCAAAACTGTTCCTTCGACCAGGCACCACCTTTGGCCACAACCAAACTAGCTGATTTGACCCAAAAAAATGCGACAAAAAAAATCTTATTCTTTCATCCAAAATCTATTGACCAAAGATTTTACATCTGCCACCACTATTTTTTACAGCCTCGACCAAGTTAATGTTTTGCTGACAGATCCAACCTTACAACAAGTTTTTTTGCTGCCACGACCATGTTGTTTTGTACTGTGGAGCTTTTTGCCGCATTAGACCACAATCCATGATTGATGATTCGACTAAGGGAAAAATGCAACCGCTGTTTTTTACTCTCCGATCAAAACCAAGCCTTTTGATTCCAACAAGAGAAAAAATCAACCAAAAAACCAAAATGCAATCACATTCGATCACAATCAAGCCTGCTGATTCGACCAAGAAAAAAAAATGCAACCAAAAAATAATTTACTCTTCCGGGGCAAAATCTATCGACCAGAGATTTTACAGGTGCGTCCACTATTTTTATGTCTCCATCAAGATTTATACTGACGGGTCCAACTTTATAATCAAAATGTTGGCTGCCATGACTTCTTAATCGATCAGGCACACTATTTCTTACTGTTGAATTGTTTCTCGCATAGGTTTTTTGTTTTTTAATGGTCATATTTTGTTTTTTGGTCGAATCAATTGCCTGATTTCGATCTGCTTATTTTGGCTGAAAAAGTAAATTGTTTTTTTGTCGAATTAGTAGGCTTGGTTGTGGCCGAATAGGGGAAACAGCCTGATGCGACCAGTTTGTTTGTCGCATTTTTTCAACTAAACGCCATGCTCCGCTCTTCTACTGATGCGACCAATTTTGTCTTTACTGAAACGATTAATTTTTTTATTAGTACAACCATTATTTTTCATTATCATGACCAACAATTTTTATTATCTCGGCAAATTTTATTGTATCAGCACAAGTACTAGTCGTGTTGGTTCAGTCCAAAACTGGTCGTATCAGTGCAAATTCTGTTGTGGCATCATCATCCAGTTTAAATCTGATCGTACCAGCACAAGCTATGGTCGTAGTCGCTCAGTTCAAAACTATCATACCAGTATAAGCGTTGTTTTAGTCTTGATCGTCCAGTTCAAAACTAGTCGTAGTTGTGCAGTTCAATAATCTCAATTATAATGAATTTATAAATACAATATCTTATAATTTACAAATATAGACCATATATTTTGTAGCACCTAAAAAATGACAATTCCTTTTTCTAGTCTTGTTGGGTCAAGCCTATTTTAACTAAATTTTTTGACATTTCCTTTTCCGTTTAATCTCTTAACTTTGGTGGGTGCGCGCGTCCAAAATGAGCCTTGAGAAAAAAAAATCACCAAATCTTGTGTATAAAAAACACCACCTAAGTCTCCGAGTCACCAATAAATGTATGAGTCTTTGAACCAGTTAATTCAGCTATCGATTAATTGTTTGACTGTGCTCTGGTTCTTAAATTCTGTATAAAAAGTAGAGTTGTTAGCTCAAACATCATAATTTCAAATTTAAATTTTTTCAGAACGGGAAGAAATCGAAATAAGAGTTGATTTCTATACAAATTGTGAAATTATTTTTTTAGTTATTTGAATTCTAAAAATCAAAAATGATATACTAGACCTCTATATTATACTAAACTGCATAGTTTGTTATTAATTCAAACAATCAATACAACATTTCTTATAAGATTAAAAATATTAAATACTACTTAAAAATAGAGAAACTGCTATTGAAAGATCCAATATTCTTCTAATTTCAATTGTTAGACTCCAACATATTAAAAAAAAATTTTACTCTAGTTTCTACGAGACAGAAACCAAACTTTGAAGGAGACCAAAGCCGTCCGAACCCACCCGGAAGATAAAGAGCATAAAATGGTTGTAAAAACTTTCAGGATAGAAAGGCTTTCCCCAGAAATAAAATGGCAATTAATTAACAAAACATTTTATTTAACAGCCTAATCATGTTGTTTAATGGTTGGCTGTTGACCGTTCAACCCAACCATTACTTCAAGTTGGAGCATTCTACCTCTATCTACAAAATACTTAACGTATGTATGATTTTTTACTGTCTCCGATCAACAACTTTAATTATTAATTTCTACTATAATATATTAATAAAAATTAGAAAAATATAATATAATAAAAAATTTTACACAAACTCTAACCATATCAATTTCATATGATCAATTCAAATATTTATAAATATTCAATGGTCAAAATTAAAAAAATTTGACTTTACATATAGATTTTTATGAATAATTGGGAGTATTAACTCTTCTACTATCTGAATATGAGTAATTCCATTCTGATTTTCTATTACTTTTATACAAATAGACACTAATATTTGGGCT
Source organism: Pharus latifolius (assembly GCA_019359835.1). Classification (NCBI taxonomy): domain Eukaryota; kingdom Viridiplantae; phylum Streptophyta; class Magnoliopsida; order Poales; family Poaceae; genus Pharus; species Pharus latifolius. Next base: position 12,324,041 of record CM033325.1, on the reverse strand, counting down.
CATATGTCAAATTTAATAAGTTAGTTTATCAGATGTCAACGACTCAACATGTTAATTGAAATCACAAAAAGTTAGATTGAGGGATCTAATTACTCTTATTCAAACAGTAAAGAAGTTTATTTATTCTAATTTCAAATAAAAGATTTGATTGTATAAAATATGATAATAAAGAGTCATACCACTGCTTTCTTGTTAGCTTCAGTTATGCTCTTTTGAAAAAAAAGAAAAAATAAAAGAAATATCCAATCATGTCTAAACTAAAATCTGCTGCTATATTACATGTCAGGAAATATTGTTTTGCTCCAGGATTTCCCTTCGATGCTGGCTTTCCAAGCGATTGGATTCGCTTGCCTTTTGTTCATGTTTCTTCAAGAATGGCGCGACAGGAGCAGAGCATCCGCCGCGGAAGTTTCTTGAAATGTGTTCTACACTATTCTAAGTGAAAACAGCGTGATTCAAATCAATTTCATCTGATTTTGTTTTGATATAACTACAGCTACTCTGCAATGCATGACATTTTACTTGAAAATAGCACATAAATTTGATTAAATGTTGGGATTACGTAATGCAGGCGTTTCAACCCTCGTGTATCTGGTGAGAATGTGATTGAATAACTTGGTTGAAGAACCACCATGAGTGATCGTAATAGAGGATTTCAGGATATATTATGTAAATCATTTTTTTTTTGCTAAAGCCAAAATAGAATTCATCCTTGTCTAAAAATGTAATCGCACTTCACATTTTTTAAAGAGAAAAATGTTTATTGCCATTTGCACTTTTATTATTTCTTTTACAAATTTTCACACATAATTTTAAGTCATTGTAAATTTTCACATTTCCTTGCCACCCATCCTTTTTATCGCCCTCCTCCCATCTCCACCGACTTATTGTGGTCAGCAACTGTTGACACCAATATTATTATTGTGATAACAACAAAAACTGTTAAAATTTACACAACACAATAATACGATATGAGCATACAACTAGTATTATAAACTGGTTTGTTATAACGAATTTAAACATAACTTATGTGGGTCTAGTTACATCATAAATATAATTTCAGTCATAAACAAATCAACATGATTAACATAAATAAATTATAAAAAATTAAAAAAATTCCAAAATTATGAGAGATTTCAGATTCCCCTATAAATCAATTACAATAACGCCATCCCTGCAAGTATATAATAGTTTCAAAAATCCCCTCCCATATATCCCGTTAAGTTAAAAAAGTATTTAAGAAAATTGAAATATATGCTCACTAATATATAAGATCCACGTATGAGTGTGTTATTTTTTTTTTTTCTGTTTTCTTTTTCCCCTCTCCCCTTCTCTCTCCCCTACCGCTTCTTTCTCTCTCCTTCTCTCTCTCCTAGATCGTGCCCCAATCCGGCAGCGGCGAGCGGCGGCTAGCACCAGCGAGCTTTGGAAGAAAATCGAGCTAGTGATCCAATCTAAATATGCATCTTATTACACCACCTTGTTTGGGAAATCAAAAATCTTTTTTTTTTGTTCAGAGATTTGTACCAAGCTAGCTAGGTTCGTAGCCGGAGCTAGTTGATGCCCATTTCAGCATGGCTTGGCATGTCGTCGATGTTGATCTGCTCGCCGTTGTCGACCTCGGCGTCGCCGCCTTCGGTCACGACGGACGACACGTAGATGGCGACCTCGGAGCTCATCGCGGCCGCCCTTGCACGGAACTTGTGGCGGCAGCCGTAGCAGGTGATCTGGCTCACGGTGCGCTTGCGGAGCTCGTGGGCCCAGCAGAGCTCCACCTGCGCCTGGCGCCGCACGCTCCTGGCACTCTCCAGCTCCTGCTCGGCGAGCTCCGTTTGCCGCTTTTCCCGCGCCCGCGCCTCGTCTGCCGCTGCTTTTCGGCCGCTGTCAGCCGCCGCCGCTAGCCGCCGCTCGCCACCGCTGGCTTGGGGCACGGCTAGAGGGTCAGATAGAGAACAGCGAGAGGTAAGAGAGAGGAAGAGAGAAGAGGTAGGGAAGAGAGGGGGGGAGGATAGAGAAAAGAAAAAGAATTAACGGGCCCTCATGTCAAATGAGTTTGTATTTAAATTTTTTTGATATTTCTTGTTTAAATTTAATGAGAAATTCACGAGGAGTTTTCAAATCGTTAGATAATTGAGGACATCATAATATTGCAAATTAATTTAGGGGATGAATCTGACAATATATTAGTGTGAAAAGTTCTCATTCATATTGAAAAATTTTGTACGGATAACAAAGATTTAAAATAAAAGTTAAAAATAGCGCACAATAAAAAGTATTGTCAGATTTGACCACAGTCGCCACGCGGGCTGGCGACTTACCCAAAAAAGCAATCAGAAAAGCTATCAGTCACCAGATGAACTAGCGACTGTGGAATAACCATCAGTCGCCAGATGAGCTAGCGACTGATAGGTACTATATATTTGGAGCCTCTGGCAAATGGCGCATTGCAAGCAAACAAAAAAAAACAGAGAAGAGGAAAAGGAAGAGGGGAGAAGAGGAAAAGAAAGGAGGAAGAGGAGGAGGAGAAGAAGAAGAAAGCATAAAAAAAGGTATAATTATAAACTTGTAGTGATAATTAGTGTAAAGTGGATTTTAAAATATAGATGTGTTGTAGAATACAGATCTGTTTTAGGAATGCGTAGAAATTTTGTTATTAATATAGATGTGTTGTAGAATAATTAGATATGAGATATATGTGTCTTGTAAATGTAGATATGTTATGCAGAAATGTTATATATTAAGTGAATAAACTGAATTAATAAAAAGTGAATAAACTGAATTAATAAATAGTGAATCGATAATTTAGGACATACGTTTTTTTCGTAGAAAATGTGCAGAACTGTAGATCTGATTTGTGCCTTATTTAAATATGTTGGGCATTTATGAATATAATGTATATATAATTTTGATTTGTTGTGTAATATTATATAAGTTTAATATGTTTATGAATGAGATGTGAGATGTGTAGTAATTAAGATTAGCAAATAATTAAATTATTGATATGTGAGATGAGAATATAGGAATTGTAGATTAGATGTTATGCGATGTCGTTAATCCGGTGTCCTTAGATTTGTTAACATGTTAAAAAATAAGTCGCACATGTCGTAAGGATGAGCATTGAGTAATGTGCAAAATATATTGGAGATATGATAACTGATGTATGTAATACTTATGTTGTAGACAATGTCGTAAACCAGAGTAGTCTATGTTTTCCACGGGGAACAAATTATTAGAAATGGACCATATGGAGATGACTTAAGTGGTTGTCACCATATAAATATGGAATTGAATGATCTTAGTGTTCTTAATTTTGAGGATCATAAGACCCGAGTCATGGACATCCTAAATATTGACCCATGTTTATATAAAATTGTCATAGAAGCACTGGTGCCTATTAGTTTGACATCTTGTTGGAAATTGTGTAAACTTAGAGGCGATAGATCCTGGGGCTCTCTTGTTAGGAGGGTGATAAATCTCAATCATGGGCCAGATGACTGCATACTGTATGTGACCAAGGTAGACAATGTACCAGAACCGGTGGCAGAACTTGTACCTGAACCATTAATCGGAGGACAACATATGAATATTGATCCAACTATGGCCCATAATTCTGCGAATGTCCCCAACGCAGAATTCATGGGCGGATATTTGTGGCCTGGGGATGAGGCTTATGCCGACAAAGGTGAAGACGAGGGTCTGCAAGTCTCAGGCAGCGAAGGGTCGGAGGTGGACACAGACTATGCGGATTCCTCTAGTGAAGAAGATTACCGTGGAATGGAACCTCCACAACAATGGCTAGATCCTAGTGGTTTTGAGTATGCGCGAATCCACGATGATCGTAGTTCGGAGTGGGCACGGAGTGAGCACATATTAACATTGGGACAACATTTCCAAAGTAAGGAGAAGGCTAAGCAAGGCGTGGTGATGTGGTCTGTAACACTACGTCGGTCTTTCAAGGTTGACGGAACAAACCGCGACTCTACGCAGTGAAGTGCAGGATGGAAGGATGTCGATTTTATGTTCGTATTGCTCGGTACAAGGACAATGACCACTTCATTGTTTCCAGGATCACCAAACATGACTGTTCAGTTACAGAAGTCTCACAGAGTCATAGGAATATGTCGTCTGCATTTGTGGCACGTGTAATTTTGTCGAACCTTCATGCAAATCTTGATATGCCACCAAAAGAAATTGTCAGCCAAATCAACGACACATTTGGGTACATCATTCAGTATGGGAAGGCATGGAGAGCCAAACAATTTGGTCTTGAGATGTTATTTGGATCTTTCTATGATTCATAGAACTATGTGCCTAGATTGATCGAACAAATCATTGACACCAACCCCGGCACTGTGATGGATATGGTTCATAGCCCAGTTGTCAGCAGAAACAGTGCCATAGTTCCCGGAGCTGAGTACATGGAACGTATATTCTGGTCATTCTGATCCGGGAGGATCTCCAAATACTGATCGCATACGGATTCGCGACCAAGTTCTGATCGCATACGGCTTCGCGACCTTAACCGTGTTCGGAAAGGTTTCGCGACCATGGATTGGTTCGCGACCAGGAAAAGGAATTCGTTCCCTGTTCGGAATTGTAATCCTATATATATAACTAAGCTTATCTGTTTAGCATTAGTTAAGTTAGTTATATGAATCTAATACGTTTAGGATTACTAAGTCTGATACGTACTCATACGATTGGACTATAAATACCTTGTAATAGGTCTAGTTTAGATCATCGAAGAGCCATAGAACTTATTTAAGTTTTAGACACTTATAGTTCCTTCGACGTAGGCAAGTGTGCCTAACGTTCGACGTGTAAAGCCCTCTTTGAAATAAAGAGTTGTGCAATTACTTTGGGTTTCGGTATTTCCGAGTAAGATCCCGTTATTCCGCATATTAGAATCTGAGCGAGCCTAGTGCGAAAACCAAGACTAGGTCTCAAACGGATCAAGTTAGTATCAGAGCGACTTTCCTATCCTGTGGATGGTAAAGACTCGCCAGGGTTACAAAAACTCCGGCGAAATTCCAGGTGATCAATTGACGGTTCCTACAGCCGCGTCTCTGACAATGTCTGACGATACCCCCGTTCAAGCTAACCTAGCCGAAAAAGTGGTTAAGCTCTCCACCGACATGGAAACCGTGCTTGCTTGGATTAAGCAGCAGGCCATGATTGTACCTCCTGAAGTAGGGAAGGTTATGGGTGAGAAGACTGGTGAAGACTTGCGCAGGGCAGACGAAGATGAAGACGAAGGCGACCACAAGACCGACGACCTCGCCAACACCTCCTTAACTGTCGGATCTTTTAAAGTCGACGCTAAGATTGATATACCCATATATGATTGGGTGATCGATGCCGAGAAGCTGGATTCTTGGATCGACCAACTTGATACCCACTTTGACCTGAAAGGGTTTAGTAGCGCTCAAAAGGTCAAATTTGCACCTTTGAAGATGAAGGACCACGCCAAGACATGGTGGAAGGCCCTTGTCGCCAGTGGTGAAGCTGACGACCTTGCGTGGGGTCAATTCAAACGACTTCTGCGACAAGAATTCTATCCGATGGGTTACCTTGAGGAGAGATGGGAGCGTTGGCACAGATTGTACCAACGGCGCGACCAGACCGTCCAAGACTATACGACAGAGTTTCGGCGACAAGCAATAGTCATTGGCATCTCACTATCCGACCCTCAGGTATTTCGGAAGTACACATCTGGACTTCAGAAATCGATCAGTACTGAGCTAAGTCTGTTCGGTGTCCAAGACATTGCGACCGCGAGCACAACTGCTATGGCGATCGAGAAGAAGAATAAATCCCGCAGCGACAAAAGCACGAAGGAAAATGCTACCTCGACAAAGAAAAAGCCGAGTCCGAAGAAGAACACTTCAAAATCGGGCACGGGTGCCTTTTGCAAAAATTGTCAAGTCGCGGGGCATACCAAGGACAAATGTTACAAGCTTCATCCTGAACTTCGACCAAAGAAAAACGGACCATGGAAAAGAACAGCCACGGCTACTGCGACTTCACCCGACGAAGAAGTTGTCCGAGTGAATTCAGTTAATGAGGCGGATACGACCTTGTCTCTGATGGCAATGCCAAAGGAGAAGGGTTCCGATCCACCGAACGATCATCACCCAACGGAGGACTTGTTCACCATCAACATCCAGGTGAAGCATGAAGTGGTCGCAGCGATATTCGATCCAGGAAGTCAGAAGAATCTGGTCTCCGCTGGACTGGTTCGGCGACTTGGTTTGAAGACAACCACACACCCGCGACCATATCCGCTGGGTTGGTTTACATCCGACGTGAACCAACATATTACGAGTCAGTGTGTGTTGAAGTTTGCGATCTCTGCACGATATATCGATGAGGTGCAATGCGATGTTGTCCCTATCGATATCTGTCAGGTGATCTTTGGGAGTCCGTATCTGTATGATCGAGACGCTCACTTCCATCGGCGACCGCAAGAATACGACCTCACCAAAGACGGACTTAAGTTCGTGATCAGTAGAGACATCCATGTCAACACTTCGAACTTGATTACCGCAAATCAAGCCAAACGAATTGTTAATACATGTCACAAGTATGTGCTTGTCATGATTCGACCCATTGTTCAAGGTGAGGGTACTCGACCAGCATTGTCGCTGGCGTGCCGAGAGGATTCTGGTCGTTTGTCGGGACTGCTGGAGAAATACAGTGATCTGTTCGAGACTACCCAGGGTCGTCCGCCGAAACGTCCAGTCGAGCACGAAATTCAGCTTGTGTCCGATGCGACACTGCCCAATCTGAGTATGTATCGCAACTCAGTATTGGAGAATGAAGAGATCAAGAGACAACTTGGTGAGTTGCTGAACAATGGTGTCATTCAACCGAGTAGTTCACCTTGTGGATCTCCTGTGGTGTTAGTACCAAAGAAAGATGGGACTTGGCGTATGTGCATTGACTATCGAGCACTGAACAAGATCACCATCAAGAACCGGTACCCCCTTCCTCGTATTGATGACCTGCTAGACCAATTGAAGCATGCTGTTGTCTTCTCCAAATTGGATCTTAAGTCAGGATATCATCAAGTCAGCATCCGAGAGGAGGATACATGGAAGACCGTGTTCAAAACACGGCAAGGTCTGTTCGAATGGCTGGTCATGCCGTTTGATCTCTGCAACGCCCCGGCAACTTTCATGCGTCTTATAAATGACGTATTGAGACCGTTCATCGACGACTTTGTGATCGTGTATCTCGACGACATATTGGTTTATAGTCGTTCGTGGGATGAGCACCTCATTCATGTCGAAAAGGTGTTCGAACAGCTTTGGCAACATCGACTTCGCCTCAACCGTAAGAAGTGCGAGTTCGGTCAGCAAACTCTACTTTACCTCGGATTCATAATTGGCAACGGTACGTTGCAAATCGACCTGGACAAGGTCAAAGTGATTCGCGAATGGCCGCGACCGCGAACAGTTACGGATGTGCGTAGTTTTGTGGGAGCATGCCAATACCTTCGGAAGTTCATCCGACACTTCTCGATTATGGCTTCTCCGTTGCATGCATTAACCAGGATCGATCAAAAGTTCGAGTGGACAGGGAAACATGAGGACACGTTTCTCTTGCTGAAAAGGAAGATCAGCGAGGCGCCTGTGTTAGCTTTGCCGAATCTCCAGAAACCGTTCGAGCTAGAAACCGATGCCTCAGGTTATGCGATGGGCGCAGTGCTCATGCAAGAAGGTCGACCAGTGGCATATCACTCCGAGTTATTCCAGGGAGCTCAGAAGAACTACCCGACTTATGATAAGGAGTTATGCGCACTGCATCAGGCCGTGAAACATTGGCGGTGTTATCTCTTGGGGAAGAGACGGTTGTCCACACCGACCATCAACCATTGCAATATTTGCAAACTCAGTCCAAGCTACAGCAAGCTCGGCACATGAAGTGGATGTCGTATCTGCAGCAGTTTAATCTGGTGATTAAGTACAAGAAGGGCGTACACAACAAATTGGCGGATATGTTGTCGCGACCACCAGTTACAACCCTCTGTTTATCAGCGTTCATGCAGATCGAGCCATCATGTCATGATGACTATGTCACTATGTACAGTGAAGACCCTGATTTTCAAACAGCACTGACTGAGGTCGAAACAGGGAACCCTACAGAGTTCGTTCGTCGAGAAGGACTCTTGTACAAGGGCAATTTACTTTGCATACCTCGTGGAGCACCTCGAACTCAATGGATGCGAGAAGCGCACACATCGAAGGTAGCTGGTCACTTTGGGGTTACAAAGACGTTGCAAAATCTTCACCAACATGTGTTCTGGCCGCGTATACAGCAAGATGTGGCTAGGTTTGTTCGAGGCTGCGGTCTCTGCAGCATCTCGAAACCGGCAAACCGAAAATTAGGTTTGTACACTCCTTTGCCAGTTCCATCACGACCATGGGAGAGCATATCCATGGATTTCTTGGGAGGATTGCCTAAGACCCGACGTGGCAACGACTATCTATTCGTGGTCGTTGATCGGTTCTCCAAAATGATTGTTCTTATACCTTGTCGGAAGATTATCATGGGAGAAGAGGCAGCTCGGGTATTCTTTCAACACGTTTGGACACACTTCGGACTGCCGACTTCTATTGTGTCTGATCGCGATACCCGGTTCCTTAGTCACTTTTGGCGATCGCTTTGGACGATGATGGACACCAAGCTAAAGAGGAGTACTGCTTTTCATCCGCAAACTGATGGTCAAACCGAGGTGGTTAATCGCACAGTCGTTCATCTCTTGAGAGGATATAACTCGAAGCACCCGAAGACCTGGGATGAAAGCATACCGTATCTACAGTTTGCTTTTAATCGAGCAGTGCATGGTTCGACTGGAAAGTCGCCGTTTGAGGTCTGTTTAGGATTTCTACCACAGAGTCCATTCGATATGGAGTTTGTGATCCCTACCTCAGCACAGAACAGCAAGGAAGCATCTGATCAGGATCGAGCACAAAAGTTCTTGGAAGGTATTCAACGACTTCATCGTGAGGTTGAACAGAACTTGCTGAAAGCTCACCTCAAGTACAAGGCGCGACATGATCGGCACCGAGTTGATGCGCAATTTCAAGAAGGTGATATGGTATGGTTACATTTGAGTAAGGAGAGACTTAAAGGTGAAGGTAAGAAGCTCAAACCCATTCGTTATGGTCCTTTTCGGATTTTGCGGAAAGTGGGTAATAATGCTTGTCAGCTTGAGTTACCTCCATACATGGATATTTACTCGGTTGTCAATGTTGAGCACCTCAAACTCTTCGAGCCTTCAATGTTGGATGATGAGCCAGATACCATAGTACCATATGTTGAAGACTTGGTCTATCAACGAGGCGAACCTTTACGTAAAGATGTGATTCTGGAGAGGAAGGTGACTACCACCCGCAGTGGCACAAATGAGACTTTTCGAATCGGTCGGAAAGATCAACGAGCACGTGCGGCAAAGTGGTACACAAAAGAAGATGGACAAGCCCAATTTCCACATCTCCAGTTTGATCGAGAGGTCGCAACGGGGGTTGACTCCTTCTCACCAAGGGAGTCATGATCCAGGAGGATCTCCAAGTCCTGATCGCATACGGATTCGCGACCAAGTCCTGATCGCATACGGCTTCGCGACCTTAACCGTGTTCGGAAAGGTTTCGCGACCATGGATTGGTTCGCGACCAGGAAAAGGAATTCGTTCCCTGTTCGGAATTGTAATCCTATATATATAACTAAGCTTATCTGTTTAGGATTAGTTAAGTTAGTTATATGAATCTAATACGTTTAGGATTACTAAGTCTGATACGTACTCATACGATTGGACTATAAATACCTTGTAATATGTCTAGTTTAGATCATCGAAGAGTCATAGAACTTATTTGAGTTTTAGACACTTATAGTTCCTTCGACGTAGGCAAGTGTGCCTAACGTTCGACGTGTAAAGCCCTCTTTAAAATAAAGAGTTGTGCAATTACTTTGGGTTTCGGTATTTCCGAGTAAGATCCCATTATTCCGTATATTAGAATCTGGGCGAGCCTAGTACGAAAACCAAGACTAGGTATCAAACGGATCACATTCGGTCAAGTAATCTCTGTATTCAAGTACATGAGGACAGTACTTTGCGTGGATGGCACATTTCTAACTGAAAAGTACAAGGGAACTCTGATGACAGCAGTTGCTGCAGATGCAAACAACCAGCTACTTCCCATGGCGTACACCTTAGTGGAAGGCGAGAGCACAGACAGCTGGGCATGGTTCCTTGCAAACCTGAAACAAACCGTCGTGAAGGACAGATGGAATGTATGTGTAATCCATTATAGACACAAGGGTCTACTAAGTGCCATTGAGTTCATGTTGTCCACTGAGAACCCGCAGACAGCTGGAATGACTTGATCAGTCGGTGGTGTAAACGACATCTTACGGCGAACTTCTTCACACACTACAAAAGCGCACGACTTATGAAGAAGTTCAAGCGGTTGTGTGATCAAAACCAGAGCCATAAGTTCCAACAACTTTGGGACGAGTTAGAACAAGAAATTTCAGATCTAGGTAAATCTCAAAGGTCAGAGGCAAGCAGTTCGCAACAGCTGGAAGATGAAGAAAATGTCGTGGGGACTACAGATGTGCCGAGACGACGCAGCCGGAGATCAAGACCAAAGAAATTTAGTGAATGGATCAGTGACAAAGCTCCTGAGAAGTGGTCTCTACTGCACGATGAGGGAGGTACCAGATATGGCGTAATGACAACTAACATGGCGGAGGTGTACAATTTTGTGTTGAGGGGGGGACGAGGTCTGCCGCTCACTGGAATTGTGGAGTTTACATGGCATCGCACGGCTAAATACTTCCAGGAGAGAGGTACAGCTGCAAGAGCATTGCTTCGAGTCACACTACCAAAATTTCCTCATGAAGTACAGAGGTACTTAGAAATGAAAGTCGCGGCCACTCAGAAACACTCAGCCGAGTGCATTCCTAATAGCAGAAGGCAAACTTGAGTCATTTATCTGCGCAGTAAGAACGTGGGGGGTGGATACATACGACAGATCAAGAGGCAAGGAGTGACATTTGAAGACAGTGTCAAGTGCACTTGTAACAAGCCAACTCTATTGCATAAACCGTGCTCCCCTGTGATGGCCGCGTGTGCGCACGACAACAAGTCGAGCGAGATGTACTTGTCAGTTTACTATGGCTCACAGTATCTTGCTGAGACATGGACCGCAGACTTTGAGATTTGGGGGAGTCAGCAGCACTACAGAGATCGGTCGTGTAGGGCAGGCGAGATCCGATATGTTCCACCACCGCACTTGGAGCGGAAAGGCCCTGGACGACGGTGGACAATGCGAATTGGTAATGACATGGATAACGCAGAACGGGATGAGCTACAAAAGTGTGCCGTTTGCCGACAGCCTGGCCACACGAGGAGGACATGCCCTGATGCATCCAGACCTGATCGAACATGACTCAATAATGTTGAGCAACACTTATTCGTTCCTCTTATGTATTTGATGATGTACTAACTTAATGTTCCTATTTGCAGGCATGGCTCACGATCGTCCACAGTTTCCTGAGTTACTCGATCAGTACTACGACGATCGTCATCGTTCTTGAGCGCTGCGATCCAGAGAGGAGCTTCAGCCATTCCGCCTGTGATTGCCCGGCACATCTTGGCCTCTCGATGGGAGATACATTGCACGGCTGAGGGCGGTGGGGCTGCTTCCTTTTGCCAGGACGATCACCAGTCTGGAGTCTTTCAGGCACGACCGATCACTACTCTCTGCTCTAGTGGACAGGTGGAGACCCGAGACACACACATTTCACTTTCGGTAGGGGGAGATGACCATTACCCTAGAGGATGTGGCGATGTTGTTCGGATTCCTGTTTCGCGGGCAGGTCTGGATACCACCACGCACTCCTGCCGGATGGGACGGCATGTTCGCCAAGAGGTTTCATCCACTACCTCTGGGGCAGGAGCCCTTCCACCACGACATCAGAGTTCCTGCGACTTGGCTCGCTCACTTTAGGACGTGCCCAGTGGATGAAGATGAGTAGACTGTGAGCCGACACTTCGAGGCGTATCTGCTGCACTTGTTTGGGGGCTTCATGTTCACTGGTATGCTTAAACATGATATAGGCACATCTATTTCCCTTCCCTTGTTGAATTTAATTCTTATTTTTTTGCTTTTCTGCAGGTACTCACGGCGACATAGTGGATTGTTGGCTTGTTCCACTGGCGCAGATGCTCGCGGACACGCCGATTGACCAGATCCCGCGCATCAGTTGGGGGTCGGCAGTTCTCTGCGGGACGTATCGAGGGTTGTGCGACGCCTGCGTTCGGTGTGCCCGGCAAGCGAACATGGCCGGGTGTCCTCTACTTGTTTTGCTGTGGTCGTATGAGCACATACCTATCGGACGACCGCTCATCACTGACGCGCCCATGGCACTTCCGGAGGGGCACCCGCCCAGGGATGCGGAGGACGAGATCAATCGCCCTACGATGGGGGATCGTTGGTTGCAGCATGAGCTGCAGTGGGCCACAATTCAGGTGCACACATGCTACAGTGCGTACAGCAGCAAGTTGGAGTTGCTGCATCCGTCGCGTGTTATATGGAGGGTTTGGACGACAAGCTATATCGAGAGCACAGCCGGCGGCGGGATCTCTCTAGTGTGTACGGAGGACCGGGAGTTATGGCTCACCCAGTGTATTCTTGTCTTCAGCCATATGTTGGAGGTGTATACTCCATGGAGAGTGATGCACCAGTTTGGCTTGTTCCAGACGATCCCCCCTCCAAACGCCCCGCATCGTTTGTCGCATGACCAGCATGAGTAAGTTCATGATCATCTCTGTGCATAGTAGTTTGCCTCTATAAAATAACTGAACACCTTTGGTTTTTCTGCAGGCAGAGTCGCAAGGGCAAGAAGGCTGTCAGTTGGGAGGACCGACAGTCTCCTTACACTCGTTGCTGGGAGCAGGCAGCAGCGATAGATGTGGTGCGTGAGGAGAGGGCATATGATTCCACGACATACGACGACTATCTTCGATGGTACCTCCCTCGCACCACATTTCGCATTGCCCCGCCACCTCTGGCGCCTGCAGATGTGCCTGCTCCGAGCGTGCATCAGACATATGACCGACATCACGCATCTCGGGTACACCGACAGGTACATGCCGCCAGCCCATAACCTACTTGTTATTTTTATTTCGGCTTCCCATTGTCTTGTGGTCTTGCAAGCTGACGACCTCCGTGCGATCACCTCTGTGACACGGCCACTAGTCCAGCGGAGGCAAGTAGGTCTACCTATCACGCCCGACGAGTACGAGAAGGCCATCGCCTACGTTGACTAACTCGCCTCGCAGCTGACCCTTGAGAGTGCCGCCACTACGTCGACTTTTGTTGCACCTCCATTGCCACAGGCTCGATCCAGCCATACGCCGTTGCAGTCAGCCGCTCATCGGCCCGACACAGCCGGCCCTTCAGGTACGGCCATCGCCGCACCTATTTATCTCGGTGTGCCCCCAGCTCGCTCCTACCGTACAGGTGTTGCACCTCATGTGGACTTCTCGTCGCGTGGTGGTGTATGGATCTCCGAGGGTCCCCGAGCACTGCCTTTTGCAGACACTTCTGATTCTAGCTTGGGTTTCGACTTCACATTCGACTCGGAGGACGAGTACATCGCTATGTAGCAGCAGACGGTGCACGAGCATCTGGCTACCTCGTCGACCGGTCCGCCTTGGTCTCCTGATAGGCACCCACCATACATTCCTTGTCGGTCGGTCCGTGCTGACCCTCAGGTGGTCCTCGACCCATCGTATGCGGAGTATGCCGATATATTGCAGATGAGAGACGACGCCGATCAGAACCAACACTACTACAGAATACAACATCACAGTCGGTTCAAAACAGTCATCATAGACGGTTCTAAACCGTCAATGATATTCGAGTCAGTGATAGTCCGAGTATTATCACAGACGGTTTTGATCTCAGAACCTCACTGATAATCATTATCACAAACGGTTCTGAGCTGAAAACCGTCTCTGATAATCATTATCACAAACGGTTCTGAGCTCAAAACCGTCTGAACCGTCTGTGATAATCGCGTCCAATTCTAATCTGTCGCTATCTAGTTCATTGTTTTCATCATATCTTCTTCATACAAACTCGGATTTTCACATTCTTGTACTTACTGGAAACTTCAGATCGTGGTCTACAAATTTTCTGTTGAGGTCAAAGTCAGATTCGGCATTCATCTATGAGATATTGGGCCGTTACTGTCGACGGTGTACAGTTTGAATGTAATAGATCTGTTTCGGTATTTTCATCATAATTCTTTCATCCGAACTCGGATTAGGATAAATTTATACTTTCTGGAATCGTTGCGAGAAGTCCCACAAAAAGTTTGTTGGGGTAATCTTCAAATTCGGCCATTTTCATCACGATAAAATTTGGGCAAAGTCAGTTGTGTAATTTTCAAACTCTAGTCCAATTCGGATTCAAATTACTTGATCTGAGACAGTTTCGGTAAAATTGCCATATCTTTTGATTTTCAATACCGTTTTTGACGTTCTTATACTTTTTGGAAAGATAAAAAAATGCTCTACAACTTTGGTGTTGACCAGATCCTCTAATTCGGAGTTCTTGGGGCCCGAAATTGCTAATCATTATCATAGACGGTTTTTAGCTCAAATATAAATCACTGAATCATCACATAAACACTGAATTAAGAGTTCATAAGTCTGTTCATAGTTAATAGCCAAAACATAGATTTTAGATACCAAAGACAATACAGTGTTTTAAATTTGCAATCAAATTCACTAAGAGTTTCAATTAAACATAAAAAATTATCAACTAAGAATTGGCATCATTCAAACAAAGAATGGGTCAAACAGATTCAACATAAACAATTATCAACTAAGATTTAGTTCACTCCAAATTTTAATTTTCACTATTCAGCTGTTCATCACACAACTACCAACTAGTCACTTTACAACATCTAGGAAACAAGGAGTAGGGTGAGAAAGTGTTTAAGAGAGGGAATTGTCACTGAGGCTTGAAGGAGAGATGATGCCATGGTGCTGAAGAACGCAGCCGCAGAAGAACTTGAGGAAGCTGTTGGAGCAGGCCGTCGTAGCTCGACCACAACCGAAGAGGTGCTGAAACCGTCGGCTGTCTCATGGTCGAGGAAGAAGAAGTGGTCGTCGGATGGTCGTTGTT
Organism: Pharus latifolius; assembly: GCA_019359835.1. Lineage (NCBI taxonomy): Eukaryota > Viridiplantae > Streptophyta > Magnoliopsida > Poales > Poaceae > Pharus > Pharus latifolius. The sequence continues at coordinate 12,308,835 of CM033325.1, read as the reverse complement.
GAGGGAGCTGCTTGTAGTCATCATCGGCCCATGAGACGTGGCCGACGAGATGATGGTGGGAAATGGAGTGGTGGTGGCGTAGTCGAGCTCGGATCGGTGTGGATCTAGGGTTATAGTGGCGGCGCGGTGTAGAACGGTAGAAATGAAGTGAAGTGTCGCAAAGTGTGCCGCTTTAAGTTAGGGCTAGTGAAGTGAAAAGTAGCAAAGTGTGTAAATGACCGGAACAAAGCCCGCCTTAAATTTTGTAGTCGCAAAGTCGCAAGTCTGATAATCATTATCAGAGACGGTTCTGAGCTCAAAACCGTCTCTGATAATAATTATCACAGACGGTTCTGAGCTCAAAACCGTCTCTGATAATGATTGGCAATTTCGGGCCCCAAGAACTCCGAATTAGAGGATCTGGTCAACACCAAAGTTGTAGAGGATTTTTTTATATTTCCAAAAAGTATAAGAACGTCAAAAACGGTATTGGAAATCAAAAGATATGACAATTTTACCGAAGCTGTCTCAGATTGAGTAATTTGAATCCGAATTGGACTAGAGTTTGAAAATTACAAACCTAACTTTGCCCAAATTTTAGCGTGATGAAAATGGCCGAATTTGAAGATTACCCCAACAAAATTTTTGTAGGATTTCTCGCAAAGATTCCAGAAAGTATAAATTTATCCCAATCCAATTTCGGATGGAAGAATTATGATGAAAATACCGAAACAGATATATTAGATTCAAACTATACGCCGTCGACATTAACGGCCCAATATCTCATAGATGGATGCTGAATATTACTTCGACCTCAACAGAAAAATTGTAGAGCACGATCTGGTGTTTCCAGAAAGTACAAGAATGTGAAAATCTGAGTTTGTATGAAGAAGATATGATGAAAATAATGAACTAGACAGCGACAGTTTAGAATTGGACGCGATTATCACAGACGGTTCTCAGCTCAGAACCGTACGGTTCTCAGGTCAAAACCGACTGTGATAGTCCAGCACTATCACAGACGGTTTTGAGCTCAGAATCGTCTGTGATAATTAGAATATCACAGACGATTCCAAGGTCAAAACCGTCTGTCGGACTATCACAACCGGTTCTGATCTCAAAATCGTCTGTGATGACTTAACATTTTCTCCCGACAGGCTTTCACAGACGATTTTCTATTGAAAAGTTCATAACCGTCTGTGATGTGCCGTCCTGGATGTTTGTTTCTGTGGTAGTGCAACATCAGTTGGCATCTGGACAGCTTGTTGGGGCGCCTCCACCGTCGCAGGACCCGGTGGACGCTCCTGATACAGGCCTCGGTCAGCCGAGTGCTCAGTCCCCTGGTCGACAGCCATTGCAGAGGACAGTGCATCCGCGCAGCACCTTTTCGCCATTGCCGTTTCAGCGCGACCGGAGGCATCGTCCGAAGAGGGGTTGACAGTAGTTTTTTTTTATGTTCTCCTTGTATGGAACATGATTTTGATTCTCATGTTTGTATTATTTTCGATTGTATCAGTACTCTTACATCTTCACTAACTCCTTGATGTTCATTTTGGTTTTTGGGAACCCGACAGATTGAACCAACCTCGAAATATACAAATCAATCAACGAAGCCAACCACGAGTCTTTTCCTCAGTTTATCGGCCGGTCGATCATCTAATGTTTTTCATTAAAAAAATACGTAATCTTTGTTGTTTCAAATGTTCTCTTTTTTTGGGGTCATTTCAAAAAAAAAAAACCAAATTTCTACAGCACATTCGGCCACATCGGGGGGAAGCCTTCAGTCGTCATCCTGGATGGCGACTGTGGGTGGCGATTGCTGACGTGGCTTACAGTCACCAATTGAAATGGCGACTGAAGGGTAGCTGGGTAAAGTCACCACACGGACTAGCGACTGTGGTCCAATCTAACAATACTTTTTATTGCACGCTATTTTTAATTTTTTTATTTTATATCTGTGTTATCCGTACAAAAAATTCTTCATATTGAAGTGATAAAAGATCATCTCAAAACAACGTGTATTTCTTAAGTGACCAAAAAAAAGACTATACCAAGAATCCAAGATATTGAACCATAGATAGATCTATCAAATAAGTTGTAACATTGAATCGTCTGGTCGGCGAATTGAAGTGTGCTGCACCGACACAGTCTGTCGAGCATAGTCTGGTGTGTTGTGTCGGCCCATTAGTGTGGGGAGAAGGCACGGCATGGTCCACCAGCCTACATGCTGAGTCGGCCCAAATACGACATGGAAAAACAATAAATTTGAAAAATTGAATTTCTAAAAATAAATAGGAAAATATTATATAAAATTTGAAAAAAATCTAAAAATATGTTTAAAAATCTGAAAATAAATAGTGATAAAAAATTATATAAAATTTGAAAAAAAATAATGAGGATAAAAAATTAAAAAAATACAACAATTTAATACTTAGAAAAATTTTAATTAGATGAAATTGATTTGCACGTGAGATGGAACAATTGTCGGGCTGTACTGTGAATGGAGCAAGTGTTGGACCATACCATGCCAGGCCATCGGCATGTGGAGTGTTACCATGTTGAGCCATTGGGACATGATCCACTCATCCGTGAGTTCTCATGTCGTGCTGTACAGTCTGTCGAACTCAATTTCACAACCCAACATGATCCATCAAGCAAAATTAGACTAGCATGGTCTAACAACTACCTTGTCGTACCGTGTCATAGGCCGCGCAGCTATGCTTCAAGCCTAATAAAAGTCTAACTTGTTTGACAGCACTAACCATGGAGCCTAAAGATATATTTTTAGTGAGCTAACTTTACCTTTGCTCTACCATTGTAACTAAGTTTAAACTAAAATTTGCATACATACTACTATAATAACTAGTTATGGGTTGCTAAAAAATATCACTGTGTTATCAAGTTGAAATCGGTCTTGACCTTTTTGCCCTTCGTCAAGACACAAGAACAGAGAGTACTTTATAGTAGTATAAAATACATGAGGTCAGTAGGGGTTCGGAGCCATCTCAAATGCCAGTGATTTGTTTACTGCAAAAGAAATTTATATATCAGATTTGTTCTTATGTTGTATTAGAAACTAACCGAGGTCATCAGCTCATCAATCGGCAACTCAGTGTATGACTTGCTGGGGTTACTCCTCACCATTTGGAGAAAAACTTGAAAAGCATTAGACATGAATTGATAGCTAGGGAGTGAAAATGTGAGAGAAATCTGAGAGAATTTTGATAGACTAAAGAGAGGGCTCTTGCAAATACTCTGACCACCCTAAATCGGCCACGCCCTACATGCAAACTCGTGAGACGGGTGAACAATTGAACTAGGAAGCCAGTTAATGGGTCAAATAATGATAGAGTTGACACGGTACAAGAAGTCTAAATCAACCCCTCAATTTTAACCAACAAATAGGCGGAAGAAATCAACAAAATATTTACAAATTGATATAATGATTTACGTGAAAGCCTCCTCAGGATGAGGAGTAAAAAAACTCACGAGACTAACACTGATCCACTCTTAAATCTTCCTCTATTAACAGTAGGTACAAAGGAGTCTTCCTACAGGTATTACAGCAGTAGCAACAATAATTATGCAGTCAATACGGTTCGGTGTGGGAATGGTACTGGAGACAGCCCGCCAAGCACGACTCAATGCGGTCAAAGTCTTGCCCCACCACGTCAAAAGGAGGCAGTCAAATGATGTAATGGCTCGAGCCCTCACTAGTATTTGGAATTATAGTGAAGTGATAATAAATATGGAAAGTGTTTCCATATTTTTTAAAAAATGAGTTGTATAATTTTTATAGAAAATTAAAAGTGATTTATAATTATTCACTATATTATTATTAAGTGCATTACTTTAAAATTTGTGCAGTTTAATTTCTAAAAATATATAAGCACTACTCAATAAGCATACTTTTGAAAGTTGTTTTTAGAAAACTAACATAAATATAATTCTATCTGTTTTGATAGGACTAATGTTACTGATAGTTTCATCATGTAAACAATCCAATGTGCTAAATATAGTTTAAATTAGAGATTTTATTATTAGTTCCATCATTGTTGCATTATTGGAAAAACTATACTAGACTCAGTTTTTAGAAACTGTTATTTCTAATGGTTATTTTGTAATAAATATGGATATAAAAATATATCCAACATATATTTTAGACAAAACTAATAGCCTAACTTGATTTTTTTTTTACATGCCACAATTCTAAATGCAGCCTAACTCTATTTATGGAGTTTTTTTTACTAATAACTCAGATTTAAAAAATAATTACGAAACTAACCCACAGTTGCGATAATTTGCAGAAATGAGCTGCCACGTAAGCATGTCGAGCTCCCAGAGCTCGACAAGCTGCAAGTCGCACGGGCACGTGCTTGTCGTGGTCGGAAGGCACGACTAGGGACTTGTCGAGTCCCTCGACCACGACAAGTCCTTGTCGATTCCCTCGACCACGACTAGCTGAGCGAGCACTTGTCGCATGTGGACAACTCGACAAGGGAAAAGAAATAATATGCGGGAACGGGGATTCGAACACGGGCTGAGGACACAGGAGGAGGCGCGCGAGCCAGTTGGGCTAGCACTCTTAGCTGCACTAGAAGGGTAAGCCTAATTAATATCCCTCTCTCACATGTCGTGGATCCAGAGCTCGACAAGGAAAAATGTTTTAATTGAGGGAACGGGGATTCGAACCCGAGCCAACTATGTTGCAAAGCTCCCACCAGCTGGGCTAAGACACTTATGTGCTATATGGGCACTGCACATTTTAATATTGTGTAACTTGTCGAGTTCCAGAACTCGACAAGCTGCTGGTCCCCTTTATACTTCTCTGGTCCCCTGCGCCCAAACACACACTCCTTCAACTCAAGCAGCAGCACACACACACACCTCATCTCTTATCTTCCACCCTAGATCTAGCAAAATCCGTTCGATAAATTTATTCGGTGTAGAAGAGAAACTTGTAGAGAATTGCGCGCTCTTCGAAAAGAGGTAATTTTTTTCGAAATGCATTTAAGATTCTGTTAATTATGTTGCTAATGACGTGATTAGGGTTTATATTTATGTTCATGTGTATACAAGAGTAGGTATTATGTTTTTAGGAATATGTTTAGGAAATATGTGCATCTGTATGTATGTTTGTAAAATAGATTTTTTTAAATGTATGTGTGTGTGTTTGAAAAATAGATTTTAGAAATATATGTGTGTATGTTTGGAAAAATAGGGTTTTAAATGTATGTTTGTATGTTTGGAAAATAGGTTTTTGAAATGTGTGTGTGTATGTTTAGAAATATATGTGTGTATGTTTGGAAAAATAGGGTTTTTAAATGTATGTTTGTATTTTGGAAAATAGGTTTTTGAAATGTATGTGTGTATGTTTAGAAATATATGTGTGTATGTTTGGAAAATAGGGTTTTATAAATGTATGTGTGTATGTTTGAAAAATAGGTTTTTGAAATGTATGTGTGTATGTTTGGAAAATAGGGTTTTTAAATGTATGTGTATATGTTTGAAATGTATGTGTATATGTTTGGAAAATAGAGTTTTATAAATGTATGTGTGTATGTTTGAAAAATAGGTTTTTGAAATGTATGTGTGTATGTTTGGAAATGTATGTGTGTATGTTTGAAAAATAGGGTTTTTAAATGTATGTGTATTTTGTTTTAGAAACTATGTGCACACAATAGAAAATATAAAATTAGGTTATTTTTAATTGTGCACATGCATACTGTATGTCTAAAAATTAGGTTTTGGACATATATGTGTATGTATTTAGAAATTATGAAACTAGGTTTTTTTCAATTACATGCATGCATGCATACTATATATTTAGAAATTCTGTTTTTGAAATATATATGTGTATGGTTTTAGAAACTATGTGCATGTGTGTATGTTTGTAGAAAATATAAAATTAGGTTATTTTTAATTATGCACATACATACTCTATGTGTAAGAATTAGGTTTTGTAAAATATATATGCGTATGTATTTAGAAATTATGAAACTAGGTTATTTTCAATTACATGCATGCATGCTCTATGTTTAGAAATTATGTTTTTCAAATGTATATGTGTATGGTTTTAGAAACTATGTGCATGTGTGTATGTTTGTAGAAAATATAAAATTAGGTTATTTTTAATTGTGCACATGCATACTCTATGTCTAAGAATTATGTTTTGTAAAATATATATGCGTATGTATTTAGAAATTATGAAACTAGGTTATTTTCAATTACATGCATGCATGCATGCTCTATGTTTAGAAATTATGTTTTTCAAATGTATATGTGTATGGTTTTAGAAACTATGTGCATGTGTGTATGTTTGTAGAAAATATAAAATTAGGTTATTTTTAATTGTTCACATGCATACTCTATGTCTAAGAATTATGTTTTGTAAAATATATATGCGTATGTATTTAGAAATTATGAAACTAGGTTATTTTCAATTACATGCATGCATGCATGCTCTATGTTTAGAAATTATGTTTTTCAAATGTATATGTGTATGGTTTTAGAAACTATGTGCATGTGTGTATGTTTGTAGAAAATATAAAATTAGGTTATTTTTAATTGTTCACATGCATACTCTATGTCTAAGAATTATGTTTTGTAAAATATATATGCGTATGTATTTAGAAATTATGAAACTAGGTTATTTTCAATTACATGCATGCATGCATGCTCTATGTTTAGAAATTATGTTTTTCAAATGTATATGTGTATGTATGGTTTTAGGAACTATGTGCATGTGTGTAATGGTGTCTGTTATTTACGCGTGAGATGAATGTGTGTAGGGAATGGAGAGTCCGAAAAAAATTTGCATATTTTATGGTGACGGCATAATTCGCCAGGGGCAAAACGGGGTTGATATGAGCCGTTGTCAGTATGTGATGGGCGAGTTGAGCGTACATAACACCTCATTCCTAGAGCTGAATTTGTGGATCCTGAATATGTTCGGGAAGCGGCCTCATGATGAAATGGCTCTAATTGAAGGGCTCATCGTTCGTGAGGTAGATAATGAGCCATACTGGATGCTGCGCGAAATTAAAGGGGACAAATCTTGGAGTTTTTATATTCGAAGAGTGGAAGACCGCCATGGTGGACTGCTCGGCCAGTTCGCGATGTATGTGCAGTTCTGCAATGTACGAGCAGTCGAGTGTGTGGTGGAGGGTGAGCCAAGCGTCATGCCCGGTCCTGCGAGATTCAGGGCTAGCGAGTGGTCGGATGTATTCTGCCATACTCGCGTAGATGTGTGCGAGGTACTGGATTGCCTTCCATCAGTGTCCGACGAAGATGATTCGACGGACTCGGAGGCATCCGATGGCTCTGATGACGATACTCCTGGTCCCCCGCAGGAGTGGCTAGATCACTCAGCATACAGTCAAGCTGTGTTGCCAACGAATCAGGGTTCGAGGTGGTCTTTCGAGCACGGTGGCTTACAAGTAGAGCAGGAGTTTCAAAACAAGGAAGATCTAAAGAATGCCGTGGCGAGCTGGTCCCTCGCAATTAACCGGCAATATAAGGTCGTCAAGTCAAACCCCAACCTTTTTGTCGCAGCCTGTGTAACAGCAGGCTGCCCATGGAAGATTCGTGCGATGCGGCCGAAGGACGACATCGGTTTTGTGGTGACAAGGGTTATCGCACACATATGCCTGCTCACGGAGGCGCTGGACAGACACAGGAACCTGACGTCGGCGTACGTCGGTAATATCATCCAGCCGGCTGTGCGAGAGAACATTTCGATAATGCCGAGAGAAATAATGAAGTAAGTTGCCGATAGGTGTGGGTACATTATACGGTATGTAAAGGCCTGGAGAGCAAAACAGAAGGCAATTGAGGGCATGTTCCGCACATTCGACCACGCCTACAACAATGTGATGCGTTGCTGCGCAACATCGCTCAGACCAACCCAGGCACATTTTTAGATTTCTTCGATCAGCCAGCTACACGTCAAGATGGTAGCCCCATACAGAACACTCGGGTACTCCGTCGATTGTTCTGGTCATACTGCCAGTGCATCAAGGCATTTGCTTATTGTCGTCTGGTCATATGTGTGGATGGTACGTTCCTGACCGGAAAGTACAAGGGCTGTCTTCTCATTGCTGTTGCTGCGGATGCTAACGACCAACTGCTTCCATTGGCGTACGCGATCATCTAGTCTGAAAACTCAGAAAGTTGGTTGTGGTTTCTGGTCAACGTGAAGCAGGCGGTTGTTGGTGATCGAGAGAAGGTGTGCATCATATCGGACCGCCACCAAGGGCTGCTCCATGCCATTGAGGTAATGCGCGGGGCCTCAGATGCTCCGTACAAATGGGAGGATGTGCGCAGCCGTTGGTGCATGCGGCACATTGCAGCAAACCTTTTCACATACTTCCGCAGTAAACAGATCATGGATCTGTTCAAGCGGCTGTGCATGCAAAATCAACCGAGGAAGTTCCAGGCTGTGTTCGACAAATTGGAGGCGCTGACAGTGAAGTACTCCACGAGGAGGGCCAGCAATGCTGCCGATGATGCGAATGTGAGCAAATTCTCCCAATGGATTCAGGACAAGGACATCGAGAAATGGTCCTTGCTACACGACGAAGATGGCGCAAGGTTTGGGATAATGACGACGAACCTTTCAGAGGTGTGCAATTATGTGTTTAAGGGAGTCCGGTGTTTGCCGGTGACTGCTGTAGTGGAGATGACATGGTACCGCACAGCCGAGTACTTCAACAACAGAAGTGTAGCCGCCAAAACGCTAGTCGACGATCCCATGAGAACCTTGCCAGATGTTGTGCAGTCCTACTTGACTGCTCGCGTAGACAAGGCCCAGCGGCACGAGGTGACAATTATAAACAGACTGCACCGAATCATTCAAGTCCGCCTTCGGCAGAAGAACGTGAGCGGCCAACTGAGGTCTGGACGGGTGCACGAGGCCATTCTTGGGGATGTCGCTGAGTGCTCATGTAACAAACTGAAGCTACTGCACAAGCCCTGCTCTCATGTCCTTGCTTCATGTGCGGCGCTCGGTGTGAGCCATGTGCCTTACCTTTCGGAGTACTTCAGCCTTGACAACCTTTCAAACACGTGGAGTGGCGTGTGGAGAGTTTTTATGACGCTCGGTGACTACAGAGTTATCCCTGCTGGCGAGACTACCTGGATCCCAGATGTAAATCTAAAGCGAACGGGTCCAGGGCGACGGAAGACACGCCGAATACACAACGACATGGATGAGTCACAGGGGGTAGCTCACAAGCTAGGAAATGCTCGATCTGTAGGCAGCCCGGACATAGCAGGAAAGATTGTTTGAATGCACCCGGACCATCGACCTAACCTTGTAATAAACTTTGTAATAAACTTTGTAATACGCTTATCATTTGCATTGGATTGTTCTAATCCGTATGAAACCTTGTAATATGATTCATGTTTTGTTACTTTCATGTCGTGTGCTATCCATGGGTATGATACTTTCAATAACGGTTCCCGTTGTATGTTATGTTACTTTCAATAATGGTTCCTGTTTTATGTTTTGACAGGCATGGCTGGTGGGGATAGAGATCTTCCAGAGCTACTGAGCAGTACATGTGATCGTGGACATCGCGGCCGCATCTTGTCCGAGGGCAGGGACTTGGAGCCGCTGGTAGTCCGTGCTCCCTTGGAGTACTGGCCTCTGCATGAGGGCTATATCCCCATCCTACGGGATGCAGGTTTATTGCAGTTCGCCCGTATGCTACAGATAGGTCAGCATCTCACACTGGACAGGTCGTTGATCACCGCATTGGTAGATCGATGGCGTCCGGAGACCCACACTTTCCACTTCCGCTGGGGGGAGATGATAGTCACGCTGGAGGATGTGAGCATGCTACTTGGTTTACCTGGTAGTGGACATCCCATCGTCCCCCGGCCAGCATGCCTAGGTTGGCGCACACAGATGCACCTCCGATTCAACATCGCTAACCACGCTGACGAGATCTCGGCATCCAGGCGTGGTGTCCCCCACCGATTTCTGGCGCGCTACCGTGAGTGCCCCGATGATGCCCCGGCTGATGTAGTTCGGCAGCATCTCTTCGCCTACTTGCTGGTGACGCTGCAGTATATTTTGTTCCCTTCCACGCACGGTGACACTGTGTACACGTGGTTCATTCCTCTGGTCGAGAGTATCGTCGATGCCGACGCAGGGGTCATGCCGCGTTACAACTGGGCGATGGCAGTGTTGTGCGCGACGTACAGGGGGCTTTACGAGGCATGTTGCAGGACCGCAGCTGGATCATTGTTGTCCGCATGCCCTGTACTGCTGCAGTTGTGGTCATGGAGCACTTCCCCGTTGGTCGGCCGCGTTTACAGCGGCCCATCCATCCGTACGGTGCGCCAGCAGACTACGAGGATTGGGTGGATCGGCCGACCATGGGAGCCCGTTGGCTGGGAGGTCGGCCGAGGTGGTCATCGTCACAGATTCACCGCTGTTACTTGGCGTACCTGGGAGAGTTTGATCTCCTATCGGACGCGCGCGTCATATGGAGACCATGGACACCGGAGCACATCTCCCAGGTTGCACCGCATGGCATTTCCTCGCATTGCATTACGGCCCAGGACTGCTGGCTTACACACTGGCACATGGTGTTCTCACATGTGGTGGAGCCGTATTTTCCGGAGAGGGTGATGCGCCAATTCGGGCTACATCAGCAGATACCGCCCCCTGAAAGAAATCGACAACGTCATCTCCCGCGGGAGATTCACGTATATGCCTCGAACATTTTCTATATCTCATGTAAGCACTCATATTTGTTTATTTCTTTGCTTTATGTGCATCGCGTCACCTTTTGCAGACAAACACGTAGAGGAAAACACTTCGACAACTGGCAGATCAAGAATTCCAAATGGGTCGACGAGTGGGAGGACCACGCAGCGACGGATGTTGTTGTGGAGGAGCGGCCGTATGACCCTGGGACGTACCAGGCCTATCTTCAGTGGTACGTGTCGCGCACCCGCACGCGACTCGCTCGTGCGGCCCCCCTTCGCCGACAGAACTATCACATCAAGACAGTCTTCGACTCGGCCTTGATGTTCATTTCCCAGGCCGGATACATCGCTCGGGTTTGTCTTCGCTGGATACTTATGTTGGTCTCTTATCTTATCTATTTTTCCATAGTTCCCATATGAGTTTCGCATGTGCAGGTTGACTTAGCGTTGGCCATCGACAGGCAGGCGGCAAACCTATCGTCTGGCTTGCGAGGAGGACGACGCTTCAAGACGATGGTGCGTGCTGCCCTACATTCCATCCGTGTAGCAGCACAACGACTCTTCTTCGACGTAACTTGTGGCCGAAAGACAGATACATCGGTTCCGCACCGGAGAGGGGCCCGGCCACCTAGCCCGATGTCAGCCCGGCCTAGCCTGGGTGGTGCTCGATAGAGCACTTCGTCAGCACGGCGCAGTCATCATGACACATCGTCGACCTGGGGAGGTGACATACCGGGGACGTCCGCCGCCCCGTCTCGGCTTCGTCGTTCCTCATCAATGCACAGTGCTCGACGCAGAGATCTGCATATTGGGGGCCCGTTGAGACATCGCACTCCCGATTCAAATGACTCTGATGATGAGGACGACATCCGTCATCAAGACGAGGACAACATCCGTCGTCAAGACAGGAACGATGCGAGTAGGGCGTTGGCAGAGCGGCTTGCGGCTGACGAAGATTGGGGCCAGGCTCATATTGACCAGGCGGTCCAGGGACAGAGACACTCAGTCCCTGGGGGGTCTACTTGGGAGAGTTGGGGGGAGCCCACCCATGACCATATGGATGTGGATGACGATCATGAGTACTACGCTCCGCAGGGGGCCGAGCCCAGTTGGGTGGCACAACGGCGGGACAACGACGACTGGGTCTCGAGCATGTTAGGGTTGCACGACCCTCATGCACATCAGTACTACCAACCCGATCAATTGGCGCCTAGCGAGCTCGAAGATCACCCTCCACCGACACAGCCATCTTAGGGTCATGTAGATACTGAGCGGCATGGTCCTTCTACTGCGGCTGGGCGGCGATCACATGTGCCACCTGATCCGTACTCACCATCGCCTTTTCAGAGAGATAAACATGGGCATAAGAGGGGTCGTCCGAACCCATAGCGAACATGTACTAACATTTTTATTTTCCAGTGTGTTACATTCAAAATGAATCATGCAGTTCACTAGATTTCTTATATATTTTTATTATATGTATATACATACATAGATATATATACATACTTACATATATATATATACATACATATATTTGTATAGATATATATACATATACATATACATATATATATGTGCGTATATATATATCTATACAGTACGTATGTAACATACGTATATATATCTATACATACATATATATATATATATCTATACATACATATATATATATATATATATATATATATATATATATACATACATACATATACATACATACATATACATACATATATATATACATACATACATATACATACATTCATATACTTACATATACATATACATACATTCATATACTTACATATACATATACATATATATGTTTATATACATACATACATACATACATATACATACATACATATACATACATACCTAGACATACATACATATACATACATACCTAGACATACATACATATACATACATATACGTCCATATACAAACAACTGTAGTACTAGAACAATTAAAACTCCTAGGCCAGCTTGTGGGAACTCTCTTCTACCTCGTTGTCCACCTGGGTTCGAATCCCCACTGATCTTAATTTGGGTTCACATGATAGATTTTGAGATTTTAGGATTTGAGATAGATTAGGGTTGAACTGATCTTGTTACTACTAAACATAAAAGTCTTCAGAAGCCAGATTCAATTCCATCTCTAACTCTGAGATCTATCAATCCTATTCTGTTTTCGAAAACAGGATTCTAATTACCCTAAATACTCAGAACTCAGATTTAGCTAAATCTTGACCTAATCCAAATCAGATTATTCTTGGATTATGATCATGGGTATGTCAATACCTTAATCTAGAAAGTTGGCAGCCAAATCATATCATCTAAGCCTTTTTCATATATCAGTCCAAATTATATCTCAATTTAGTCTTTTATCTGATATCTGGAAACCCAAAAAGGCTAAAATCTTCAGATTAACTCCAAATTCAGAATTTCTTCAGCAAATCTCTTTCAAATGCCATTTGATACAATTTTCTCTTCTGTCCAGATTACAAAATCACATCTTAAAAGCCACAATTCGAAATCGACAAAACTCAGATCTTATTTTACCCTAAAATACCCTATTTTCAGTTTATATCGAAAATCATCAAATCAAGCCAGATTTTATCAAATCTCTTGCTAGATGAGTATAAGGTATAAGTTTATACTCATCTGTGAAATCAGATTACAAATCAGTCCAGAATTCAATCAGAAATCCTGCAATCAAGTCCCTGGCTCGACCTGTACACGACCTTGTCTACTGTTTGCGACCAGCGCTTGTCGAGTCTTCACACCACGACAAGCTGTGCTCGTGGCTTGTCGTGGTCGAGAGACTCGACAAGAGCTTGTCATGGTCCAGGGACACGACAAGCCTCTAGTCATGCCTTCCGACCACGACCAGATGGTTCCCGTGCGACTTGCAGTTTGTCGAGCTCTGGGAGCTCGACATGCTTACGTGGCAGTCCATTTTTGTAAATTAGCGCAACTGTGGATTAGTTTCGTAATTATTTTTTAAATCTGGGTTATTAGTAAAAAAAACTACTTATGAGCAGCATTCATGTAACTCCACGTATGCGCATCTTCCTAATACTACCCCGGCGACAGCAAAATTTGGGCTTGTGGTGCCACCTGATTATGTGTAAAATCTATTTTTAATTTTGTTTTGTTTGGCTAAAGCCAAAATAAATACATGCTTGTCCTTAAAAAAAATATAGTACCTTTTATTGTTTAGCAGGTATTTAGATGAGCCTACCTTATATTTATGGGCTAAAATAAGACATCAAATAATCAGGTATTTGACTAAGCCTAACACACTCTCAACTGGTTTTATATCCTAAGCATGCCGGTTAAGACATCAAATAAGCATTCAAAATCTTGGAAAACATTTGTATAGACTGTCAAGAGTAATCTAGATCGGTATAAAATTTTAAGTTCAAACTTTATTGATGTCATTTGTGAGAAATCTCTCTATTTTTTACTCTAATTCACTTTGGTCTTTGTATTTTAAAATGATCAAATTAGTCTTCCTATTTTTGCAATAAGTTCAACCTAATATACCCTTTATGATTTTTTTAAAAAAATCACAAATGATGATGAAACACAATGTACAGTCTAATTAGCCTCGCGTGAAGCTGCAGAACACTTAAGGAGAAGAGAGAAGAGAGAAGAGAGAGAAAGAGAGTGTAAGAGGAAGAAAGAGACAATGATGGAAGAGAGTGAGATTAGCTAATCTACTCCATGCGGCAATGGATCAGTTTTATTTTATGCCTTATCATCAGTTATCACTACATTGTTTTATATCCAAAAGTATTATAAAAAGACTAAAATGAACCAAATTCCATAATAATGGACTAATTTGACCCATTTTAAAATGAGAAAATTGTCTTATCATCAGCTATCAACACATTATTTTATACCTAAAAGTATAATAAAGAGACTAAAATGAACCAACTTCCAAAATAAGGAACTAATTTGACCCATTTTAGAATGAGAAAATTTTTTTATATCACTACAAAATTAGATATTGTGGTTTATGAAACTGACATAGTGAAGTCGGACCCATATATCAGCTTCAACCTCACATCCAGTAACAAAAATAAAATATTCAAATTTTATAGTGATATAAATGAAATTCCTTTTTCAAAATACATAGACCAAAATAAGTCTAGAAAGAAAATAGAGAGGTCAAAAATATCATCTCCTCTAAACTCTATTTAGAAAAGTATTTTGAGAATGTAGTGAACATATTACCGCCTATTTAGAATGCAAGTTTTCGACAAAAATTTTAGAGAAAACCTCGAATTCAACAAAAATAAATGTTTTCCTTCCTCTAAAACTCCTACAAAATTTCTACCATTCAAACGGGTCTTAATCTTATTACCCAATTAAAAGTTCGCTCGGACATGACGTCCTTGTCTGTTTGACATCCTCACAATGTATGTTTGCACCTAAATACCTTAAACATTAATTTCTCGGGCGGGTGAGCGAAAATCAACCAAACCAAAATAATCGAACCCAATCGAGGGGAGATAATGAAAAACTCAAAATACTAATTTGATTTGTTTAGTTTTTGATACTGAAAAACCAAAATAGCTGAAATAACTAAATTAATACATAGATATTGGATTATTTACTTAGATTTAGTATATTTTAATAATAGATTACACGTTCATGTTCCTAAAAATCATTAATTACAATTATTAAAATTTTATTAAGTTTTAATCTTAAATAATATATTGTGCTAATAATATAATATGTGTATATACTAAGAAAATTGATTTGGATTTGTATCTTGAGGATATCACTCTTTCATAGAATAGTGACACTCTTTTTCATATTCTTTCATGGTGGAGGACAGAAAGTTCTAAATATCTATTTTATCAAAAGTTGCTCATGATGTGTTAGCTATTCCTGTTACATCAGTGACTTCTGAGTCAACATTTAGTACAGGTGGACGTGTCATTGACCAATATCAGAGTAGACTTACTCCAGAGACTGTTGAAAAGTTAATTTGCAGTTAAGATTGGATTAGAGTCAAATCAAAATGTGATTAACCCATTATATATATATATATATATATATATATATATATATATATAATTTTATAGTTTTATGTTACATGACTTGTGTACATTTGTTATTTTTTTGGATTTGTTGTAGGTCAATTATAATTTATTCTACATGACATTGTTGGAGATAATTTTGAAGATGGTGATGCAAGTACTTTGTAAGAAAATGATCATGTTAGTGTTTTTTTAAATTATTGAATGATAATGCTCTTAGTAAAACATGCTATGAGAACTCATTACTTAATTTTATTCAACTTATAGGTGATCACATCATTCAAGTCGACTAATGAGTTGCGGTCTTGTGGAATTGATGGTTGGTGGTTTGGTGGATTATACTATGGTTATGCTATATTGCTATTGTATTTTTTATTGACTTTATGAGTTATTTAGATATTTTGTTTTATTTGAAATATTTGTTATGCATTATCAATTTATCATGTAACTTGAGTTATGACTTATGATGGTGTGTATGGATGATTTATGAATATCAAATTTTTTAGTTGATTTAGTATGAACTTTTTTATTATATTATCCTTGTTATGTATGAATTCTTTTATTATATTATCCTTGTTATGACTATTTTATCTGGTGTAGTATAAATCTTTTATTATGTTATTTTTGTTTGTTTTCGTATTATAATCAATCAATCATATTCATTTTGCAAATATTTGTGTCTGTATCTGCTCTGAAACTGTTTAATATTTGTGTCTGTATGTGTAAAATATTTGCTCCATATCTGTATCTATTTTTTTCATATCTATATCTGCATCCGCATATTATCCGCATCCGTATTTGAAAGAAAAATGCACATGCAGATAAGAGTTTACATACTATCGGATCCAAACCTTACCCATTTCCACCAAACTTGCTGCAGGTCGCCGCACCGCGTCAGGCAACAGACATGCTGCGCTGGACTTGCCAGCTGCCGGTGATGGGCCTGGGCCCCAAGATATTAAAAGAGTTCAGTGCTGACGTGTCACCACAGAACAAGTCAAACTGTCACCCCACGAGTCAACTCCCACGGCCCCACAGCTCATAGGACCTCACACCTCGTCTCGTCACCTCCTCCAGTCTCCAGACTCTCCACCCCTCAGGCCCTCCTCACCAACTCCATGGCCATGCACAAGCGCCTCTTCTACTACCTAGCCACCGCTCTCCTCACCGCCTTCCTTCTCCCGCTGCTCGCCTCCGGCGAACCATTGGGGAAATTCTGTGGCACTAGCGGCAACTACTCATCGAACAGCACCTACCAATCCAACATCCAAACCCTCTCCGCTACCCTCCCAAAGAACACCTCCTCCTCCCGGCTTCTCTTTGCCAAAGAAACCTTAGGTACAGTCCCGGACATAGTCTACGCCCTCGCGCTCTGCCGCGGCGATGCCAACGCCTCCGCCTGCTCCACCTGCGTCGCCAACGCCTTTCAGGAGGCGCAGCAGTTGTGCGCCTTCAACAAGGACGCGACCGTCTTCTACGACCTATGCCTCCTCCGCTTCTCCAACCAGAACTTCCTCGCCTCCACCGCCGGCGACGGCAGTTTTCTCATTCTCATGAACACCCAGAACGTAACCGCTCCGGCGGCGGTGTTCGACGCCGCCGTCGGCATACTCATCAATGCGACCACCGACTACGCGGCGGCGAACTCGTCCAAGCGGTTCGGCACAGGGGAAGAGGGGTTCGATAGGAGCAACCCCAAGATCTACGGGCTGTCCCAGTGCACGCCGGACATGTCGCAGGCCGACTGCCGGAGCTGCCTTGCCGGTATTATTAGGCTGATGCCCCAATATTTTAGCAGGAGGGAGGGCGGGAGGATTCTTGGGTTGCGGTGCAACTTCCGTTACGAGGTGTACCCTTTCTTCTCCGGCGGCTCGCTGCTGCAGCTCCCGTTGCCGACGTTCTTGTTTGCGCCGCCGGCGCCTCCACCGGTCCCTGTGAATGTGACGCCACCGGCCGGAGAAGGAGGTGAGTCAGGAGAAATAAAATCTCTCAATCATGTTCCCAACTTCGCATTGCTATTGTTCTTTCCTTAGAACAGAGTATTATTAATTTGGGAATTTTTTTAAAAAGGAATTTCTAAGGAAAAAAATGTTTTTCTAGTAACTTTCATTTTTATAACAACAAATATATCTTAATTTACGATTAAATTTGATCAAATAGATTTTAGGAGTTGCAATTTTTTATATTGTTGTATTTTTTATATTAAACTGTAATTTTTTTTGTCCATATTTTTTTGGAGTTGTATTTTTTTTTTATATTGTTATATTTTTTTAAGTTATAGTATTTTTTTTATTTTAGACTCATTTTTTTTCTGGTATGTCCTATTTTTTTGAAATTTTTTATGTAAAAAAAAGTGTCCAAACCATGCCCTAAGAAAAAGTCATGCAAGAAGCAAAGACAATTTTTTTCATAAATAACTCATAAAAAAATTAATTATAAAATGACTTACGATTATCGTATTTTATAAAAATAGCTCATCACATCAGCGAGTTGAGTCCTGAAGACTAGACAAACCACTTGTCGTGGCTCTAAAACGTGACAGGCGGTTTGTCGAGTGCCCAATACTCGACAAGCCTTCTGACTCCTGCAACAACTTGGTCCTGATACAATCAAAACCAGTTTGTGTACTAGATAGTATTGATACAACTAATTTTGAATTGATACGACAATGAGTGTCAGAGGGTGTTGAGTGTTGTACACTCGATAAACCACTTATCACATCTCTAGCATGCAAAAAGTGGCAGCACTCGACAAGTTAATTTCTATCTTTATCGAGTCTTCAGGATTCGACACGCTACGTGCGGGTTATTTTTGTAAAATATAGTAAGTGTGGATCATTTTTATAATTAATTTTTTTCTCTGGATAATTTATAAAAAAAAATTCGAAGCAAAGGAAACGTAAATGATTAGAATTTAAGATGGACAGGATCACTCCATGTGTGCAACAAATCTTACAGTTGCAGTAATTTGATTGGATTTGTACGTTGTAGGGAGGGTAAGAAATTAAGAATAATGTTTCTTTTCTTTTCATGAGACATGGTTTGATTGGAATTGTGTAAAACTTTATGTAGTACTTGCTTTTGTACGGAGTGCATCTACTGACATAAAAAAGAAAAGAAATTGCTGCGAACGGCGGACAATTAGATGGCCTGAAATAATTATTTTGGGAGTTATTTGGATGTCAATCATATTGTGTTACAGACTATACATCACCAAACTGTGTCTGTTGTTCTTTTTTTGGTCTTGACTTCTATGTAGTGCCGTAGCTCTCAGTTGCTTGACTAGTAAACAGAGAAAGTTATGTACGGAAAATTCTTTAACCCGTTCTACATGTAATGCATACATGGCTAAATGTTAGCCATAAAACACCATCCTAAAACCATGGCAGCCATCTGCCTGTTAGAACACTCTTGGATTAGGTCAAGTTGGAAAAGAAATGGGAAAAAAATCTCCCTTGTCGTCTAGCTTACTGTTGACATCATAATTCTATGCGGGTGTGAATGTGTGTATCTTGATATTTTCCATGTTAGTCTGGAAAACTAACATGAATTTTGATTGATATGCAATGCACAAGCTGAATGTGAAAGGTCTTGGTTTCTTGGGGCTAGTAGCTTCCGCATGAGCCAAGCTCCACAAGGATTGCCAGTGTCTTGTTTTCAAAGTATTTATATTAAAGTTTGGGTAATTGTGTGTGTGCTACTAAAATACAGATGCATCATTTTGTTCATATTTTGGTAAAATTCTCATTAAGACGTGTTCAATCTCAATTGACGCCATTTATTTACAGGAAGAACAAGAAATAAAACTGGTGTCGTTTCATCGATTGCACTGCCTATAGTTGCTGCAATTCTGGCTATCATGGTAATTTGCTTTTGTTTTTGGGGGAGGAGAAGACAAGCAAGAAAACCGTCACTACCATGTAAGTCCTCTTAATGAGTTGGAATTATGAAACGACGACAAGACAAGTATATATATTGAAAATGCTGATTCACTCCATAACTTTGAATTATCAGTGGGTTCAGATTTCATTATCTTCTAAAACTATAAGAATGTTTCTAGCCAGCAATGACATTACCTTTCCTAAGAAAATAACGATTTCTTGTGTGTTGCATCTCTGTTGAAATACTTGTTCTCTTTGGACAGATTCAACTAATTCAGAGGACATTCTAAGCATCGATTCTCTCCTCCTTGATCTATCAACACTACGAGTTGCAACAGATAACTTTGCTGATAGCAATAAGCTTGGTGAAGGAGGATTTGGAGCTGTATACAAGGTGCCAATCATATCGTTACACCATGTATAGTTTTTTCAGTTGTATATTTCAATGAGTAAATATGTCCACTTGAACAGGGAACTCTTACTGATGATCAAGAAATAGCAGTAAAAAGGCTTTCAAAGAGCTCCGGACAAGGGATAGGGGAGCTGAAGAATGAGCTTGTCTTGGTTGCTAAGCTACAGCACAAAAATCTTGTGAGGCTTGTCGGTGTTTGCTTGGAAGAACATGAGAAATTGCTTGTGTACGAATACATGCCTAACAGAAGTCTCGATATCATTATTTTCGGTACAGTTTTTTCCAATATTCAACTGTAGTGCAAGTGCAACTAAAATTACATTTCACGGCTGACATCTCTGCTGTGTTATTTTATTTCTGAATGTCAGATCCTGAGAAAAGCAAGGAGCTCGATTGGGAGAAGAGATTTAAGATTATAAATGGAATTGCTCGAGGCTTACAATATCTTCATGAAGATTCTCAATTGAAGATAATTCATCGGGACCTTAAAGCAAGCAATGTTCTACTAAATTTTGATTATAATCCAAAAATTTCAGATTTTGGCTTAGCAAGACTATTTGGAGGAGATCAAAGTCAGGATGTCACAAACCGTGTTGTTGGAACATAGTAAGTATAGTCAACAACTCAGCATTGCTCTAATAAGATATTGAAGAGCACATCACTTAGTAACATTATACTTGTGTTGCAGCGGATATATGTCACCGGAATATGCTATGCGTGGGCAGTATTCTATCAAGTCAGATGTGTTTAGTTTTGGAGTTTTGATTTTAGAGATTGTCACGGGACGAAAAAATAGTGGCTCCTATAACTCTGAGCAGTCTACCGATCTCTTAAGTCTGGTACGTACTTACGCTGTCCACAAACTCAGCGCACAACTAACATCTTGTAATAATATTGATGCAGATCTGGGAGCACTGGACCATGGGAACCATTGTAGAGATAATGGATTCATCTTTGAGCAGCCATTCACCTGGAAACCAAATATTGAAGTGTGTTCACATCGGGCTACTATGTGTTCAAGAAAACCCCGTGGATAGACCGAAGATGTCGACAGTGAATGTCATGCTTAGCAGCGAAACTGTTTCTCTCCAAACTCCCTCCAGGCCCGCGTTTTGCATCCAGAAGAGTGACGCCGACTCGGGCATGCATTCAGAACCATATCGAGGAGATTCACAGCCCACAAGCAAGTCGGCTATAATGTCACCAAATGAAGTGTCTATCACAGAACTTGAGCCAAGATAAGTCTTGAAGCATTGCTGAATCTGTGTGGCATTGCTGTTGTGGAAGTAATTCTGATTAATAAGGGACTTCCACAATTCTGATTAATAAGGGAAGGACCCTGCAACATATGTATCATTGTTGTCCCCCTGTATGTTCAATGCAATATGCAGATGATATTTTGATCCAACTCAAAGTGGCACGTGTGAAATATTATCTTGCGGTGCTTCTCAATACTCCTGGGTTTAGACATAAACTATGAGGGCATCTCCGAGGCTTCACCAAGGCTTTGGCACGGTGGGAAAAAGGCACGTCTGCTCAACCGTTTTGGGCATGTTTGGTTGGTGTTCTCACTTTATTTTGTCTAGTTTGAAACCTGTCAGATGAGACACAATTTTTCAAAAGTATTTGATTAGTATTTTAAAAAACATAAAATATGAAGGGTAATTGCTTGCATTACCGTTAATAAGCATTATGCATAATAAATTCATATATCTTCAAGTTTTCAAAAAAAATTAAAAAATTAGAGAATACAGATGAAGATATATTATGGCATCGCACAAAATTTCATTTGATCATATATAGATGAAAAAAAAAAGAAATCGGCGAGCTTGTTTATTTTGTTTCTTGTATTTATGATCATGTTTGCTCATTAAATTTTTGTGGGTTTTTATAATATCCATTTCTCCACATCTTTTAGTTTCTTCATAATTTTTAAAAATTTGTAAATATCTGAACTTATTATAAGATTAAATCCAATACAGGTACTTCACCCACTACTTAGCTGCCACATCAGCTTGGCTTCGGAGTGCGAATCGTACAGCGACGCATGGCGAGGCTGATGTTGCTTCAGTCTCTGACAAGTAAGTCCCACCGAGCTAAGCGCCACCAAAACACCATTGTTGGAGTCGCTGAGTCGCCTGACAATGTGTTTTGTATGTCCTTCAAGAAGTGTGCTTGGCCAACCAGTGCAAAAACACCAATTGACAAAAGCCAGAACGCACCTGGGCTCATGTGTTAGTGGTGGTGTGTCAAGTAAACGCCTGTGGCACACTGAACGAAGTGGTAGTGGCAGACCCCACAAAACACATGAACGCGTTATGGGTACGTTTACCTCACATGGTGTGTGCACCGCACCTTAATTGACTCACGGTCATTTACAGGTGCGTTAAAAGTTTTTTCAGCCCACCTATCAATTTTAGAATTTTTTTTGTTTCCGATAAAAAATTAATTGAAATTTTTACTCTCACCCACTACACTAAATTGCTTTCACTAACAATGGGTCCACTGTCCTCTTGGTCTCACATGTCAATAGTTGTATGCGGTCTATGGTAAAAAATAGCCATTCGGATTAATTTCGAGTGGGACCCACATGTTATTGGCTCAAAAAAATAGCTGTTGGAATATAACCGTTAAACATATTTTAATAGTTTTGGAGTAAAAAAATACTAAAAAATTCCATAAAATTCTGGAAAATTCTTAAAAAATTACAAAATTTTTCAACTCTCATTTCCATATAAATATGACCATGTTAAGCTCATTTTTACTTACAAGCCTCACACCATTCATAAGTCAAGCCTTTCTAAATTTTTGAAAAAATTTGTATGATAGTAATCTCCCGATTGTTTTGTAAACTGGTTTAGCGAGATTAATTTAGACGGAGAAAACAAAAAACATCCAGTAGTCAACATCCACCCAAATTTCCACCTCCCCCTACATGTCTTATGTGTTATCTGTTGAATCTTGAGCCCTAATTAGGGTTTTGGTGATTAATGACATCCGTAAGACTTGCGACTAACCTCTGTATGTGAGACCCAGGTAAATCAGAGGAGAAAGCATCAAGGAAGAGCAAAGCAAGGCTATCAAGACTCCATGAAGCGAAAACGACGAAAATCTCGACAAGAGTACAAATACCTAAACCTAGCGTCTTCTTGTTTTGAAAATTTCTAGGTTAGATGGTCGTACTATTAAGAGGGGTCTTAGCACAAGTCTCTTGATCAACCTTGAAGTTTTTAGAAGCATATTTGCATTTGCATTTGCCCTAAATCGAAATTGAGTAAGAAAATTCAGATTTCTGTTTTCGTTTTGTACTGGCCGGACAGTGTCTGAAGTGACCGGACAATGTCCGGCCAATACAAACAACTTCTGAACATTGCAAACAAGTGCAACAGAGACATATACATTTGTCCGGTACATCTGTCCGATGAAGGCCGGACATTGTCCGAAGTGACCGGACAATGTCCAGTCAATACCAATGTTAATGGCACGTTAAGTTAAGACAAATGTATTTGTCCGGAGGGTTTTGTCTGAAGTGACCGGACATTGTCCGAAGTGACCGGACAATGTCCGGCCAATACAAATTCTGGACTATTGAAAGTGCATGTGTTAACAGAGACATATGTATTTGTCCAGACATTTTGTCCGGATAAATCCCATATGTCCGACCTATACAATTAACAGGGGTGTTTTAATTCGAGTGTCAACAGAGACAAATACATCTGTCCGGACATTTTGTCTGGACAAATAGATTTGTCCGGTGTGTACAAGTTTTGTTGAACAGGGGTGTCAACAGAGACAAATGCATCTGTCCGGACATTTTGTCCGGACAAATCCATTTGTCCGGCCTTCACATTTTAGTTCAAATGGTTACTGACACTCGAATTACATGTGAGTAACGGTCAAGTTTTTTGTACTGACCGGACAATGTCCGAAGTGATCGGACAATATCCGGCCAGTACAACTTTCGCCAAATTTTCTTGAAAACGACCGTTTTTGCTGAGAGTATAAATAGACCACTGTTGTAGATGTCATATACACATGAAATACATCTCTAAACCCTTGTGCAACAGTGTGCAAACTCTCTCACACCCATTCTCTAGCAATTGAAGTCAAAACTTGAGTAAATCTTGAGTGCTAGTTGGTTGAAGGTGATTTCAAGCCCTTGCATTTGCATTGTTGTTCTTCAAGCTTTGAGGTTGATCAAGCAAGGTGCTAGACTTGTTATTCTTGGTGATTGCCGTCTAGACGACTCGGGAGGTCCGGCGATCTCTCTATCGACGGTGTGTCGGAGAGGCTCGGCGATTGGTTGTAAAGGCTCGGAGCTCGCCTATCCGGAGAGGAGAAGGGCTACCCATAGTGAAATCGAAGCATAACCTCTAGCGAAGAGCGCTTCAACGAGGATTAGTGGAAATCAGCAAATTTCCGAGACCTTGGGAAAAATTCAATCTCTTCGGTTATTTCTATTACTTGCTTTACTTTCTTAGAGATTGAATTGCTCCTCTTAATCTTTTAGAAGTTGCAACATTCATCTTGAATTGTCATTCATATCTTTAGAAGTTTATTATTGCAATTCTAGATTATTAAACACTAGTTTAAAAGTAAAATTTTAAAAACCGCCTATTCACCCCCCTCTAGTCGGCATCCTTCGATCAACATTATCCACGATGCGCACATCTGTATTCATAGCCCTCTCCATATGCACAAACCCTTATGGCCAAAATTTTTGTTTTGTCGGGATGTCAACTAATCCTACACAGTTTTCGCTACCACAATCTCCTTCAAAAAAATTCCAGTCTGTGTTGGTATTCAAGAGCGGTACCCTACATTTCACCCCCTATATCATTATCGACGACGACGACAATGACGGCGGTGGTAATGATACGGAAAAGCTGGTCACAAGATGACGACATTCGACTTGTGAGTGCTCATTACAAATTGAAGTTTTGTCAATTTGAATTTTTTCGGACCATAAATTTTTCCAACTTTGACTTCCAAATTTGTAAACAATTTATTTTTCCATCTTCCAGATTAGTGATTGATTAAATAATTCTCTCCATCCAGCTGATGGCAACAATAAAAAATTTGACATGTATTGAGGGCAGGTTGCTGCAACATACAACACAAGCTGTCCAATAAGCTACAAAAGTGACGTGAAGCATTGTAAAGATTATTCGAAAAAAATTTACAAGAAAATTGTTCAATTTAATGGTATTTGGTATAGGTTAAAGAATGTTTATACTAGTGATCGTTCAGATGACTAACTGATGGCCTAGGCACATGAAATGTACAGGAAGAGGTGGGCCATCCCTTTGTCTTTAAGTACTAGTGGATGGCCGTTTGGATCAACCGAAGTGGTGTAGAATCTACATCAACACCAGGAAAAAAGTAAGATTGAATGAAACTGGTGCCTACATGTCATCATTAAACACAGATGATGTGCCAGTAGAGTCGACATGGCTGGAAAGTCGCAATGTGGCGAAAGAGAAGCGCAAGCGGGAAAGCAAGTTAAAAGAAACTTTAGCGGTTGTGAAAGAAAACACAGAGAGCATCATCAAAGAGAACTTAGATCTCAAAGGAATGGCTAAGGATGCATTTGTTAGGACATGGATAAAAGGAAAGAAAAGGCGGCCTTTGTCAAGTTGCTAACAAAACTGATGACGACCGACACAACAAATTTCACATATTTGCAAAAGGTAGCTCATGCAACTGCATTGGAGTATGTGAATGACATGATCAAGGAGATGAAGAATACATAGTAGGATACATCATGTATTTTTTTATTTCAAGCAATGCACTCATCGTTTTATGCACCTTATCATTACAATTAATGTAGTTGTCATTTTATTATTTTACGTATCTCCTTAGCTGTAGCCGTTGGAATATATTTCTCTTGGATGTAACTATTGAAAACTAGTCATTGGAATATTTTTCTTGGATGTAGCCGTTGGAATATATTCCTCTTGATTGTAATCGTTGGAAACTAACAGTTGGAATATTCTTCTTGGATGTAGCCATTGGAATATTCTTCTTGGATGTAGCTGTTGAAATATATTCCTCTTGGATGAAATTGTTCAAAATTTGCCATTGGAATATTTTTTTCTTTGCCTATATTTTCCGAACCCTCATCCCACTGTTCACAACCTAAACTTCTCATCTTCAAGCACCAAACTTCTTCATGACTACTATTCTCACAAATGTCATCTGCTCCAGCTCAAGCACATATAGTGCGGAAGAGGAGGGGAAGGACTTTGATGCTGGACACATGTCTTCTTCAATTCCCGAGGCGGATCGGGAGAGAAGACCCACAACAATCTACGTTCATGATGCGGGCGTCTGGGCGTGAGCAGGGTCACGCAGACCAGGATGTGGTCGCGTTCCGGGCCTCCCGGGGCAAAGGCACCCGTGCCCTTACACGGGCGCATTTTGAGCCCCCGGGCTTGGGCACGGTCGCTCGGGCTCGGACACGGACGCATCCCGGGCCGTTTGGGGCGAGGACGCCCGTGCCTTTCCACAGGCATGGCTTGAACCCCCGAGCTCAGACACGGTCCCGTAGGCCCGGACATGGGAACGTTTGGGACACCCCGGGGCGGTGGCGCCCGTGCCTTTCCACAGGCGCGCCTTGAGCCCCCGAGCTAGCTCGGGCACGATCACATAGACCCGGACGTGGAAACATCCGGCGCGCCCCGGGGCGGTGGCACCCATTACATTCCTCGGTGGCTAAATATTTTTTCCCCCAACACTGTCTTTTTTTTCTCGGATTTTGCTTTCTCCAACCTCCATGCCGAGTGATTGTGTGAACTTATTGATTAAAGGCCCCACTTCAAATTGGAGCATTCTACCTCTATCTACAAAATACTTATCATATGTATGATTTTTTACTGTCTCTGATCAACAACTTTAACTATTAATTTCTACTATAATATATTAATAAAAATTAGAAAAATATAATATTATAAAAAAATTTACACAAAATCTAATAATATCATTTTCATATGATCAATTTAAATATTTATAAATATATTAATAATCAAAGTTAAAAAAAATTAGACTTTACATATACTATAAAGATAAATTTTCATGGATAATTGGCAGCATTAACTCTTCTACTATCTGAATATGAGCAATTTTATTCTAATTTTCTTATTACTTTTGTACAAATAGACATTAATATTTGGGCCCATATGTCAAACTTAATAAGTTAGTTTATCACATGTCAACGACTCAACATGTTAATTGAAATCATAAGGAGTTAGATTGAGGGATCTAATTACTCTTATTAAAATAGTAAAAAAGTTTATTTACTCTAATTTTAAATAAAAGATTTGATTGTATAAAATATTATAATAAAGAGTCCTCTGGTGCTTTCTTGTTAGCTTCACTTATGTTCTTTTGAAAAAAAAAAATAAAAGAAATATCCAATCATGCCTAAACTAAAATCTGCTGCTATATTACATGTCAGGAAATATCGTTTTGCTCCAGGATTTCCCTTCGATGCTGGCTTTCCAAGCGATTGGATTCGCTTGCCTTTTGTTCATGTTTCTTCAAGAATGGCGCGACAGGAGCAGAGCATCCGCCGCGTAAGTTTCTTGAAATGTGGTTCTACACTATTCTAAGTGAAAACAGCTTGATTCAAATCAACTTCATCTGATTTTGCTTTGATATAACTATAGTTACTCTGCAATGCATGACATTTTACTTGAAAATAGCACATAAATTTGATTAAATGTTGGGATTACGTAATGCAGGCGTTTCAACCCTCGTGTATCTGGAGAATGTGATTGAACAACTTGGTTGAAGAACCACTATATGTGCTCGTAATAGAAGATTTCAGGATATATTATGTAAATCTTTTTTTTTTTTGCTAAAGCCAAAATAGAACTCATCCTTGTCTAAAAATATAATCGCACTTCACATTTTTTAAAGAGAAAAATGTTTATTGCCATTTGCACTTTTATTATTTCTTTTACAAATTTTCACACATAATTTTTTTTTTCTCTTACCCCTCCCCTCTTCTCTCTCCCCTACCGCTTCTCTCTATCTCCTTCCCGCTCTCCTAGATCGTGCCCCAACCCGGCAGCGGCGAGCGGCGGCTAGCACCAGCGAGCTTTGGAAGAAAATCGAGCTAGTGATCCAATCTAAACATGCATCTTATTACACCACCTTGTTTGGGAAATGATAAATCTTTTTTTTTTGTTCAGAGATTTGTACCAAGCTAGCTAGGTTCCTAGCCGGAGCTAGTTGATGCCCATTTTAGCATGGCTTGGCATGTCGTCGATGTTGATCTGCTCGCCGTTGTCGACCTCGGCGTCGCCGCCTTCGGTCACGACGGACGACACGTAGATGGCGACATCGGAGCTCATCGCGGTCGCCCTTGCACGGAACTTGTGGAGGCAGCCGTAGCAGGTGATCTGGCTCACGGCGTGCTTGCGGAGCTCGTGGGTCCAGCAGAGCTCCACCTGCGCCTGGCGCCGCACGCTCCTGGCACTCTCCAGCTCCTGCTCGGCGAGCTCCGTTTGCCGCTTTTCCCGCGCCCGCGCCTCGTCTGCCGCTGCTTTGTCGGCCACTGTCAGAATCCAAGATACTGAACCACGGATAGATTTTTCAAATAAGTTGCAACATAGAGTCATCAGGTCAGTGAGCTGAAGCGTGCTGTACCGACACAACTTGTCGAGTCTAGTCTGATGTATTGTGTCAACTCATTAGTGTGAGGAGAAGTCACGACATGATCCACCAGCCTACATGTCAAGTCGGCCCAAATACGACATAGAAAAAATAATAAATTTGAAAAATTAAATTTCTAAAAATAAATAGAAAAATATTATATAAAATTTGAAAAAAAATCTAAAAATATGTTTGAAAAAAATCTGAAAATAAATAGTGATAAAAAATTATATAAAATTTGAAAAAAAATAATGAGGATAAAAAATTAAAAAAACACAACAATTTAATACTTAGAAAAATTTTAATTAGATGAAATTGATTTGCACGTGAGATGGAACAATTGTCGGGCTGTGCCGTGAATGGAGCTAGTGTTGGACCATACCGTGCTAGGCCATCGTCGCATGGAGTGTTATCATGCTGAGCCAATCTGGACATGATCCCCTCATCCGTGAGTTCTCGTGTCGTGTTGTACAATCTGTTGAGCTCAATTTCATCATCCAACATGATCCATCAAGCAAAATTAGACTAACATTGTATATCAACTACCGTGTCATGCCATGTCATGGGCCGCACAACTATGCTTCAAACCTACTAAGTTTGACAGCACTAGCCATGGAGCTTAAAGATATATTTTTAGTTGGCTAACTTTAACTTTGCTCTACCATTGTAACTAAGTTTAAACTAAAATTTGCCTACATACTACTATAATAACTAGTTGTGAGTTGCTAAAAAATATCACTGTGTTATCAAGTTGAAATCGGTCTTGACTATTTTCCCTTCCTTCAAGACACAAGGACAGAGACTAGTTTATAGTATTATAAAGTACAAGAGATTAGTAGGGGTTTGAAATCATCTCAAATGCCAGTGATTTGTTTACTGCAAAAGAAATTTATATATAAGATTTGTTCTTATGTTGTATTAGAAACTAACCGAGGCCATCAGCTCGTCAATCGGCAACTCAGTGTGTGGCTTGCTGGGGGTTACTCCTCACCATTTGAAGAAAAACTTGAAAAGCATTAGACATGAATTGATAGCTAGGGAGTGAAAATGTGAGAGAAATCTGAGAGAATATTGATAGACTACAGAGAGGGCTCTTGCAAATGCCCTAGCCGCCCTAAATCGGCCACGTCCTACATGCAAACTTGTGAGGCGGGTGATCAATTGAACAAGAGAGTCATCTAATGGGTCAAATAATGATGTGTTGACATGACACAAGAAATCCAAATCAGTCACTCAATTTTAACCAACAAATAGGCTGGAAAAATCAACCAAATATTTACAAATTGGCATAATGTTTTACGCGAAAGCCTTCTCCTGATGAGGAGTAAAAAAAACTCACGAGACTAACACTGATCCACTCTCAAATCTTCCTCTATTATCAGTAGGTACAAAATAGTCTTCCTACAGGTACTACAGCAGTAGCAACAATAATTATGCAGTCAATACGGTTCGGTGTGGGAATGATACTGGAGACAGCCCGCCAAGTACGACTCAATGCGGTCAAAGTCTTGCCCCACCACGTCAAAAGGAGGCAGTCAAATGATGTAATGGCTCAAGCCCTCCACTAGTCCAAAGTCCAAACACGAAATCAGCACCTCCACAGCTTCACTCCACCATGGCCACCATGCAACCCCTCTCCCACCTTTTCCTCCCCCTCCTCGCCCTCTCGCCTCTCGCCACCAGCGACGATCGCCCGACCGTAGTCTGTGGCGCCCGCCCTCATAACTACACGACGACGAAGAGCACTTACCAAGCCAACCTCACAGTCCTCGCCGCCGCCCTCCCGCACAAGATCTCCTACCTCACTGGCCGCTCCACCTACCGCTCCGTCCGTTGCTATCTTGACGGCGTGTCCTCCGTCTCGCACTGCCACAACGGCACCAGCTCCATTTCCTGCATCTCCTGCGTCAAGAAGGCCTTCCGGGAAGCGCAGAAAGTATGCCCTTACCGCCATGACGTTGTTTGGCACCACGCGAGGTCACTCAAATTTAATTGTTAATAGTGTACAAATTGTCCATCACAGGAATGATATAAAAAATTAGTTAAATCCTAGTTGAATCATCACATTGGCACAGTCAACATTTGGTTTTGTAAATATTGCCCATTTCCTAGCATATGGATGATTCAGTAAGATTTGGATAATTAAGATGGAGGTTGGAGAGAAGCATGAGCATCTAGTGGTAGATCCCAAACACATAATAATCTCACATGACTTGAACTAAACAAATGATTTGTGATCAAGGACTCTTGCCAGATTTTCTTCAAATAGCCTCAGAGACAATCTTTACTTATGCCCAGATTAAAGCTTTGTGTATTGCATTTCATCAGGAAATGTTTTAGGGATAATTTTGTCTTCGGGAATGGTAATTCAAGCAATAGGATTCGCCTGGCTTTTGTTCTTGTGGCTGCAGGAATGGCGTGATACTAGGAAAAGACGCTCTATCCTGTAAGTTTCTCGAAGCATGCAAGTTTCAGTTGCCAAACAAGATTAATCAATCAATA
Source organism: Pharus latifolius (assembly GCA_019359835.1). Lineage (NCBI taxonomy): Eukaryota > Viridiplantae > Streptophyta > Magnoliopsida > Poales > Poaceae > Pharus > Pharus latifolius. The sequence continues at coordinate 12,277,626 of CM033325.1, read as the reverse complement.
TTGAGAAAACTAAAGCTTATGAAATTAGGACCTTTCAGAATCATTGTCCAAAAGAATTTAACTTGCTTCATTAATTTAATTCAAAACATTATATAAATGCATAAGTTTACATTGGCATTAGCTTTAGGCGATCTTTATTTTGACCAAATTATAATTTTCTTAAAACTTGTACTTCTTTTTAACTTGGAAGGGCATGGAAGCATACAGATTTAATGAACTTTGGGCTTACATATTGCAGGAGATCTAGCCCAGTTCCATCTGGAGATCAATAATGGAACTACATGTTTGAGCTAAAATCTCTCCAATAACAGATTAATGAAATGGCCACAATTTTAGCATAGGCCGCTACTCTCAAGGAAAAAGTGGTTAGGAACACGGTTTGTTTTTTTCTTGATTTTTCGATATTAGTTGTGGTTGTTCATAAATTTGAGAATTTCATAATATTTTTCCTCCATGATCTTAAATTTTTCAGAATATTTGAGAATTTCGAAATCATGAACGTGTCATGTTTGCTACGTACGGGTACCGACTACCAAGTAATTATCCCATGTATAAATAACGGATGGTTTTCATTTTGACACTCCAAAACAATTTCCAATATCCACTTCCCTTATATTGTTGTTTTCAACTTCAGCAATTCCAATATTGAGGACTGTGTGTAACTGTGTATGTATGTATGTATGTATTACACGTGAATACTGTAAAGTGTAAACATTTCTACACGAGCTGCCCCTAGAGAGTACAGACGTCAGCAAATTGTGTGTGCTACTGACATTAACGTTCTGTGTCTGTGATGCCACCGTGACTATGCAGACCCAAAATCGAAGCATTTTGCTTCCGTGTCTATTATTTAGGCTGCATTTGGAATCATAGTGAAGTTGTAATAAATATGGAAAGTGTTTCAGTATTTTCTGAAAAATGAGTTGTATAATATTTATAGTAAATTAAGAGTGAGTTATAATTACCAACTATACTATTACTATGTGCATTGCTTTAAAATTTGTGCAGTTTAATTTATGAAAAATATATAAACACTACTCAATTAACATACTTACAAAGTTATTTTTAGAAAACCAACATAAATACAGTTCTATCTGTTTGGTAAGAACAATGTTGCTGATAATTTCACTGTGGTTTGTAGATAATTCAATGTGCTAAAGATAGTTTAAATTAGAGATTTTATTATTAGTTTCATCATTGTTGCATTATTGGAAAAACTATATTAGACTCAGTTTTTAGATACTGTTATTTCTGGTGGTTATTTTGTAATAAACATATGTATAAATATATCAAACATATATATTAGACAAAACAAATAGTCTAACTTGATTTTTTTTTTTGACATACCACAATTCTAAATGTAGCCTAACTCTATTTATGAGCAGCATTCATGTAACTCCACGTATGCATCTTCCTAATACTACCCCGGCGACAGCAAAATTTGGGCTTGTGATGCCACCTGATTATGTGTAAAATCTTTTTTTAATTTTGTTTTGTTTTGGCTAAAGCCAAAATAAATACATGCTTGTCCTTAAAACAATATAGTACCTTATATTGTTTAGCAGGTATTTAGATGAGCCTAGCTTATATTTATGGGCTAAAATAAGACATCAAATAATCAGGTATTTGACTAAGCCTAACAAACTCTCAACTGGTTTAATATCCTAAGCATGCCGGTTAAGACATCAAATAATCATTCAAAATCTTGGAAAACATTTGTATAGACTGTTAGAGTAATCTAGATTGGTATAAAATTTTAAGTTCAAACACGATTGATGTCAACAGCAAAACGAACTCAAATAATTTTATCATTTGTGAGAAATCTCTATTTTTTACTCTAATTCACTTTGGTCTCTTTATTTTGAAAATTTTGTACGGATAACCCAGATTAAAAATAAAAATTTAAAAATAACGTGCAATAAAAAGTATTTGCAAAATCGATCTAAATCGCCATCCCGAGTGGCGACTTACCTAAAAAAGTAATCAGAAAAGACATCAGTCGCCATATGGGCTGATGACTGCGAAAAAACCATCAGTCGCCAGATGGGCTGACGACTGATAGGTAATATATATTTGAGGCTCCTGGCGACTGGCGCATTGGAAGCAAACAAAAAAACAAAAAATTGACGGCAGAGGGAGAAGAGGGGAAAAAGGAGAAGAGGAAAAGAAAAAGAAAGGAGGAGGAGAAGAAGAAGAAGAAGGAAAGAAAGTATAAAAAAAGGTACAATTATAAACTTGTAGTGATAATTAGTGTAGAATGCAGATCGGTTTTAGGAATGTGTAGATCTGTTATGTAGATGTGTTGTATATATAGATGTGTTGTAAATATAGATTTGTTATGTAGAAATGTTATATATTAAGCGAATAAATTAGATTAATAAATAGTGAATCGATAATTTAGGACATACGGTTTTTCGTAGAAAATGTGCAGAAATGCAGATCTGATTTGTGCCTTAATAAATATAGATCTGTTATGTAGAAATGTTATATATTAAGCGAATAAATCAGATTAATATATAGTGAATCGATAATTTAGGACATGCGATTTTTTCGTAGAAAATGTGCAGAAATGCAGATATGATTTGTGCCTTAGTAAATATAGATCTGTTATGTAGAAATATTATATATTAAGCGAATAAATTATATTAATATATAGTGAGTTGATAATTTAGGACATATGATTTTTTCATAGAAAATGTGCAGAAATGCAGATTTGATTTGTGCCTTATTTAAATATGTTGGGCATTTATGAATATAATGTATATATAATTTTGATTTGTTGTGTAACATTATGTAAATTTAATATGTTTATGAATGAGATGTGAGATGTGTATTAATTAAGAGTAGTAAATAATTAAATTATTGATATGTGAGATGAGAATATAGGAATTGTAGATTAGATGTGATGCGATGTCGTTAATCCGGTATACTTCGATTAGTTGAGATGTTAAAAAATAAGTCACACATGTATTAAGGATGGGCATAGAGTAATGTGCAAAATATATTGGAGATATGATAACTGATGTTTGTAATACTTATGTTGTAGACAATGTCGGAATTCATGGGCAGGTATTTGTGGCCTGGGGGTGAGGCTTATGCCGACAAAGGTGAAGACTAAGGTCTGCAAGTTTCAAGCAGCGAAGGGTCGGAGGTGGACGTAGACTATGCGGATTCCTCTAGTGAAGAAGACTATCGTGGAATGGGATCTCCACAACAATTACTAGATCCTAGTGGTTTTGAGCATGCGCGAATCCACGACGATCGCAGTTCGGAGTGGGCACGGAGTGAGCACAGATTAACATTGGGACAACATTTCCGAAGCAAGGAGGAGGCTAAGCAAGGCGTGGTGATGTGGTCCGTGACACTACGTCGGTCTTTCAAGGTTGACAGAACAAATCCGCGATTGTACGCGGTGAAGTGCAAGGTGGAAGAATGTCGATTTTATGTTCGTATTGCTCGGTACAAGGACAATGAACACTTCATTGTTTCCAGGATCACCGAACATGACTGTTCAGCGACAGAAGTCTCACAGAGTCATAGGAATATGTCGTCTGCATTTGTGGCACGTGTAATTTTGTCGAACCTTCATGCAACTCTTGATATGCCACCAACAGAAATTGTCAGCCAAATCAACGACACATTTGGGTACATCATTCAGTTTGGGAAGGCATGGAGAGCCAAGCAACTTGGTCTTGAGATGTTATTTGGATCTTTCTATGATTCATATAACTATGTGCCCAGATTGATCGAACAAATTGTTGACACCAACCCCGGTACTGTGATGGATATGGTCCATAGCCCAGTTGTCGGCAGAAATGGTGAGATAGTTCCTGGAGCTGAGTACATGGAGCGTATATTCTGGTCATTCGGTCAAGTAATCTCTGTATTCAAGTACATGCGGCCAGTACTTTGCGTGGATGGCACATTTCTAACTGGAAAGTACAAGGGAACTCTAATGACAGCAGTTGCTGCAGATGCAAACAACCAGCTAAGCCTTAGTGGAAGGCGAGAGTGCAGACAGTTGGGTATGGTTCCTTTCAAACCTGAAACAAACCGTCGTGAAGGACTGACGGAATGTATGTGTAATCCATGATAGACACAAGGGTCTGTTAAGTGCCATTGAGTTCATGTTTGTTGGATCTAGGTCGATCTAAATATCTAGATTTTAATGATTAATGATGATTTAGATAAATCCATAATGATTAAACTGATTAGGATAATGACAGTTTTGATGATTAAATGACAACTTAGATAAATCCTGATTTAGCACAAGTGAATTGAGTTGACTATTGATAAACCCTGAAATGGATATCTACTTAGTTGTGGGTTTAATATTGATGCATATGCAGAGGGGGAGCTCGGTGGTTGCATCAAGCTTGTGCTAATTGATTGATGAAGATGTTATATGTTAAATCTTGAGGTTGATGACTCCAGTTGTGGATTTGATATCGATAGATATGTTGAGGGGGAGCTCATCACTTTGGTCATCTGATTTGATTGCTATCATGACATGAGTAGTATAGATCGTATGCGTATGTCTTTATCATCTATGATCTATATGATTGTATTTTATTTCATACTCATTTGCTAGTTGTTGAATATGGTGTTGTCATTTCACTGGAAAGAGAAATTGTTGAGCTAACTCCTGTGTGGAGTAGTTTCTCTGATGGTTATTAATGACGATCTATATATGAGACTAATGTTGTGCATTGAGTGTACGTGTTGTAGTCTCAGATTGATTGCAGGATAAAAACGAGCAAGGGTGTGAAGAGGATGAAGTCGATATGAGACATCTCGAGCGAGGTCAAGCTTAGCAAGGTCGAGCTTTGCGAGGACAAGTGTCGCGAGGTCGAGCTTCGCGAGGACAAGCGTCGAGCGGTCGAGCTTCACGATGTCGAACTTCACCTAAGGTAAAATCCAAGATTAAGGATTGTTTTCTTAGGATTTTACCAGTCTCGGAGTTTGGAGGCAGACCGGGTTGATAGGATTCTTTTTACTAGTTTGACCGTACTATTAAGAGGGGTCGGAAATTAGTAGCTTGAATCTATCTAGTGCGGAAGTTCAAATGCATTCATATCATCTTGCACTAGTGTTTTATCGCCTCTTGCAATGCTAGAGAGCCTAAGTGTAGTTTGTGGTGCATTAGAGAATGTTTTGAAAACTGCACTTAGTCTTGATCGCAAGCTATTTAAATTGGTTTATTATCTAGGGCCGGTTGTGGATGTATTTGCACATTCTGATCGTATCCGTACTTGATACGTGGTCATGTCGCTAGTTTTGCGGCTTTTTGTTTAGGGTTTGGGCGTGGTTGTAGGAGCTCGAGCTGGTCGTACCAGTCTTCGGCTCGCTTGCGTACGTTCGACCAAACTCTCTCAACCACCTGTTTTTTATCGGATATCAGACCTGTGTGGTCGTGGTCGTCGCTGAGTGTCAGCTGAGATATCCGCGAGAAAACAACAAATCCGTATGTGCAAATACCCTAAATTGCATTTGAGATGATTTTTGTGTTGGATATTTTGGTAATAGGAAATTTTTTGAGTTTTCTAGGAATATCAAGGCATTTCTTGGTCTTACTTCTGTTGACAAAATTGTAGTGCTTTGCGTTATCTTTCCAACAAGCTAAAAATCACCTCAATCGGATCTCTGGATCAAAAGTTATGCTTGTTTTACTATCAGTATGCAGTGGCCAGTGGCCAGACATTGTCCGGCCTGTACAAATTTTTTCAGCCTTTTGCATAATGAAACCAGAGGCATTTGCATCCGTCCGGGCCTTTTGTCCGGGAAGGCCCGACTTTGTCCGAAATGGCCGGACATTGTCCAGCCTGTACAATTTGTTTGAGCCGAGAGTTAACAGAGACATATTCTTTTGTCTGGGGTTTTTGTCCGGACAAATGGTATCTTTTCGGCCTTCACAAATTTCATTGAAACGGTAACTGACAAGGTTGTTGTTGTGAGTAACGGTCACTATTGGGTTGTACTGACCGAACATTGTCCGAAATGGTCGGACAATGTCCGGCCTGTACAATTTTGGCCTGGTTTCTTGCAAACGGCTAGTTTTCTTTGAGGGCTATATATACTTCGTGTTTGGCTTCATTTGTTTGTGCTAAAAGAGTTCATATACCAGCTGAAAACCTAGCCAAGTCAATTGAATTTGAGTTATTGCATTTAGAGGCTAGAATTGAGCCCAAATCTTGAGTTGATTTGAGAGAGAGCAAATTGTGTGAACTTAATAGTGCTCAGTGCACTTGAATCACTATTTGCTTGCTAAGTGCTAGAGTGTTTGAGCATCTCATTTGCATATTTGAACTTCTATCACGAGGTTTGATCAAGTGAGCCCATCCGACTTATTACTCTTGGCGATCGCCTTCGCCTAGACGGTGTCGAAGGAGAGTCGCGATCTCTCCAATTGAAGTTTGTCAGAGAGGCCGGCAAAAGATTGTGAAAGGTGTGGTGCTCTCCTATCTGGAGTGCAGAAGGAGCAACTCTAGTGAGATATCCTTCATGGATATAGAAGCGAGGCTCCGAGCAAGAGCTTCAACGAGGAGTAGGGGAGACCGGGCGAGTTTCCGAGACCTCGGTAAAAATATTGTGTCAATTGCGTATATCTTATTTGCCTAACATTCATCTTGACACAATTGTTAAATTTACCATTGTTGCATGTTTTATTGAATAGTTCATATGGTTGAATGCAATTAGTTGACTAACTTGCTTTAAAGCCTCATTGGATAATCTAGCTCAAACAATTATCTTGTTGAAACTGCTTAGTGGGGAAGAAAATTTAAAAGCCTCCTAATCACTCCCCTCTAATCGTCATCCTCGATCTTACAATTGGTATCAGAGCAAGGTCTCTCATTTATCGGCTTAACCGCTAGAGAGAAAGGATGAATTTGCTAGAGAAATTTGGATTGATTGCTCCTCAATTTGATGGCTTAAATTATACACGTTGGAAAATTATGATGAGTACTCATCTTGAGGCATTAAATTTGAAATTATGTAGATTAGTGCAAAAGGGTATGGATAGCTCATTATCTTCGGATAAACATACTCTTCTATTATATACAAAGGCTAAAAATGTGCTTCTTGAATCATTTAGTCATGATGTGCTAGAACTAGTGAGTGATTGTTTGACCGCTCACGATGTTTGGTTAACTCTTGAGACTTTATTTGTCGGCACATCTAGGTTTGAGCATGTTAATATGCACTTGCTATTGCGGGACTTCGAGGCATTTGTGATGTTGGAGCATGATACACTCTCCACCATATATGATCGCTTGATCAATATCACAAATGAGCTCAAAGCCCTTGGTGCTAACATTTCCGATCTAGATATTTGTAGAAAATTGCTCCAGGTATTGCCGGAGGGTTGCTATGGAAACTTCATCACCAATCTTGAGAGTAGTGACCTTTCCGTCACTTCACCAAGCAAGCTCATTGACATGCTTATGTCAATTGAGACAATGTCCAAAGAAAAGGACATATGTTCCATCTCCGAGAATATCGAGGACGATGATCTCAATGTGGAGGATAGGGAGTTTTCGAGCGAGCTCAAAATCGAAGGTGATGTGGTTTGCCCTAGCAAGACAAAGGCTAAACCGAGCAAGAAGAGCTCAAGAAAAGGTAGAAAGAAGGGTCAAAGTCGGAATCTTCATCTCAAGACGATTCTATATACCCTTCGGCATCCAACTCGATGGTATCAAATTCTAACCTCTCTAATAATGAGCTCATGGATATAATTATAGAGTTAAAAGGTTTGCTTGGTAATATGACTACAAATCTTAGCACTTTAAAGAATGATTACTCATCTTTGAAAGTGAAGCATCAAGAATTGAAAAATTCTTATGACTCCTTGATTGCCAAGAATTCTATTAGCTCAACATGTGTATTAGATGTTAGAGTTGCTTGTGACTCCTCTATTGATCCATCTTTAGAGTCACACTCTTCTACTCCACATGCTAGTGATAATTTAATTGTTAATTCATGGTTAGATTCAAATGCTAGCTTTATAGATACTAGTACTTCATGTGATAACATGTCAAATGATTTAATTATTGATTCACATGATTGTATGGATGATACTAGTAACTCATATCATGATTCGTCTAATAATTTATCTTTATGCCATGGTGTTAGTTCTAGTAGCTCCTCATTTGATATGCCTAACTCATCTAGTGATTCTTGTGCTATGCCCTTGAGTTCATTTACTTGTGAAGATATGTCGTCTTGTTCTTATTCATATATTAATACGGGATCATATCAAACATCTAAAACTCAAAATGATAAACTTAGGAGTAAAGTAAATAGATTGAGTAAAAATCTTACTAGAAATCATTTGAGTTGTGCCATGCTTGCTAAACCCCCTTTAGATCATAAAAAATCGTTTAGAAAGGAAAAATTAAATCATGCATACTCAACCAGTAAGAGGCATTATATACTCCATCACACTCATACAAACCCTTTCAAAAAAACCCTCTCGAACTTCATATTCTTCATATCATTTGAAAGGGCAACATTCGTATAAGTGTGCATCCAATTCTTTTGGAGATTTTTTTTTAGCTCTTATTTGATTTCGTATTCTAAAAAGGGTTTAATTGCAAAACCAATTGATTTTCGGGTTCAAAAACCTGAAGATAGAGCCATTTGGGTACCAAAAGATTTATGCAACAAGGCTAGAGGGCCTCGTATGGTTTGGATACCAAAAAGAGCTTAAATCCTTTTGATGTGTTTAATAAAAACATTTGCATTGCATCTTCTCCTTTTATTTTTTGTTGTTTTAATCCATATGTCAAATTTTGCAAAAGAATGAAAATTTAAATCTTATGTTGTTGCATCTCTATGGGTTGTAATTTAAAATGCTTCCGTTGCTCATCACAACCCTATATGTGAAATATTTGAAAATTACAATTATAAGTTTTAAAATGAGCTCATTTGGTCAAAATGTCAAATTTTCACTCAAAAGGCCAAAAATCATTAATTTCTATCTAAATGGTCGTCAAAATGTATTTAAAAGGTTTTTAGAGCTTTGGATGAAGAAATGATGTTAAAAAGTATTTCTATTAAAAACTAGCCTCAAAAGGATCTTCGAGTATCTTGTTTTTCAACGAAACCATTTTCGAACACAAATCAAAATCTATTTGGTTTTTGCCAAAACTTGCTTTACAAAACTCTCAGATACTCTTGATCTGAAGAAGTTTGAAATTGAAACTTTCTCAAAAGAGTTATCATTTGAAAGTTATGGGTATTTGAATCTCACCGAAAAACTTGAATTGACACGAAATACCCTAAATATGCAAAACATGAGTTTAGCCATTTTTACGGTCTTTATTTATGACCCTCGGCTCAAAATGATATATTTAACTCATGTAAGCCCTTTCATGTCAAAAATATCATGAAAATCAAATTTGAACTCATTTTGCAAAAGTTTGTCAAAATTTGACCTCTTTGCTTAATACAATTATCATTTGACCATAACTTTTGATTGAAAAATCCTTTTTGGAAAATGTATTTGATACATTGAGAATCATTTCTGCAAATTTTCATCTCAATTGGATTTGATTTGAGTAGAATTGACTCTTTTCACAAATCAAATATGAAACTTGCAAAATTCAGTTTTCTCATGGTTTTGGGCTGATTTGTCATTTTCATATCTCTTTATTGGTTGGCTATTTGGTGAAAGTTTCTATATGACATTTTATCCTCTATAATTGATATTTCTTGATAATTTATTTCAAAATTATTGGAAGTCATTTGCATAGATTTTCTGGTGCGTTTAAAAGTGTAAAATGATTTTTTGAAACCTGAAATCTGAAACTTTAAATCTGACCAACATTTGTCTTTTTCATATCTTATTGTTGGATCATATTTTGGCTTCACTATAAAAGGAAATCTTGTTCCTCATTGCATTATCTATCTCCAAAACTTATTTGGAATTTTTGGAACTTGTTTGCATATGTTTCGATGATTATAAAGAAGCGAACATGTTTGAGAAAATTTTAGTAAAATTGGATGTCGTTTCTTCAATTCTTTCAAATGACTAAAATATTTGAATCTTGGATCTTCATGAAAAGTGTTTCCATTGATGTGTTTTATTTTTATGAAACTTTTTCATGAGCTTTGATGATCATTTGGATGGGTTCTCGATTTAAGTTCATTTGGATCATTTATTTATCTTTAGAACTCATTCGTTTAATTCATATACTATTTGGTAAGATTCTCAAATGAAAGCAAATCAACTTTATGCCAAATAGCATTCTCTTGCTCTTGCATAATGTGGTCTTGAATGAAATGCATTTCAAGCAATATTTGTTTTAGACCATGAAAGGAGTTCATAATTCTTTTCTTTATTGATCTTTGTTGAACTCTCTTTTTCAAAAGAAGATCTTTTCATCTCTTGCAAATAATTTTTGACAAAACTTGGTTGACACACTTAGGGGGAGCAACTTCAAAGTTATTGAATCCTTGTATACCCTAATTGTGCATATATATCAAATAGTGCAAGCTCTTGGTAAAAGGGTCATTTTCGAGCAAAAAGGTAAAAAGAGCTCAAAACTTTCAAAATGTTTAAAATTACCACAAAACCTTCATAAATACGTTTCAAATATGGTTTCAAAGGTTTTGAAAGTGAAACAAAAGAGTTTCGGGCTAAAATGCAAAAATTCAACAAAATTGAAGTCTTCGGGATCTTGTTTTGGCCCAAAACGATTTATTTCCATAAAACAAGATGGGTTGAGATTTGATCAAAACTTTCTACATGAAACATTTAGAACTCACTCACCCGAAGATAGTTCATATTGAACTTATTCTCAAAAGGACTATGGTTTTCAAATTATCACATATCCTAGATCGCCCGAAAACGGCTATCGACCCGAAAATACCCAAAAGTGCATTTTTGTGATTTTGGCTATTTGGACTAAACTTTCTTCCATGTCTTGGTTTGAAATGGTATTTCAAACTCATCTAAGTCCAAAACTTCAGAAAAATCCGAGTTTCTTCAAGAATTGAAGTTTTTCGAGAAAATCACTTTTGTTTTACCCGTTTTACCCCAAATCACTTTTGAGGAATAAAATTCAAGATCTTTTTCAAATCAAATTCATTCAATTGATATCCAACTAAGTTCCTAACTTTCCATTCAAATCTATTATGGAACTTGATTTCATTTTTGAAGAAAAATTACAAAAATCACAAATTTCAGAAGTTTTTAGGCGTTTAACTGAGCCGTCCGGACGTTGTCCGCCCAAAACCGGACTCTGTCCGCCCCTACCGGACTTTGTCCGGCCCTAGCAGACACTGTCCGGACTGTGCGAAGTTGGATAATTTCTGATCCTTTTGTCACATCCTTGCTCTAATTTCTTCCCATATCTTTGCATTTGATTATGATTCATATGATGGGGTTTGAAATGCTTTTAATTGTGTTTTGCATATAAAAAAAAGATCATTTTCATGACTTTGGAGCATATTAAAATGAAATTGAGTTTGGAGTTTCTTTTTGGAAATTTGAGCATTTCAAGAGGTCATACGCTTTTCTCTCAACCTTGAGACCTAAACATGTTTCGACAAATCTCCTTTTGGCATATTCCTCATTTGTATGTCTTTTTGTGTTAAATGCCAAAACAAGTGAATTTTTGTGGATTGAATCTATTGTTTCCAATTGAGTTGGTTTAAAAACTCAAAATCTTTTCTCATAGCAAATGCTTTCCAAAATTGAAAGGTTAACACAATCATCATCAAATATTCAATCGAGACATTATATTCTTGTGTGTTAAATACATATTGATGACATGACTTTTGATTACCACTAATGAATCCTTCTATCAAGAATTTTTGTGAGATGATGTTTAGGGAAAGCGATATGATTCAAGAGCAAAGGTACTTCCATGCACGACAAAACAAACAACTTAAGAACGAAATGTTTAAGAGTAAATTCAAGCATGTGAAGCAATCGCTCAAAAGCCTCGAGATGGAGGATGATCAAGCTATTTCAATTCTTAAGGCTACAAATGAACATCTCAACATGGACGAACATGAAAAAGTGGTCAATTCTAAACTCCAGCGATCTATGATTAGTAGTTTTGCTTTGTTTTACTGCATTTAGACTCGAAATCATGTTTAGTGAGTATTTATATGCTAGATTTCGACCATCTCCTAAGAAATGTCTTATGATTGCCATTAAACACATTCTTAGGTCTTTGAAATGCAATCCTAGATATATCTTTGATATCTGAAAAATACAAATCTTGAATTACTTGATTATTTGAATTCAGATTATGTGAATTGCAAGATCATATCGAAAAAAGTACCTCCGATGGTTGTTATGCTTAAATTCTTATGGATGAAACAAAACATTGGATTATGGAATTGCTTTCAAATAGATGCCACTTAAGAAATATTGAAAGTGTCATAAAGGTGGTGAACAAGATGATTTAAAACTCTCGGTTAGAGTATATTGATATACGACAACATTATATAAGAGACTTTGTCGCATAAAGAGAAAACATAGAGATCAGTCAAGATATGGCAAATATGCATCCAGTGGATATCTTCACATCAAACAATTAGATGCATCTAGATTTTGAATGATTAAAAATGGATCAAATGCGATCGATATAAATGTCATCGATATATTCATTATATGTTTGATTGTTTTGATATCTTCTCCATACTTTGAATGTGTTTTTCAAAATCACTTGCAACAAACTTTCTTGAGATCATGTTTTTGCATAAAAACCATTTCATATAAAATATCTGCCCCCAAAAATATTGCTTATCAAAAATTTAAGTTCTCAATCCTTCTTTTTTGTGCTTGATGACAAAGGGGAAGAGATAGTGTTTGAGAGAGAGTGTTTTAGAGATAAGCTTTAGAGAAAGCTTTAGGGGGAGAGATTTCGAGAGAGTTTGGGAGAGACTAGAGATAGTTGAGTTAATTGACAAAGGGGGAGAGATAGATATCATTTGGTATTTGATATATTTGATATTGATATCTGAGAGAGATGAGAGGAGTTATTTGAGATTGATAAATGATATTTGGAGAGAGATATTATTGATATCATTAATATTGATATTTGAGAGAGGCAAATGAGATAGAGAAAATCAAGATAGTTGATGTTTTGGAAGATGACTTGATTGAACTTGTGCTCAATTGTCACTTATATCTCTTAACTCAAATGATTAAATGTTTTGCTCAGTTCTGATATACTATTGCATACATTGAGGGGGAGCTGAAGAATCTATTTTAGATTTATTGAGATTATAAAGGTTGTTGTCATCAATCATCAAAAAGGGGGAGATTGTTGGATCTAGGTCGATCTAAGTATGTAGGTTTTGATGATTAATGATCATTTTGATAAATCCATAAGGATTAATACTGATCTGGATAATGACAGTTTTGATGATTAAATGATAACTTAGATAAATCTTGATTTAGCAGAAGTGAATTGAGTTGACTATTTATAAACCCTGAAATGTATATCTACTTAGTTGTGTGTTTAATATTGATGCATATGTAGAGAGGGAGTTCGGTGGTTGTATCAAACTTGTGCTAATTGATTGATCAAGATGTTATATGTTAAACTTGAGGTTGATGACTCCAGTTGTGGATTTGATATCGATACATATGTTTAGGGGGAGCTCATCACTTTGGTCATCTGATTTGATTGCTATCATGACATGAGTAGTATAAATCGTATGCGTATGTCTTTATCATCTATGATCTATATGATTGTATTTTATCTCATACTCATTTGCTAGTTGTTGAATATGGTGTTGTCATTTCACTGGAAAGAGAAATTGTTGAGCTAACTCCTGTGTGGAGTAGTTTCTCTGATGGTTATTAATGACGACCTATATATGAGACTAATGTTGTGCATTGAGTGTACGTGTTGTAGTCTCAGATTGATTGCAGGATAAAAACGAGCAAGGGTGTGAAGAGGATGAAGTCGATATGAGACATCTCGAGCGAGGTCAAGCTTAGCGAGGTCGAGCTTTGCGAGGACAAGCGTTGAGCGGTCGAGCTTCACGAGGTCGAACTTGCTAAGCTTGAGATGATTTTTGTGTTGGACATTTTGGTAATAGGAAAGTTTTTGAGTTTTCTAGAAATATCTAGGCATTTCTAGTTTACTCCTGTTGACAAAATTGTAGTTCTCTGAGTTATCTTTCGAACAAGCCAAAAATCACCTCAATCGGATCTCTGGATCAAAATTTATGCTTATTTTACTGTCAGTGTGCAGTGGCCGGACTTTGTCTGGGCATGGCCAGACATTGTCCGACTTGTACAAATTTTTTCAGCCTTTTGCATAATGAAACTAGAGACCACTACCACAGAAACAGACATCCTGGACGGCACATCACAGACGGGTATGAACTGTTCAATGGAAAACCGTCTGCGAAGGCCTGTTGGGAGAATATGTTCAGATATCACAGACGGTTCTGATATCAAAAACAACTGTGACAGTAAACTAGACGGTTCTGTACACAAAACCGTCTGTGATAGTCTACTTATCACAGACGGCTCTAACTTAAAAACCGACTGTGATAGATACAATCGGTTCCCAGCTGAGAACCGTCTGTAATAGTCTACTTATCACAGACGGTTCTAACCTAAAACCCGATTGTAATATATACAATCGGTTCCGAGCTGAGAACCGTCTGTGATAAGTATACTATCACAGACGGTTCAGAACTCAGAACCGACTGTGATTTATACAGTCGGTTGTGAACTACGAAGCGTCTGTGATAGTCTACTTATCACAGACGGTTCTGATGTCTGAACCGACTGGAAAAGTACTGGTGCTTCGAATTCTCAACTGTGATCATTTCTGTCTCCAATCTTCGCGCGCGGCGCCTAGGAGAACACGAAGCATCGCTTTGGAAGTTCTATAAATTGACAGTGGAAAAATTGTCATTTACTTTACAAGTTTTTATAGTTCTCAGACTGTTCGACTCCTTAGCTTCTCTGCCCCAATGGCATCCTCGATGGCATCGTCAGCCTCGCCCTCCCCGGTAAGAACTCTCAATCTTTTGGACTTACCCCTGTATTGTTAATCCCTGTTTAATACATTCTTGACCTGTTGATTTGCACAGGGAAGGGGAGCCGTGGAAGACACTGGCAAAGTCAAGGCCGAGCTGAGGGCCCTCCAGGAGGAGCACAAGCTCCTCACGGAGAAGCACACTCGGCTACGGCTTGACCTTGACGATCTCTTCCAGCGCATTCAGCGCATGAAGACGGATGGTGACAATGCTAGGGCGAGGTCGAGGCATCTTCGCGAGGAGAAGAAAGCCGCGGATATGACCATCGCTGGCTGCGGTTTGACAATGAATGATACCATCGCGAAGCTGAGGGAGGTCGCAGGCCTTCTCAACGCTGTAGTAGTTGATCCTGAGAAGGACAACTTGTCGCTGGAGGAGTCCTGCGTCCTGGCTGCAAGTCAAACTGACTTTATTCTAGATGCAGCCAGGGCTAAGACCACTCCTTGACCTAGCATTCTGTATTTTTACTTTTTTTTGTAAGTGATGAAAAAATTATTGAAAACTTTGTTCTTATGTCAACTTTCCAATTTTCTAGCACATTCTTGGACTGCATATAATCTTCCCTCTTTCTTTATCTTTCTTTAGCTTTTGTCGAACATTCGACCATACAAAGGTATGTACACTGTGTGCGATCAAGGAACGACTATAGCGATCTTTGGCTTGTGAGGGCAGTCCATCGGAGCGCTTCAAATAATATAGAAACAATATAGAAGTCGCAGGTCCCATGCAAATAATATAAAAAGAATATAGAAGTTATATATCAACGTGCTTTGAATATCACAAACGGCTCTGAGGTAAAAAAACGTCTGTGATAGTCACATTAGAGACGGTTTTTATGTAAGGCCCGACTGTGATAGTCCCAACAGTGTCCGCCACCTCGAATTCTCAACTTCTATCAATATCACAGACGGTTTTTAACTCCAAACCGTTTGTGATAGTAATATTACAGACGGATTTTATATAAGGACCGACTGTGATTGTCGAACAGTTATCGACGCTTCAAATTCTCAACTTCTTTCAAATTCTCAGAGGTTCAACTGGAAGCAAAACTCCAGGGAGGGAACAAGTATTTGTAAAAGTCGAACAGTTCAATATTCAACAGACATATTAAAGACGGTTCGGACATCAGAACCGTCTGTAATATTAACGCAGACGGTTTTGATATCCCAACCGTCTGTGATAGTCCCAACAGTGCAATTCTCTACATGCAATTGTTGATAACCGCACATAATAACAGCGCAGATGAAGAGACTTATTTATTTACTTCAAATTTAATTTGCATCGAATTATGTAATTTGACGCTTCAACTTCCAAAGTGGGCACTATTGTTTTGCCGTGTTCCAGTTTATCTCCCGAGAATATTTATCATGACGGTATTGATCTTGAAAAGAAAGTAGTGCGCTCCACTTCAAATTCTCAACAGTGTGTTGTGTCTTTTCCATTTCTGATGTTTGCGCGGCGCACTAACCTGGGGACACGAAGCGTCGACTTGGAAATTTTTTTTCATTAATGTTGAAAAAATGAACTAAAAATTTGTTCTTATGTAAATTTTGCAATTTTCCCTCATTTCTTGGAGAAAGAGAAGTGGAGCGGTTCGAATGGAAGCAAAACACTCCAGGGAGGGAACAAGTATTTGAAGAAGTCGAACAGTTCAATATTCCAGGCATAGTAAAGACGGTTCGGACATCAGAACCGTCTGTAATAGTCATATTACAGACGGTTTGGATATGAGAACCGTCTGTAATATTAAAGCAGACGGTTTGATATCCCAACCGTTTGTGATAGTCCCAACAGTGCCCACCCTTCGAATTATCTACATGCAATTGTTGATAACCGCACATAATAACTGAGCAGATGAAGAGACTTAATTATTTACTTCAAATTTAATTTGCATCGAATTATCTAATCTGACTCTTCAACTTCCTTTTCCGTGTTGCAGTTTATCTCCCGAGAAATTATCATGAATTTATTGAGCTTGAAAACCAGTAGTGCGCTTTTTAAAACTCGAGGCACCCGCGCATATGAACCGTCATCTTCTGTTTCTATAAATAGCGAGGCTCCTAAATCCCTGTCTTTATTCCCTCCTCAACTCCCACCTTGATGGCGAGCCGAGATTCCAATGAGGTTATTGAAATTGAGAGTGATGAGGAAGAGATAAGGAATGAACTCGATCAGGATCTTCAGAAAGTAAGTCCTCTCTGAAACTCTAATGCAGATCTTTCTTTTATGACTTGATTACCTCGAAACAAATGCATTTCGAAATCCACAGGTGCCTGAGGAAATGCTCCCTCCAAAGAAGAGACTTAGAAATGATGAAAGATCCTCCAGTGGAGCTGCAGCGAAGACTCTAGAGGGTGCTGAGGCCTGTGTTGCTACATTGCCCCTTGCAACCCCTCCAGTTGCATCGACTCCACCTTTGGAGATCCACAATAATCCTTCCAATATCCCCTCTTCAAGACCTTTGTATCATCAGCTTTTCTTGGATGATCAACTTTCTGGGGTAAGGCTCACACTTCCACGTCCAAATCCACTCTGAAGCTTGGCAATCATCTTCACCCTCCCAGCATACGTCCCTGGGAGAAGCTGGAGAAGCATATGTGCAGGAGGAGAAAACTGCCTTGAGCAGAACTCTCCAAAAAAAAAAAGAGGCGCTGGAGAAGCATTCTGAGGGGATATCTTTTGCCATTCTGCACTTGGCAGAGTGCTTTGAGTTGCAGCTTCATCTCCACCTTTGTTGTATCAACTTTAATTTCTTGGATGATCCTACTGATGCCAAATCCACCCTTTGCTGAGAGATGATGTTGATAGTCTTAGAGCCATTGGTAGTTCTCCTGGGGCGGCCAGTGTAGATCCTACTGATGCCAATACGTCCCTAGGAGAACTTTGTAAGTTACTTTCGGAACAGGTCGACGCTAATTAATTGGTCGCTAAATTGTATCTCTTATGTATGCAAAGATTGTAAGAAATAAAAAGTTTCTTTTCCTTACATATCTGGCTTTTCGAGTGATTATGTAACTGATAATCACCAAATGATGTTCTGTGTGAAAATGTTAACAAGAAAATACTACTGCGAATTACAGACGGTTTTAATTTCAGGACCGACTGTAATAGTCTCAAAATTCTTTGAAGATCCACAGACATATATACAACAAATATGAAAAACAAGATAAAACTAAATAGTCTGAACGTTCATTTTTTTAAATACTAACATTGAAATAAGATAGAACAAAATATGAAAAATAAGTGGAACAACTGATGACCAGTAGTCGAATGCAAACAAACAATCCGGGATATTATAGACGGTTCTGACCTTAAAATCGTCTGTGATAATCTTGCAGATTGTTGATTTTATAATTAACATAAACGGTTCTGAGGTAAAAACCGACTGTGATAATCACGTACGGTTCTGATGTAAAATCCGACAGTAATAATCACAGACGGTTCTGAAGTAAAAATCGACTGTGATAGTAAGGCGGACGGTTTTGACCTAGAAACCATCTGTGATATTGTAATTATCACGGACGGTTTGGAGTTCATAACCGTCTGTGATATTTCTGTCATAGTATCACAAAATGCGCCGATATTACTGACGGTATTATATAGAACCGTCTGTATTGAACCTGGTATAAAAGGTGTTTTGGCGGATGTTTTGAGCTAGTTGTTCTCTCTTGCTCGACCTACACTGTCCAGTTCGAAGAGATTTGGCGCAAGGAAGAGCGAAATCTCGGAAGGCCGGGGGAGCATTTGGGGGCAAAAATTTGAGGATCGAACCAAGGTTGGTACTTGCTCCCAAGGCATACACATTACTTGATTTCATCATCAATATCGATCTCCATTGATTTACTAATTAGCATGTGTATGAATTTGATTAATTGCAGATGGTCTGAGACTGGATGTATAATGACAACCGAGTGGGTGAGGAATACATGAAAGGTGTTTTTGATTTTGAAAAGGTTGCTGAGCAAGACATGGCGAAGAAGGGTTTACCATATATGTACTGTCCTTGTGTAGACTGCCAGAATATTAAGATGTTCACCAACTCATCTCAAATTGTCGCCCACTTGATCCGACGTGGTTTCAAAAAGGGGTACACGTGTTGGGTCCATCATGGAGAAGAGCCAACTGCAGAAACAAGTGCCACTCAGGTTGAGGAACAGGACATGTCGGATCCGAACAACGACTTCGACGAGGATATGCTAGAGGATGACCATTTAGACGACATGTTGCGTGATGTGGAAGAAAATTACAGTGAAAGGGAGTTTGGCAAATTCAAGCGCTTGATTGAGGACTCAGAAAAGACGTTGTTCTCTGGTTGCAAGTCGAAGTACACAAAGTTGGCCTCTGTGCTTGAACTGTTAAAATTGAAGGCAAGCAACAGCTGGACCAACAAGAGTTTCACAGCACTGTTAGATCTTTTGGCGGACATGCTCCCGGAAGGAAATGAGTTGCCAAAAAACACCTACCAAGTGAAAAAGCTGTTGTGTCCTTTGGGAATGGAAGTAGAAAGGATACACGCATGTCCTAATGATTGCATCCTTTACCGTAACGACTACAAGGATATGCATGTTTGTCCGGTGTGCGACACATCCCGCTATAAGCGTACTAAGGACCGAACAGACGACGGCGACTACGCTGAGATAAACCAAGGACCTCCTGCTAAGGTTTTGTGGTATTTGCCAGTCATTCCCCGCTTGCAGCATTTGTTTGCAAACCGTAAAGAGGCAAAATTACTGCGTTGGCACTCGGAAGACCGGAAGAAGGATGGAAAGCTGAGACACCCCGCTGATTCTTCGCAGTGGAGAAACATCGACAGGGAATTTGTTAACTTCGGAGCAGAATTGAGGAATATAAGGTTCGGGTTGAGTACCGATAGAATTAATCCTTTTGGTAACATGAGCAGTCGGCATAACACTTGGCCGGTTCTTTTGTGTATCTACAACCTTCCTCCTTGGTTGTGTGTGAAGCGCAAGTACATCATGATGTCTCTACTTATCTCAGGACCAAAACAACCCGGAAACGATATTGATGTGTACCTAGCACCATTGATAGAGGATCTCCTAACAATGTGGAACGAAGGGGTGCAGGTATGGGACGCATACAAACGAGAGAACTTCATCCTACGTGCTATGATATTCTGCACCATCAACGATTTCCCTGCCCTTGGAAATTTGTCGGGCCGTACTACGAAAGGAGCCAAAGCCTGCCCCCACTGCGAAGATGAGACTGAGAGCGTGTGGCTGAAGAATTGCAGGAAAACAGTGTACATGCGTCACCGTAGGTTTCTTCCGAAGAATGACGCGTATCGTAAGAGGAAAAGGGAATTTGACGGCCACAAGGAAGATGGTTCAGCCCCAAAGCCTACACGCGGGAAAGATATTTACTCACGGGTGAAGGACATAGACGTTGTGTTTGGAAAGGGTGGTAAATTGAAACCCCGCACGAAGAACACTTGGAAGAAGAGATCGATATTTTGGGACTTACCGTATTGGGAGCATTTAGAGGTTCGTCATTGCATTGATGTCATGCATGTAGAAAAGAATGTTTGTGACAGTTTAATCGGCCTATTGCTGAACATTCCAGGGAAGACAAAGGATGGCGTCAATGTGCGGCGTGACATGATCGAAATGAGAATCAGGCCCGAGCTAGCACCGAGAGAGGACGATAAAGGCCGTATATACCTCCCCCCTGCATGCTACACTTTGTGCAAGGCTGAGAGGACAGAACTCTGTAAGTGTCTCTATGGTGTTAAAATTCCATCGGGTTACTCCGCAAATATGAAAAAGCTTGTGTCCATAGGCGATTTGAAATTGCTGGGTATGAAGTCTCATGATTGTCACGTGTTGATGACACAAATGCTTCCTATTGCCATCCGGAGTATTCTGCCGCATAAGGTCAGAGAGACAATCACGAGGCTATGTTTTTTCTTCAATGCAATTTCTTGCAAGGTCATTGATCTCGATGGACTGGATTCTCTGCAGAGCGAGGTGGTTCAAACTCTCTGTCAGCTTGAGATGTATTTTCCTCCCATCGTTTTTTGATATCATGGTCCATCTCACCGTCCACCTTGTCAGAGAAATCAAGATATGTGGAGCCGTGTTCCTACGTTAGATGTATCCATTGGAGAGGTACATGGGTGTACTTAAGGCCTACGTGAGGAATCGGTCCCGGCCCGAGGGTAGCATTGTCGAAGGTTATGCAGCGGAAGAGGTTGTTGAGTTCTGCGTCGATTACATGGCCGAGGTAGAAGCAATAGGAGTTCCTGTGTCTCTTCACGAGGGGAGGCTTGATGGTGTTGGCACTATTGGACGGAGAGCCATCACTCCTGATTTCGATATGTACTCAAAAGCTCATTTTTGGGTCTTGCAACACATGACGGAGGTGTCTCCGTACATCGACGAGCACAAGGAGATGCTACGACAAGACAATCCTCGCCGATCCGAGGTTTGGATCACGGGACAACATAACAGTCGATTCAACGCGTGGATGAAGGTGCGAATCACCGGAGAGTCCGCAAGTGAGAACCTTAAATGGTTGGCAAAAGGGCCCACGTTTACTGTACAGACATGGCAGGGATACGACATCAATAGGTACACATTTTACACGAAAGCTCAAGATCGAAAGAGTACTGTGCAAAATAGTGGAGTGAGCGTAGAAGCTTTCCATGAGGGGTTCACCAAGACAGGCCCAACAAGGGTAGTACGTGGATTGAACTCGTACTACGGGTTCATTGAAGAAATTTGGGAGCTCGATTACGTACTGTTCAAGATTCCCCTATTTCGATGCCGATGGGTCCAAATCCCACAGGGTGTGAAGGTTGACAGTTACGGTTTCACTTCTGTGGATCTCGATCGCGTTGCTTATAAAGATGAGCCATTCATACTTGCAAATCAAGCCATTCACGTCATTTATGTCACTGACCCGGCCAATAAGAAGTGGCACGTCGTCCTTCATGGCAAGAAAATGATGGTTGGAGTTGAAAATGTCGTAGACGAGGAGGAATACAATCAATTTGATGAGATTCCTCCATTTGGAGATGGCGTACAGGTCGATACTAAAGACACCGACGAAACCAGTTACGTGCGTATGGATCACCAGGAAGGGTTATACTTTAAAGGTAATCAACTGTACGTCCTTATCTCTTTGTTTCCATCGGTATAGCTTATATCTCCTGTAATTCTCGTCTTTGCAGGGCCGTGGCAAGTGGAAAGTTGAGGATAACATGGCTGTGTACGTGGAAATTGTCGGTGAAAGTTCCCATTTGTATGTAACATTAACTTGAGCATGCTCCACGTACATTGTATGTTAAATTTATTTAAGCATGCTCCACGTACATTGTATGTTAAATTTATTTAAGCATGCTCCACATTGTAACCAATTATCGGATCTATGTACACTGTAACCAATTTACAGAGCATTTGGACTACATTTGAAATATCTGAGTGTTCATTTAAAACAAGTTTTCGAGCATTCAGAGTTGAAAGCTACAGATCAGTTTCAAGTTGTAAAACTAACGTTCAATAGAGAGATTATAACGGACGGTTTTGACCTATCACAGACGGGTATGAATATAGAACCGACTGTGATATTCCCAACAGCGTCTCCGACTCTTCAAGTGTACACATGCACGGTCGATTCTCAAGTCGCAACCGTCTGTGATAATCTTAGTCACAGTCGGTTCTCAACTCATAACCGTTTGTGATAATCTCTCACTTTGTAGATTACCACAGACGATTTTTATTTGAGAACCGACTGTGATAATATTATCACAGACGGTTATATATATAGAATCGACTGTGATATTTTCAACAGTGTCCGACTCTTCGAGTTCTTGATGTGCACCGTCGGTTTTCAATTCCAAACCGTCTGTGATAATCAGAGTCACAGTCGGCTCTCAACTCAATACCGTCTGTGATAATCTCTCTGGTGACTATGTCGATTATTACAGACGGTTCTGATGCGAGAACCGACTGTGATAATATTATCACAGACGGTTGTGAGCGTTGGACCGACTGTGATAATATCGTCGCGGTTAATAGTTCAAGGCGGGATTTGTCCCACTCATTCCAGTCTTCGCAACTGTTTGCCCTAGCTCTCTCCGCCCTCGCACCGTCCGTCGCGATCACCTGCATCGCCTTTCCACCGTCAGGCGCGATCACCTCCATCGCCCTCCCGCCTCCGACGCGATCACCTCCATCGCCTCCCCACCGTTTCTGTCATTCTTGGTTAATTATAAGTATATGGGTTTTGTTATAGAATTATTAGTTGCAGATTTACTTAAACTGTTCTCTCTTTCACTTATGTTAGGAACTATGTCTGGTGACGAAATGCACCACTCGGGGAGTCAGGGTGACCTCGCTGGCGATGAGACGCCTGGGCCGGAGGTCGCCTCGTCCGCCGTGACCCCGCAGAAGAAGAGAAAGGGGAGAGGCCGGACGACATGCGCGCGTCTGGACAAGCGGGAAAAGCAGCACGTCCAGTTCGACGACAATGGTGTGCCGGAAGCTCCGGACAAAC
The DNA here is from genome assembly GCA_019359835.1 of Pharus latifolius. NCBI lineage: Eukaryota > Viridiplantae > Streptophyta > Magnoliopsida > Poales > Poaceae > Pharus > Pharus latifolius. Next base: position 12,254,094 of record CM033325.1, on the reverse strand, counting down.
TTGTCGGTCAGTACCGCTCACTATGCGACAAAGTGGCAAGGGAGCGGGTGCCCATCACCACCTCCGACTGGGGTCAAGTGCCCCCAGAGTGCAAGGATGCGCTGTGGGAAGAAATGCAGGCTGCGTTAAGAAATGCAGGCTGCGTTTCACATTCCCGAGGATCGCCACTTCACCATCCGCCGGAGGACACTGATGTCAATAAACAAGGCATGGAGGAACTTCAAGAGCCACCTTGTCAGGCTCTATGTGAAGGAGTCGAAGACCCCCTTCGATGACTTCCTTTTCGTGACTCCCGAGGCATGGCAGCAGTTCGTCGAGATGAAGGTCAAGCCAGAGTTCCAGGAGCTTAGTGCGAAGGGCCAGGCTAACCAGGCCAAGAATACCCACCCACACAGACTAGGCAGTGGTGGGTATGTGCGGAAGAAGGCGTTGTGGAGGAAGCAGGACGAGGAGGCTTCCCAGTCTTCGGCCGGCAGTCCTTATGCGGGCATAACGGACATACGCACCCGCAATTGGTGCTGAGCAAGATTGACGATGAACTCCTCCAGAAGCGTCTCTGTGAGTAACCCTGCGGACAGGGAAGTGATCGACCGGCTGGTAAGATTGTCCAATCACGTACTATCCTCGTAACACGCATGCAATGGGCTGTATTGCTAAGTTCTCCTGTTGCAGGTGACGCTGAGTGCGCAGGCGGCATCCGGAGAGTTCAACCCGAGGAGGGACAGGGATATCCTCACAGCGGCGCTAGGAAACAAGCAGCATCCAGGCCGCGTGCGCGGCCTCGGTGCCACTGTGCCTTGGAGGCATGGTTTCCCTGATGATGAGGAGGCGGCTAAGAGGAGAAAGAGATCCCACCAAGCCCGCGATGAACGGCTCAAGGAGGAGATGCGATAGGAGTTCGCTGTTCGGGACAAAGCACTCCTGCAACAGTTGTCGGAGATGCGGTCCATGTATGAAGAGCTAAGAAAGGCGACCCAGGCACCCCCCTTCTAGCAGCGGAAGTACCGACCCCCATTCTTGGCCATCGTAGTAGCTGCGCGTCTGCGCCGGGGTCTTCGCAGACGGAGCCCTCTCCAAAGTATCCGGTAGACTTTCTGCAGGTAATGACCGTTTGTCTATGTTAATTCATTCAAAAGTGAAAAGCGGTGAAATTCAACATGTTAATGCGCACTGTTTGTAGGAACCCGCCTCCTGCAAGCTTATGGTGCTGGCCGGTCTCTTCCCGATCGAGGCTGCCCGTGGGATGGCGCAACCATGCACGGCGGGGGCCACAATCCATGGTGCCCCTCTATGTGAGGGTTTTGCACGGGTCCAGGTGGACAGTGTCTTTGACCATTGCAAGGGTTTTCCGTTGGAGAAGCCGCCGAACGACAAAATTACCACTCTCGGGGATGCGGTGCACACGTTCGTGCAATGGCCCAAGAAAGACATCGTCCTGTATGAGGTAATTCCCCCACCAGTTTCATAATTCGTACTATAATAATAGCCCTCAGAGTTAGTGTCCTAATACGTAGGTTCTTACATCACAGACATCACAGACTGACACATGGCCTACTAGCCAGCATACCCCTCCGATGACGAAGCTTACTCCGACTAAGAGGCAACCATTCAAGAAGCTGGCTAGTAGGGGAAAAGCAAAGAAGAGCCCGGCGAAGGAGAGCGAGAAGAGTGCGCCAGCTCTCATACCGTTCGCTCTGGGGATGCCCATGGCCTCTGATACCACAATTTCGAGCATGGGGTTAGCATGCCAAAGCCTGCATGCATGGTACACGAGGAGGACAAACCAGACCAGGATGCAGCGTCCGACGCACATCATGGTCAAGTACACCGTGGCAGAGTTCCATAATGACATTGGGAACTCCTCGGTGACCTTCGAAGACCTGCACAATTTACTGAACAAAAATGCGCTCAACTTGTCAATCCTACGGTCTTGGATGCTGTAAGTATCATACTATCCGTGCATATACAGATATATGTCATTTATTAATTGGTTACTTCCGTGCAGCTGCATGACCAACTATGCCAAATCTAAGGGCATACCTGTTGGTTTCTTGAACCCCCAGATGGTCGCCGAGGTGATGTTTAGGACCGACGCAGACTTCGTTGTCGACTACAACAAAAGATGGTTGCTTGCTCAGGTCGACAAGGAGTATATACTTGTACCCTACAACCAGAGGTGAGTGCTTTCATCAGTACTTCACCCGTAGATTAGTGTCTCCATGTGCACACCCCCAAATTTAGATTAAATTTTTAATTCTTTACGTGTAATATGTAGCTACCACTGGATCCTACTGCTACTTATTCCGAAAAGCAACAAGGTGTTCTACCTTGACTCATTGCAGAGGAAAGGGTACTCGTATTGCGGCGCACGAGATGTATTCGAAAGGTGATGTGGACCTGTCTTGCATGCATCTAGATTTACTGTCCTCAAATTGTCAATTTCGGCTGTCCTCAAACTGTCAATTTTGACTATCTACAGGTCTTTCACGAAGTACTTTGCCGAGGTAGGGAGACAACACGAGCGCCGAGCCGATAAGTTTCAGTGGTTACAATTTTCGGTACAAATTTCAACTGGCATCTGTTTTACTTTATAACTTGTCCCCACCTAACTCTCGGTCTGTAAATTGGCAGTGCCATCAGCAGCCGGACGACAATACATGTGGGTTCTACGTGATGCGCCACATGTATGACCTGATCATCACCTCTCACCGGCCAGATTTCCACGAGGTATACAACTGCTCCCCTTTGTATCGATTTGACAGAATTTACAACTGCAGCTAATTTTTTATGTACCAACTCTTGCTGCAGGGGGTCGACTTCCCTTCAGAAAGCCTTGACCCTCGGCAGATTGGTATTGTCCGAGGGATGCTCGCTGAGTTTTTCCTTTCGGAGGTCATATCAACCAAGGGGAAGTTTAGGGACCCGCAAGGTTCGTATTAGTGCGGCCTTACATTTATTTGTACATCTAACACACTGACTTTAATTGTCGATTACATTTATTTGTTCAATTGTACATATTTCTGAGTTCTGTGCTGTATATATGAAATGATAGAACAGAGGGGTACAAATATAGTTGAGTACTGTGCATATGAAACTGTATATATTTGAGTACTGTACAAATATATTTCTGAGTTCAATTGTACAAATATATATGAGACTGTATATATTTGAGTACTGTGCATGTATGAAATTCATGAACTGTATATATGAAATGCAATTTGTACAGAGGACATCGGTGACTGTTATAATCTCAGACGGTTTGTAAGATCAAAACCGTCTGTGCATAATATGCACAGACGGTTTTGATCTTACAAACCGTCTGAGATTATAACAGTCACCAATAATGACACTATCACAGATGATTTTGACCTAAAAACCATCTGTGATATCACACTATCACTATCTCAGATGGTTTTGACCTCAGAGCCGTCTGTGATATCACACTATCACAGACGATTCTGAGATTATAACACTATCACAGACAGTTCTAACCTAAAAACCGTCTGTGATATTCACTATTACAGATGGTTCTGAGAGTATAATATCACAGACGGTTTCAAGATTACCACCGTCGCTGATAATGACAATATCGCAGATGGTTTTGACCTCACAGCCGTCTGTGATACTCTAAATACACAGACGGTTTGACATCAGAACCGTCTGCGATACTCATATTATTACTGACGGTTCTGAGATCAAAACCGTCTATGTTAGTATGAGTATCTGAGACGGCTTTGATGTCATAACAGTTTGTGTATTTGGAGTACCACAGACGGTTCTGATATCAAAACCGTCTCTGATAATTTGAGTATCACAGACGGTTCTGATGTTAAAACCGTCTCTGGTAATCTGAGTATCACAGATGGTTCTGATCTCAGAACCGTCTCTGATAATTTGAGTATCACAGATGGTTGTTATCTCAGAACTGTCTCTGATAATGTGAGGATCCCAGATGGTTTTGACATCAGAACCGTCTGCGAAACTCAAATTATCAGAGACGGTTCTGAGATTAAAACCGTCTGTGGTAGTATGAGTATCAGAGACGGTTCTGATGTGAGAACGGTCTGTGAAGTATGAGTATCACAGACGGTTCTGATGTTATAACAGTCTGTGTAGTATGAGTATCACAGACAGTTCTGATCTTATAACAGTCTGTGAAGTATGAGTATCACAGACGGTTTTGATCTTATAACAGTCTGTGAATGGAGAGATCACAGACGGTTGAAAACATCAAAAACCGTCTGTGATAGTACATGATTATCACTGACTCGAATATCACTGACGGGTAAGAACCGTCTGTGATGACATTTTTGACCCGATTGTGATGATGAATTCTGTAGTAGTGGACATTTGCATCCGTCCGGGCCTTTTGTCTGGGAAGGCTGGACTTTGTCCGATATGTGTCCGGCCTGTACAAATTGTTTGAGCCGAGAGTTAACAGAGACAAATTATTTCGTCCGGACATATAGTTTCTGTCGGCCTGTGTAAATCTCGTGAGCATTAAAATTAAACTTGCAAACAAAGACAAATTCTTTCGTCTGGGGTTTTTGTCCGGATAAATGTTATTTGTCCGGCCTTCACAAATTTCGTTGAAATGGTAACTGACAAGGTTGCCATTGTGAGTAACGGTCACTATTGGGTTGTACTGACTGGACATTGTCCGAAATGGACAATGTCCGGCCTGTACAATTTTGGCCCGGTTTCTTGCAAACGGCTAGTTTTCTTTGAGGGCTATATATATGTCGTGTTTGGCTTCATTTGTGGCTGCTCAAAGAGTTCATATACCAGCTGAAAACCTAGCCAAGTCAATTTAATTTGAGTTATTTCATTTAGAGACTAGAATTGAGCCCAAATCTTGAGTTGATTTGAGAGAGAGCAAATTGTGTGAAGTTAATAGTGCTTAGTGCACTTGAATCACCATTTGCTTGCTAAGTGCTAGAGTGTTTGAGCATCTCATTTGCATATTTGAGCTTCTAGCACGAGATTTGATCAAGTGAGCGCATCCGACTTGTTACTCTTGGCGATCACCTTCGCCTAGACAGTATCGGAGGAGAGTCGCGATCTCTCCAATTGAAGTTTGTCGGAGAGGCCGGCAAAAGATTGTGCAAGGTGTGGTGCTCTCCTATCCGGAGTGGAGAAGGAGCAACTCTAGTGAGATATCCTTCGTGGATATAGAAGTAAGGCTCCGAGCGAGCGCTTCAACGAGGAGTAGGGGAGACCGGGCGAGTCTCCGAGACCTCGGTAAAAAATATTGTGTCTATTGCGTATATTTTATTTGCCTTACATTCATCTTGACACAATTGTTAAATTTACCATTATTGCATGTTTTATTGAATAGTTCATATGGTTGAATGCAAAAAGTTGACTAAATTGCTTTAAAGTCTCATTGTATAATCTAGCTCTAACAATTATCTTGTTGAAATTGCTTAGTGGGGTAGAAAATTTAAAAGCCTCCTAATCACCCCCCTCTAGTCGGCATCCTCGATCTTACAATGTTGTCCACTGAGAACCCGCAGTACAGCTGGAATGACTTGATCAGTCGGTGGTGTAAACGACATCTTGCAGCGAACTTTTTCACACACTACAAAAGCGCATGGCTTATGAAGAAGTTCAAGCGGTTGTGCGATCAGAACCAAAGCCATAAGTTCCAACAACTTTGGGACGAGTTAGAACAAGAAACTTCAGATCTAGGTAAATCTGAAAGGTCAAAGGCAAGCAGTTCACAACAGCTAGAAGATGTAGAAAATGTCGTGGGGACTACAGATGTGCCGAGACGACACAGCCGAAGGTCAAGGCCAAAGAAATTTAGTGAATGGATCAGTGACAAAGCTCCTAAGAAGTGGTCTCTATTGCACGATGAGGGAGGTGCCACATACGGCGTAATGACAACTAACATGGCGGAGGTGTACAATTTTGTGTTGAGGGGGTACGAGGTCTGCCGCTCACTGGAATTGTGGAATTTACATGGCATCGCACGGCTAAATACTTCTACGAGAGAGGTACAGCTGCAAGAGCATTGCTTCGGGTCACACCACCAAAATTTCCTCACGAAGTACAGAGGTACTTAGAAATGAAAGCCACGGCCGCTCAGAAGCACTCAGTCGAGTGCATTCCTAATAGCAGAAGGCAAAGTTGGGTCGTTTATTTGCGCAGTAAGAACGTGGGGGGTGGATACATGCGACAAATCAAGAGGCAAGGAGTGACATTTGAAGACGGTGTCAAGTGCACTTGCAAAAAGCCAACTCTTTTTGCAGGACGATCACCAGACTAGAGTCTTTCAGGCACGACCGATCATTGGTCTCTGCTCTGGTGGACAGGTGGAGACCCGAGACACACACGTTTCACTTCCGGTGGGGGGAGATGACCATTACCCTGGAGGATGTGGCGATGTTGTTCAGACTCCCGATTCGCGGGCAGGCCTAGATACCACCACCCACTCCTGCCGGATGGGACGGCATGCCCGCCGAGAGGTTTCATCCACTACCTCTGGGGCAGGAGCCCTTCCACCACGACGTCGGAGTTCCTGCGACTTGGCTTGGTCACTTCAGGACGTGCCCAGCAGATGCAGATGAGTGGACTGTGAGCCGACACTTCGAGGCGTATCTGCTGCACTTGTTCGGGGGCTTCATGTTCACTGGTATGCTTAAACATGATATAGGCACAGCTATTTCCCTTCTCTTGTTGAATTTAATTTCTATTTTATTGCTTTTCTACAGGTACTCACGATGACACAGTGGATCGTTGGCTTGCTCCACTGGCGCAGATGCTCGCGGACACGCCGATCGACTAGATCCCGTGCATCAGCTGGGGGTCGGCGGTTCTCTGTGTGACGTATCGAGGGTTGTGCGATGCCTGCGTTCGGCGTGCCCGACAGGCAAACATGGCCGGGTGTCCTCTACTTGCTTTGTTGTGGTCGTATGAGCACATACCTGTCGGACGACCGCTCATCACTGACACGCCCGTGGCACTTCCGGAGAGGCACCCACCTAGGGATGCGGAGGATGAGATCGATCGCCCTACCATGGGGGATTGTTGGTTGCAGCATGAGCTGCAGTGAGCCACAGTTTAGGTGCACGCATGCTACAGTGCGTATAGTGGCGAGTTGGAGTTGTTGCATCAGTCGCGTGTTATATGGAGGGTTTGGACGACAAGCTATATCGAGAGCACAGCCGGCGGCGCGATCTCTATGGTGTGTACGGAGGACCGGGAGTTATGGCTTACCCGGTGCATTCTTGTCTTCAGCCATTCCATGGAGGGTGATGCGCCAGTTTGGCTTGTTCCAGACGGTCCCCGTCCAGACGCCCCGCATCGTTTGTCGCATGACCAGCACGAGTAAGTTCGCGATTATCTCCGCGCATAGTGGTTTGCCTCTATGAAATAACTGAACACCTTTGTTTTTTTTGCAGGCAGAGTCGCAAGGGCAAGAAGGCTGTTAGTTGGGAGGACCGACAGTCTCCTTACACTCGTTGCTTGGAGTAGGCAGCAGCGATAGATGTCGTGCGTGAGGAGAGGGCGTACGATTCCACGACATACGGCGACTACCTCCGATGATACCTCCCTCGCACCGCAGCTCGCATTGCCCCGCCACCTCCGGCACCTGCAGACGTGCCTGCTCCGAGCGTGCATCAGACATACGACCGACATCACGCATCTCGGGTACACCGACAGGTACATGCCGCCAGCCCATGACCTACTTGTTATTTTTATTTCTGCCTCCCATTGTCATGTGGTTTGCAGGCTGACGGCCTCCATGTGATCAGTTTCGTGACACGGCCACTAGTCCAGCGGAGGCTAGCAGGTCTACCTATCACGCCTGACGAGTACGAGAAGGCCATCGCCTACGTTGACTGACTCGCCTCGCAGCTGACCCTTGAGAGTCCCGCCACTTCGTCGACTTTTGTTGCACCTCCACTTCCATGGGCCCGACCCAGTCATACGCCGTTGCAATCAGCCGCTCATCGTCCCGACACAACTGGCCCTTCAGGTACGGCCGTCACAGCACCCATTTATCTCGGTGTGCCCCCAGCTCACTCGTGCCGTACAGGTGTTGCACCTCATGTGGACTTCTCCTCGCGTGGTGGTGTACGGATCTCTGAGGGTCCCCGAGCGCCGCCTTCCACAGACACTTATGATTCTAGTTTGGGCTTCGACATCACGTTCGACTCGGACGACGAGTACGTCGCTATGTCACATCAGACGGTGCACAAGCATCTGGCTACCTCGTCGGCTTGTCTGCTTCGGTCCCTGATAGGCACCCACCATACATTCCTCGTCAGTCGGTCCGTGCCGACCCACAGGTGGTCCTCGACCCATCGTACGCCCAGTATGCCGATATGTTGCAGATGAGAGACGACGCCGATCAGAGCCAACATCAGTTGGCATCTGCACAGCTTGGTGGGGCGCCTCCACCGTTGCAGGACCCGGTGGACGCTCCTGATACAGGCCTCGGTCAGCCGAGTGCTCAACCCCCCGGTCGACAGCCATCGCAGAGGACAGTGCATCCGCGCAGCACCTATTCGCCATCGCCGTTTCAGTGCGACCGGAGGCATCGTCTGAAGAGGGCCCGACAGCAGTTTTATTTATGTTCTCTTTTTATGGAACATGATTTCGATTCTCATGTTTGTATTATTTTCGATTGTGTCAGTACTCTCATGTTTTCACTACCTTTTTTATGTTCATTTTGGTTTTTGGGAACCTGATACCCGGCAGATTGAACCAACCACGAAATATACAGATCAATCAACGCAGCCAACTACAGGGCTTTTCCTCCTTAGTTTGTCAGCCAGTCAACTATCTAATGTTTTTTATTAAAAAAAACACGTAATCTACGTTGTTTTGAATGTTAATTTTTAAAAAACCCACATTTATATAGCAGATTCGGCCAGCTCGGGGGGAAGCCTTCAGTCGCCATCCTGGATGGCGACTGTGGGTGGTGACTGCTGACGTGTCTTACAATCGCCATTTCAGTTGGCGACTGAAGGCGAGGCGATCAAAGTCGCCACACAGGATGGCGACTTAGGTCGATTTTGCAAATACTTTTTCTTGCACGTTATTTTTAAATTTTTATTTTTAATCTGAGTTATCCGTACAAAATTCTCATGTATTTTAAAATGATCAAATTAGTCTTCCTATTTTTGCAATAAGTTCAACCTAATATACCCTTTATATTTTTTTAAAAAAAATCACAAATGATGATGAAACACAATGTACAGTCTAGTTAGCCTCGTGTGAAGCTACATAACACTCAACAAGAAGAGAGAAGAGAGAGAAAGAGAGTGTAAGAGGGAGAAAGCGACAACGATCAAAGAGAGAGAGAGAGATTAGTTCTAATTTAGTACTAATGTACTCAATGTGGCAATGGATCAACTTCATTTTATGCCTTATCATCAATTATCAACCCATTGTTTTATATCCAAAAGTATAATAAAGAGATTAAAATGAACCAAATTCTATAGTAAGGGACTAATTTGACCCATTTTAAAATGAGAAAATTGTCTTATCATTAATTATCAACACATTGTTTTATACCTAAAAGTATAATAAAGAGACTAAAATGAACTAAATTTCAAAATGAGAGACTAATTTAACCCATTTTAGAATGAGAAAATTTCTTCTATACCACCACAAAAATTGGATATTGTGGTTTGTGAGACTCACATGGTGTAGTCGGACCCATATATCATCCTCACATCGAGTGACAAAAATAAAATATTCAACTTTTGTAGTGATATAGATGAAATTCCTCCTTTAAAATACATAGACCAAAATGAGTCTTGAAAGAAAGTAGAGTGGTCAAAAGTATACTCATTCCCTCTAAAATCTATTTAGAAAAGTATTTTGAGAATTTTTCATAATGGTTTGATTATTTGATGTCATAGTCCTGCTATAGTGAACATGTTATCGCCTATTTTGAATGCCAGTTTTCGACAAAAATTTTAGAAAAAACCTCGAATTGAACAAAAATAAATGTTTTCCTCCCTCCAAAACTCATACAAAATTTCTACCATTCAAACGGGTCTTACTCTTATTACCCAATTAAAAGTTCGCTCAGACATGACGCCCTTGTCTGTTTGATATCATCACTATGTATGTTTGCACCTTAATGCCTTAAACATTAATTTCTTGGACGGGTGAGCAAAAATCAACCAAACCGAAATAATCGACCGAATCGAGGTGAGACAATGAAAAAATCAAAATACTAATTTGGTTTGTTTAGTTTTTGATACTGAAAAACTAAAATAGCTGAAATAACCAAATTAATACATAGATATTGAATTATTTACTTAGATTTAATATATTTAATAATAGATTACACGTTCATGTTCCTAAAAATCATAAATTACAATTATTAAAATTTTATTAAGTTTTAACCTTAAATAATATATTGCACTAATAACATAATATGTGTATATTCGAAGAGAACTGATTTGGACTTATATATTGAGAATATCACTTTTCTATGAGATAGTGACATTCTTTTTGACATTTTTTCATGGTGGAAGACAGAATGTTCTAAATATCCTATTCTATCGAAGGTTACTCGTGATGTGTTAGCTATTCCTGTTACATCAGTAGCTTCTGAGTCAGCATTTAGTACAGATAGATGTGTCATTGACTAATACCGAAGTAGACTTACTCTAGATACTGTTGAAAGGTTAATTTGCACTCAAGATTTGATTAGAGTCAAGTCAAAAGGTGATTAACCCATTATATATATGTTTTATGTCTATAATTTTATAGTTTTATACTATATGATTTGTGTACATTTGTTATTTTTTTATTTGTTGTAGGTCAACTGCAATTTATTCTACATGACATTATTGGAGATAATTTTGAATATGGTGATGCGAATACTTTGTAAGAAAATGATCATGTTAGTATTTTTTAGATTGTTGAATGATAATGCTCTTAATAAAACATGTTATGAGAACTCATTGCTTAATTTTATTCAACCTATAGGTGATCACATCATTCAAGTTGACTAATGAGTTGCGGTCTTGTGGAGTTGATGGCTGTTGTCTGGTGGCTTGGCTATGTTATGACTATGCTATATTGTTATTGTATTTCTTATGACTTATGACTTATTTAGATATTTTGTTCTATTTGAAATGCTTGTTATGTATTATCAATTTATCATTTAACTTGAGTTATGATTTATGGTGGTGTGTATGAATGACGTATGAGTATGAAATTTTTTATTTGATGCAGTATGAGCTTTTTTATTATATTATTCTTGTTATGTATAAACTCTTTTATTATATTATCCTTGTTATGACTATTTTATTTAGTGTAGTATAATTTTTTTATTATGCTATTCTTGTTTGTTTTCGTATCATAATTAATTAATCATATTCATTTTATAAATATCCGTGTTCGTATCCATTTCGAATCCGTTTAATATCCGTATCCGAATTTGTTTCGAATCCGTTTAATATCCGTGTCTATATCCATAAAATATCTATTATGTATCCATATCCATTTCTTTCGTAATTATATCCACATCCATATATCATCCGCATGTATTCGTATCAGAAAAAAAAAATCCGACTATAAATATGAATTTTGGCATGAATCCGACATGTTTCCACCCTCCTAGGTGCAGTTCGCCGCAGTGCGTCGGGCAACAGACATGCTGCGCAGGACTTGCCAGCTGCCGGTGATGGGTATGGGCCCCAAGATATTTAAAGAGTTCAGTGCTGACGTGGCACCCCGGACAAGTCAAACTATGACGCACGAGTCAACTCCCACGGCCCCACAGCTCATAGGGCCTCACACCTCGTCTTCTTCACCTCGTCACCTCCTCCAGTCTCCAGACTCTCCACCCCTCACCAACGCCATGGCCATGCACAAGCGCCTCTTCTACTACCTAGCCACCGCTCTCCTCACCGCCTTCCTTCTCCCGCTGTTCGCCTCCGGCCAACCATGGGAATCCTGTGGCACTAGCGGCAACTACTCAGCGAACAGCACCTACCAATCCAACATCCAAACCCTCTCCGCTACCCTACCCAAGAACACCTCCTCCTCCCAGACTCTCTTTGCCAAAGCCACCTTAGGTACCATCCCGGACATAGTCTACGCCCTCGCGCTCTGCCGCGGCGACGCCAACGCCTCCGCCTGCTCCACCTGTGTCGCCAACGCCTTTCAGGAGGCGCAGCAGTTGTGCGCCTTCAACAAGGACGCGACCGTCTTCTACGACCTATGCCTCCTCCGCTTCTCCAACCAGAACTTCCTCGCCTCCACCGCCGGCGACGGCGGTGCGCTCATTCTCATGAACGAGCAGAACGTGACCGCACCGGCGGCGGTGTTCGACGCCGCCGTCGGCATACTCATCAACGCGACCACCGACTACGCGGCGGCGAACTCGTCCAAGCGGTTCGGCACAGGGGAAGAGAGGTTCGATAGGAGCAACCCTAAGATCTACGGGCTGTCCCAGTGCACGCCGGACATGTCGCAGGCCGACTGCCGGAGCTGCCTTGCCGGTATTATTAGGATGATGCCCCAATATTTAAGCAGGAGGCAGGGCGGGAGGATTCTTGAGTTGCGGTGCAACTTCCGGTACGAGGTGTACCCTTTCTTCTCCGGCGGCTCGCTGCTGCAGCTCCCGGTGCCGACGTTCTTGTTTGCGCCGCCGGCGCCTCCACCGGTGCCTGTGAATGTGACGCCACCGGTCGGCGAAGGAGGTGAGTCAGGAGAAATAAAATCTCTTAATCTTGTTCCCAAGTCCCAACTTCCCATTGCTATTGTTCTTTCTTTAGAACAGAGTATTATTAATTTGGGAATTTAAAAAAAAGGAATTTCTAAGGAAAAAATGTTTTTTTAGCTACTTTCATTTTTATATTAACAAATATGTCTTTATTTAATGATCCACCAGATTTTAGGGTTGCAATTTTTTTATATTGTAATATTTTTTATATTAAATTGTGGAATTGTTTCAGTTGTCCATATTTTATATTTTTTGGGTGTCACATTTTTTTTATATTGTTATATTTTTTAAGTTACCGTATTTTTTTATTTTAGACTCATTTTTTTATATGTCATAATTTTTTGAAATTTTTTATGTAAAAAAATTGTCAAAACCAGGCACTTAAAAAAAGGATTTTTTCACAGAAAACATAATTAATTACAAAAATGATATAATTGTCGTATTTTAAAAAAATAATTGTCATGTCAATGTGTCGAGTATACACGAGTCTTGAAGACTTGACAAGCCGCTTGTTGCGGGTTCAAAACGCGACAAGTTCTCTAATTCCTGTAACAGTTTGGCCTGATACGATCATGACCAATTTCAATACTGATATGACCAATTTGTATACCAGATACGATCACGATCAGATCTAGTATTGATACGATCAGTTTTGAATTGATATGATCATGAGTGAGGGACCGGGTTTATCGTAGTTCCAGAACATAAGCTGTGGATTATTTTGGTAATTAATTTTTTTATGAGTTATTTATAAAAAAATATTTGAAGCAAAGGAAACGTAGATGATTAGAATTCAAGATGGACAGGATCACTCCATGAGAGTTGTGACCAAATTTGATCTGAGACATAATTTGATTGGAATTAAGTGTAAAACTTTATGTAGTACTTGCTTTTGTACGGATTGCATCTACTGACATAAAAAACAAAAGAAATTGCTGCGAACGGCGGACAATTAGATGGCCTGAAATAATTATTTTGGGAGTTATTTGGACGTCAATCATATTGTGTTACAGATTATACATCACTAAACTGTCTTTTCTTCTTTTTTTTGGTCTTGATTTCTATGTAGTGCCGTAGCTCTCAGTTGCTTGACTAGTAAACAGAGAAAGTTATGTATGGAAAATTCTTTATCCCGTTCTACATGTAATGCATACATGGCTAAATGTTAGCCATAAAACACTATCCTAAAACCATGGCAGCCATCTGCCTGTTAGGACACTCTTGGATTAGGTCAAGTTGGAAAAGAAATGGGAAAAAAATCTCCCTTGTTGTCTAGCTTACTGTTGACATCCTAATTCTATGCGGGTGTGAATAAGTGTATCTTGATATTTTCCATGTTAGTCTGGAAAACTAACATGAGTTTTGATTGATATGCAATGCACAAGCTGAATGTGAAAGGTCTTGGTTGTAGCTTCCGCATGGGCCAAGCTCCACAAGGATTGCCAGTGTCTTGTTTCAAAGTATTTTATATTAAAGTTTGGGTAATTGAGTGTGTGCTACTAAAATATAGATGCATCATTTTGTTCATATTTTGGTAAAATTCTCATTAAGACGTGTTCAATCTCAATTGACGCCATTTATTTACAGGAAGAACAAGAAATAAAACTAGTGTCGTTCTATCCATTGCACTGCCTATAGTTGCTGCAATTCTGGCTATCGTGGTAATTTGCTTTTGTTTTTGGGGGAGGAGAAGACAAGCAAGAAAACCGTCACTACCATGTAAGTCCTCTTAATGAGTTGGAATTATGAAACGAAGACAAGACAAGTATATATATTGAAAATGCTGATTCACTCCATAACTTTGAATTATCAGTGGGTTCAGATTTCATTATCTTCTAAAACTATAAGAATGTTTCTAGCCAGCAATGACATTACCTTTCCTAAGAAAATAACGATTTCTTGTGTGTTGCATCTCTATTGAAGTACTTGTTCTCTTTGGATAGATTCAACTAATTCAGAGGACATTCAAAGCATCGATTCTCTCCTCCTTGATCTATCAACACTGCGAATTGCAACAGATAACTTTGCTGATAGCAATAAGCTTGGTGAAGGAGGATTTGGAGCTGTATACAAGGTGCCAATCATATCGTTACACCATGTACAGTTTTTTCAGTTGTATATTTCAATGAGTAAATATGTCCACTTGAACAGGGAACTCTTACTGATGATCAAGAAATAGCAGTAAAAAGGCTTTCAAAGAGCTCCGGACAAGGGATAGGGGAGCTGAAGAATGAGCTTGTTTTGGTTGCTAAGCTACAGCACAAAAATCTTGTGAGGCTTGTCGGTGTTTGCTTGGAAGAACATGAGAAATTGCTTGTGTACGAATACATGCCTAACAGAAGTCTCGACATCATTATTTTCGGTACAGTTTTTTCACAATATTCAATTATACTGCAAGTGCAACTGAAATTACATTTCACCGCTGACATCTCTGCTGTGTTATTTTTTTTCTGAATGTCAGATCCTGAGAAAAGCAAGGAGCTCGATTGGGAGAAGAGATTTAAGATTATAAATGGAATTGCTCGGGGCTTACAATATCTTCATGAAGATTCTCAATTGAAGATAATTCATCGGGACCTTAAGGCAAGCAATATTCTACTAAACTTTGATTATAATCCAAAAATTTCAGATTTTGGCTTAGCAAGACTATTTGGAGGGGATCAAAGTCAGGATGTCACAAATCGTGTTGTTGGAACATAGTAAGTATAATCAACAACTCAACATTGCTCTAATAAGATATTGAAGAGCACATCACTTAGTAACATTATACTTGTGTTGCAGCGGATATATGTCACCAGAATATGCTATGCGTGGACAGTATTCTATCAAGTCAGATGTGTTTAGTTTTGGAATTTTGATTTTAGAGATTGTCACGGGACGAAAAAACAGTGGCTCCTATAACTCTGAGCAGTCTACCGATCTCTTAAGTCTGGTACGTACTTACGCTGTCCACAAACTCAGTACACAACTAACATCTTGTAATAATATTGATGCAGATCTGGGAGCACTGGACCATGGGAACCATTGTAGAGATAATGGATTCATCTTTGAGCAGCCATTCACCTGGAAACCAAATATTGAAGTGTGTTCACATCGGGCTACTATGTGTTCAAGAAAACCCCGTGGATAGACCGAAGATGTCGACAGTGAATGTCATGCTTAGCAGCGAAACTGTTTCTCTCCAAACTCCCTCCAGGCCCGCGTTTTGCAACCAGAAGAGTGACGCCGACTCGGGCATGCATTCAGAACCATATCGAGGAGATTCACAGCCCACAAGCAAGTCGGCTATAATGTCACCAAATGAAGTGTCTATCACAGAACTTGAGCCAAGATAAGTCTTGAAGCATTGCTGAATCTGTGTGGCAATGCTGTTGTGGAAGTAATTCTGATTAATAAGGGACTTCCACCATTCTGATTAATAAGGGAAGGACCCTGCAACATATGTATCATTGTTGTCCCCCTGTATGTTCAATGCAATATGCAGATGCTATTTTGATCCAACTCAAAGTGGCACGTGTGAAATATTATCTTGCGGTGCTTCTCAATACTCATGGGTTTAGACATAAACTATGAGGGCATCTCCGAGGCTTCACCAAGGCTTGGCACGGTGGGAAAAAGGCACGTCTGCTCAACCGTTTTGGGCATGTTTGGTTGGTGTTCTCACTTTATTTTGTCTAGTTTGAAACCCGTCAGATGAGACACAATTTTTCAAAAGTATTTGATTAGTATTTTAAAAAACATAAAATATGAAGGATAATTGCTTGCATTACCGTTAATAAGCATTATGCATAATAAATTCATATCTTCAAGTTTTCAAAAAAAATTAAAAAATTAGAGAATACAGATGAAGATATATTATGGCATCGCCCAAAATTTCATTTGACCATATATAGATGAAAAAAAAGAAATCGGCGAGCTTGTTTATTTTGTTTCTTGTATTTATGATCATGTTTGCTCATTAAATTTTTGTGGATTTTTATAATATCTATTTCTCCACATCTTTTAGTTTCTTCATAATTTTTAAAAATTTGTAAATATCTGAACTTATTATAAGATTAAATCCAATACAGGTACTTCACCCACTACTTAGCTGCCACATCAGCTTTGCTCCGGAGTGCGAATCGTACAGCGACGCATGGCAAGGCTGATGTTGCTTCAGTCTCTGACAAGTAAGTCCCACCGAACTAAGCGCCACCAAAACACCATTGTTAGAGTCGCTGAGTCGCCTGACAATGTGTTTTGTATGTCCTTCAAGAAGTGTGCTTGGCCAATCAGTGCAAAAACACCAATTGACAAGAGCCAGAACGCACCTAGGCTCATGTGTTAGTGGTGGTGTGTCAAGTAAACGCCTGTGGCACACTGAACGAAGTGGTAGTGGCAGACCCCACAAAACACATGAACGCGTTATGGGTACGTTTACCTCACATGGTGCGTGCACCGCACCTTAATTGACTCAGGGTCATTTACAGGTGCGTTAAAAGTTTTTTCAGCCCACCTATCAATTTTAGAATTTTTTTTGTTTCCGATAAAAAATTAATTGAAATTTTTACTCTCACCCACTACACTAAATTGCTTTCACTAACAATGGGTCCACCGTCCTCTTGGTCTCACATGTCAATAGTTGTATGCGTGTAGCTTCTAGGCCCCTATAGAATGTTTTAATAATTAATGACAACTTCAAATGCTATACTTGTTGGATCTAGGTAGATCTTAGTATCTAGGTTTTGATGATTAATGATATTTTGGATAAATCCATGATGATTAAAGTTAATCTGGAGATATCAGATTTGATGATTAAATGACAATTTATATAAATCCTGATTTAGCACAAGTAAATTGAATTGATTATCGGTAAACCCTGAATTGGATGTTTTCCTCGATTGCGGGTTTAATATTGATGCATATGTAGAGGATGAGCTCGGTGGTTGCATAAGCTTGTGCTAATTGATAGATCAAGATGTTATATGTTATATCTTGAGGTTGATGACTTCAGTTGTGGATTTGATATCGATGCACATGTTGAGGGAGAGCTCAGGATGATTAGTTATCCATGTCTGTGCAAAAGGTTGATGACTCCGTGTTCTGGATTTGATATCTCTATGTATGATTGAGAGAGAGCTCATGATGTTAGTCATCCATATTGATTGATATCATAACTTGAGTAGTATGGATTGTGTGCGCATTTCTTGTATCATATATGGATCTATATGATTGTGAGATTCATCCATTACTCATTTGTTGTTCAAATTGAAATTGGTTTTGTCATTTCACCGAAGAAAGAAATTGTTGAGTGAACTCCTGTGTGGAGTGATTTATCTGGTGGTGATTAATGACGAACTGCAAATGAGACTAACGTTTGCGCATTGAGTGTATATGTTCTAGTCTCAGAATGATTGCAGGATGAAAACAAGCAAGGGCGTAAAGAGGATGAAGACAATATGAGACATCCCAAGCAAGATCAAGCTTAGCGAGGACGAGCTTTGCGAAGACAGGCGTCGAGATGTCGAGCTTCGCGTGGTCAAGCTTAACGAGATCGAGCTTTGCGATGACGAGCGTCGAGCGGTCGAACTTCACCTAAGGTAAAATCCAAGATTAAGGATTGTTTTCTTAGGGTTTTACCGGTCTCGGTGTTTGGAGACAGACCGGGTTGATAGGTTTCTTTTTACTAGTTTGACCGTACTATTAAGAGGGGTCGGAAACTAGTAGCTTGAATCTATCTAGTGCGGAAGCTCAGATGCATTCATATCATCTTGCACTAGTGTCTTGCATTGCTAAGTGTAGTTTATGTGTATTAGATTAAATGTTTTGAAAACTGCACTTAGTCGTGATCGCCAGCTGTTTAAATTGGTTTATTTATCTAGAACTGGTCGTGGTCGTATTTGCATGTTCTGATCGTATCAGTGTTGATACGTGGTCGTGGTCGTGTCGCTTGTTTGGCGGCTTTCTGTTTAGGGTTTGGGAGTGGTCGTAGGAGTTCGGACTGGTCGTACCAGTCTCCAACTCGCTTGCGTACGCTCGACCAAACCCTATCGACCACCTGTTTTCGATCGGATGTCAAGACCTGTGTGGTCGTGGTCGTTGCTAAGTGACACAAATCACATCCGCGAGAAAACGGCAAATCCGTATGTGCAAATACTTTAAAATTGCATTTGAGATGATTTTGGCTTGAACATTTTGATAGTAGGAAAGTTTCTGAGTTTTCTAGAATTTTCTAGACCTTTCTAGGTCTTGCTCCTGTTGACAAAATTGTAGAGCTCTGAGTTATCTTTCTAACAAGTTAAAAATCACCTCAATCGGATCTCTGGATCAAAAGTTATGCATATTTTACTGTCAGTGTGCAGTGGCCGGACAAATGCATCCGTCCGGGGCTATCTGTCCGAAGTGGCCGGACAGTGTCCGAAATGGCCGGACATTGTCCGGCCTGCACAAATTTTTTGAGCCAAAAATTGAAACAGAGACAAATGCATCCGTCTGGGGCATTTGTCCATTATGGGCGGACTTTGTCCGAAATGGCCGGACATTGTCCGGCCTGTACAAGTTTTTTGAGCCGAGAGTTAACAGAGACATATCCATCTGTCCGGACGTTTTGTCCGGACAAATGGTATCCGTCCGGCCTTCACAAATTTCGCCCAACGGTCACTGACACATTTGCAACGGCTGAAATTTTTGTACTGGCCGGACAGTGTCTGAATTGGCCGGACAATGTCCGGCCTGTACAACTTTTGGCCCGGTTTCTTGCAAACGGCTAGTTTTTCATTGAGGCTATAAATACTTCGTGTTTGGCTTCATTTTTGGGTGCTCAAAGAGTTCATTCTTCAGCTGAAAACCTAGCCAATTGATTTGCATTTGAGTTATTGCATTTAGAGGCTAGAATTGAGCCCAAATCTTGAGTAGATTTGAGAGAGAGCTTGAGGGAGATTGTGTGAGTGTTTAGTGCACTTCATCTCCATTAGATTGCTAGTGCTAGAATGTTGAGCATCTCATTTGCATCATTGAGCTTCTAGCACGTGGTTGATTCAAGTGAAAGTACATCCGGCTTGTTACTCTTGGCGATCGCCTTCGCCTAGACGGTGCCGGAGGAGAGCCGAGATCTCTCCAATTGAAGGTTGTCGGAGAGGCCGGCAAAGGATTGTGAAAGGTGTGGTGCTCGCCTATCCGGTGTGGAGAAGGAGCAACCCTAGTGAGATATCCTTCGTGGATATAGAAGCGAGGCTCCGAGAGAGCGCTTCAACGAGGAGTAGGGGAGACCGGGCGAGTCTCCGAGACCTCGGTAAAAATATTGTGTCAATTGCGGATTTCATACTTGCTTTATATTCATCTTGACACAATTGCTAAATTCATCATTCTTGCTTGTCATATTGAATAGTTCATTTAGTTGAATGCAACAAATTGTTTAAATTGCCTTTAAGCCTCATTGTATAATTTAGCTCAAACAATTATCATGATTAAAATTGCTTAGCGGGGAAGAAAATTTAAAAGCCTCCTAATCACCCCCCCCTCTAGTCGGCATCCTCGATCTTACAATACTAACGTTACCTGCCTAGTTGTGTCAAGAAGATACTTAAAAGACAGGTTAATGAAAGGCGAAGAAAAAGTCTCATGATGAAGAAAGAGCATTGATCAAAAAGGCAAAGGTATGAAATAGGGTCTTTTCCATTTTTACCGGTCTAAGGTGATTAGAGAAGAATTTTGACCGGATTTTAGGATAGTTGCCGTACTATTAAAAGGAGCATGTGGTGTATCACAAAATACTTCATCTATGTGCCACAAATCATAAAACCAACTTGCATTGCATACTAGAATGTCATATACTTTGAATATGCTTGTTTCAGCTCATTTCTGCTCAGCAATGTCTCAGTCGGTCTGACCGTATGTTGGACCGGTCTGACCGAATTCACGGACTGACCGTTTAGAATTCTCGGACTGACCGACGTTATGTCTTAGTATAGTATATACCTTTATAAGGTCGGTCTGTCCGTAGTTAAATCCTAGGTCAGTCTCTTGGAACCTCATGAACTATCTTTCTGTTGTTTTGAGCTATTACGGTCTGACCGTTTTATTAGACCGGTCTGACCGCGAAATCGGTCTGACCGTGTCTTTATACTACGGTCTGACCGTATGGCCGGTCTGACCGTATGGCCGGTCTGTCCGTTTTTATCGGCCTGACCGTATAAGGTGTCTAGAAACTAGGTCGTCTCTGGACAGCTTCACGGTCTGACCGAAATAGGCTCCGGTCTGACCATGTGTGTGCCTGACAAGGGCAGTTGAGCATTTATTGCGCCTGTTTAATGCCGTTGCAATTGCGGCGGTCTGACCGAGCTTATACCTGCGGTCTGACCGCCAAGTGAGCTTTTTCACCCAACGGCCTGTAACGGCTATATTTATTGTGAGGGGTATATATACTCCCATGCACGGCCCTGTTCATAACTCTTGGCATAATTTGAGCATTGTCATCATCCTTGAGAGCTTTAGCACATTTCATACACTCTAGGGTTCAAATTCTCGAATTTGTGAGAGTGTGCATTTGAGATCTTCTAGTGCATTGCATCTAGATCATTAAATCATCCTCGTGGCACTAGAAGAAGGCTTAATGATCATCACCGGCTTGTTACTCTTGGAGTTTGCCGGCTCCTAGCCGGCTAGGAGAAGGGGTTTTGGAGAGCTCTTCAAGGAAGATTGTGAAGAAGTCTCAAAACGTCTTGTGAAAGGGTTGAGCACACCTTTCCGGAGCGGTAAAGTGCATCCTTAGTGAAAACGACGTTTGGAAAACTCATCACACTAATCCGGCTCAAGATCTAGGTCACTTCTCGAGAGAAGGTTGACTAGATAGAGGAGCGGTTAGAGATTTGAGTTTGCCTCAACGTGGATTAGGGGTGATCGGGCAAATCACCGAGACCACGGGATATATCCTTGTGTTGGAATTGTGCTTTGTTCATATTGTGTTATTTATTTGCTCTCATTATCTATAAATTGTTTGATTAATTGCTAAATTGTTAAAATCGCCTATTCACCCCCCTCTAGTCGATATCCTAGATCCCTTTCAATTGGTATCAGAGCAAGGACTCCTTTTTAGTGGATTTAACCATCCCGGAGTAGGATAAAGATGGCTAGTGAGGGTCGAATCAATATTGGCAAACCACCACTCTTTGATGGATCTAACTATACTTATTGGAAAACTAGGATGATGGTTTATCTTAAAGCCATGGGTGGAAAGTGGTGGATGAGGGTTTTGCAATTCTTGATGATGATGATATGACCAACCTAGATAGAGATAATGCCTTAGCCAATGCTCAAGCCATGAATGTTCTTTATAGTGCTCTAAATCTAGGTGAATTTAATAGAATTTGTAAACTTGAAACGGCCCATGATATTTGGAGAAATCATATGGATATTCATGAAGGAACCTCGATGGTCAAGGATGCTAAATTATTTATCCATAAGGGCCAATTTGAAAAGTTTGCTATGTTGCCCAATGAAGATGTATCAGAGATGTTTAACTGTTTAAATAACATTGTAAATGAGTTAAAAGGGCTTGGTATGGACGTCACAAATGTGGAATTTTGTCATAAGTTTCTTAGAGCTTTACCTTCAAAATATGACACAATTGTAACCTTACTTGTGCGTTCAAACTTGAAGAGTGTGACTCCGTTGGAAGTCTTAAGTGAGATTCTCATTCATGACATATTCAAGAAATCTCAAGAAGAAGTGAAAGATGAGGCTTCCGACTCCAAGAAGAAGAACATAGCACTAAAAGCTCAAGCTTCCAAAAGGGAAGACAATGAAGAAGAAAGCGATGAGAGAGACACCGATGAGGAAATGGCTCTCTTTGTGAGAAGGTTCAAGCGGTTCATGAAGAAGAGATATCAAGGAAAGTCCTTCAAGAAAGGACAATCATCCAAGAGGAACCCATTTGAAGAGAGAAGATGCTTTGATTGCGGTGAAAAGGGTCACATCTCCACACAATGCAAAAACAAGGAAGAAGAAAAATCAATGAAGAAGAAGAAGTACGAAAAAGAAGGAGAAAGCAAGAAGAAGGTTTTCAAGAAATATTATAAGAAGAAGAAGGATGGACAAGCTTGCTTCATTGAATGGGATTCGGATGCTTCAAGTTCCGATTCCGATGATGAAGATGAAGTATCACCCAAAGGACTCGCCGGGGTAGCTATCAAGGAAGCTCCATCTCTATTCTCCACTCCTCATTGCCTCATGGCTAAAGAAGAATCGAAGGTATCATGTGACGAAGATGAATACACTTATGATGACCTAGTTGAGATGATCATCGGTTTTGATGACTATATGAGTAAAGAGAAAGAAAAATTCAAGGAATTGAAGAAGAGATACAAAACTCTTCAAAATTCCTATGAGGAGCTAAACACATCTCATGAGAGTCTCAAGGAAACTCATGAGATGCTTAAGGAAGCTCATGACTCACTACTTACTCATAAAGCCAACAAAACGGGTAATGAAATAGGCATCACTTGCAATATTTTGAATGACTTGCCCATGATGTCTACTTCTAGCATATCTACTTCTTGTGAAGATTTAATTGAATTCCCATCTAGACCTAAAATTGATGATAATGTGCTTAGTCTTGAAAACAATGAACTTAAGGACAAAATTGAAAAACTAACCAATGACCTAGCTAAATGCTATGTAGGAGAATCAAAATTAAGACATCTTCTAGATAGTCAAAGGTTTTCCTTAAGAAAAGAAGGACTAGGCTACATTCCTAAAAAGGGAAAACATGCTTTTGTCCCATCTAAAACCGTTTTTGTAAAAGAAAAGGGACATTGCAACAAATGTAAAAGTTTAGGTCACATTGAAAAGAATTGCCATGCTAACAAAATTAATTCATCTCTTATATTCAATTCTTGCTATGTTTTAAAGAAAATGAACAATGACCATATTAAAGCCAAATTTGTTGGAACCCCGATCATTGGTGCCAAAAAGAAAGCCATTTGGGTCCCAAAATCCTTGGTAACTAACCTCCAAGGACCCAAAAAGATTTGGGTACCTAAAAAGACATAACCTTGTTTTGTTGGTAAATTACAAGGCCGGAGGACAACATTGGGTGCTCGATAGTGGATGCACTCAACATATGACCGGTAATCACAACATGTTCTCCTCTCTAAATAACGAAGGTGCGGAATATGACAAGATCACGTTTGGAGACAATAGCAAAGGAAAGGTAAAAGGTTTAGGTAAAATTGCCATCTCAAACGACCTCTCCATATCTAATGTATTGCTTGTTGAATCTCTAAATTTCAACCTCTTATCCGTAGCTCAACTTTGTGATCTTGGATTTATATGTGCATTTTATCCAAAAGAAGTGATTATCACTAGTATTGATGATAATAGGTTGATTTTCAAAGGTTTTAGACATGGCAACCTCTATTTAGTTGATTTCAATTCAAATGATGCTAATCTTGGTACATGCTTGTTTACTAAATCTTCTAAAGGTTGGCTATGGCATAGAAGGGTTGGGCATGTTGGAATGAAACAACTAAATAGACTAGTTAAACATGATTTAGTAATTGGATTAAAAGATGTAAAGTTTGAAAAAGATAAATTATGTAGTGCTTGCCAAGCCGGAAAACAAGTTGCAAACTCACATCCAACTAAAAACACAATGTCAACTTCTAGTCCACTTGAATTATTGCATATGGATTTATTTGGACCAACTACTTTTGTGAGCATTGATGGCAATAGTTATTGTCTTGTCGTTGTAGATGATTTTTTTAGATATACATGGATATTCTTTTTACATGATAAGTCAATTGTCTTTAACACTTTCAAAAGCTTTGCTAAAAGGGCCGAAAATGAATTTAGCTTCAAGATCAAGAAAGTGAGAAGTGACAATGGCTCCGAATTCAAGAATACCAAGGTTGAAAATTGGTGTGATGATAAAGGTATCAAACATGAGTTTTCGGCCAAGTATACACCGGAGCAAAATGGAGTAGTCGAACGAAAGAACCGGACATTGATAGACATGGCAAGGTCTATGCTTTCGGAGTATAATGTTGCGGACACCTTTTGGGCCGAAGCAATCAACACCGCGTGCCATGCATCAAATCGTCTTTATTGTCATCGACTACTAAAGAAAACTTCTTATGAGCTTCTCATTGGAAGGAAGCCAAACATTTCCTACTTCCGTGTGTTTGGATGTAAGTGCTATATCTTGCAGAAAGGTACACGCTTATCTAAATTTCAAAGTAAATGTGATGTAGGATTTCTATTAGGATACTCATCAAATAGCAAAGCATATCGTGTCTACAACCAAAACTCCGGTTTGGTTGAGGAGACACATGATGTTGAATTTGATGAGACTAACGGCTCTCAAGAGGAGCAAGACAATTTGGATGATGTAGGTAATGAAGAGTTGAGAGTGGCAATGAAGAACATGACCATTGGGGATAGCAAGCCGAAAGAAGATAGTGATCAAGATGAAGATCCATCCACTCAAGCTATCCCCTCTTCATCAACTCCTCAACATGAAGATCAAATAATTGAAGTGGTCAATGTGGAAGACTCCTCTCAACAACAATCGGAAGTACCTTCTACCTCTATCCCACAAATCCCGGTTGATCATCCAAGAATTCATCACTCAATTTCCAAAGATCACCCCGTCGATCAAATTGTTGGTGACTTGCGTAAGGGTGTCCAAACTCGTTCTCGTCTTACCTCATTTTGTGAAAATTACTTTTTTGTCTCCTCTTTTGAGCCCACACTTGTAGATGAAGCATTAAAAGATCCGGATTGGATGAATGCTATGCACGAAGAATTAAACAACTTCACCCGCAACAATGTTTGGGAATTAGTAGAAGAACCAAATCCGGATGAGCATAATGTCATTGGAACCAAATGGATTTTCAAGAATAAACAAGATGCAAACAGAGTGGTAGTAAGAAACAAGGCAAGATTGGTGGCTCAAGGATACACTCAAGTTGAAGGTTTAGACTTCGGTGAAACCTTTGCTCCCGTAGCTAGACTTGAGGCTATTAGAATCTTGCTTGCTTTTGCTTCATCTCATAATATTAGACTTTATCAAATGGATGTCAAAAGTGCATTTTTAAATGAAAAAATTAATGAATTAGTATTTGTTAAACAACCTCCCGGTTTTGAAGATCCTACAAAGCCAAATCATGTGTATAAAATCTCCAAGGCTCTTTACGGTCTTAAATAAGCACCTCGTGCTTGGTATGAAAGACTTAGAGACTTTTTAATTTCAAAAGGTTTTAAAATTGGGAAAGTTGATACTACCTTATTTACTAAGAAAATTGGGAATGATTTCTTTGTATGTCAAATTTATGTTGATGACATCATATTTGGATCCACTAACCAAGATTTTTGTGAGGAATTTGGTAATATGATGTCTAGGGAATTTGAGATGTCTTTGATAGGTGAACTAAGTTTCTTTCTCGGACTACAAGTCAAACAACTCAAGGAAGGAACCTTCATCAGTCAAAGCAAATATGTGAAGGACCTACTCAAGAAGTTCGGACTTGAAGAAGCAAAGCCAATCAAGACACCAATGGCTACAAACGGTCACCTTGTCTCTGACGAAGGAGGTAAACCGGTAGACTCAAAGCTTTATAGATCTATGATTGGTAGTCTATTGTATCTTACTGCTTCTAGGCCCGATATTATGTTTAGTGTTTGTATGTGTGCAAGATTTCAAGCCTCTCCTAAAGAAAGTCATTTAATGGCCGTTAAGCACATTTTGAGGTATCTAAAATATTCATCTAGCATATCGTTGTGGTATCCTAAAGGTGCAAAATTCGAATTAATTGGATATTCTGATTCCGATTATGCGGGATGTAAAGTGGATAGAAAAAGCACCTCTGGCAGTTGTCAACTGTTAGGAAGATCTTTAGTATCTTGGTCCTCCAAGAAACAAAACTCTGTAGCTTTATCAACCGCCGAAGCGGAATATGTTTCCGCGGGTAGTTGTTGTGCACAATTGCTTTGGATGAGGCAAACATTATTGGATTATGGAATAAAATTTGAAAAAGTGCCTCTTTTGTGTGATAATGAGCCACAAATCCAGTTCAACACTCTCGGACCAAGCATGTAGATATCCGACACCACTTCCTTAGAGATCATGTTAGCAAAGGTGATGTGATGGTGGATAATGTGAGAACCGAAGATCAATTAGCGGATATATTCACTAAGCCCTTAGATGAAAGTCGTTTTTGCAAACTTCGAAATGAGCTTAACGTCATTGATATATCAAATGTGGTTTGATATGTTGAACTCATATTGATTGTGCTTAAAGTTTCACTTGATTGCTTGAACTTCCTCTTTTAGAGCTTTTTGGGGCTCCTTTATCGACAATTGAGTAAAGTGAACAAAAATTTGTTGAGTTATAAGATAAATACTTCCCCTTTGGTGATATTGTATATATCTCTCTTATAATTATCTTATATTTATATATCACCCTATCCTAATCTCTTGAGCATCAAATCAATCAAAATCCTCCAAGACTTTTAGTCCTTCCAGCGGTCTGACCGAATGCATCTCCAGAGAGCATCTTAAATTTCTGCTTCCAGCGGTCTGACCAGTATCTTTTCTACGGTCTGACCGAAATTTCATGACCAGAGACTTTTTAACCCGAATCTCTTGTCCTTTTTTTCACTTTCTTCCCCACACCTGTCTCTTTCACGTGCGCCTCAAATCTTTGGATTCTTCCTCTCCGGTCAAACCCTCGTCAAGCTCGGACATACCGTGGTTCAAGATCATCACCAAATCATGTCTTCTAGGTATATTGCTCAGATTCTTCTTCGTTTTCAATTTCGTCTTCTGTTCATCTTGAGGTTTAGGGCTAATGTGGTGAATCTTGTTTAAATTCTTTCAATATCCTGAAATTGATTCATTCCCCTGATGCAATGAATATTCTCTCACATATAGTTGTCCACATTGCATCTTAATTTCACCTAAATCCCAGAAATCATGCCAAACCCTAACTCTACGGTTGCGCCTGTCTGACCGCCCCTTTTACGGTCTGACCGACTGCAACAGCAGAGCCAGAGTTTGCTAATCTGTTATCTTGTCAATTCAATCTCTCTTACCTCTGAGTATCTAATCTGGTGTATTTCTTGCAAATCTTCTAGTGGTCGTGGTCCTCAAGGAAATGTCTCCTTCCGGACAAATAAGAAGAAATTGGCAAAGAGGCCAAAAAGGGCTCTACCCTCGAGTAGCAGCGACAGTCACGATGATGATTGGGTGCCCTCGGCTGGAGATTCAGAAACAGAACAGTCATCTTATCATGGTGGATCATCTCACAGGGGCATGGACATCGAGAGTGAGGACGATGAAATAAACGTCCACACTTATCAAGGCCCAAAGAGGAATTGGACTTCAAGCGACTATACAAAGGCTAGGACCATCTACGCCTACAATCATGAGAATGACGCCTCTACTCCTCACTTCCACACGATGACACAGCAAGATGCCTTCTACGGTCATTTGGTCCACAAAAATATCTTCGAACACAAATGGATCGAATGGGCTTATGTTGTGAATCAGTCCATCATGGCTCCTTTAGTGCAGATCTTCAAGGATATAGGGTTATATGACTTTGTGGAGCACAAATGCCCATGGAACACCATTGCCATCAGACAGTTCTATGCTACAGTTGAGATCAGATGGGCGGACCAGCAGATCATATGGATGACAGGTTCCAGGCGTTATGAGGCCACTTTTGAGGAGTTTGCTGCGGCAAACAAGCTAAACTATGAAGAGATGAAAGAGGGGATCGATATGGAGGATGAGGATTACCTCCATGAGGACGACTGGCTCCAGTTTTATGAGCAGCCGGGAGGTAGACAGCGGATTGTACCTGGCATTGTTACAGGTCTCAAAGTCCTCCCTGCTGTCGTCAACAAGATCATACGAGCCACGATCCATCCAAAAAGTGGAAACTGAGAGGCGGTCCGGGATTACTACTGGAACTTCATCGACCACATCCTCAAGAGTCATCGGATCAACATTGTCTCTTTTATTTTGAAGACAATTGAGGATGTCTCGGCGACCACTCTGCCGAATCTCTACTATGCTCCTTTTATCATGTCCTTGCTGCTCCAGAAGACGAAGTTCCCTCGCGGTTCTTGTGATATCAGACATCTCGGCTATAAGCCGTTTAGTGTCAACCCGCGCGTCTTTGCTCGAGGCCACGGAGCACAGCATCAGCAGCAGGCTCAGCCTATGCCTCCTCCTCCTCCGCCTCAAGCTCAGCAGGCAGCTCAGTCTAGCCAAGCCCCCGCCTGGTTCACACAGTTCCAGCAGCAGTTCCATCAGCCGATGATGGATCAGTTTGCTACTCTTCTCCAGGGGCTTGAGCTTGCTCGCTCGGACTTGGCGGCATTGCATGATCAGTTCCAGACTTTCTTGTCGCGCCAGGATCAGTTCGAGCAACGCTTCGACGCCTTCTCCGCTCACTTCTACACCCGTTTCCCTCAGACTCCTCCTCACCATCCTCCCGATGATGATGCTCCAGCTGATTCTTAGCTTTTATGGCAATTGATGCCAAAGGGGGAGAGAAGAGAGTAGAAAAGAGTAGGAAAATGAAAAACTTTTGGTGTAAAGTTTTAAGTAACTTGTTTAGTTAAATATCTCTTTTATGTGGATGACATTTATGATTGGTTGACTCTTGTATGAGATTGTTACTTCTTGATATATGAGATATGCTTATGTTATTTTCATATGACCTCATGTTGTAGAATTGAATGTTGAATGTCTTATTTGTGATACTTCATGCTCTTATAATGGATGATTTGAGATAGCATCTGATACACATGCTTGAACTCCTCTAAAAATTCTCTTATTCATACATTTAGGGGGAGTGTCTTATTCTTCGATGTTTATTGTAAAATTCCCTTTATGCTTAAAACTCTTTCATCTACTCTTTATGTTGTCATCAATTACCAAAAAGGGGGAGATTGTAGCTTCTAGGCCCCTATAGAATGTTTTAATAATTCATGACAACTTCAAATGCTATACTAACGTTACCTGCCTAGTTGTGTCAAGAAGATACTTAAAAGACAGGTTAATGAAAGGCGAAGAAAGAGCCTCATGATGAAGAAAGAGCATTGATCAAAAGGGCAAAGGTATGAAATAGGGTCTTTTCCATTTTTACCGGTCTAAGGTGATTAGAGAAGAATTTTGACCAGATTTTAGGATAGTTGCCGTACTATTAAAAGGTGCATGTGGTGTATCACAAAATACTTCATCTATGTGCCACAAATCATAAAACCAACTTGCATTGCATACTAGAAGGTCATATATTTTGAATATGCTTGTTTCAGCTCATTTCTGCTCAGCAATGTCTCAGTCGGTCTGATCGTATGTTGGACCGGTCTGACCGAATTCACGGACTGACCGTTTAGAATTCTCGGACTGACCGACGTTATGTCTTAGTATAGTATATACCTTTATAAGGTCGGTCTGTCCGTAGTTAAATCCTAGGTCAATCTCTTGGAACCTCATGAACTATCTTTCTGTTGTTTTGAGCTATTACGGTCTGACCGTTTTATTAGACCAGTCTGACCTCGAAATCGGTCTGACTGTGTCTTTATACTACGGTCTGACCGTATGGCCGGTCTTTCCGTTTT
This sequence comes from Pharus latifolius, assembly GCA_019359835.1. Classification (NCBI taxonomy): domain Eukaryota; kingdom Viridiplantae; phylum Streptophyta; class Magnoliopsida; order Poales; family Poaceae; genus Pharus; species Pharus latifolius. The sequence continues at coordinate 12,223,782 of CM033325.1, read as the reverse complement.
TATCGGCCTGACCGTATAAGGTGTCCAGAAACTAGGTCGTCTCTGGACAGCTTCACGGTCTGACCGAAATAGGCTCCGGTCTGACCGTGTGTGTGCCTGACAAGGGCAGTTGAGCATTTATTGCGCCTGTTTAATGCTGTTGCAATTGCGGCGGTCTGACCGAGCTTATACCTGCGGTCTGACCGCCAAGTGAGCTTTTTCACCCAACGGCCTGTAACGGCTATATTTATTGTGAGGGGTATATATACTCCCATGCACGGCCCTGTTCATAACTCTTGGCATAATTTGAGCATTGTCATCATCCTTGAGAGCTTTAGCATATTTCATGCACTCTAGGGTTCAAATTCTCGAATTTGTGAGAGTGTGCATTTGAGATCTTCTAGTGCATTGCATCTAGATCATTAAATCATCCTCGTGGCACTAGAAGAAGGCTTAGTGATCATCACCGGCTTGTTACTCTTGGAGTTTGCCGGCTCCTAGACGGCTAGGAGAAGGGGTTTTGGAGAGTTCTTCAAGGAAGATTGTGAAGAAGCCTCAAAACGTCTTGTGAAAGGGTTGAGCACACCTTGCCGGAGCGGTAAAGTGCATCCTTAGTGAAAACGACGTTTGGATAACTCATCACACTAATCCGGCTCAAGATCTAGGTCACTTCTCGAGAGAAGGTTGACTAGATAGAGGAGCGGTTAGAGATTTGAGTTTGCCTCAACATGGATTAGGGGTGATCGGCAAATCACCGAGACCACGGGATATATCCTTGTGTTGGAATTGTGCTTTGTTCATATTGTGTTATTTATTTGCTCTCATTATCTATAAATTGTTTGATTAATTGCTAAATTGTTAAAATCGCCTATTCACCCCCCTCTAGTCGATATTCTAGATCCCTTTCAATGCGGTCTATGGTAAAAAATAGCCATTCGGATTAATTTCGAGTGGGACCCACATGTTACTGGCTCTAAAAAAATAGCTGTTGGAATATAACTGTTAAACATATTTTAATAGTTTTGGGGTAAAAAAATACTAAAAAAATTCCATAAAATTCTGGAAAATTCTTAAAAAATTACAAAATTTTTCAACTCTCATTTCCGTATAAATATGACCATGTTAAGCTCATTTTTACTTACAAAACTCACACCAATCATAAGCCAAGCCTTTCTAAATTTTTGAAAAAATTTGTATGATAGTAATCTCCCGATTGTTTTATAAACTGGTTTAGCGAGATTAATTTAGATGGAGAAAACAAAAAACATCCAGTAGTCAACATCCACCCAAATTTCCACCTCCCCCTACATGACTTATGTGTTATCCACGATGCGCACATCTGTATTCATAGACCTCTCCATATGCACAGACCCTTATGGCCAAAATTTTTACTTTGTCGGGATGTCAACTAATCCTACACAGTTTTTGCTACCACAATCTCCTTCAAAAAAATTCCAGTCTGTGTTGGTATTCGAGAGCGGTACCCTACATTTCACCCCCTATATCATTATCGACGACGACGACAATGACGGCGGTGGTAATGATACGGAAAAGGTGGTCACAAGATGACGACATTCGACTTGTGAGTGCTCATTACAAATTGAAGTTTTGTCAATTTGAATTTTTTCGGACCATAAATTTTTCCAACTTTAGCTTCCAAATTTGTAAACAATTTATTTTTCCATCTTCCAGATTAGTGATTGATTAAATAATTCTCTCCATCCAGCTGATGGCAACAATAAAAAATTTGACATGTATTGAGGGCAGGTTGCTGCAACATACAACACAAGCTATCCAATAAGCTACAAAAGTGACGTGAAGCATTGTAAAGATTATTGGAAAAAAATTAACAAGAAAATTGTTCAATTTAATGGTATTTGGTATAGGTTAAAGAATGTTTATATTAGTGATCGTTCAAATGACTAACTGATGGCCTAGGCACATGAAATGTACAGGAAGAGGTGGGCCATCCCTTTGTCTTTAAGTACTAGTGGATGGCCGTTTGGATCAACCGAAGTGGCGTAGAACCTACATCAACACTGGGAAAAAAGTAAGATTGAATGAAGCTGGTGCCTACATGTCATCATTAAACACAGATGATGTGCCAGTAGAGTCGACATGGCTGGAAAGTCGCAATGTGGCGAAAGAGAAGCGCAAGCGGGAAAGCAAGTTAAAAGAAACTTCAGCGGTTGTGAAAGAAAACACAGAGAGCATCATCAAAGAGCACTTAGATCTCAAAGGAATGGCTAAGGATGCATTTGTTACGACTTCAAATTTACAGGACATGGACAAAAGGAAAGAAAAGGCGGCCTTTGTCAAGTTGCTAACAAAACTGATGACGACCGACACAACAAATTTCACATATTTGCAAAAGGTAGCTCATGCAACTGCATTGGAGTATGTGAATGATATGATCAAGGAGATGAAGAATACATAGTAGGATACATCATGTATTTTTTTTATTTCAAGCAATGCACTCATCGTTTTATGCACCTTATCATTACAATTAATGTAGTTGTCATTTTATTATTTTACGTATCTCCTTAGTTGTAGCTCCTTAGCTGTAGCCGTTGGAATATATTTCTCTTGGATGTAACTATTGAAAACTAGTCATTGGAATATTTTTCTTGGATGTAGCCGTTGGAATATATTCCTCTTGATTGTAGTCGTTGGAAACTAACAGTTGGAATATTCTTCTTGGATGTAGCCATTGGAATATTCTTCTTGGATGTAGCTGTTGAAATATATTCTTGGATGAAATTGTTCAAAATTTGCTATTGGAATATTTTTTTTCTTTGCCTATATTTTCGGAACCCTCATCCCACTGTTCACAATCTAAACTTCTCATCTTCAAGCACCAAACTTCTTCATGACTACTATTCTCACAAATGTCATCTGCTCCAGCTCAAGCACATATAGTGCGGAAGAGGAGGGGAAGGACTTTGATGCTGGACACATGTCTTCTTCAATTCCTGAGGCGGATCAGGAGAGAAGACCCGCAACAATCTACGTTCATGATGCGGGCGTCTGGGCGTGAGCAGGGTCACGCAGACCCGGACGTGGTCGCGTTCTGGGCCACCCGGGGCAAAGGCGCCCGTGTCCTTACACGGGCGCATGTTGAGCCCCCGGGCTTGGGCACGGTCGCTCGGGCTCGGACACGGACGCATCCCGGGCCGTTTGGGGCGAGGACGTCCATGCCTTTCCACAGGCATGGCTTGAACCCCCGAGCTCAGACACGGTCCTGTAGGCCCGGACATGGGAATGTTCGGGACACCCCGGGGCGGTGGCGCCCGTGCCTTTCCACAGGCGCGCCTTGAGCCCCCGAGCTAGCTCGGGCACGGTCACATAGACCCGGACGTGGAAACATCCGGCGCGCCCCGGGGCTGTGGCACCCATTACATTCCTCGGTGGCTAAATATTTTTTCCCCCAACACTGACTTTTTTTTCTCGGATTTTTGCTTTCTCCAACCTCCATGCCGAGTGATTGTGTGAACTTATTGATTAAAGGCCCCACTTCAAATTGCAGCATTCTACCTCTATCTACAAAATACTTATCATATGTATGATTTTTACTGTCTCTGATCAACAACTTTAACTATTAATTTCTACTATAATATATTAATAAAAATTAGAAAAATATAATATTATAAAAAAATTTACACAAAATCTAACAATATCATTTTCATATGATCAATTTAAATATTTATAAATATATTAATAATCAAAGTTAAAAAAAATTAGACTTTACATATACTATAAAGATAAATTTTCATGGATAATTGGGAGTATTAACTCTTCTACTATATGAATATGAGCAATTTTATTCTAATTTTTTTATTACTTTTGTACAAATAGACACTAATATTTGGGCTCTTATGTCAAACTTAATAAGTTAGTTTATCACATGTCAACGACTCAACATGTTAATTGAAATCACAAGGAGTTAGATTGAGAGATCTAATTACTCTTATTAAAATAGTAAAAAAACTTATTTACTCTAATTTCAAATAAAAGATTGTAATAAAGAGTCCTCTGGTGCTTTCTTGTTAGCTTCACTTATGTTCTTTTGAAAAAAAAAATAAAAGAAATATCCAATCATGCCTAAACTAAAATCTGCTGCTATATTACATGTCAGGAAATATCGTTGTGCTCCAGGATTTCCCTTCGATGCTGGCTTTCCAAGCGATTGGATTTGCTTGCCTTTTGTTCATGTTTCTTCAAGAATGGCGCGACAGGAGCACAGCATCCGCCGCGTAAGTTTCTTGAGATGTGGTTCTACACTATTCTAAGTGAAAACAGCGTGATTCAAATCAATTTCATCTGATTTTGCTTTGATATAACTACAGTTACTCTGCAATGCATGACATTTTACTTGAAAATAACACATAAATTTGATTAAATGTTGGGATTACGTAATGCAGACGTTCCAACCCTCGTGTATCTGGAGAATGTGATTGAACAACTTGGTTGAAGAACCACCATGTGTGCTCGTAATAGAGGATTTCATGATATATTATGTAAATCTTTTTTTTTTTTGTTAAAGCCAAAATAGAACTCATCCTTGTCTAAAAATGTAATCGCACTTCACATTTTTTAAAGAGAAAAATGTTTATTGCCATTTGCACTTTTATTATTTCTTTTACAAATTTTCGCACATAATTTTAAGTCATTGTAAATTTCCATATTTCCTTGCCACCCATCCTTTTTATCGCCCTCCTCCCACCGACTTATTGCGGTTAGCAACTATTGACACCAATATTATTGTTGTGATGACAACAAAAACTATTAAAATTTACACAACACAATAATACGACATGAGCATACAACTAGTATTATAAACCGATTTGTTATAATGAATTTAAACATAACTTATGTAGATCTAGTTATATCATAAATATAGTTTTAGTCATAAATCAGTCAACATGATTAACATAAATAAATTATGAAAACTTAAAAAAATTCAAAAATCATGAAAGATTTCAGATTCCCCTATAAATCAATTACAACAATGCAATCCCTACAATTATATAATAGTTTCAAAAATCCCTTCCCATATATCCCGTTAAGTTAAAAAAATATTAAGAAAATTGAAATATATGCTCACTGATATATAAGATATCCACGTATGAGTGACTGTTTTTTTTTTTCTGTTTTCTCTTACCCCTCCCCTCTTCTCTCTCCCCTACCGCTTCTCTCTCTCTCCTTCCCGCTCTCCTAGATCGTGCCCCAACCCGGCAGCGGCGAGCGGCGGCTAGCACCAGCGAGCTTTGGAAGAAAATCGAGCTAGTGATCCAATCTAAACATGCATCTTATTACACCACCTTGTTTGGGAAATGAAAAATATTTTTTTTTTGTTCAGAGATTTGTACCAAGCTAGCTAGGTTCCTAGCCGGAGCTAGTTGATGCCCATTTTAGCATGGCTTGGCATGTCGTCGATGTTGATCTGCTCGCCGTTGTCGACCTCGGCGTCGCCGCCTTCGGTCACGACGGACGACACGTAGATGGCGACATCGGAGCTCATCGCGGTCGCCCTTGCACGGAACTTGTGGAGGCAGCCGTAGCAGGTGATCTGGCTCACGGCGTGCTTGCGGAGCTCGTGGGTCCAGCAGAGCTCCACCTGCGCCTGGCGCCGCACGCTCCTGGCACTCTCCAGCTCCTGCTCGGCGAGCTCCGTTTGCCGCTTTTCCCGCGCCCGCGCCTCGTCTGCCGCTGCTTTGTCGGCCACTGTCAGCCACCGCCGCTAGCCGCCGCTCGCCACCGCCGGCTTGGGGCACGGAGAACAGCGAGAGGTAAGAGAGAGGAAGAGAGAAGAGGTAGGGAAGAGGGGAGAGGACAGAGAAAAGAAAAAGAATTAACGGTCCCTCATGTCAAGTGAGTATGTATTTAAAATTTTTTGATATTTCTTGTTTAAATTTAATGAGAAATTCACGAGGAGTTTTCAAATCATTAGATAATTGAGGGCATCATAATATTGCAAATTAATTTAGGGGAGGAATCTGACAATATATTAGTCTGAAAAGTTCTCATTCATATTGAAGTGATAAAAGACCATCTCAAAACAACGTGTATTTCTTAAGTGACCACAAAAAAAGACTATACCCAGAATCCAAGATACTGAACCACGGATAGATTTTTCAAATAAGTTGCAACATAGAGTCATCTGGTCAGTGAGCTGAAGCGTGCTGTACCGACACAACTTGTCGAGTCTAGTCTGATGTATTGTGTCAACCCATTAGTGTCAGGAGAAGTCACGACATGATCCACCAGCCTATATGTCAAGTCGGCCCAAATACGACATAGAAAAAATAATAAATTTGAAAAATTAAATTTCTAAAAATAAATAGAAAAATATTATATAAAATTTGAAAAAAAAATAATGAGGATAAAAAATTAAAAAAACACATCAATTTAATACTTAGAAAAATTTTAATTAGATGAAATTGATTTGCACGTGAGATGGAACAATTGTCGGGCTGTGCCGTGAATGGAGCAAGTGTTGGACCATACCGTGCTAGGCCATCGTCGCATGGAGTGTTATCATGCTAAGCCAATCTGGATATGATCCACTCATCCGTGAGTTCCCGTGTCGTGTTGTACAATCTATTGAGCTCAATTTTGCAACCCAACATGATCCATCAAACAGAATTAGACTAACATGGTATATCAACTACCATGTCATGCCATGTCATGGGCCGCACAACTATGCTTCAAACCTGCTAAGTTTGACAGCACTAACCATGGAGCCTAAAGATATATTTTTAGTTGGCTAACTTTACCTTTGCTCTACCATTGTAACTAAGTTTAAACTAAAATTTGCCTACATACTACTATAATAACTAGTTGTGAGTTGCTAAAAAATAGCACTCTGTTATCAAGTTGAAATCGGTCTTGACTTTTTTCCCTTCCTTCAAGACACAAGGACAGAGACTAGTTTATAGTATTATAAAGTACAAGAGGTTAGTAGGGGTTCGAAATCATCTCAAATGCCAGTGATTTGTTTACTGCAAAAGAAATTTATATATCAGATTTGTTCTTATGTTGTATTAGAAACTAACCGAGGCCATCAGCTCGTCAATCGGCAACTCAGTGTGTGGCTTGCTGGGGTTACTCCTCATCATTTGAAGAAAAACTTGAAAAGCATTAGACATGAATTGATAGCTAGGGAGCGAAAATATGAGAGAAATCTGAGAGAATTTTGATAGACTAAAGAGAGGGCTCTTGCAAATGCCCTAACCACCCTAAATCGGCCACACCGTACATGCAAACTCGTGAGGCAGGTGATCAACTAAACAAGAGAGTCATCTAATGGGTCAAATAATGATGAGTTGACCTGACACAAGAAATCTAAATTAGTCCCTCAATTTTAACCAACAAATAGGCGGGAAAAATCAACCAAATATTTACAAATTGGCATAATGTTTTACGCGAAAGCCTTCTACAGATGAGGAGTAAAAAAAACTCACGAGACTAACACTGATCCACTCTCAAATCTTCCTCTATTATCAGTAGGTACAAAAGAGTCTTCCTACAGGTACTACAGCAGTAGCAACAATAATTATGCAGTCAATACGGTTCAGTGTGGGAATGGTACTGGAGACAGCCCGCCAAGCACGACTCAATGCGGTCAAAGTCTTGCCCCACCACGTCAAAAGGAGGCAGTCAAATGATGTAATGGCTCAAGCCCTCCACTAGTCCAAAGTCCAAACACGAAATCAGCACCTCCACAGCTTCACTCCACCACGGCCACCATGCAACCCCTCTCCCACCTTTTCCTCCTCCTCCTCGCCCTCTCGCCTCTCGCCACCAGCGACGATCGCCCGACCGTAGTCTGTGGCGCCCTCCCTCATAACTACACGACGACGAAGAGCACTTACCAAGCCAACCTCACAGTCCTCGCCGCCGCCCTCCCGCACAAGATCTCCTACCTCACTGGCCGCTCCACCTACCGCTCCGTCCGTTGCTATCTTGACGGCGTGTCCTCCGTCTCGCACTGCCACAACGGCACCAGCTCCATTTCCTGCATCTCCTGCGTCAAGAAGGCCTTCCGGGAAGCGCAGAAAGTATGCCCTTACCGCCATGACGTTGCCGTCTTCCATGGTGACTGCTCCCTCCACCTCCACGAATGCTACTTCTACAACTGGACCATGTTCACCAACGGCTACGGTGAGTTCTTCCATGTTTCTGGAATTATTTTCAACTTCGCTTTTTTCTTGAGTAAAAAACAATCACTCAAAGATGTTGGCACCACCACCGGAGGTCTGACTGGCTAAAAGTATGTTTGTTTGGCACCACGCGAGGTCACTCAAATTTAATTGTTAATAGTGTACAAATTGTCCATCACAGGAATGATATAAAAAATTAGTTAAATCCTAGTTGAATCATCACATTGGCACAGTCAACATTTGGTATTGTAAATATTGCCCATTTCCTAGCATATGGATGATTCAGTAAGATTTGGATAATTAAGATGGAGGTTGGAGAGAAGCATGAGCATCTAGTGGTAGATCCCACACACATAATAATCTCACATGACTTGAACTAAACAAATGATTTGTGATCAAGGACTCTTGCCAGATTTTCTTCAAATAGCCTCAGAGACAATCTTTACTTATGCCCAGATTAAAGCTTTGTGTATTGCATTTCATCAGGAAATGTTTTAGGGATAATTTTGTCTTCGGGAATGGTAATTCAAGCAATAGGATTCGCCTGGCTTTTGTTCTTGTGGCTGCAGGAATGGCGTGATACTAGGAAAAGACGCTCTATCCTGTAAGTTTCTCGAAGCATGCAAGTTTCAGTTGCCAAACAAGATTAATCAATCAATATTGAGAAAACTAAAGCTTATGAAATTAGGACCTTTCAGAATCATTGTCCAAAAGAATTTAACTTGCTTCATTAATTTAATTCAAAACATTAGATAAATGCATAAGTTTACATTGGCATTAGCTTTAGGCGATCTTTATTTTGACCAAATTATAATTTTCTTAAAACTTGTACTTCTTTTTAACTTGGAAGGGCATGTAAGCATACAGATTTAATGAACTTTGGGCTTACATATTGCAGGAGATCTAGCCCAGTTCCATCTGGAGATCAATAATCGAACTACATGTTTGAGCTAAAATCTCTCCAATAACAGATTAATGAAATGGCCACAATTTTAGCATAGGCCGCTACTCTCAAGGAAAAAGTGGTTAGGAACACGGTTTGTTTTTTTCTTGTTTTCTCGATATTAGTTGTGGTTGTTCATAAAAATTTGAGAATTTCATAATATTTTTCGTCCATGATCTTAAATTTTTCAGAATATTTGAGAATTTCGAAATCATGAACGTGTCATGTTTGCTACGTACGTGTACCGACTACCAAGTAATTATCCCATGTATAAATAACGGATGGTTTTCATTTTGACCCTCCAAAACAATTTCCAATATCCACTTCCCTTGTATTGTTGTTTTCAACATCAGCAATTCCAATATTGAGGACTGAGTGTAACTGTGTATGTATGTATGTATTACACGTGAATACTGTAAAGTGTAAACATTTCTACACGAGCTGCCCCTAGAGAGTACAGACGTCAGCAAAATGTGTGTGCTACTGACATTAACGTTCTATGTCTGTGATGCCACCGTGACTATGCAAACCCAAAATCGAAGCATTTTGCTTCCGTGTCTATTATTTAGGCTGCATTTGGAATCATAGTGAAGTTGTAATAAATATGGAAAGTGTTTCAGTATTTTCTGAAAAATGAGTTGTATAATATTTATAGTAAATTAAGAGTGATTTATAATTACCAACTATACTATTACTAAGTGCATTGCTTTAAAATTTGTGCAGTTTAATTTATGAAAAATATATAAACATTACCCAATTAACATACTTTACAAAGTTATTTTTGGAAAACTAACATAAATACAGTTCTATCTGTTTGGTAGGATCAATGTTGCTGATAATTTCACTGTGGTTTGTAGATAATCCAATGTGCTAAAGATAATTTAAATTAGAGATTTTATTATTAGTTTTGCATTATTGGAAGAACTATACTAGACTCAGTTTTTAGATACTGTTATTTCTAGTGGTTATTTTGTAATAAACATAGATATAAATATATCAAACATATATATTAGACAAAACAAATAGTCTAACTTGATTTTTTTTTTGACATACCACAATTCTAAATGTAGCCTAACTCTATTTATGAGCAGCATTCATGTAACTCCACGTATGCATCTTCGTAATACTACCCCGGCGACAGCAAAATTTGGGCTTGTGATGCCACCCGATTATGTGTAAAATCTTTTTTTAATTTTGTTTTGTTTGGCTAAAGCCAGAATAAATACATGCTTGTCCTTAAAAAAATATAGTACCTTATATTGTTTAGCAGGTATTTAGATGAGCCTAGCTTATATTTATGGGCTAAAATAAGACATCAAATAATCAGGTATTTGAGTAAGCCTAACAAACTCTCAACTGGTTTAATATCCTAAGCATGCCGTTTAAGACATCAAATAATCATTCAAAATCTTGGAAAACATTTGTATAGACTGTTAGAGTAATCTAGATTTGGTATAAAATTTTAAGTTCAAACTGGATTGATGTCAACAGCACAACGAACTCAAATAATTTTATCATTTGTGAGAAATCTCTATTTTTTACTCTAATTCACTTTGGTCTCTGTATTTTAAAATGATCAAATTAGTCTTCCTATTTTTGCAATAAGCTCAACCTAATATACCCTTTATATTTTTTAAAAAAAATCACAAATGATGATGAAACACAATGTGTAGTCTAGTTAGCCTCGTGTGAAGCTACATAACACTTAACAAGAAGAGAGAGAAAGAGAGTGTAAGAGGGGGAAAGAGACAAAGATGAAAGAGAGAGAGATTAGTTCTAATTTAGTACTAATGTACTCAATGTGGCAATGGATCAACTTCATTTTATGCCTCATCATCAATTATCAACCCATTGTTTTATATCCAAAAGTATAATAAAGAGATTAAAATGAACCAAATTCCATAGTAAGGGACTAATTTGATCCATTTGAAAATGAGAAAATTGTCTTATCATTAATTATCAACACATTATTATATCTAAAAGTATAATAAAGAGACTAAAATGAACCAAATTTCAAAATGAGAGACTAATTTAACCCATTTTAGAATGAGAAAATTTCTGCTATACCACCACAAAAATTTGATGTTGTGGTTTGTGAGACTTACATGGTGGAGTCGGACCCATATATTATCCTCACCTCGAATGACAAAAACAAAATATTCAACTTTTGTAGTGATATAGATGAAATTTCTCCTTTAAAATACATAGACCAAGATGAGTCTAGAAAAAAAGTAGAGTGGTCAAAAGTATACTTATTCCCTCTAAAATCTATTTAGAAAAGTATTTTGAGAATTTTTCATAATGGTTTGATCATTTGATGTCATGGTCCTGATATAGTGAACATGTTATCGCCTATTTTGAATGCCAGTTTTCGACAAAAATTTTAGAAAGAACCTCGAATTGAACAAAAATAAATGTTTTCCTCCCTCCAAAACTCCTACAAAATTTCTACCATTCAAACGGGTCTTACTCTTATTACCCAATTAAAAGTTCGCTCAGACATGACGCCCTTGTCTGTTTGATATCATCACTATGTATGTTTGCACCTAAATACCTTAAACATTAATTTCTTGGACGGGTGAGCAAAAATCAACCAAACCGAAATAATCGACCGAATCGAGGTGAGACAATGAAAAAATCAAAATACTAATTTGGTTTGTTTAGTTTTTGATACTGAAAAACCAAAATAGCTGAAATAACCAAATTAATACATAGATATTGAATTATTTACTTAGATTTAATATATTTTAATAATAGATTACACGTTCATGTTCCTAAAAATCATAAATTACAATTATTAAAATTTTATTAAGTTTTAACCTTAAATAATATATTGCACTAATAACATAATATGTGTATATTTGACGAGAACTGATTTGGATTTATATCTTGAGGATATCACTTTTCTATGAGATAGTGACATTTTTTTTGACATTTTTTCATGGTGGAAGATAAAAGGTTTTAAATACCTTATTCTATCAAAGGTTACTCGTGATGTATTAACTATTCCTATTACATCAGTAGTTTCTGAGTCAGCATTTAGTACAAATGGATGTGTCTTTGATCAATACCGAAGTAGACTTACTCTAGATATTGTTGAAATGTTAATTTGCACTCAAGATTGGATTAGAATCAAGTCAAAAGGTGATTAACCCATTATATATATGTTTCATGTCTATAATTTTATAGTTTTATACTATATGACTTGTGTACATTTGTTATTTTTTTTATTTGTTGTAGGTTAATTACAATTTATTCTACATGACATTATTGGAGATAATTTTGAATATGGTGATGCGAGTACTTTGTAAGAAAATGATCATGTTAGTATTTTTTTAGATTGTTGAATGATTATACTCTTAGTAAAACATACTATGAGAACTCATGCTTAATTTTATTCAACCTATAGGTGATCATATAATTCCAGTCAACTAATGAGTTGCGGTCTTGCGGAGTTGATGGCTGTTGTCGGTGGCTTGACTATGCTATATTGCTATTGTATTTCTTATGACTTATTTAGATACATTGTTTTATTTGAAATGTTTGTTATGCATTATTAATTTATTATGTAACTTAAGTTATGACTTATGGGGGTGTGTATGAATGATGTATGAGTATGAAACTTTTTATTTGATGCAGTATGAACTCTTTTATTATATTATCCTTATTATGACTATTTTATTTGGTGTAGCATAAACTTTTTATTATGTTATTCTTGTTTGTTTTTGTATCATAATCAATTAATCATATTCATTTTGCAAATATCCGTGTTCGTATCCATTTCGAATCCGTTTACTATCCATGTCCATATCTACTTCGAATCTGTTTAATATCCGTGTCTATATCATAAAATATCTATTCTGTATCTATATCGATTTCTTTCATAACTATATCCACATCCATATCATCCGCATTTAATCGTATCAGAAAAAAATTCCGAATATAAATATGAATTTTGGCATGAATCCGTCATGTTTCCACCCCCCAAGGTGCAGTTCGCCGCAGTGCGTCACGCAACAGACATGCTGCGCAGGACTTGCCAGCTGCCGGTGATGGGTATGCACCCCAAGATATTTAAAGAGTTCATTGCTGACGTGGCACCCCAGGACAAGTCAAACTATGACCCACGAGTCAACTCCCACGGCCCCACAGCTCATAGGGCCTCACACCTCGTCTTCTTCACCTCGTCACCTCCTCCAGTCTCCAGACTCTCTACCCCTCACCAACGCCATGGCCATGCACAAGCGCCTCTTCTACTACCTAGCCACCGCTCTCCTCACCGCCTTCCTTCTCCCGCTGCTCGCCTCCGGCCAACCATGGGAATCCTGTGGCACTAGCGGCAACTACTCAGCGAACAGCACCTACCAATCCAACATCCAAACCCTCTCCGCTACCCTACCCAAGAACCTCCTCCTGCTCCCAGACTCTCTTTGCCAAAGCTACCTTAGGTACCATCCCGGACATAGTCTACGCCCTCGCGCTCTGCCGCGGCGACGCCAAAGCCTCCGCCTGCTCCACCTGCGTCGCCAACGCCTTTCAGGAGGTGCAGCAGTTGTGCGCCTTCAACAAGGACGCGACCGTCTTCTACGACCTATGCCTCCTCCGCTTCTCCAACCAGAACTTCCTCCACCGCCGGCGACGGCGGTGCGCTCATTCTCATGAACGAGCAGAACGTAACCGCACCGGCGGCGGTGTTCGACGCCGCCGTCGGCATACTCATCAACGCGACCACCGACTACGCGGCGGCGAACTCGTCCAAGCGGTTCGGCACAGGGGAAGAGAGGTTCGATAGGAGCAACCCCAAGATCCCCAGTGCACGCCGGACATGTCGCAGGCCGACTGCCGGAGCTGCCTTGCCGGTATTATTAGGATGATGCCCCAATATTTAAGCAGGAGGCAGGGCGGGAGGATTCTTGAGTTGCGGTGCAACTTCCGGTACGAGGTGTACCCTTTCTTCTCCGGCGGCTCGCTGCTGCAGCTCCCGGTGCCGACGTTCTTGTTTGCGCCGCCGGCGCCTCCACCGGTGCCTGTGAATGTGACGCCACCGGTCGGCGAAGGAGGTGAGTCAGGAGAAATAAAATCTCTTAATCTTGTTCCCAAGTCCCAACTTCCCATTGCTATTGTTCTTTCTTTAGAACAGAGTATTATTAATTTGGGAATTTAAAAAAAAGGAATTTCTAAGGAAAAAATGTTTTTTTAGCTACTTTCATTTTTATATTAACAAATATGTCTTTATTTAATGATCCACCAGATTTTAGGGTTGCAATTTTTTTATATTGTAATATTTTTTATATTAAATTGTGGAATTGTTTCAGTTGTCAATATTTTATATTTTTTGGGTGTCACATTTTTTTATATTGTTATATTTTTTAACTTACCGTATTTTTTTATTTTAGACTCATTTTTTTATATGTCATAATTTTTTGAAATTTTTTATGTAAAAAAAAATTGTCAAAACCAGGCACTTAAAAAAAGGATTTTTTCACAGAAAACATAATTAATTACAAAAATGATATAATTGTCGTATTTTAAAAAAATAATTGTCCATATTTTTTATGATCCAACAGATTTAAGGGATTGCAATTTTTTTATATTGCCATATTTTTTATATTAAATTGTGGAATTGTTTCAGTTGTCTATATTTTATATTTTTTTGGGTGTCATATTTTTTTGTTTTATATTGTTATATTTTTTAAGTTATCGTATTTTATTTATTTTAGACTCATTATTGTATATGTCATATTTTTTGAAATTTTTTATGTAAAAAAAAAGTGTCAAAACCAGGCACTTAAAAAAAGATTTTTTTCACAGAAAAAATAATTAATTACAAAAATGATCTAATTGTCGTATTTTACAAAAAATAATTGTCATGTTAGTGTGTTGAGTCTACATGAGTCTTGAAGACTCCACAAGCCGCTTGTCGGCTTGTCGCAGTTTCAGAACGCGACAAGCTCTCTGACTCTTGTGACAGTTTGGCCTGATACGATCAGTTTTGAACTGATACAATCACGGCCAATTTCAATACTGATACGACCAATTTATGTACAAGATACGATCATGATCAGATCTAATATTGATACGACAGTTTTGAACTGATACGATCACGAGTGGTGGACTGAGTTTATCGCAGCTCCAGAACATAAGTTGTGGATCATTTTGATAATTAATTTTTTTATGGGTTATTTATAAAAAAAATTTGAAGCAAAGGAAACGTAGATGATTAGAAATCAAGATGGACAGGATCACTCCATGAGAGTTGTGACCAAATTTGATCTGAGACATAATTTGATTGGAATTAAGTGTAAAACTTTATGTAGTACTTGCTTTTGTACGGATTGCATCTACTGACATAAAAAACAAAAGAAATTGCTGCGAACGGCGGACAATTAGACGGCCTGAAATAATTATTTTGGGAGTTATTTGGACGTCAATCGTATTGTGTTACAGATTATACATCACCAAACTGTCTTTTCTTCTTTTTTTTGGTCTTGATTTCTATGTAGTGCCGTAGCCCTCAGTTGCTTGACTAGTAAACAGAGAGTTATGTATGAAAAATTCTTTAACCCGTTCTACATGTAATGCATACATGGCTAAATGTTAGCCATAACACACTATCCTAAAACCATGGCAGCCATCTGGCTGTTAGAACACTCTTGGATTAGGTCGAATTTTTTTTTCAAATAACCAAAAAAAAAAAATAAATTCGAAATTAACCCCTAACTTTTAAATTTTACAAAAACGGCGCTCTGTCGCTCAGTCACGCGCGTGACTGATCTTCAGTCGCTAGCCGGGCTAGCGACTGAAGACGTGACACGGCACAATGCTCTGCTGGCTCACGTGCCGTGCCATGCCAGCTTTCAGTCGCTAGCCCGGCTAGCGACTGAAAGCTGCCTTCCCCGGGACATTTTCAATTGAGAAAGTTTTGGCCTGTGGTTGCGGTCGAAGAATTTTGTGATGATTTCGCTTGGGAATTAGGACTTGTTTGTAAATTTTGAGATTGGGAGGGCTGATTTGAAATCTAATTTCACACACAAGTGTAACTTTATTTCAGAAGCTTATTCAGCAGAAGTTTCAATGAAATTCGACAAGATTTGATGATTTTGGTATAATTCAAAAACAGGGTACTTTAGGGTAATTAGGGTAATTAGAATTTTAGAAAATGGCGAGACTTGAAACTAAGACCTCGGATGAGATTTTGAAAATCTTACAGAAGGGAAACTTGGTCAGAATAGTGAATGGGAGATACTCCTTGAATTAGATCGAAGTTTGGAGATGAGATGTGAGTTTTAGCCTTTCTAGGTTCCGCGGAAAATCTGAAAATTCTAGGCTGATTTGCGAAAAGGGGTAAGACGACAAAGTTTTGGCATCGGGACCGTACAAGTACATACTAATTTCGTATTTATACCGTGCTTTTGATACCTAATTTTGTCTTGTTGGTTCGACGCATTTGTACGAAACCAGATGTCTCGGCGCAAAAGATGGAAGGTGCAAAAGTCGAAAAGACTAATCATACGAAAACGAGCATCAGATGAATAGGTAAAGGCTGAAAAGCAGAAACGCAGAGTCATACAAAAGTAGAACAGTAGAAAACAGAAAACCCCAAAAAGTTGGAAACCTAACAAAAATGTACGAAAACTGAACAGTCCGAGAAAAGCCTACATCGGACTACTGCCCCCTCCTGCCCCTCTGCGGGGGGGGGGGGGGGGGGGGTGGGGGGGCTGATACTCTGATGGTGTATACCAAGAGGGGGGCTGACGATCCCTGACGCGCCGCCTCCTCGCTGGTGGTGTCTGCGCAGCTGGCGGAGACTGGGAAGGCTGTGTTGGCTGCGTAGGCGGCGGAGCATCGAGAAGGAAGCTAGGAAGCAGATGTGTCGGCTGCGTAGGATGCTGCTGTGCCTGGTCGAGAGGCTGGTGCCATGGAGGAGTATCGAGCTCTTCATCCAAAGAGCTATCGGCAGGCACGAAACCCGTGTGCAGTGGTGGAGGGCGCGACGACGACGGACGGTCCTCTGGTGGCACATGCGACGAAGGACCCGGCACCGACGGTGATGGTGGGGGAATCACGGTCAAGTGAGGTGGCAGCAGCACTCTGAAACCGACCAGAATCTGATCGCCCTGTCACTCGACCTCTGAACAATATGCGTACACATCGTCGCTGGGCATGGTGGGTCCGAGGCGGGACCTGACCATCATGTCCCGTGCACTAGTAGAGATGCCGCCGAGAATGTCTAGCTGTGCACACGAATTAATGCAATTATAGAATGACAATCCATGTGAAAGTAACGTTGCAAAGAGCTAAGGAACTCACAGAAGAGTGGATTCGCCCAATTAGGCATCGGTTGTAGTGGTCATCGATGGTGGCGGGAGGGATGGGCTCATCAGGCGCGGCTGGTGGACCGCCCGCCAATCGGTAGATCGTGCGAGGTCGGTACCAGGACAGATAGGAAAAATGGATGTCGTGGCTGTACTGCCTGTACTCCTCGACCGTGCGTGTGTGGGCCCAATCCATCCACTCCTGCACATAGGGCTGCTGTCGACGAATGAAATCATCCCTCACTCGACCCTTCCTGGATTGTCTGCGGACAAAGCAATTAGTTCGTGGCGGAAATTTTGTATAAAATAACATGTGAATGTAATGCATATTTGACGTACTCGTGGATATGGTGCGGGATCTGTCGAGGAGGCGGCACGGGGACAAGCTGGCGCAAGCCGAACTGGCGCATAACTCGCTCAGGTGAGTAACCCTCAATCATGTGCGAGAAGACGAGCAGAACCTGGGTGCGCCAGTACATAGCATCCTGCGTACAAAGAGAAGAAAGCCCGACTGGAGCGATGGATTGGAGGTTCGCGGTGGTCCACGGATCCCAAATGACGTTGTCGTCGAGAAGCAGATCGAAGCCCGTGGCGTACGAAGGATAACAGAGGTGCGCCTGATCTGTGGCCCACCTCAAACTCAGCCTAGCCCACCTCCATCCCATCACGGGGCCGTCTCTCGCATCCCCGGCTAACGCGAACTGATCCCGCGGAACCAGCGGTCGACCGATGGGGAAATGCTCGTACGACCACATCTGCAAGAGGATGACGCACCCAGCGAAAAGAGAGCTGACCTGGTCTCTGCTCGTGGTGTCGCACAACCCCCTGTAGGTGTGGCAGAGCACGGCGGATCCGAAACTGAACCTCGGCACGTGGCCAGGGCCGAGTCGGCAATACTCCTGGTGAGCTGAACGTACTACCGCTCGCAGATGTCTCCGTGGGTGCCAGGGAAGAGCAACCACCCAAACAGGTACAGCAAGTACGCCTCAAGGTGGCGCCTGAAGACCTCCTCTGGAGCGGCCAAGGTAACTCTGGAGAACTCCCGCGTCCTGTGCAAACCCTCACCCGCTGGCCCTACTCCCTCGAAGCGCTGTAGGAAATCTAGGCGCCATGCAGCTCTCTCGGTGGCCGCTGGGACATATATCTCCCCGCGGATAGGCAGTCCAAGCAGCATGCTGACTTCCTGCAGTGTGATAGTGAGCTCGCCAAAACTGAAGTGGAACGTGTGCGTCTCGGGCCTCCACCGATCCACAAGCGCAGTAATGAGGGCTCGGTCGAAAGGGAATCACCTCGCCCGATCTACCATGCGGGCGAACAGCAACAGTCCGGCCTCGAGCAAATAAGGCGCGAACCTCTCATCTAGAAGCCACATCTCGCGCAGTGTCCTCATACGCAGAGCTGGGAGAACGATGCCCTGTAGAAGGCGTCGTGCACGGTGACGCTCCTGATGGTCCTGTGCAATCAGCTCGGGAAGCTGATGGTCGTCCGCCATACCTGCAGTTGTCACATATTGGTTGAGAAGTTGAAACACTGAGTACATTAACAAACATTCAGTAAATAAAAAAACATTCAGTAGTACTTACGAAAATTTACGAGAAGGTATTAGGGAAATTAAGTGCAATTGATATAGGGAAATTCAGTACAACTCACGACAAAACATTCAGTAGTTCAAATATTACAACATTTAGTTTTGCAACGAAGACGATGCGCCTGTCACCCGCGGGCATCGATCTCTTCTGTGACCAGGCTGCCTGCAAGCGCTGCATCTACGTAGGTCATCTTCACGCTCCGCTGCATCCATATCGTTATTTATCCTCCTGGATTGACGTCGGCCGACATGGCCTACGAGGAGCCTCTTGTCTGGGATCCACGTGATGGCATCTTCCGGGGATAGTTGTCAATAACTGTCCCCCGCCGCAAACCCATTGAAGACACCATCCCAGGTTTTCCACAGGTACTGCAGAGTATAATAGGTTGAGATGTACCGCGCCGGATCGATCCCAAGAACAGAGCAGGCAGCGATGACATGCGAGCAAGGAATGTGCAGCAGTTGAGGCTTGTTGCATGTGCATTGGGTATCTGCATTTGAAATTCGACATTCGTGGACCCGACCAGCCCGCAGTGTGCCACGGACATGTCTGTGCCTTAGCCGAACCTCGTACTTCCCGTGCAAGCGACTCAGTATTGTGACATCATGTGTCAGCGATTTTCTTGTCCGAAATTTGAGGTAATCATTGATCTTTTTGGGCCAGTGTGCTAAGGGGTCATGCAAAAGGCTTGATGCCGCCAAACCCCTGCTGTCGTAGTACGCTACTGTGCGATACAATGTCATTTCAACTATTGCAGTGAGTGGTAAGCATCGCACACCTTTGAGGACGAAGTTGTACACCTCGACCAGATTTGTCGTCATGATTCCGTACTGAGCCCCATCTGTGTCGTGAAGCAACACCCACTTCTCCATTGGTTTGGGCTGAATCCACTGACTGAAACTGAGACGACCCCGGCGGCTTCTCGCGCCGGTATCGCTGCGATCTTCTGCAACGCCTGCTTGTTGCAATTCCGCCAACGTACTTTCCTCCAGTGACTTCCAGATTTGTGAGAACTTTGACTGTTGGTTCTGTTTGGCAAGCCGTTTGAATACGAGCATCAGGCGTTTGCTCTTGAAACGACTGTGAAAATTCGAGCCAAGATGCTGTGAGCACCAACGACTCTGCAAATCATCCCAACTCCGCGATGGATCCTCTCCCGATCGCATGTACTCCATCACACTCAGCATTCCTCCATTTCGATCATGAATCAAGCACACGCGCTCCCAGTCTTTCACGACCTCATTCTTCAAAGTGCCCAAGAACTACAGCCAACTGCTATAGTTCTCCCCCTCGACCACGGCATATGCTATGGGGAGAAGCCGGTCATTGGCATCAATAGCCACGGCAGTCAGCAGAGTTCTCTGGTATTTTCCAGTCAAAAATGTTCCGTCAATGCAAAGCACGGGTCTCATGTACCTGAACGATGCAACGCACTGTTGGAATGCCCAGAAAAATCTCCGCAGTACCATGCACCCAGGAATCACAGCACCCTCGGAGCCGATTGCCGGCGTATCAACAATTGCGGTGACTGTGCCTGGATTTGCTTCACATATGCGCCTCAATAGCCTCGGTACTAAGTTGTATGCCTCAACATATGTACCAAAAAGCTTCTCCAGCGTCTTCTGTTTAGCCCTCCATGCCTTCGCGTATTTGATATAATAACCGTACTTCTCCGCGACATGTGCAATTATCACTTTCGGTGTTATTGCCGTATTTTCCTTCACTACTGACAGTATCAGACTGGCAACAAAACTGGAAGTGATATTTCTATGATGCTGCACCATGTCCTCAGCCAGACATCCGTGATCTTCAACTCTGGTCACCCGAAAGAACGGGCCATCTTGTGGCCGAGTGACACATACGTACCATGGACAATTTTGGACTAAGCACCTCACAGTCCACAGGTTCGGATTTGATTTGACCACCCGGAATGGCCTATTTAGTGAGACAGCCCAAGCAGTTATGGCTTTCTTTGCATCCTTTTTATTCTGAAACAACTGTCCAAGCTGGACGGTTGATTCATTATAAGACCATCGCGAACCCAGTTCATCCCGAACCACAGCGTTATTCAAGGATGATGGATCAGTCTACTCACTTATAGGATTCTGTTGTTCCGTGGGTTCAACAGGAGATTCATACATTTCTGACGGATCAGTATACTCCTCCTCATTAAAATTCTCCTCCAATTCTGGTAGTTCTTCCGCTGCATCTACTTGATGGCCACCAAATTGAGTTGTATCTCCTACAGTTTGCAAAGGTACACTGTCAGTTGCACTGGCATTGGTACTGCCACCTGCACCGGTATCGGCACCGCCACCGCCATCGTGACCTCTGGTACAGATATTAGTCCTTTCCCTTTCTACTGAATGGCTGCTCTCCGAACTATGTGCTAAGATTTCAATGTACAGTATGATGGTTCCGACACCATAGCTTGGATTTGTCACAAATTGTCCAAACGAACCTCATGATTTGTCACCTTTCAGTCTCTTCAGCACCCATTTGTTTCCATCCGGAACCATGCCTTCGACCCTGAGATTATCCGTTGCAACATTGAGTTGTAACAGGTCGACTAACCACATTTTCAAATCATTGAAAGACATTGACTGTGGTTGTCTCATTTGACTGTAAACATACATACAACCACCAAGATCATCACCGTTTGGTCCATTACGGATTACATCAGCTCCGTAATAAACGCAAACCATACTGGGCTGCTCCATAGCTGTATCAGAGTGTATAATTAGAGAACCAACATTGCTCATAGTACTAGAAAAAACATGATTTTTCAAACAACAAAAATTTTCCCCTCTCCCTCTAAACCCATGCGGGAAAGGCCAACAGGGTGAGGGCGACAGTGGTGATGACTACGGCAATGAGGCCGCGATCCCTAACCCTAACTCTAACCCTAACTGATTGCCAACCCTACCCCCAAAACCTAACAAAAAAATCAACCCTTAACCCTAATCCTAACCTTAACTAAAAGACAACTCTAACCCTAACCCTAACCCTCAATCTATATATTATCAATCATTTTAATATACCTACTAATAAACGTTTACATCTACATATTAACAAATATTTTAATCTACGTGCATACTAATAAAATTCAAATTTGAAAAACATCACATTTTTTAGTCCATCACATCCTAATAAAGTATATGTTCCTCAAATTTTTAAATCTACGAACACACCATCCGTATAAAAATATAATCTAAATCATATCTAAATATACGAGTTAACGATTTAATAATTCTAAATATACGAATTAATGAAAATATACCTCAGTGAACAGATTTGAGGAACCTTACAAAAAAAATTTTCTCCTTCTCTTTCTTCTCTCCTCCTCTTCCTTCTCTTCTCTTCTTTCGCTCTGCTAATTTCTGAATTTTCGAAAAAATGAAATGGTCGTACTGTGTGAAAGCGACGCACGGTGTTTAAATACCGTTTCAGTCGCTATTGGGCTACACGATTTTTTCCTACAACCCTAAAAAAAAATAACCTCTCTCCCTCTAAACTCATGCGGGAAAGGCCAAGACGGTGAGGGTGACAGTAGTGATGACTAACCCTAACCCTAACCCTAACTAAATGATCCGTTTGAGACCTAGTCTTGGTTTTCGCACTAGGCTCGCCCAGATTCTAATATGCGGAATAACGAGATCTTACTCGGAAAATACCGAAACCCAAAGTAATTGCACAACTCTTTATTTCAAAGAGGGCTTTACACGTCGAACGTTAGGCACACTTGCCTACGTCGAAGGAACTATAAGTGTCTAAAACTCAAATAAGTTCTATGACTCTTCGATTGAGTTCGATGATCTAAACTAGACCTATTACAAGGTATTTATAGTCCAATCGTATGAGTACGTATCAGACTTAGAGACCTAAACGTATTAGACTCATATAACTAATCCTAAACAGATAAGCTTAGTTATACACATTCGGATCGGATTACAATTCCGAACAGGGAACGAATTCCGTTTCCTGGTCGCGAACCAATCCATGGTCGCGGACTCATCCAGGTCGCGAATCCTTTCCGAACACGGTTAAGGTCGCGAAGCCGTATGCGATCAAGACTTGGTCGCGAAGCCGTATGCGATCAGGACTTGGAGATCCTCCCGGATCATGACTCCCTTGTTGAGAAGGAGCCAACCCCTGTTGCGACCTCTCGATCAAACTGGAGATGTGGAAATTGGGCTTGTCCATCTTCTTTGGTGTACCACTTTGCCGCACGTGCTCGTTGATCTTTCCGACCGATTCGAAAAGTCTCCTTGGTGCCACTGCGGGTGGTAGTCACCTTCTTTTCTAGAATCACATCTTCATGTAGAGGTTTGTCTCGTTGATAGACCAAGTCTTCAACAGATGGTACTATAGTATCTGGTTCATCATTTAGCATTGAAGGCTCGAAGACTTTGAATCCTTCCCAAGGTCGCAAACCTTTCCAATGTCGCAAACCTTTTCGTGGTCGCAAATCCGTTGCGAACGCGATTTGAGATCCTCCTGGATCATGACTCCCCTGTTGAGAAGGAGCCAACACCCGTTGGTGACCAACCGTGATGACGTAGAGAACGACTGGGAGTTTTGGAACGAACACACGATGAGCAATGCTACAATCGTCGGATCGAATGTATGGATAGGCGCTCATGGAGCTTAGCACCTCCGTCATGGATTGTGGCGTTGGCCACTCGCGGATAGCCTTCCCCTTGTCGAGGTTAATACTATCACCGATCCCAAAGCTAGGATTGTGAATTTTGAATAGTGGCGCCGTAAAGACAAGTTGCATGTCGTTTTCAACTAGTCGTTGTGGTGATCGACGATACACCTCTGCGAACAGCACGTTGTTTTCTGCAGGCAAGCTCGCCAAACAACCATCATTTTCCATACTCGATGTATCACAATCCCCTTGGCTAACTGGACGCATCACGCTCAGCACACACTTTGAGCATGCATTGACAATCCGTTTTGCCTGATTTGCTGTCAACAAGTCCTTGGTGTCGACGTGGTCGTTTTTGTTGATGATAAATTTCGTCCCATCCTTTGTGAGGTCGTAGTCTTGAGCTCTTCGGTGGTAATGGGCGTCACGATCGTACAAGAACGGACTTCCAAAAATCACTTGGCAAATATCGATGGGGATGACATCGCATTGAACCTCGTCGATGTAACGAGCAGATATTGCAAACTTTAGAGTACATTGACTCTTGATCTGCTGATTCACGTCAGAAGTGAACCATCCCAGAGGATACGGTCGAGGATGTTGAGTCGTCTGCAAACCAAGTCGTCGAACCAGCCCGGAGGAGACCAAATTCTTTTGGCTCCCGGGGTCGAAGATGGCTGCGACCACCTCGTGCTTCACCTGTATGTTAACAGTGAACAATTCCTCTGTCGGGTTGTGGTGAATTGATGAACCCGAACCTTTCTCCTTCGGCATTGCCATTAGAGACAAGTTCATGTCCGCCTTTTCAACCGAATCCAACTGGATAATTTCCTCTGCGAGCGGAATAGAAGTAACCATAGCTGTTCGTGTGCTTGGTTCATCCCTCCTTTTTCTTTCTGGTCGCAGTTCAGGATGAAGTTTATAACACTTATCTTTTGTGTGCCCAGCAACATGACAATGCTCACAAGTGTTACCCGTATCGTGGGTACCCTCTCCGGAGTTTGTCGTGGTTGAAATCTCCCTCAAGTTCTTATTGTTGCGGGTCTTATTCTTCTTCTCAATCGCCAAAGCAGTCGTACTCGCGGTCGAGATGTCTTGAACTCTGAACAGACTTAGCTCAGTACTGATCGATTTCTGAAGTCCAGATGTGTACTTCCGAAATACCTGAGGATCGGACAGTGAGATGCCGATGACCATTGCTTGTCGCCGAAACTCCGTCGTATAGTCTTGGACAGTCTGGTCGCGCCGTTGATACAATCTGTGCCAACGTTCCAATCTCTCCTCAAGGTAACCCATTGGATAAAATTCTTGTCGCATAAGTCGTTTGAATTGACCCCACGCAAGATCGTCAGCTTCACCACTGGTGACAAGGGCCTTCCACCATATCTTGGCGTGGTCCTTCATCTTCAAAGATGCAAATTTGACCTTTTGAGCGCTACTGAACCCTTTCAGGTCAAAGTAGGTCTCAAGCTGATCGATCCAAGAATCCAGCTTCTCGGCATCATCACCCCATCATATATGGGTATATCAATCTTAGCGTCGATCTTAAAAGATCCGACAGCTAAGGAGGTGTTGGCGAGGTCGTCGGTCTTGTGATCGCCTTTGTCTTCATCTTCGTCTGCCCTGCGCAAGTCTTCACCAGTCTTCTCACCCATAACCTTCCCTACTTCAGGAGGTACAATCATGGCCTGCTGTTTAATCCAAGCAAGCACGGTTTCCATGTCGGTGGAGAGCTTAGCCACTTGTTCGGCTAGGTTAGCTTGAACGGAGGTATCGTCAGACATTGTCGGAGACGCGGCTGTAGGAACCGTCAATTGATCGCCTGGAATTTCGCCGGAAGTTTTGTAACCCTGGCGAGTCTTCACCATCCACAGGATATGAAAGTTGCTCTGATACCAACTTGATCCGTTTGAGACCTAGTCTTGGTTTTCGCACTAGGCTCGCCCAGATTCTAATATGCGGAATAACGGGATCTTACTCGGAAAATACCGAAACCCAAAGTAATTGCACAACTCTTTATTTCAAAGAGGGCTTTACACGTCGAACGTTAGGCACACTTGCCTACGTCGAAGGAACTATAAGTGTCTAAAACTCAAATAAGTTCTATGACTCTTCGATTGAGTTCGATGATCTAAACTAGACCTATTACAAGGTATTTATAGTCCAATCGTATGAGTACGTATCAGACTTAGAGACCTAAACATATTAGACTCATATAACTAATCCTAAACAGATAAGCTTAGTTATACACATTCGGATCGGATTACAATTCCGAACAGGGAACGAATTCCTTTTCCTGGTCGCGAACCAATCCATGGTCGCGGACTCATCCAGGTCGCGAATCCTTTCCGAACACGGTTAAGGTCGCGAAGCCGTATGCGATCAGGACTTGGTCGCGAAGCCGTATGCGATCAGGACTTGGAGATCCTCCCGGATCACTAAAAGAAGCGACAGCGGTGATGACTAACCCTAACCCTTACCCTAACCCTAATAATAACAATCATTTTAATATACATAATCACAAATGTTTACATCTACATATTAACAAATATTTTAATCTACGTGCATACTAATAAAATTC
Source organism: Pharus latifolius (assembly GCA_019359835.1). Taxonomy (NCBI): domain Eukaryota; kingdom Viridiplantae; phylum Streptophyta; class Magnoliopsida; order Poales; family Poaceae; genus Pharus; species Pharus latifolius. The sequence continues at coordinate 12,197,562 of CM033325.1, read as the reverse complement.
AAATTTGAAAAACATCACATTTTTTAGTGGTTCTTCAAATGTTTACACTAACCCTAATCTGCCAACATACACTAACCCTAATCTGCGAACATACACTAACCCTAACCCTAAATTTTTTTGTTCATTACATTCACGCATTTAGCATTCGTATAAAAATATATTCTAAATCATATCTAAATACTACGAGTTAACGATCTAATTAATTTAAATATACGAGTTAAAAAAATATACCTCAACGAACAGATTTGAAGAATCTCCGAAAAAAGTTTTTCTGCTCCTCTTTCTTCTCTTCTTCTCTTCCTTCTCTCTCTCTAAACAGATTTCAGTAATTTTTGGAAAAATTCGAAAAAATGAAGTCGGCTGTACTGTGAGAGGGACGGCTGGAGGTTAAATACAGGTTTCAGTCGCTAGCCGGGCTAGTGACTGAAACGCTGCGGGTTTCAGTCGCTAGCCCGGCTAGCGACTGAAAGCTGGCGTGGCACGGCACGTGGGCCAGCGGGGTCAGTCGCGCATGGCTTCGCGACAGAGCGCCGTTTTTGCAAAATTTAAAAGTTAGGGGTTAGTTTTCGAATTTATTTTGTTTTTGGTTATTTGGAAAAAAATTCGATTAGGTCAAGTTGGAAAAGAATTGGGAAAAAAATCTCCCTTGTTGTCTAGCTTACTGTTGACATCCTAATTCTATGCGGGTGTGAATAAGTGTATCTTGATATTTTCCATGTTAGTCTGGAAAACTAACATGAGTTTTGATTGATATGCAATGCACAAGCTGAATGTGAAAGGTCTTGGTTTCTTGGGGCTAGTAGCTTCCGCATGGGCCAAGCTCCACAAGGATTGCCAGTGTCTTGTTTCAAAGTAATTTAAATTAAAGTTTGGGTAATTGAGTGTGTGCTACTAAAATACAGATGCATCATTTTGTTCATATTTTGGTAAAATTCTCATTAAGACGTGTTCAATCTCAATTGACGCCATTTATTTACAGGAAGAACAAGAAATAAAACTAGTGTCGTTCTATCCATTGCACTGCCTATAGTTGCTGCAATTCTGGCTATCATGGTAATTTGCCTTTGTTTTTGGGGGAGGAGAAGACAAGCAAGAGAACCGTCACTACCATGTAAGTCCTCTTAATGAGTTGGAATTAGGAAACGACAAGACAAGTGTATATATTGAAAATGCTGATTCACGCCATAACTTTGAATTATCAGTGGGTTCAGATTTCATTATCTTCTAAAACTATAAGAATGTTTCTAGCCAGCAATGACATTACCTTTCCTAAGAAAATAACGATTTCTTTTGTGTGTTGCATATCTGTTGAAATACTTGTTCTCTTTGGACAGATTTAACTAATTCAGAGGACATTCAAAGCATCGATTCTCTCATCCTTGATCTATCAAAACTGCGAGTTGCAACAGATAACTTTGCTGATAGCAATAAACTTGGTGAAGGAGGATTTGGGGCTGTATACAAGGTGCCAATCATATCGTTACACCATGTATAGTCTTTTCAGTTGTATATTTCAATGAGTAAATATGTCCACTTGAACAAGGAACTCTTGCTGATGATCAAGAAATAGCAGTAAAAAGACTTTCAAAGAGCTCCGGACAAGGGATAGGGGAGCTGAAGAATGAGCTTGTTTTGGTTGCTAAGCTACAGCACAAAAATCTTGTGAGGCTTGTCGGTGTTTGCTTGGAAGAACTAGAGGTGTAATTTGGGCCGGGCCGTTGCCGGGCCGGCCCGAAGCACGGCATTTTGGCCAGACATACGGCATGGCCCGGTACGAGGGCCCGGGCCGTGCCGTGCCTAGAGATATAACTTGGGCCGTGCCGGCCCAACACGGCATGTGTCCGTTGGGCCGGAGGCCTTTTCTGTGCCATGCCCGTGTTGGCCCATGGGCTGTCGTGCCGGGCCGAGTCGGCCCGTTTGCTAGGTGGAGCGGCCCGGCACGGCCCGATAGCCCGTGGGCCGTAGTGCGTGTCGGGCCGGCACGGACACAGCCCATTTGGAATTAAAAATTCAGTTTTAAATTTTAAACGTATTAAATTTATTATAAAATTAAATAAATAATTAAATATTTGAACAATAATAAAAAAGGAAAAGTATTTAACAAATTGAGAAAAATATTTGGTGTATAACATATTAACAGTAACTAAAAATTACAAAAAAACAAAGATTAAAATATCGTAGAAAATTCAAACAAATTCTTACAAATTTAAAATAAACCATACATGATACATGAAAGTAAAAAATTGCAAACAAAATTTAAAAAATCATAAAAAATCATAAATGAGAATAAAACTTAACAATAAATATGAGAACAATTTAGTATTCATATAAAATGTTACTGTCTTGTTAAAAACCTTACTAAGTAAAATCTAATGGGATAAAACCTTAGTAAGGAAAAAAGAGTGCAGTAAGCCAGTAACTAATTACAAATTATTGTGAATCTATATTTAGCCATTCTAACTCGCTAATGAACTCAGTGTCCTCTACATTATGTTGATCTCTTTTGGCAGCGTTTTCTCAGTCTTTAAGGCAAGTGATTGCCTCCACTATCTCGGGTGCTAACATTGATCTTCTGTCTTCAATTATTCTTCCGGTCAAACTGAAAGTAGATTCAGAAGAAACTGTTGATACCGGAACAATCAAGACATCCCGCGCCAACTGAGATAACACAGGATATCGTCGTTGGTTGTTCTTCCACCATAAGAGAGCATTGTTAGAGTTGTCATGATTATTTGCAAACTCAGGATCCATAGAATGATCAATGTCAAGATAGCGGTTGAGCTCCACTTGTGAACTCATAGGTAATAGTATTGAAGGCGTTTCGCTTTGGCTAGAACTCTGCGAAGATGATCCGCTTCCACCTCCTCGTAGTGACTTCCAGAGCAAACCGCCAACCTTCCTCCTCGTCTCTGATTCTTGCGGTGTCGGTGCTATTGGTCTTCGATGTCCACTGCCAAACTTAGATTCGTATAAACGAAAAACTTGAAAAATTTCATTAGCAACGTGTGAATAACTTTCAGAATAATCAATGTTTAAGGATACACCTAATTGTTGCAAAGAAGATTGCAAACCAATTAATTTTAGTCTCGGATCTAAAATAAAAGCAAAACAGTAAAGATGTGATATGTTTGTGAAATATTTCAAAAATTTTTGCTCCATTTTTTGTACGACAACAAAAAAATCGGGATCTGTTCTATATAATTCAAATAATTTTGCAATATCAAAAATATGATGCAAAACTAAACAAGATGTAGGATAATAAATACCAGATAATATTTTAGTAGAATCATAAAATAACTCTAAAAATTTGTAAAATCTCTCAGCAATACACCAAATATAGTCAGAAAGAAACTAACTATTCAATCGAACATTAATAAATAAAGTTAAAAGATTTTTGTATGGTAGTACTTCTTTTAACATGAGATAAGTGAAATTCCATCTTACCTTCATGTCGATGAAAAATTTCGAGGCCTCATATTATTGACTTTACAGTAATTTTTAAATTCAGCAATACGTACATTTGAAGAAGTAATGTAAACAATGGCCGAGCCAATAGTATCTAAAGGTGTGGCCATTTCTTTCATACCTGCTTGAACGATGAGGCTGATGATGTGGCAGATGCACCTTTAGTGGAGAACATACCCTCCAACACCTGACTCAAGTGCTGGAGTCAATATGTCCATGGCCTTCGTATTAGCTGAAGCATTGTCAAGAGTAGTAGAAATAATACGATTTTCTAACTTATATTCACTAACCACAGTTGATATACGATTGGCTATAACTTCACCAGTATGTGCAACATCTATTAATTTAAAACCTATAACTCTTTTTTTAAAGAATAACTATCATCTAAATAATATGCAACTACACTAATATAATCCATTTTTTGATGGTTGGCGGACCAAATATCAGATGTAACTGCAAAAGAAAATGTTACTTTTGAAAAATTTTCTTTTATTATTGTTACATTTTTTTCATAATGTGCTAAAATATCATTTCTGGTAGTGGTTCTACTTACTTTCTTAAACTGAGGACAAAATGCTGCTTGAATCATATTTTCAAAATTTGGACTTTCACCTATCTTAATTGGAAAATCTTTAGAAACAATAAATTTAACAAGTTGTTCCCTAGTTACTATAGGACCATAGTTCCATGTACTTATAGTGCCACCAGATCCGAAACTTAATTGTGTTTGCTGACCATGAGGATGTAGTTGTTTTTTTCGCAGTTCTTTCCGTGACGGAGTAAATGTCCGGTCCCACCTGCAGATGCAGCTGATAAAATTTTTTTACAATATTTACAAGTAGCAATTTGTACCTTTTTTCCACTCAGGTCGACAGACTTAGATACATCAAAATATTGCCAACATTCTGATTTTTTGGCTCTTTTGCTCCCTATTGCGTTTGATGCCATTGATGGTGTAGAGGCAGAGCCCGCCGTTGGAGGAGACGACATCGGATTAGGTGGTTCGATGGTTCCCTCAACGGCACCAAAATTCCGAATATTAATTTCTTCGGCACTAAAATTCTCAAAATTATTATTGTTCAAATCCAGGTTCTGCTCGTTTTCTCTCATATGGTTGAGGGCTACTCGCCTGAGCGAGTCATGCGGCAGTTTGGGCTGCACAAGTGTGTTCCCGTCCCGCCTCCTCGATAGATCCCACATCATATTCACGAGTATGTTCATCTTACTCATATATTACTTTCGTGCGTCTCCGTTGTACTTTATTTATGTGACTAATTTATTTTATCCGCAGGCAATCGAGGAAGGGGAATCGCAGGGACGACATTGTCATTCGCCAGCGCCCCTACGTGGAGGAGTGGATGGCTCGGGCTCACACGCAGACGGTTGCAGAGGACAGTCCTCACAGCCACGCCATCAATTTCTCCTACCTCATGTGGTACCGATCTCGCACATTCTACAGATTGGCGGGCGGTCCACCACCGGCGCCTGATGAGCCTGTCCTTCCTACCACCATCGACGAGGGTTACGACCGAAACCTTCCACGCTGAATCCACTCCTGTGTAAGTTCTATAACTCTCTGCAACCTTGCTTTCAAATGGATTGTCATTTCATAAATGCATTAATTCGTGCACGCAGCTCGACACTTGCGGCACCGTCTTTGCTGGTGCACGTGACATGATGATCAGGATGCGCGATAGTGGGCCAGTGCCCAACGACGAGGTGTACACGCAATTTGCAGAGATCGAGCTGACGCATCGATGAGATTCTTGTCACTTTCAGAGTATTGCTGCCACCGCACTTGACCGTTATACCTCCACTATCACCGACGGTGCCTGGTCCTTCTACATCGCATGTGCCACCGGCTGACCGGCCGTCGTCATCGCGCCCGCCACCCCCCAGCCGCGTCCCGTGCCGTCCGGTAGCTCTACAGACGAAGAGCTTGATATCGTTGCGCATGCGGTCCGCCTAGACTATGCGTTGGCTTAGGATTTGGCGGTGGACGAGGGGCAGGGTTTGACGTAGCACGACATCCTGGTGCAGGTGCAGCCTCCTGTCTGGCACCAGCAACATCCTACGCAGCCATCACAGCTTCACGATGCTCCACCACCTACGCAGCCGACACAGCTGCCATAGACTATGCCACCTGTGCAGGCACCACCGGAGAGTAGACGGCGTGTTAGGGATTGTCAGCCCCCTTCTTGCTACACGCCGTCGGAGTACCAGGGTCAGCCGAAGAGGGGGAGAGGGCAGTAGTTTTTTATAGGGCTTCCACCGTTTTGGACGTTTTTTTGACTTTCTATCTGTTCAACTTTTTTATGGTTCTTCATTTCATATATTGCACGTTTCAATTTTTGTACTATTAGTCTCGACTATTCCGCTTTTCGGCTTTCCAACACGGAAGTCCAACCACCGATTAAATGCTTACGAGATGAGGTTGAAATTGAAATCGTACCTCATCATTTAATAACGCACAGTACATAAACGAACCAAAACGCAATCGCTACTGGTCGGACCCTAGCTGTAGCCTTCAGTCGCGCACCAAAACCCACTCAAACCCTACCAAAATGCGTCCAAAACTCACTCGAACTCTAGCAGTCGGATCAAAACGCACCAAAAGTCCTCCAAACCCTAGACTGGGCCTTCAGTCACGAGCCCGACTCGCGACGTGGCTTGTGGGCGAGCCAGCGGGGCGTTTGGCGCCGCCATGTCGTCAGTCGTGATCCGAGCTCGCGACTGAAGCTCTGTCGCGACTGAGAGTCATTTTTGCAATTGATAAAAGGTCCGGATTATTTCTGCAATTTTGTTTTTTTATGGTATATCTGTACAAAATTTCATGTCTTCACTAATTCGGATCATTGTTTAGACATGCATGCTATGGGTGTTTAAATGTCAATATTGGGGATGAACTAGTTAGTATAAAATTGTGTTGTTTTGTGCAAATTTGATGAATCTCTTTGAAAGATGAGTTGAGCATATATATATTCACATTAGACCCTGTTAATTCATTTAGCTTAGTTCCTTGACATGCGTGGTTTGGTGACTTGGCAATCTAAAGGAATAAAATTTGATAACTAGTGCTGTGATTGACATGGCTAATAACTAAAGTGTTCTAGGTGAAAATCTGAAATCAAAATATGCTTCTGATGATATTTGACTAACATGTATATATGAATGTGGTATATTTGGAATCAAATTAGATGAAACTGTTTGAGTATGAGAAAATTGTTAAAATCTGTTATAGTGATAGATTACAATTTGATATTATATAATCTTGTTCCGTATTGATGTAATTTGGATATCTTGCTTAAGAATTGTGAAATAGGAATCAAAATAGAATTGGTGACATTTCCTTTAAAATGATTAGTTTGAAATGTGAGTCGAAAGATCTTCCAAAAATTCTTAAACTGTGTTTCAAATTGAATTTGAGGATCATGCATTTCATTGCATTCACACCTTCTCTTCTCCTCTTATCAGATCATCGATTTATCTCACTCTTACTGCAATTCTGTGTCAATCCGTTCATATTCGCAGAGTCAGAATGTCTGGACACGTCAAGCAGACTAGTTGCCACCGTGGCTCCGGGTCCTCCCAACCGTCCCAACCCATTGATTGGGACGCGTCGGTCGTGGACGAGGATGATGCTGCTCAGGATCCCCCCATGAATACCCCTAATGCTGACTTAGACTCAGACGCTAGCAAAAGTGATGACGACTAGGTGCCCAAAAGAGATCAGACATACTCAGCTAGTGTGGTTCGACGGCTTCACCGAAAGGACCCTTATGAGCACCCTCGTATCTGCACCGAGTGAAACTTCTAGAACGCCTTCCAGAAGTCCCAGTTTAGCACTCGCTTCTCATCCGCCAAAGTTTTCGGACATCAGGTGGTAGACTGGGACTTGATCGAAAGCAAGTTACATTATCCGTTGAAGGGCAAGTTCTTGGTGATCAATATGTGCTCTTTCACCGAGATGCAGGAGGAGTGGAAATGGAATGAGGAGATTATTCATTATTTCTTCGCATCTTTTCACATTGCCTCCGACCGCTCCCATATCGTTTTCATGAACAACAACTCCAAAAAGGCTCTCACCAAGGCACAGTTCTAGGAGGCTCTTCAAATTGAGCATGTGAACAACAGCCTATTTTCCTTGAGCGAGGTTCGAGTCGAGGACATGGCCCATCTTTTTAACAAACTGTATCCCAACATTGGTAAATTAAGTATCTCAGTTAATTCCCCCGGTAGCGATCCTTGAGAAGATCAACCAGATGACCATCCTGCCGAAGATCGGGAATCGAGGGGCCGTCACCACTACCATGCTATGTTGGATCAAGGATGCCGACTAGAGGGGGGTGAATAGGAGGCTTTTAAAAAACTTTAAATAAAACAAGTTTTGTTTTTATACAAAGAAGAACCAAATGCAAGTTAATATATTAAAGAGAGAAGATAGAGAACGAACACAGCTATTTTTATCGAGGTATCGGAGACTCGCCCAGTCTCCACTAGTCCTCGTTGAAGCACTCAATCCACTTGAGTTTTGCCTCAATACTCACGAAGAGTATTATCTACTAAGATTGCTCCTTGTCCACTCCGGAAAGGCGAGCACCGATGCCTTGTACAAACTTGCCGAGCCTCTCCGACAATCTCCAATCTGGAGAGGTCAACGGCCACACCTCCGAACCGTCTAGGTGAGGGCGCTTACCAAGAGTAACAGGTAGCGAGGTCTTCTCTTGACCTCCAAACACGCACCGAGAAACTAAGTGAATGCAAATGCAAATGAACTGAAGTGCTCGGTGGATCGGAAGACACTCAACTTGATCAAAAAATCAAGATTTTAAGTGGAAAACTAAATCTCAAGAGTGTATAAGAAATGCTACTGCTTGTTATATAAAACTTATGCCCAAAGCCCCTTTTTATAGCCTCAAGAATCAAATGAACCGTTGGAGCTAGGGCTGAAAATCAGCAACTCAAACTGACAGTCAGTTTGCCTAACTGACAGTCAGTTCAGTGCACAACGGCCGACAAAATTTACGGAAGAAACTTTGCTAGCCGTTCGTGGTCGTTTAAGGAAACTTGAAACCCACAACTGACAGTCAGTTATGCAAACTGACAGTCAGTTCGACCACATACTCGACCAAAACCAAATAGAAACTGAGTTAAAAACACTGTGGTCGAATCCCCAACTGACAGTCAGTATGGACAAACTGACAGTCAGTTTAGTACAAAAAATTTGAGCCCAAACTACACCCTCTCTGGACAATTGTCAGTTAACACGAACTGACATTCAAACTGACAGTCTGTTTAGCAAACTGACAGTCAGCCTGAACAAAAATAGAGATAACTTTAAATCCACAAATCCAAAAGAGGTGTTTAATAGCTCATTTGAAAGATAATTTCAAGGAATACATTTTTGTAAACAGAAGCAAAAATCATATCTGCCTAGATCTTTCTAGAAAAATGAAAAACTCTTCTGCTGTCAAAAACTGAACTGAAAAACCAGATTTTTCAAATAAGTTCAAATCAAATCCAACCAAAAAGATGCAATGCAATGACCTAAGTTTCTCGGTTTATGTTGGAGATAAAGAGAGGACTTTCACCACCCCTCTTTATAGTACGGTTAAAACTAAAAAATAATTTCCCTAACCGATCATCTCCAAACACCGAGATCGGTAAAAAATAAAAACTCATAATACCTTAGGTCTTTCACATCTTCATGATTTTCGTCTTGTCTGTTGCTCTCCTGCATCTCGTGCTTCACTTCACGTCGGGTTCATTTTGATCATCTCGTAATTCTTCCGAACAATCTCTGTATCAAAAAGTCTCAGAAGCACAGTTAGTCCAAAACACTTTGTTTTCATTAATCATCAAAATTAGGGTTAGACATGAAGGCCTAGATGTAACAATCTCCCCCTTTTTGATGATTGATGACAACAAGTGTTTAACAATAAAATAAATGAAATAACTCCCCCTGAGTATATGCATCTCATCCAATCAGAGTATAAACCAATACATATACATCAGAGCATCTCATACATACAAACACTCACAGATATACATATATCACCAAGTCATATCAGAGCATACAAATCTCAAAATCAAGACATCTCTCAAAATCAAGACATCATATATATCAAGGTATCAGAGCTAATCAGAGCTACACAGATATCATATCCAAAAATATCTCCATAATATAAAAAAAATAAACATCTGTCCAAAACATCAAAAGACTATAATATCCAAAATACTTCTCCCCCTTTGGCATCAAGCACAAAAAGGGAGGCAAAAATACAAATCAGAGCCTAAGGCTCATCATCTGAAGAAAGTCCTAAAACGTCTATATCTCCGGAGCCTGCTGGAGATCCAGACGCGTCGCCCACAGGAGACAGGAGTGGAGTAGCGGCTGGAGCAGGAGCAACTGGAGCCGGAGCTGGTGCTGCAGGAGCTGGATCAGCTGGTCCTGAAGTTGTGCTCGGAGAAGACGAAGCCTGGCGGGCCCTCTTGCGAGAGACCGAAGATCCGGGAGCAGACAGGCGACGCAGTATCTCCTCCTGCTGAGCAAGCAAAGGGAGCAACATCTGATGATGCTCCGCCTGTGTGCTGAGAATCTGCTGCTGCACCTGGATCACCTGATCAAGCCGAGAGGAAGATGCCGATCCAGTGCCTGTCCCCGCAGCTGGAGCTGGAGCAGTCTCCTGAGCAGGAGCCTCGTCCTCTGACTCCCCCGCAGCATCATCATCTGATGCGGGAGAACCAGAGTCCACAGCAGCCGCAGGCCGGGCACCAAGACGGCGATCAGCCTGGCCTGGAGGATAGAAGAGCAAGGGATGATGGGGCCGTGGGAGCTCAGAATCCACAGCCCGGATATGAAGAAGCACCGCCATGATATACGGAGCGTATATCAACTGACGGCGCGGGGAAAGAAGGACGTGCTGAATCTCACTAATGATGAGATCAGAAACGTCGAACGGCTCCTCCTGAAAGATGGAAATCAGGACGTGGAGGGCCAGATAGGTGATCCTAGCCCTATCTCCGCTCATGGGGACCAGAGTGAGACGGAGGATCCGTAGGGCTAGGTCTACATCGCGGCGCAGGCCGGCAATGTGACGGAGCTGGAAGGGGCCGGAGTAAAGCATGGCCACCTCCCGATGCTCAAGATCAGGAAGGGTGTGGAGCTGGCGGCCAGAAGGAGGGCGCACCAGACCAAGCGCCGACTCCAGCTGATCCTTTGTGACAGTGTAGACCTGGAGGCCTGTCATGAAGGTCATGAAGTCGTGCTGAGGGGAGATAAAAACGGTAGAATAGAACTGGCGAATGGGCCCCTCAGCCCAGTGCAAAGAGGAATCGGCGACAAGGCCGCGGATCCCTACAGTGCCAAAGAGATCTGCGAGGGTGGCGATGCCTGTGCGAGAGGCAATCGTACCCCACGACAGAGAGCGATGGGCAAAAATGGGTGCGCGGCTGTAGACGCTGGTGAACAGGTCTAGGTGAAGGTTTGTGAAACAAGTGAGGACGTCGCACGCGTCGCGACCAGTGGGACGCGGCGAGAGGTACGGGTTTGTGGAGCGGAGCGTGCGAAGGCGGCTCGCGTGCCACCGGGAATAATCCACGGGCACGCGCTCAGGCGGAGGCGAAGGCCGGTTCTCGGACGTTTGACCCGATGAACGCTAGCTGTTTGCCACGTTCTTCCGTCGGGCCACACGGCGAGAAGGACCGAGCTGATCAGACATGGTGGAAAAGAAAAACAGAGAAGGAAAAACAGGGGTAGCGGAAGAGACGACCTGAACAGATCGGCCGAACGAAGCAGAGGAGGCAGAAGATGACGATTCGCGGCACAAACCACACCACGAAGGGTCACCGCCGGCGAGCTGTCCACGGCACGGCGCCGGCGAGCTGTCCACGGCACGGCACCGGCGAGGAACAGCGGCTAAGAACCATGGCACGGTGAAGGAGTGGTCGAGAGCCGAAGCTAGATGCGGTGGAGGCGCAAACAACGGCGGCGGCGGTCGTCGACGGTGAGGAGGAGGTGCGGGCACCGAGGGACGGTGGCGCAATCACACCGGCGACGAGAGGAAGCACAAAAACGGCGGTGAGAGGAAAAAAAAGATGAAGAGGCCAAGAAAACAAAACGGGGGATTTAGGGTTTTGGATCCCGCAACTGACAGTCAGTGTATGAAACTGACAGTCAGTTTGAGACTTGAACACGACCAGGAGCTACGACCAAAATCAATTGCACGTAACTGACTGTCAGTTTGTGAAACTGACTGTCAGTTAGGACAATGACTTCGACTAGAGACTAAGATCAGACTCCTAAGCACTAAACTGACTGTCAGTTAGAGGAACTGACTGTCAGTTTGGTCAATTTCGACCAGAAGCAGTCTAAGACCAGAGAGGGAATAAAATAATAATATTTTTATACAAACCATACTTTTAGCACATCAACTAGCATTTGATATATCAATAATGTTCAGTTCACCCCTTAAAAAGCAAAATCTTGATTCATCTAAGGGTTTGGTGAAGATATCTGCTAGTTGCATATCAGTTCTAATATAATTCACATCAATATCACCTTTTGCCACATGATCTCTAATAAAATTGTGCCTTATTTCAATATGCTTAGTTCTAGAATGTTGAACAGGATTATTAGCAATTTTAATGGCATTTTCATTATCACACAGGAGTGGCACTTTATCAAAGATTATCCCATAATCCAAAAATGTCTGCTTCATCCATAATAATTGAGCACAACAACTGCCTGCAGACATATATTCAGCTTCAGCTGTGGAGAGGGCTACAGAATTTTGTTTCCTAGATGACCATGATACTAATGATCTCCCCAACAGCTGACAGCTACCAGATGTGCTTTTACGATCAATCTTGCACCCAGCATAATCTGAATCCGAATATCTAATTAATTCAAAATTTGCATTTTTAGGATACCAAAGTCCTAAACTGGGATAGCATTTTAAATACCTAAGGATTCTTTTAAGAGCAGTTAAATGACATTCCTTAGGATCAGATTGGAATCTAGCACACAAGCACTCACTAAACATGATATCAGGTCTAGATGCAGTAAGATATAAAAGACTACCAATCATAGACCTATAAAGTTTAGAATCGACCGATTTTCCGCTTTTGTCCATGTCCAGATGTCCATTGGTCGCCATGGGAGTTTTGATTGCCTTAGCGTCTTCCATCCCAAAGCTCTTGAGCAGGTCCTTCACGTACTTTGTTTGACTCACGAACGTACCGTTCTTGAGTTGCTTGATTTGAAGTCCTAGGAAGAAGCTCAACTCACCAATCATGGACATCTCGAACTCCCTAGACATCATTTCTCCAAACTCATGACAGAAATGTTCATTAGTAGATCCAAAGATAATATCATCAACATAAATCTGACAAATGAACAAATCCTTTTCAATTTTCTTTGTAAAGAGAGTTGTATCAACCTTCCCAATTTTAAAACTTTTTGATAAGAGAAAGTCTCTAAGTCGCTCATACCAAGCTCGAGGAGCTTGTTTGAGACCATAGAGAGCTTTTGACAACTTAAATACATGGTGTGGAAATTTAGAATCTTCAAAACCAGGAGGTTGTTCAACAAACACAAGTTCAGAAATTTCACCATTTAAGAACGCACTTTTTACATCCATTTGAAAAAGTTTGATATTAAAACATGATGCATAAGCAAGAAGTATACGAATAGCTTCAAGTCTTGCTACAGGTGCAAAAGTTTCACCAAAGTCTAAACCTTCGACTTGAGTGAAGCCTTGAGCAACAAGACGAGCTATGTTCCTAATTACAACACCATTTTCATCTTGCTTATTTCTGAAAACTCATTTTGTTCCAATTACATTATGATCCTTGGGTCTTTCTACTAAAGTCCAAACTTCATTTCTAGCAAAGTTATTAAGTTCTTCATGCATGGCATTAACCCAATCAGGATCATTTAAAGCTTCATTAATATGTTTGGGTTCTAAAGAAGATACAAAAGAATGATGTTCACAAAATGCAGCAATACGAGATCGAGTTTGAACACCCTTACTGACGTCACCCAATATTTGATCTAGAGGGTGATCCTTGGTGATCGTTTGATGCTGCCTTGGTGCTTCATCTTGTACATCTTGACCTTGTTCTGGAGGATCAACATGAGATGATGATACATCTTGATCAACATTCTCAACGTTGACATCATCTTCTTGATCTTCTTCTCTTGGCTTGATGTCTCCAACGGTTATGTTCTTCATGGCTTCTTGAAGATCTTCACCTGAAACTTCATGAGAGACTTGCTCCTTTTGCGAGCCGTTAGTTTCATCAAATTCGACATCACTAGATTCTTCAATGCAACTTTTATTTTTATTGAAAACATGATAAGCTTTGCTAGTGGTGGAGTATCAGACTAGAAAGCCTTCATCTACTCTTCCTTGAAATTTACCACCAAAATTTCTTTTCTTAAGAATATAATATTTGCAACCAAATACTCGAAAATAAGAAATATTGGGCTTGCGCCCAATAAGAAGCTCATAAGGAGTCAAATTCAGAAGAGGATGCAAATAAAGTCGATTTATAGAATAGCAAACAGTATGCACGGCTTCAGCCCAGAAGCGAGTAGGAGTATCATACTCACTTAGCATAGTTCTTGCCATTTCTATAAATGTTCGATTTTTCCTTTCAACAACTCCATTTTACTGTGGAGTGTAGGATGTGGAAAACTCGTGTTTGATTCCAAGAGAGTCACAGAAATCAAATAGAGTTGAATTAACGAACTCTCCACCATTATCACAATGGATTTTCTTGATGGATAATTCGAATTCAGTAGAAACACGTTTTGCAAAACTTTTGAAAACATCGGGGCTTTCAGATTTTTGAGAAATGAAGAAAACCCAAGTGTAGCGAGTAAAATCATCAACAATCACAAAACCATAATTGCTACCCCCGATACTTTGGAACTCGGAAGGTCCAAATAAATCCATATGAAGGAGTTCCAAAGGTTTGCAAGTAGAAAGAATGCGCTTAGTTGGATGTGAAGTAGCTACCTGCTTGTCAACTTGACAAGCGCTACAAGGTTTGTCCTTTTCAAAATTTACATCCTTTAAGCCAACAACTAAATCACGTTTTAAAAGTTTTCTCAATTGATGCATTCCAACATGTGCAAGTCGTCTATGCCATAGCCAACCTTTTGAGGTTTAAGAGACAAGACATGTTGACAGAGATGCATCTTTTGAGTGAAAATCAACCAAATAAAGATTTCCAAAACGAAAGCCTTTAAAGATCAAGGTTTTATCTTTTAAAATTTCAACCAAAACTTCTTTTGGGAAAAATGTGCAACTAAAACCAAAATCGCAAATTTAAGCAACGGAAAGCAAATTGAAGTTCAGAGATTTGACCAACAAAACATTCGAAATAGATAGATTATTAGAGATTGCGATTTTACCCAAGCCTACCACATTTCCTTGACGGTTGTCGCCAAAGGTAATCTTTTGGTTCTCGCTTGAGTTGTCTTTGAGTGAGGTGAACAACTTCTTGTTACCGGTCATGTGTTCGGAGCATCCGCTATCTAGCACCCAATGCCTCCCACCGGTCTTGTAGTTCACCTACATACAAAGAATTAAGTTCTTTTAGGTACCCAAACCTTTTTGGGTCCTTCAATGTTAGCAATCAAAGCTTTGGGCACCCAAATAGATTTCTTCTTTTTATTTAACATGGGTGCACCAACATACTTTGCTATAGCATATCCTTTCCTCGACTTTTGAAGCATGTAGCAAGTATTAAAATAATTAGGAGTCATTAAGGGACATGTTTCAAGCGAATGACCAGTTTCATGGCATTTATGACAAAATGTGTTGCATGCTTTAACAAATATAGTTTTAAAACTTGGTTTCTTCCCTTTCTTTTGAAAATAACCCAATCCTTCTTTTCTAAATGAACATTTTTGTTTACTAAGGATTAGATCAAGAGATATTTTACCTTTATAATAGTTCTCTAACCCTTTTCCAAGCTTTTCTACTTGAGCCTTAAGTTTATTATTTTCATTCAAAATATTATCATTAGAAACACATGGAATGTGATAACTACTAGAGGGAGAATTATCCAAATTACATGAAGTTGAAGCATCTACCTTAGATGAGATATTTGTAACATCTTTTATGAGCATGCTTTCATAAGAATCTTTAAACTCGGAGTATTGAGTGCGTAGGGAAGAATGTTCTTCCTTAAGCGCCTTATACTTCCTTTTAGTTTTTCCAAAAACTTCATTTAATTCGGTTATCATTTCAACTAAATCATCATAATATGGATCATTAGAGTGTACCTTTTCATCGCCTTTGGCCATAAGGCAAATGGATGAACTAGTTGAGGTGTTGATGTTGCCGAGAGCTAATCTGGCCATCTTCTTGGAGCAGCTTCTTTCGTTGTCGGAGTCGGAGTCGGAGCTCTCTCCGCCGGACATCCACTCTCCAAAACAGGCTTCTTTGATTCTTCATTCTTCTTCTTGTTCCATGCCTTGTTCTTGTTTGGACATCTTGATGCTATGTGTCCCTTCTCATGACATCCATAGCAAATGATGTCCTTGAAGTTGTTTTGCTTTTGTTCTTTTGGTCGTGTGTCAAGGTTGACACCTTTCTTATGCAACCTGTGAAGGAGTTTTTGAGTATTTTTTACCATGAGTGCGAGGTCTTCATCGGAGGAGCCATCGCTTGAATTGTTACTTGGGTTTGCTTTGAAAGCCAAAGCTTTATTCTTCATCTCCGAGGGTTCGGCTGCTTCCTTCTTCTCCTTCTTGTGCATCTCATGGGTGATGAGGTTCCCATCAAGATCGGTTGGTGTAGTGGTTGATAAATCGGAGTTTGTGAGAACCGTGACCAAAGTGTCGAAGCTTTCCGGTAAGGCCCTAAGCATCTTTCTCACAATCTCAAGGTCAGTAAAAACAACACCAAGACCCTTGAGTTCATTCACAATGTTATTCAACCGAGTAAACATGGAATCCACGGACTCAGTTGATGACATGGTGAAAGTCTCATATTTTTGCCTCACCATTAGCAACTTTGCCTCTTTAACCTTTTTTGTGCCCTCGTAAATTTCTTCGAGGGTGGTCCAAACCTTATGAGTAGTAGTGAGATTGTTCACACGGTTGAACTCATTCAAGGATAAACCGGCAAAGAGTGCATTTTTCGCACGGGGTTTAAATGCAGCTTTCTCCTATCGTCCGCAGACTGACTTGCCGGATCATCCGGAGGAGTAAAACCGAGTTTAACGATATCCCATACATCAAGCCCCATAGCTTCTAGGAATACCGACATGCGCACCTTCCAATACGGATAGTTTGTCCCATCAAAGATAGGCGCATGACCGGTATGACCAAGAAGGAAATCTCCACTTGACGACATCCTCTCTCTAGGCGGTAAAGCCTAATGAATCGAGAGACCGAGCTCTAATACCACATGTTGGATCAAGGATGCCGACTAGAGGGGGGGTGAATAGGAGGCTTTTAAAAAACTTCAAATAAAACAAGTTTTTATACAAAGAAGAACCAAATGCAAGTTAATATATTAAAGAGAGAAGATAGAGAACGAACACAACTATTTTTACCGAGGTATCGGAGACTCGCCCAGTCTCCACTAGTCCTCGTTGAAGCACTCAATCCACTTGAGTTTTGCCTCAATACTCACGAAGAGTATTATCTACTAAGGTTGCTCCTTGTCCACTCCGGAAAGGCGAGCACCGATACCTTGTACAAACTTGCCGAGCCTCTCCGACAATCTCCAATCTGGAGAGGTCAACGGCCACGCCTCCGAACCGTCTAGGTGAGGGCGCTCACCAAGAGTAACAGGCAGCGAGGTCTTCTCTTGACCTCCAAACACGCATCGAGAAACTAAGTGAATGCAAATGCAAATGAACTAAAGTACTCGGTGGATCGGAAGACACTCAACTTGATCAAAAGATCAAGATTTTAAGTGGAAAACTAAAGCTCAAGAGTGTATAAGAAATGCTACTGCTTGTTATATAAAACTTATGCCCAAAGCCCCTTTTTATAGCCTCAAGAATCAAATGAACCGTTGGAGCTAGGGCTGAAAATCAGCAACTCAAACTAACAGTCAGTTTGTCTAACTGACAGTCAGTTCAGTGCACAACGGCCGACAAAATTTACGGAAGAAACTTTGCTAGCCGTTCGTGGTCGTTTAAGGAAACTTGAAACCCACAACTGATAGTCAGTTATACAAACTGACAGTCAGTTCGACCACATACTCGACCAAAACCAAATAGAAACTCAGTTAAAAACACTGTGGTCGAATCCCCAACTGACAGTCAGTATGGACAAACTGACAGTCAGTTTAGTACAAAAAATTTGAGCCCAAACTACACCCTCTCTAGACAATTGTCAGTTAACACGAACTGACATTCAAACTGACAGTCTGTTTAGCAAACTGACAGTCAGCCTGAACAAAAATAGAGATAACTTTAAATCCACAAATCCAAAAGAGGTGTTTAATAGCTCGTTTGAAAGATAATTTCAAGGAATACATTTTTGTAAACAGAAGAAAAAATCATATCTACCTAGATCTTTCTAGAAAAATGAAAAACTCTTCTGCTGTCAAAAACTGAACTGAAAAACCAGATTTTTCAAATAAGTTCAAATCAAATCCAACCAAAAAGATGCAATGCAATGACCTAAGTTTCTCGGTTTATGTTGGAGATAAAGAGAGAACTTTCGCCACCCCTCTTTATAGTACAGTTAAAACTAAAAATTAATTTCCCTAACCGATCATCTCCAAACACCGAGATCGGTAAAAAATAAAAACTCATAATACCTTAGGTCTTTCACATCTTCATGATTTTCGTCTTGTCTTTTGCTCTCCTGCATCTCGTGCTTCACTTCACGTCGGGTTCATTTTGATCATCTCGTAATTCTTCTAAACAATCTCTGTATCAAAAAATCTCAGAAGCACAGTTAGTCCAAAACACTTTGTTTTCATTAATAATCAAAATTAGGGTTAGGCATGAAGGCCTAGATGCAACATGCTACACCTTCTGAAGGCCTAGGTAGACGAGACCCCCTTTGATGTCATAGAGTTCATGTTTCATGAGATGCAGGAGGTCCAAATGGACCTGAAGAGGCTTTTTCCCTTCGCACCTTTTCTAGCCCACACCCTCATTTTTTTGGTTTGCACCGATCTTCTCGACCCACATTGATGGAGTACTATCGGATGAAGAGTCTGGGTATTCTCATCCGATATGAGACCCAAGTGGGGCACCCAGTTGATGACGACGAGCAGATGGCTGATGTTCCAATCGAGGCGGCCGCTCCTTCCCCTCTTCAGTATCATTCTCTGTCGCCAGGACAGGATGTTTCTACGCATTATCTTATGATTATGGAGCGCCTCGACCAGATGTCCATGAGGTTTGATGCTCGCTTTGACGCAATTGACTCCCGTCTCGATTCTATTGATCATCGACTAAACACCATCGAGCCTCGACTTGACTCCATGAGCCAGGATGTCTCCGAGTTGCGTAGGTGCTTCAATGCAGGCCAGTATTAGTGTCGCCGTCGTGGTGATTCATCTTCGGATCATCCTCCTCAGCCCTAGATCATCTCATGATCAAACTACCATTATGCTAGATTTGTGGCTTGTATGGACTATTATCGGCTATATGGCTGTATGCGTGTATGAACATATGTTTATTATGGTGGTTATGCGTGTGAATTGCTAGATCTTCTCCTTTTGTGGATGTTTCCTGACAAAGGGGGAGAGATTTTATATTGTTATGTTGAACCTCATAGAATATGTTAAACCTCATATAACATATATATATATATATATATATATATATATATATATATATATATATATATATATATATATATATATATATATATATATATATATATATATATATATATATCTGTGTGTGTGTGTGTGTGTGTGTTTGACATAACAATCTTGTGATATATATGCTGTCATATCATTTATTTATATATATGATTCAGGGGGATCTTTGTATGTATCTCTATTCTTGATATGACTTATTCGCTTTTCAATTATCCTCGTGTATCGTGTATATCGGTTGTCATCAATCACCAAAAAGGGGGAGATTGTTGAATCTTGAGCCCTAATTAGGGTTTTAGTGATCAATGACACCTGAAATACACGCAACTAACTCTTCTAATTGAGTTTAGGTCAAGACGTGGTGGAAACGGTACAAAGGAAAAAAATGAAGACCGTCTAAACGTCTCGAAGCGTGGATGACAACGAAACTCGGAATGAGGGCAAGACAAAACAGAAAATTGAGTAGTACGCACACTTCTTTTTTGATATTCTATAGTTTTTAGATGGTCGTACTATTAAGAGGGTTTTAGCACGAGTATCTTGATCAAACACATTGTTTTGAAACCAAAATTACATTTGCATATGGCCCAAATTGATTTTGAGTGAAAATTTCTAAGTCATGTTTTCGTTTTGCACAGGTCGGACATTGTCTGTGATGAGTAGACATTGTCCGACCAGTACAAAACTCTTTAAGCATTGTGCAAAATGAAACCAGAGACAAATGGATCCGTCTAGTTGTATCTGTCTGGAGCTGAGCGAACTTTGTCCGGTGTGAGCGGACATTGTCCGCCATGTATAAATCCTGTCTTGGGTTAAAATTCTAAAAGTGAACCAGAGACATTTACATCTGTCCGGGACTTTTGTCCGGACAAGAGATGATTTGTTTGGGATTAACAAAAGTAGCTAAACGGTAACTGACATGTTTAAAACTGTGTGTAACGGTCACTATTGACTTACACTGTCCAGACATTGTCTGGCATGGTCGGACAAAGTCCGGTATGTACAAAAATTGCTCAATTTCTTGCAAACGACTAGTTTCTTTGTGTGGGCTATATATATACCCCACCTTGGCCAACATTTTTGATGTCTAATAACTCAGAAATCCTTGCAAAAGCTAGCCAAGCCTCTTGCAAAGACTCTCTTACATCTAGAGCTAAGAATTGAGTCAAATTCTTGAGATTTTGAGAAGAGAAGTAATTGAGCCATTTGCACTTGCATCATTGTGTTTTCAAGCTTTGTGTTTTGATCAAGTGAAGTGCTAGGCTTGTTACTCTTGGTGATTGCCGTCACCTAGTCGACCCGGAAGGTCCAACGATCTCTCCATAGACAGTATGTGTCGGAGAGGCCCGACGGTTGGTTGTAAAGGCTCTGAGCTCGCCTATCTGGAGAGGTGAAGGGATACCTTTAGTGGAATCGAGGCGATACTCTTGTGTAGAGTGCTTCAATGAGGACTAGTGGAAATCTACAAATTTCTGACACCTCGGGATAAAATTCAATCGCTCTTGGTTATTTTTATTACTTGCTTTTCATTCCTAGAGGTTCTTGCTTGTAAATTGTCACCCTAGGATTGCAAACCTTGCTTTGTGCCATCATCTAGATTAATTGTGTATTAATATTGCAAACTAGGATTTGAGTCTGTCAAGCAAGACTAAAATTTGAAAAACCGCCTATTCACCCCCCTCTAGTATGCATCCTTTAATCCACACCTCCCGCCGCTGCCAACACAGTAGTAGGAGGTACATCAACAGAGATCATGAAGATGACCATAATTGTCTAATGGTAGACTACTTCTTTGACAATCTGATCTATCCCATGTACTTGTTTCACCGAAGATTCCAGAGTGGAGACCCCTTTTTTTTTGAATCGTCAAAGCTCTTGGGGAGTGGTCTTCTTAATTTAGTGAAAGGAGAGATGCCCTCCTTCGTAAGGAGCTATCTTCTTTTATAGAAGTGCACTGCAACTATGCGTATGTTGTCCTATGACTCATCCACCGATGTCGTTGATGAATATGTACAGATAGGCAAGTCTACGACAATCGAGTGTTTGGAACATTTTGTCGAGGGAGTCACCGACAGATTTGCAGAGGAATATCTCTATAACGCACTGTCAATAATATCCAACATCTACTCTAATAGGGATGTTGGAAAGCATCGATTATATGCACTAGGAATGGAGAAATTGCCTAGTAATATAAAAAGAACAATTCACCGTGGTGATTGTGGAGTCCTTACCATTATACTGGAAGCAGTTACCTCTCAGGACCTGTAGATATAGTATGCCTTCTTTGGTGTCACCGAATCCAATTACGACATCAACGTACTGAACTAGTCGCCCCTATTCACTAATGTTCTAAGGTGCAAGCTCATCAGGTTCAGTACTTCATGAATGGGACACAGTACAACATGGGGTACTATCTGGCTGATGGTATTTACCCCGAATGGGCTCTCTTTGTGAAGACTATACTCCTGCACAAAACATAGAAATTCAAGTTGTTTGTACAACATTAAGAAGGTGAAAGAAAAGATGTGGAGCGAGCTTTTAGAGTCGTACAATCTTAGTTTGCTATCCTCTATAGCCTCGACAGCTTTCGGGAACAATGAACCCCAAAAATTATGTGAGCAAATATCATCCTGCACAACATGATAATTGAGAATGAGCGAGACTTTCATGGCCCGCTCACTAATTTGTATGAGAGTCAGAGGACATCTACTGTAGTACCGCATACTTTTCACAATGGTGCTTCGCTAATTTTTGTTTATGTACTCACTTGAATTGACAAGATTCGTGCTCATCTATCACATGTGAAATTCAAAAGGGATCTGATTGAATACATTTGACAATGTTTTGGAGACAATTATACCAACTAGTAGCTAAATTTTAATTACTATGTTTGTATTGTTGTTAAATAGCTGAATGTATTTAATTTTTAGTATGTTTAATGTTATTTTTTCATGTACGAATTTAATAAGAAAATTTATTATCTGCATGTTAAATTTTTAAATTGCAAGTTTCTAATTACTTTTGTTATATTTGAATTATCCAAAATTAATTTCAAAATTAATTTTTTTTAACCCATGCTAATCATATATTGAAACAAATTAATATATCAATATTTTATGCACGGGTCCCACGCGAAGCACCACCCAAGAGCAGCCAATGTATTAGAGTACTTGATGTTTGGAAGGCGCTTCGCATGTGCGCCTAGACAAAGAGTCTCCTGAAAGAGCTTAGGATTGAGAAAAGGTTAACTGGTTGGCATCTGTCTGTTCTTTCTTTAGGAGGAAGAATAACACTTTTAAATTCAGTCTTAATTGCTTTGCCAATGTTTTATATGAGCACCCTAAAGATCCCAGAGACGATTATTACAAGAATAGATAAAACCAGAAGAGCTTTCTTATGGAAAGCACAAGTCTCTTATTTTGGAGGGAACTACTTAGTTGCATGGTCAAAAGTGTGCAAGCCCAAAAAAGGAGGGCTAGGAATAATGAATCTCAGAACTCAAAATATGGTTCTATTGCTGAAATTCCTATTTAAATTCTTTAACCGAAAAGATTTACCCTGGACTAATTTATTATGGGATCATTATTATTCTCTGAATTTACCTCAATGATCTTCTGATAAAGGATCTTTTTGGTGAAAAGATGAGCTCCAAAACTTATCATTTTTTCAAGGTCTATTCAAATGTGCCATTGGAAATGGTTCTACTTGTAGCTTATGAACTGATTTATGGCATCGCAATGTTTTGTCCCAAAAATGGCTGGAACTTTATTCTTTTATAAGGAATGAAATTTTAGTAGGCAATTTTCTAGCACAAGAAGAGATTCTTGATTTTTTCATGCTCCCTCTTCACTAATAGCTCATTAGCAATTTTTCTTCTTTCGCAATTGCATCAAAGACTTCAGAATGAAATAGGGGATAAAGATGGATGGATACCCATGGGAGCCCAGAAGACACAGTTTGTCACAAAAAAGGTTTATAATTCAGTCATTGGACATGTTGAAAATCATCTAATTTTCATTAAATTCTAGAAAAACAGTTATCAAACATAAGAAGTTCTTTTGGATCTTCCTTCATGAAAGTTTGAATACAAAAGATTTATTATTGAGAAAGCACATTAATGTGGATATTTAGGACTGTGTTTGCTATATCACTGGAGAAGTAGAAACACAAGTTCATTTGTTCTTCAATTGTCTTTTTGCAAAATTTTCTTGGAGGCGTATTGATATCAGTTGGGAGCTTGATAATCATTTCTGGGACATGTTATTAAGTGGGAAGATGCAAAATAAAGAAATAGAATCATGCTACTGGGAAATTATCATCTCTACTTTTTGGAATCTATGGAAAACCCAAAATAAGATTATATTCCAAAATAGTGCAGGATCAATCTTAGAATGGCTGAGAAATTTCAATTCGGATTTAGGATTGATTTTATTCAGATGTAATCCAGGAAAAAATGCTTATTTAAAAAGATGGTTAGATCTTTTGTAATTTTCTCTTTCTTTTGGATTTGTAATTTCTTTGGTTATCTTCTTGATAATATATTCTTGCAATAGGATTTCCCTACTATTTCTTTGCCAAAAAATAAGAGTAAACTAATGTCTAATTTAACTAGTCACTCACTTGTAAGACATCACCAGTAATTTTGCTTCAAATTGGTCCTAGATCTTTTAATTACTCCTACCTCTTTTTTGGATTTCAAAAATTAGAATTGAAACATGGAATTCAATTTTAATTCCATTTCTATGAAATGGGAATTGAATGGAATTAGTCCAATTCCAGATGTTGTTTGGATGATCAACAGTTGAAATCATATGCACATTACAGAAACTCTAATTTGAGATTTGACTTTTGAATATAGAGTTTTAAATATGAGCTTTGAATTTTGAAATATGAAATATGAAATTTGATTTTTAATTTTGAATCTTGAATTTGAAATATGAAATTTGATTTTTGAATTTGAGATTCAAAATTTTGAAATCCAAAATGTGTTTTTTGAAGTTTTGAAATTTTAAGTTTTAAGTTTTCCAGTTTGAAATTTGAATTGTGAATTGTGAATTTATATTTTTAAATTAAATTTTAATTTTGAAATTTGAAATTTTGATTTTTAAATTCGAATCTTGAAATTCAATGTCAAACTCAATTTTTGGATTCAAAATTTCAAATTCAAAACTCATATTTGCTATTTGAATTTCAACATTCAAAATTTAAACTTCCAATTTGAATATAAGATTCATCTAAATTTTGTATTTAGAAATGAAATCCAAATTCAAATTTGGAATCTAAATTTTAAAACATTGTTGTGAGAGATGATAAACAAATTCTATCAAATTGTAGGGGGTAAGAGTAAGAATTTATTTAGTCTATTTATAGTTATAATCGAATTTCATAAAATTGAGTGTGAAATTGGTGTTTTAATTTCTAGTGTGCAGCTAAACACTAGAATATGCTATGAGATTTGGAATTCTATTCCAATTCCTGGATCCAAATAGGTGCTTCATATATCTGAGAGCCAGGCTCTCCCTATGTATATAACCAACTAGAGGATAATGCACCGAATTAAACATACCTCTTCAATACAAGTTTGATGACTGGAGTATATTGTTTGTTTGGCATCATGAGGCCTTCTCCAATGCCAGCACCCATGGGCTAGTTAGATGGGTCCCCTGGTGGCCACTTAGGCTAAGTCCAACAGGCACGCTTCAAAAGTCTGCATGTGGGCCCACGCCAAAAATATTTAAAAAGTCGGATGAGGAGAGAGGAAACGTCAGGTGAGGCGTCGGGACATCCTGATTTTCTTTTTTTTGTCTCGGTTTACGTGTGATCAAATTGTATATAATTTATGTTTTTAATTTATGATTAATCTAGTTCAAATTAAATGTTGATTATATTGAGAAAATTGTAAATATTTAAATTATCTTCATATATTGACTACACATCGCATATATTCGATTTTTAAATTAAAAGTTATTGATATTTTACTAAAATCATCTAAATTTAATTTACTCGTGGGCCCGTACGAAACGCATTGCAAAGTGCCTTGCATTGGAGTAGGGGATGTTTCGCATACGTGCCACAAAATATGCTGAAGAATATTCGGTTGAAGCGTGTCGCGAAGTGCCGATGCATTGGACTTAGACTTCGAAGACAAAAGGTGTGATAGAGGAGAGAGAAAAGTTTGGGGAAGCATCAAGTGCAAGTGGGGTGGGTATGGCCCTACCACACACACGGCATTGCATGTACATGCCTATAATGTAGCAATTTGTAGACCCCACCGTCTTGTCTCTTATGCATATTCTCGTTTTGAGACTCGATTTTTGACAAGTGGGTATGTGAAAATTGAGATCCACATGCAATGAGAAAATTGGTTTTTAAGTCAGTTTAACAATCTCAAGCTGGTTTAAAATTTTAAACCAATATAAGGTTTTTAAACTGGTTTAAGCCAATTTAAGATATTTTTAAGTCAATTTAAGGTTTTAGAATGATTCAAAACATTCTAAGTCATTTTTTAGCCGTTACTAGTCCATTTTATGCCGGTTTTAAGTCATTCTTAATCCATTTTAAGCCACTGTTAAGGTGTGTTTCATTTCTAATTATAAGAATTGAGATCCTAATTAATTATTTTTATTTAGTTAATAAATGAAATTTGTTGACCGAGTGAAAAGTAGAACAAAATTACACACACTCTTTTACGTGGCACCTCTCTTCTATAAAGCCAACTCATTGAAAAGGTTTTTTTTAGGTGTTATCGCTATGTACATGACTGCACGAGTAC
Source organism: Pharus latifolius (assembly GCA_019359835.1). Classification (NCBI taxonomy): domain Eukaryota; kingdom Viridiplantae; phylum Streptophyta; class Magnoliopsida; order Poales; family Poaceae; genus Pharus; species Pharus latifolius. Next base: position 12,171,513 of record CM033325.1, on the reverse strand, counting down.
TTTAAACATTTCTACGGGAGCTACCCTACATAGTACAGATAGGGCTGGAAACGAGCCGAGCTCGAGCGAGCCCAGGCAGGCTCGGCTCGAGCTCGATAGTGCACTGGGCTCGGCTCGAAGTCTTAACGAGCTTCAAACCAGGTTCGGGCTCGACTCGAAGAAAATTCGATAGAACTCAAGCTCGGCTCGACAACCTCCCCTCCACGCGCGGGCCACCGCCGCCGCTCTCCACGCACCGGCGCTGCTGCCGCTCCTCTCCTCTCCTCCACGCGCAGGCGCTGCCGTCGCTCTCCATGCACCGGCGCCGCCGCCGCTCCTCTCCACGCGCGGACCGCCATCGCCGCTCTCCTCCACGCGCGGGCGCCGCCGTCGCTCACTACCACAGAAACAGACATCCTGGACGGCACATCACAGACGGTTATGAATTGTTCAATGGAAAACCGTCTGTGAAGGCCTGTCGGGAGAATATGTTCAGATATCACAGACGGTTCTGACGTCAAAAACAACTGTGACAGTAAACCAGACGGTTCTGAACACAAAACCGTCTGTGATAGTATACTTATCACAGACGGCTCTAACCTAAAAACCGACTGTGATATATACAATCGGTTCCCAGCTAAGAACCGTCTGTGATAGTCTAATTATCACAGACGGTTCTAACCTAAAACCCGACTGTGATATATACAGACGGTTCTGAGTTCTGAACTGTCTGTGATAATTAGACTATCACAGACAGTTCGGAACTCAGAACCGACTGTGATTTATACAGTCGGTTGTAAACCACGAAGCGTCTGTGATAGTGTAGTTATCACAGACGGTTCTGATGTATTAACCGACTGGAAAAGTACCGGCGCTTCGAATTCTCAACTGTGATCATTTCTATCTCCGATCTTCGCGCGCGGCGCCTAGGAGAACACGAAGCATCGCTTTGGAAGTTCTATAAATTGACAAATGGAAAAATTGTCATTTACTTTACAAGTTTTTATAGTTCTCAGACTGTTTGACTCCTTAGCTTCTCTGCGCCAATGGCATCCTCGATGGCATCGTCAGCCTCGCCCTCCCCGGTATGAACTCTCAATCTTTTGGACTTACCCCTGTATTGTTAATCCATGTTCAATACATTCTTGACCTGTTGATTTGCACAGGGAAGGGGAGCCGTGGAAGACACTGCCAAAGTCAAGGCCGAGCTGAGGGCCCTCCAGGAGGAGCACAAGCTCCTCACGGAGAAGCACACTCGGCTACGGCTTGACCTTGACGATCTCTTCCAGCGCATTCAGCGCATGAAGACGGATGGTGACAATGCTAGGGCGAGGACGAGGCGTCTTCGCGAGGAGAAGAAAGCCGCGGATATGACCATCGCTGGTTGCGGTTTGACAATGAAGGATACCATCGCGAAGCTGAGGGAGGTCGCAGGCCTTCTCGACGCTGAAGTAGTTGATCCTGAGAAGGACAACTTGTCGCTGGAGGAGTCCTGCGTCCTGGCTGCAAGTCAAACTGACTTTATTCTAGATGCAGCCAGGGCTAAGACCACTCCTTGACCTAGCATTCTGTATTTTTACTTTTTTTTTGTAAGTGATGAAACAAATTATTGAAAACTTTGTTCTTATGTCAACTTTCTAATTTTCCAGCACATTCTTGGACTGCATGCAATTAATCTTCCCTCTTTCTTTATCTTTCGTTGGCTTTTGTCGAACATTCGACCATACAAAGGTATGTACACTGTGTGCGATCAAGGAACGACTATCGCGATCTTTGGTTTGTGATCGGAGCCCTTGAAATAATATAGAAACAATATAGAGGTCGCAGGTCCCATGCAAATAATATAAAAAGAATATAGAAGTTATATATCAACGTGCTTTGAAATATCACAAACGGTTCTGAGGTAAAAAACATCTGTGATAGTCACATTAGAGACGGTTTTTACGTAAGGCCCGACTGTGATGGTCCCAACAGTGTCCTCGAGTCGACTCGAATTCTTAACCTCTATCAATATCACAGACGGTTCTTAACTCCAAACCGTCTGTGATAGTAAACGGACATATTAAAGACGGTTCGGACATCAGAACCGTCTGTAACATTAAAGCAGACGGTTTTGATCTCCCAACCATCTGTGATAGTCCCAACAGTGCAATTCTCTACAAGCAATTGTTGATAACCGCACATAATAACTGAGCAGATGAAGAGACTTAATTATTTACTTCAAATTTAATTTGCATCGAATTATATATTCTGACTCTTCAACTTCCTCGCCTCGAATTCTCGACCTCTATCAATATCACAGACGGTTTTTAACTCCAAACCGTCTGTGATAGTAAGACATATTAAAGACGGTTCGGACATCAGAACCGTCTGTAATATTAAAGCAGACGGTTTTGATCTCCCAACCGTCTGTGATAGTCCCAACAGTGCAATTCTCTACATGCAATTGTTGATAACCGCACATAATAACTGAGCAGATGAAGAGACTTAATTATTTACTTCAAATTTATTTTGCATCGAATTATGTAATCTGACTCTTCAACTTCCTCTCCTCGAACTCTCGACCTCTATCAATATCACAGACGGTTTTTAACTCCAAACCGTCTGTGATAGTAAGACATATTAAAGACGGTTCGGACATCAGAACCGTCTGTAATATTAAAGCAGACGGTTTTGATCTCCCAACCGTCTGTGATAGTCCCAACAGTGCAATTCTCTACATGCAATTGTTGATAACCGCACATAATAACTGAGCAGATGAAGAGACTTAATTATTTACTTCAAATTTATTTTGCATCGAATTATGTAATCTGACTCTTCAACTTCCTTTGCCGTGTTGCAGTTTATCTCCCGAGAAGTTGTATATCATGAATTTATTGGCCTTGAAAACCAGTACTAGTGCGCTTTTTAGAACTCGAGGCACCCGCGCATATGAACCGTCACCTTCTGTTTCTATAAATAGCGAAGCTCCTAAATCCCTGTCTTTATTCCCTCCTCAACTCCCACCTTGATGGCGAGCTGAGATTCCAGTGAGGTTATTGAAATTGAGAGTGATGAGGAAGAAATAAGGAATGAACTCGATCAGGATCTTCAGAAAGTAAGTCCTCTCTGAAACTCTAATGCAGATCTTTCTTTTATGACTTGATTACCTCGAAACAAATGCATTTCGAAATCCACAGGTGGTTGAGGAAATGATCCCTCCAAAGAAGAGACTTAGAAATGATGAAAGATCGTACAGTGGAGCTGCAGCGAAGACTCTAGAGGGTGCTGAGGCCTGTGTTGCCACATTGCCCCTTGCAACCCCTCCAGTTGCATCGACTCCACCTTTGGAGATCCACAATAATCCTTCCAATATCCCCTCTCCAACACCTTTGTATCATCAGCTTTTCTGGGGTAAGGCTCACACTTCCACGTCCAAATCCACTCCGAAGCTGGAGAAGCATATGTGCAGGAGGAGAAAGCTGCCTTGTGTAGAACTCTCAAAAAAAAAAAAAAGAGGCGCTGGAGAAGCATTCTGAGGGGATGTCTTTTGCCATTCTGCACTTGGCAGAGTGCATGCTTTGAGTTGCAGCTTCATCTCCACCTTGGTTGTATCAACTTTAATTTCTTGGATGATCCTACTGATGCCAAATCCACTCCTTTGGTGAGAGATGATGTTGATAGTCTTAGAGCCATTGGTAGTTCTCCTGGGGCGGCCAGTGTAGATCCTACTGATGCCAATACGTCCCTAGGAGAACTTTGTAAATTACTTTCGGAACAGGTCGACACTAATCAATTGGTCGCTTAATTAATAGTATCTCTTATGTATGGAAAGATTGTAAGAAATAAGAAATTTCTTTTCCTTATATATCTGGCTTTCGATTGATTATGTAACTGATAATCACCAAATGATGTTCTGTGTAAAAATGTTAACAAGAAAATACTGCTGCGATCAAGACGGTTTTTAACTCAAAACCGTCTCTGCTTGAAAGATTACAGACGGTTTTAATTTCAGACATATATATAAAACAAATATGAAAAACAAGATAAAACCAAACAGTCTGAACGTTCATTTTTGTAAATACTAACATTGAAATAAGATAGAACCAAATATGAAAAACATGTGGAACAACTGATGACCAGTAGTCGAATGCAAACAAAAAAACCGGGATATTAAAGACAGTTCGGACTTTAAAACCGTCTGTGTTATCACAGACGGTGCTGAGGTAAAAACCGACTGTGATAACAACATACACAGACGGTTCTGAGGTAAAAACCGACTGTGATAATAACGTAGACGGTCGAATGTGATAACACAGACGGTTCAGATGTGAGAACCGACTGTCATAATCAAATACACAGACGGATCTGATGTAAAGCAGACGGTTTGGAGTTCATAAGCGTCTGTGATATTTCTTTTCTTCAATAATGCACCGATATTACCGACGGTATTATATAGAACCGTCTGTACTGAACCTGGTATAAAAGGTCTTTTGGCGGATGTTTTGAGCTAGTCGTACTCTCTTGCTCGACCTACACTGTCCAGTTCGAAGAGATTTGGGGCAAGGAAGAGCGAAATCTCGAAAGGCAGGGGGAGCATTTGGGGGCAAAAATTTGAGGATCGAACCAAGGTTGGTTACTTGCTCCCAAGGCGTACACATTACTTGATTTCATCATCAATATCGATCTCCATTGATTTACTAATTAGCATGTGTATGAATTTGATTTATTGCAGATGGTCCGAGACTGGATGTATAATGACAACCGAGTGGGTGAGGAATACATGAAAGGTGTTTTTGATTTCGAAAAGGTTGCTGTGCAAGACATGGCGAAGAAGGGTTTACCATATATGTACTGTCCTTGTGTAGACTGCCAGAATATTAAGATGTTCACCAACTCATCTCAAATTGTCGCCCACTTGATCCGACGTGGTTTCAAAAAGGGGTACACGTGTTGGGTCCACCATGGAGAAGAGCCAACTGCAGAAACAACTGCCACTCAGGTTGAGGAACAGGACATGCCGGATCCAAACAACGACTTCGACGAGGATATGCCAGAGGATGACCATTTAGATGACATGTTGCGTGATGTCGAAGGAAATTACAGTGAAAGGGGGTTTGGCAAATTCAAGCGCTTGATTGAGGACTCAGAGAGGCCGTTGTTCCCTGGTTGCAAGTCGAAATACACAAAGTTGGCCTCTGTGCTTGAACTGTTAAAATTGAAGGCAAGCAACAGCTGGACCGACAAGAGTTTCACAGCACTGTTAGATCTTTTGGCGTACATGCTCCCGGAAGGAAATGAGTTGCCAAAAAACACCTACCAAGCGAAAAAGCTGTTGTGTCCTTTGGGAATGGAAGTAGAAAGGATACACGCATGCCCTAATGATTGCATCCTTTACCGTAACGACTACAAAAATATGCATGTTTGTCCGGTGTGCGGCGCATCCCGCTATAAGTGTACTAAGGACCGAACAGACGATGGCGACTGCACGGAGATAAAGGAAGGACCTCCTGCTAAGGTGTTGTGGTATTTGCCAGTCATTCCCCGCTTGCAGCGTTTGTTTGCAAACCGTAAAGAGGCAAAATTACTGCGTTGGCACTCGGAAGACCGGAAGAAGGATGGAAAGTTGAGACACCCCGCTGATTCTTCGCAGTGGAGAAACATCGACAGGGAATTTGTTAACTTCGGAGCAGAATTGAGGAATATAAGGTTCGGGTTGAGTACCGATGGAATTAATCCTTTTGGTAACATGAGCAGTCGGCATAGCACTTGGCCGGTTCTTTTGTGTATCTACAACCTTCCTCCTTGGTTGTGTATGAAGCGCAAGTACATCATGATGTCTCTACTTATCTCAGAACCAAAACAACCCGGAAACGATATTGATGTGTACCTAGCACCATTGATAGAGGATCTCCTAACAATGTGGAACGAAGGGGTGCAGGTATGGGACGCATACAAACGAGAGAACTTCATCCTACGTGCTATGATATTCTGCACCATCAACGATTTCCCAGCCCTTGGAAATTTGTCGGGCCGTACTACGAAAGGAGCCAAAGCCTGCCCCCACTGCGAAGATGACACTGAGAGCGTGTGGCTGAAGAATTGCAGGAAAACAGTGTACATGCGTCACCGTAGGTTTCTTCCGAAGAATGACGCGTACCGTAAGAGGAAGAGGGAATTTGACGGCCACAACGAAGATGGTTCAGCCCCGAAGCCTACGCGCGGGAAAGATGTTTACTCACGGGTGAAGGACATAGACGTTGTGTTTGGAAAGGGTGGTAAATTGAAACCCCGCACGAAGAACACTTGGAAGAAGAGATCGATATTTTGGGACTTACCGTATTGGGAGCATTTAGAGGTTCGTCATTGCATTGATGTCATGCATGTAGAGAAGAATGTTTGTGACAGTTTAATCGGCCTATTGCTGAACATTCCAGGGAAGACAAAGGATGGCATCAATGTGCGGCGTGACATGATCGAAATGAGAATCAGGCCCGAGCTAGCACCGAGAGAGGACGATAAAGGCCGTATATACCTCCCCCCGCATGCTACACTTTGTGCAAGGCTGAGAGGACAGAACTCTGTAAGTGTCTCCATGGTGTTAAAGTTCCATCGGGTTACTTCGCAAATATGAAAAAGCTTGTGTCCATGGGCGATTTGAAATTGCTGGGTATGAAGTCTCATGATTGTCACGTGTTGATGACACAAATGCTTCCTGTTGCCATCCGGAGTATTCTGCCGCATAAGGTCAGAGAGACGATCACGAGGCTATGTTTTTTCTTCAATGCAATTTCTTCCAAGGTCATTGATCCCGATGGACTGGATTCTTTGCAGAGCGAGGTGGTTCGAACTCTCTGTCAACTTGAGATGTATTTTCCTCCATCGTTTTTTGATATCATGGTCCATCTCACCGTCCACCTTGTCAGAGAAATCAAGATATGTGGACCCGTGTTCCTACGTTATATGTATCCATTCGAGAGGTACATGGGTGTACTTAAGGCCTACGTGAGGAATCGGTCCCGGCCCGAGGGTAGCATTGCTGAAGGTTATGCAGCGGAAGAGGTTGTTGAGTTCTGCGTCGATTACATGGCCGAGGTAGAAGCAATAGGAGTTCCTGTGTCTCGTCACGAGGGGAGGCTTGATGGTGTTGGCACTATCGGACGGAGAGCCATCACTCCTGATTTCGATATGTACTCGAAAGCTCATTTTTGGGTCTTGCAACACATGACGGAGGTGTCTCCGTACATCGACGAGCACAAGGAGATGCTACGACAAGACAATCCTCGCCGATCCGAGGTTTGGATCACGGGACAACATAACAGTCGATTCAACGCGTGGATGAAGGTGCGAATCACCGGAGAGTCCGCAAGTGAGAACCTTAAATGGTTGGCAAAAGGGCCCACGTTTACTGTACAGACTTGGCAGGGATACGACATCAATGGGTACACATTTTACACGAAAGCTCAAGATCGAAAGAGCACTGTGCAAAATAGTGGAGTGAGCGTAGAAGCTTTCCATGAGGGGTTCACCAAGACAGGCCCAACAAGAGTAGTACGTGGATTGAACTCGTACTACGGGTTCATTGAAGAAATTTGGGAGCTCGATTATGTACTGTTCAAGATTCCCCTGTTTCGATGCCGATGGGTCCAAATCCCACAGGGTGTGAAGGTTGACAGTTACGGTTTCACTTCTGTGGACCTGGATCGCGTTGCTTATAAAGATGAGCCATTCATACTTGCAAATCAAGCCATTCAGGTCATTTATGTCACTGACCCGGCCAATAAGAAGTGGCACATCGTCCTTCATGGCAAGAGAAGGATTGTTGGAGTTGAAAATGTCGTAGACGAGGAGGAATACAATCAATTTGATGAGATTCCTCCATTTGGAGATGGCGTACAGGTCGATACTGAAGACACCGACGAAACCAGTTACGTGCGTATGGATCACCAGGAAGGGTTATACTTTAAAGGTAATCAACTGTACGTCTTATCTCTCTGTTTCCATCGGCATAGCTTATATCTCCTGTAATTCTCGTATTTGCAGGGCCACGGCAAGTGGAAAGTTGAGGATAACATGGCTGTGTACGTGCAAATTGTCGGTGAAAGTTCCCATTTGTAAATTTAACATACAATATTACGTGGAGAATGCTCAAGTTACAGAGCATTTGGACTACATTGTAACCAATTATCAGATATACGTACATAGTAACCAATTTACAGAGTATTTGGACTACATTTGAAATATCTGAGTGTTCATTTAAAACATGTTTTCGAGCATTCAGAGTTGAAAGCTACAGATCAGTTTCAATTTGTAAAACTAACGTTCAATAGAGAGATTATCAAGGACGGTTTTGACCTAGCACAGACGGTGCACAGTCGGTTCTAACCTCACAACCGTCTGTGATAATCTCTCACTATGTAGATTACCACAGACGGTCTTTATTTGAGAACGGACTGTGATAATATTATCACAGACGGTTATATATATAAAACCGTCTGTGATATTTTCAACAGTGTCCGACTCTTCGAGTTCTTAACGTGCACCGTCGGTTCTCAATTCCAAACCGTCTGTGATAATCTCAGGCACAGTCGGCTCTCAACTCAAAACCGTCTGTGATAATCTCTCTGGTGACTACGATTATTATAGACGGTTTCGATGTGAGAACCGACTGTGATATATACTATTATAGACGGTTCATATGTGAGAACCGACTGTGATAATACCGACGCGGTACATAGTTCAAGGCGGGCTTTATCCCGCTCATTCTACTTCGCCCTAGCTCTGTTTGCCCTAGCTCTCTCCGCCCTCGCACCGTCCGTCACGATCACCTCCATCGCCTCCCACCTTCTCCTCTCCGTCCGTCGCGATCACCTGCATCGCCTTTCCACCGTCAGGCGCGATCACCTCCATCGCCCTCCCGCCTCCGACGCGATCACCTCCATCGCCTCCCCACCGTTTCTGTCATTCTTGTATGGGTTTTGTTATAGAATTATTAGTTGCATATTTACTTAAACTGTTCTCTCTTTCACTTATGTTAGGAACTATGTCTGGTGACGAAATGCACCACTCGGGGACTCAGGGTGACCTCGCTGGCGATGAGACGCCTGGGCCGGAGGTCGCCTCGTCCGCCGTGACCCCGCAGAAGAAGGGAAAGGGGCGAGGCCGGACGACATGCGCGCGTCTGAACAAGGGGGAAAAGCAGCACGTCCAGTTCGACGACAATGGTGTGCCGGAAGCTCCGCCCAAACTTGTTGGTCAGTACCGCTCACTATGCGGCAAAGTGGCAAGGGAGCGGGTGCCCATCACCACCTCCGACTGGGGTCAAGTGCCCCCAGAGTGCAAGGATGCGCTGTGGGAAGAAGTGCAGGCGGCGTTTCACATTCCGGAGGATCGCCACTTCACCGTCCGCCGGAGGACACTTATGTCAATAAACAAGGCGTGGAGGAACTTCAAGAGCGAACTTGTCAGGCACTATGTGAAGGAGTCGACGACCCCCTTCAATGACTACCCTTTCGTGACTCCCGAGGCATGGCAGCAGTTCGTAGAGATGAAGGGCAAGCCTGAGTTCCAGGAGCTTAGTGCGAAGGCCCAGGCTAACCAGGCCAAGAACACCCACCCACACAGACTAGGCACCGGTGGGTATGTGGGGAAGAAGGCGCTGTGGAGGAAGCAGGACGAGGAAGCTTCACAGTCTTCGGCCGGCAGTCCTTATGCGGGCATAACGGACGTGCGCGCCCGCAATTGGTGCCGAGCTAGATCGACGATGGACTCCTCCGGAAGCGTCTCCGTGAATAACCCTGCGGACAGGGAAGTGATCGACCGACTGGTAAGATTGTCCGATCACGTACTATCCTCATAACACGCATGCAATGGGCTGTATTGCTAAGTTGTCCTGTTGCAGGTGACGCTGAGTGCGCAGGCGGCATCCGGAGAGTTCAACCCGAGGAGGGACAGGGATATCCTCACAGCGGCGCTAGGAAACAAGGAGCATCCAGGCCGCGTGCGCGGCCTCGGCGCCACTGTGCCTTGGAGGCATGGTTTCCCCGATGATGAGGAGGCGGCTAAGAGGAGAAAGAGATCCCACCAAGCCCGCGATGAACGGCTGAAGGAGGAGATGCGATCGGAGTTCGCTGTTCGGGACAAAGCACTCCTGCAGCAGTTGTCGGAGATGCGGTCCATGTACGAAGAGCTAAGAAAGGCGACCCAGGGCACCCCTGTTCTAGCAGCTGGCGCAGACCCAGCGGAAGTACCGACCCCCATTGGCCACCGTAGTAGCTGCGCGTCTGCGCCGGGGTCTTCGCAGACGGAGCCCTCTCCTCCAAAGTATCCGGTGGACTCTCTGCAGGTAATGACCGTTAATGCGCACTGTTTGTCTATGTTAATTCATTCGAAAGTGAGAAGCGGTGAAATTCAACATGTTAATGCGCACTGTTTGTAGGAACCCGCCTCCTGCAAGCTTATGGTCCTGGCCGGTGTCTTCCCGATCGAGGCTGCCCGTGGGATGGCGCAACCATGCACGGCCGGGGCCACAATCCATGGTGCCCCTCTATGTGAGGGTTTTGCACGTGTCCAAGTGGACAGTGTCTTTGACCATTGCAAGGGTTTTCCATTGGAAAAGCCGCCGAACGACGAGATTACCACTCTCGGGGATGCGGTGCACACGTTCGTGCAATGGCCCAAGAAAGACATCGTCCTGTATGAGGTAATTCCCCCACCAGTTTCATAATTTGTACTGTAATAATAGCCCTCAGAGTTAGTGTCCTAATACGTAGGTTCTTACATCGCAGACATCACAGACTGAGACGCGGCCTACTAGCCAGCATACCCCTTCGACGACGAAGCTGACTCCGAGTAAGAGGCAACCATTCAAGAAGCTGGCTATGAGGGGAAAAGCAAAGAAGAGCCCGTCGAAGGAGAGCGAGAAGAGTGCTCCAGCTCTCATGCCGTTCTCTCTGGGGATGCCCATGGCCTCCGATACCGCAATTTCGAGCATGGGGTTAGCATGCCAGAGCCTGCATGCATGGTACATGAGGAGGACAAACCAGACCAGGACGCAGCGTCCGACGCACATCATGGTCAAGTACACCGTGGCAGAGTTCCATCACGACGTTGGGATCTACTCGGTGACCTTCGAAGACCTGCACAATTTGCTAAACAAAGATGCGCTCGACTTGTCAATCCTACGGTCTTGGGTGCTGTAAGTATCCTACTATCCGTGCATATACGGATATATGTCATTTATTAATTGGTTACTTCCGTGCAGCTGCATGGCCAACTATGCCAAATCCAAGGGCATACCTGTTGGTTTTTTGGACCCCCAGATGGTAGCCGAGGTGATGTTTAGGACTGACACAAACTTCGTTGTCGACTACATCAAAAGAGGGTTGCTTGCTCAGGTCGACAAGGAGTATATACTTGTACCCTACAACCAGAGGTGAGTGCTTTCATCAGTACTTCACCGTAGATTAGTGTCTCCATGTGCACACCCCCAAATTTAGATTAAATTTTTAATTCTCTACGTGTAATATGTAGCTACCACTGGATCCTGCTGCTACTTATTCCGAAAAGCAACAAGGTGTTCTACCTTGACTCATTGCAGAGGAAAGGGTACTCGTATTCCGGCGCACGAGATGTATTCGGAAGGTGATGTGGACCTGTCTTGCATGCATCTAGATTTACTGTCCTCAAATTGTCAATTTCGGCTATCCTCAAACTGTCAATTTTGACTATCTACAGGGCTTTCACGAAGTACTTTGCCGAGGTAGGGACACAACACGAGCGGCGAGCCGATAAGTTTCAGTGGTTACAATTTTCGGTACAAATTTCAACTGAATCTGTTTTATTTTATAACTTGTCCCCACCTAACTCTCGGTCTGTAAATTGGCAGTGCCATCAGCAGCCGGACGACAATACATGTGGGTTCTACGTGATGCGCCACATGTATGACCTGATCATCACCCCTCACCGGCCCGATTTCCCCGAGGTATTACAACTGCTCCCCTTAATTTGTCTCGATTTGACAGAATTTACAACTTAATTCAGCTAATTTTTTATGTACCAACTCTTGCTGCAGGGGGTCGACTTCCCTTCAGAAAGCCTTGACCCTCGGCAGATTAGTAATGTCCGAGGGATGCTCGCTGAGTTTTTCCTTTCGGAGGTCATATCACCCAAGGGGAAGTTTAGGGACCCGCAAGGTTCGTATTAGTGCGGCCTTACATTTATTTGTACATCTAACACACTTTAATTGTCGATTACATTTATTTGTTCAATTGTACATATTTCTGAGTTCTGTGCTGTATATATGAAATGCTATACAGAGAGGGGTGCAAATATATTTGAGTACTGCATGTGCATATGAAACTGTATATATTTGAGTACTGTACAAATATAATTCTGAGTTCAATTGTACAAATATATATGCATGAGACTGTATATATTTGAGTACTATGCATGTATGAAATTCATGAACTGTATATATGAAAATGCAATTTGTACAGAGGACATCTGTGAATGTTATAATCTCAGACGGTTTGTAAGATCAAAACCGTCTGTGCATGCACAGACGGTTTTGATCTTACAAACTGTCTGAGATTATAACAGTCACAGATAATAACACATCGCAGATGGTTTTGACCTCAGATCCGCCTGTGATATCAGACTATCACAGACGGTTCTGAGATAATAACACTATCACAGACGGTTTCAATATTAACACCGTCGCTGATATCGCAGATTGGTTTAACCTCCAAGCCGTCGGTAATAATATGAGTATCACAGACGGTTGTGAGATCAAAACCGTCTATGAATTATGACTATCACAGTCTGTTATAACATCAAAGCCGTCTGTGATACTCATACTAACACAGACGGTTCTGATGTCAAAGCCGTCTGTGTATACTCAAATATCACAGACGGTCGAGAACAGAACCGTCTGTGATAGTCACACTATCACAGACGGTTCTGATGTTAAAACCGTCTGTGATACATACTATCGCAGACGGTTCTGTTCTCACACCCGTCTGTGATAGTACAAGTATCACAGATGGTTCTGATGTCAAAACCGTCTGTGTATACTCAAATATCACAGACGGTCGAGAACAGAACCGTCTGTGATAGTATGAGTATCACAGACGGTTCTGATGTTAAAACCGTCTGTGATAGTATGAGTATCACAGACGGTTCTGATGTCAAAGCCGTCTGTGATACTCATACTATCACAGACGGTTCTGATGTCAAAGCCGTCTGTATATCACAGATGGTTCTGATGTCAAAACCGTCTGTGTATACTCAAATATCACAGACGGTTCTTACCTTATAACTGTCTGTGAAATATGAGTATCACAGACGGTTCTGACCTTATCACAAACGGTTCTGACCTTATATCAGTCTGTGAATGGATATATCACAGACGGTTGAAAACTTCAAAAACCGTCTGTGATAGTGCGTGATTATCACTGACTCGAATATCACTGACGGGTAAGAACCGTCTGTGATGTCTGTTTTGACCCGACTGTGATGATGAATTCTGTAGTAGTGGCTCTCCACGCACTGGCGCTGCCCCCGCTCCTCTCCTCCACGCGCAGGCGCCACCGCCGCTCTCCTCCACGCATGGCCACTGCCGCTCCTCACCTCTCCTCCACGCGCAGGCACCGCCGCCGCTCTCCTCCACGCGTGACCGCAGCTGCCTCTCTCCTCCACGCGCGCGCCGTCGCTCCTCTCCTCTCCTCCACGCGCGGTCGCCGCCACCGCTCTCCTCCATGCGCGGGCCGCCGGATAGCGTTTTGAGGATTGGAGTATTTTGATTGCTAGGTTGGGGAACGAGGAATAAGGATGTAATTAGAATTTTAACGAGCCGAGCTCGAGCGAGCTTGGGAAGGCTTGGGCTCGGCTCGAGTTCTCTCTCGAGCTTCACCTTGGGCTCGAGCTCGACTCGTTAAGGACTCGAGCCGATCTCAAACAGAGCCGATTTTCGATCCGATCCCGAATAGCTCGCGAGTTTCGATCTTTTTGTCCAGCCCTAAGTACAGACATAAATAAATATAATGTTTACCACTTCTAGGTTGCTAGCACATCATTAATCTTCAGAAACGGCCTTTATGTCGCACGCAGCTCACTATCATCTTAGAAGCCATCAGGCCTCGCGAGCGGAGTGCGAAGAACATATTCTTCAGCATTACAGGGGAAGCCACGCCGCCAAGCTAAAGAAACTAGTGCAGTTGGGACTTACGATGTGGGATGCAGCGGTAGAGTACACCGAGTTTTGGGTGTGCTCACTACAAAACATTCAAGAACAGTCGGCCAACATCTCCGATCGCTGGAGCATGAGGCTGACCAGTCCCATCTTGCTCTCATGAGCTGGCGGAGGAGTGTGTAAAGGACTTGCTGGGCCCTCGATCGTCGGCTGAGAAGAAGGCCCAGGAGCTCCCACGCTGCAAAGTGATCCACACCAAGCCAGAGGATTTCCTCCAAGAATGGGAGGCAATCAACATCTTCGGCGAGGGGGATTTGCTGCTGGCTCGCGTCAATAAGGATTGGGCCAACTTTAGCACCATGGTTGTTCCCATCATGGAGGACCGTGATAAGGAGAGCGGCAACAATGGCATCCTCCCGCCTGCTAGAAAAGGACTAGTTCCCTAGAAGGGGAAGAGGAAGCGGTCAGCGACCTACTCCAAACCCTCTACCACGGAGAAGAAGCGAAAGAGCATCAGTGGTGCACTAGAGGTGCTCCAAGCTCTTGCCGTAGGCGAGGGTTCAACTTCTCTCACCCAGCGACCGAGGGTGGCGTCCCCAGCACTCATAGGCAAGGATTGAACTTCCTCCGCCCAATGACCAGGGACGACGCTCCCAGCACTCCCAAAGGTCGAGATAGCGGCTCCAGGACGGGAGTTGCTCTTGCCTACTGAGACTTCGCTGTTGGCTCCCTTGGTGAGGAAGTGCTAGGACTGAGCGGCAGTACAAGTGGAGTCTTCATCCTCGTCATTGTCCCCGTCTCTGTCTCCGTCCCCGAACGTAGGAGGAACTCGCTCCTCGGCTCGAGCACAAAGTTCTCTGGGCCGGGCAATGATCCAATTGAGCTTAGAGGAGGAGGAGGAGGAGGCAGCGGCGACTAATCCGCCTCTCGAGCCTCACAGAGACGACGATTGAGACCCTGCATGCCCCCACGGAGGAACCAAGGGTAGAAGAAGTGGTGCCATCTACTTCTGAGGAAGCAACAGCAGCGACGCTCCCTCCAAGCGCTACCCAGCAGCAACTGGAGGTTGCTTATTTGTCCGAGCGCTCGGAGCTCGAGGAGTTGATCAACTTCTGAGGCAAGGTAAGTAACATCCCATTGATGGTCTCGCACTTACATTTGGGCTCTAGCCTTACTTGGGATGAACTTGCAGATCCACCCAAAGGTCACCCAGCACTTGGCTTAGTTGGCAGAACAACAAAGCACACGAGCGCTGGAGGAAGAGCTTGGCAACGCTTGTGCTGCGTTGGCTGTCTCTGAGGCACGCCACCACCAACAGGAGCAGCAACTGCGAGCCTTGGAGGCAGAGGCATCCAAACTCCGATGGCGGAGCGCTGCAGACAAGGAGCACCTTTCTAGATTGCTTGATGAGATTGTCAGGTTCGTCGAAAGGTTGGCATTCTTGTCTCTGTTATCTTGAGTAGTAGGATTTTTGTAACTCTCGATCTCCGTTGACAGTTTGAAGAAGGCTGACAAGAAGTGCAATGAAGCGCTCGGGAGGGCAAAGATGGCATAAGAGGAGCACTAGGCCATGCTTGAGAAGGCGTGATCGCTACGTGAAGATCTCCAATCTAAGAATGGTCCACAGAGCTTCGCCAGCAATTGGCAGTGGCAAAGAAAGTTACCACGCCTCTTGGGTGAATCGCTGAAGTGCGCCAGGACCTCCATGAGGTGGCGTTCTTCTTTTAGGCGTATTCCTCTACTCCTGCACCTTCCTCGACCGCTTTGGAGGCAATGGCCGACTTAGCAGAGAGGGCCCAAACGCTGAAGGAGAGGCTTCCATCGATTGCGGGATCTCTTTTTGGAGAATTCCGCGAGGTGGTCCATTCCGCAGTGCTCTAGCTCCTTCAATGGGTCCCGGTGCGCCATCTAGGAAGTGAACACCTCTTTTGATCTAATTCTCAAGACAGATGGATCAAAAATGAGCTTTCGTGCAAAGTAAAAAGACAAAAAAAAAGTGACCTTATCCGTTCCATAACTTAAATTTTAGTATTTCAAATTTTAAAATTCAAAATTTCGAACTGTAGGAATTCAAAGAACACTAGAAGTTTGAATTTCATGGATTCAATCTTTAAATTTCAAATTTCAGGAATTAAAAAAAAATCAAAATACTTAATATCAAATTCAAAATTTGAATTTATAGTTTCCATGTGTCCAAATTTCTATGTTTATACATTCAAAGTTTTAATTTAAACACTTTTAAATAATTAAAATTTGCCAAATAATCAAAACTCTAAAATTTTCAAATATGAGAAGGGTATTTTGGTCATTATAAAAAAATTGACCACACAATAATATATAAAAGTTAAAATTAAAATATAAAGTGGCATATATAAAAGTATCAATAGTTCAATAATAAATTTCAAAATAAATATACTTTTCAGCCTCATATACAAAATTTTCCATTTAATATTCGGATATGATAAGAAGTATCAACACTCATTTAAGAGCCCAGTGTTGTGTCACCACGGGCCAAGTCAAACTATCCCATTTTCGAGTCAATTCATACGGCCCCACAGCTCATATGCTCATAGTTCGTTTTCTTTACCTCATAATTAGAGGTGTAACTCGAGCCGGGTCGATGCCGGGCTGACCCGAAGCACGACATTTTGACCTGACACGCGGCACAACTCGACACAAATGAACGGGCCGTACCAACCCGACACGAGGGATCGGGCCGTGTCGTGCCTCAAAAAGCAGCCCACGAGTGGACACGACATGGCACACAATGGGCCAGCACGGCATCGAGAGGCCCGTTAGCACGCAGGTCGGCCCGACACACGGTGCGTGGGAGTGGAGCGAGATGCGAGGTGGGCGTGGGAAGCGAGGTGGCACGCAGGAGTGGAGCGAGACGTGAGGCGCGGGCGCGGGAAACGAGGTGGCACACGGCAGCTGGCGCAGGCGCAGGCTCGGGAAGCAAGGCAACACGCGGTAGGCCGCAGGCGGGTGTAAGATGCGAGGATCTAGGGCCTGGGCCATGTGCCGCGCCACTTGTCACCGGCATCGGGCTCCTTTGTCCTCTTCGTCGCCAGCACCATTCGACGACACCTCTTCGAGTCTTCATCCTCCCCGTCGCCACTCGCTACGCTAGCTCATCCAGAGCTCCTCTCGCGGTCTCGCCGTCTCGCGTTAGCATGCCGCGTTGCCGGCTCGTCGCCACGCCCTCCTGACCTCTTCTCACGTGCTTGCATCGCGCCGCCGCTAAACGTGCTGTGCCACTCGTCGCTAGATCCACCGAATCTACTCCATGCCTCCACCCGAGCCGCCTCCTTCGTCCTCTTCATCGCCGGTGCTGGGCTTCAGACGGCGACGCCTCTTCGTCCTCTCCATCGCCGGCCTTGCCTCTTCGTCCTTTGCCTCTGCGACAAGCTGACGATCATCAACGACGATCTCAATGACTACCAACACTTCGAAATGGGTCGTACCCGTGCCGGTCTAGCACGCACTATGACCCACGGGTTATCGGGCCGTGCTGAGCCACTCCATCGAACAAACGGGCTGACTCGGCCCGGCAAGACAGCCCACGGGCCGGCACAGCCCAAGTTACATCTCTACTTATAACCTCCCCTTCTCCGCTTAGAGAGTCATCACCAGCGCCATGGCCGTGCACAAGAAGCGCCTCTTATTCTCCCTCGCTACCACGCTACTCCTCACCTTACTCCTCGCACCGCTCACTGCCGCCCAACCGTGGCCGCTCTGCGAGAACAGCGACAGCACCGGCAACTACACAGCGAACAGCACCTACCAAGCCAACATCAGACTCCTCTCCACCACCCTCCCCATGAACGCCTCCTCCTCCCCCACCCTCTTCGCCACCGGCAGCGTCGGGAACGTCCCGGACATAGTCTACGCCCTCGCTCTCTGCCGCGGCGACATCAACGCCTCCGCCTGCGCCACCTGCGTCACCATTGCCTTTCAGGACGCGCAGCAGCTGTGCGCCTTCAACAAAGACGCGACCGTCTTCTACGACCTCTGCCTCCTCCGCTTCTCCAACCAGAACTTAGGCACCTCCACCGGCAACAATAAAATGGTCATCGCCAGGAACTCGGAGAACGTGACTGCGCCAGCGTTGGCGTTCGACGCCGCAGTTGGCAAACTCCTCAACGCGACCGCCGAGTACGCGGCGGCGAACTCGTCCAATCGGTTCGGCACGGGGGAGGAGGAGTTCGATAGGAGCAACCCCAAGATCTACGGGCTGGTCCAGTGCACGCCAGACCTATCACCGACCGACTGCCGGAGCTGCCTTGCCAATATAATTGGGTCGATGCCGAAGTATCTCAGCAGAAAGCAGGGTGGAAGGGTTCTTGGGTTTCGGTGCAACTATCGGTATGAGGTGAAACCTTTCTTCTCCGGCGCCCCCCCGCTGCAGCTCCCGGTGCCGGTGAACATGACGCCACCAGCCGGCGAAAGAGGTGAGTCGGGAGAAATAAAAATCTCTTAGAGCATATTACTATTACTATGGGAATTCATGAAAAACATTAAAAAAAAAGGAAAAAAATCATCCAATTCCAACCTGAAGAAAAGGAAACTTAATAAATGATCAAGATGAACAGAATCGGTCCATTTGTGCAACAAATCTAACAGTTGCGGTAATTTGATTAGATTTGTTGGATAGGAACAAGTTTTATTTCCTCTTTTTTTTTTCTAGAATTATGAACTATGTTTAATCTGATACTTAACTATGTTTCCAACAAACCAAAGAAAACGTTTGATTATATATGTTCATACACTCAAGTGCTCTTCATTGTTTATTTTTTATATTTAAAAAATTTATATACTACTTGCGTTGTACCAATTGACAAAAAATTAGGGTCAAACAAACGTTTCAGATGGCATGATCAAATTATTTTACAAATTATTTGGCTGTCAAACATATTCTGGTACAGGTTACATCACGAAATCGTGTCTGCTCTATCTTTTACTTTGTATTGTCTTGGACTTCAATGTAGTGCCGTAGCTACCTTGACTAGTAAAAAAAAAAGAGAAAGTTATGTATGGAAAATTTCTTTTACCAATTCTACATGTAATGCATACAAGGCTAGGTACTGGGCATAAAACTTTTTTTTTGAAATAACCCTATAAAAAAAAACAATTGCAAAACTAACTCTTAACTTTTTAAATTTGTAAAAATAGCTTTCAGTCGCGAAATACCCTTCGCGACAGTCTTCAGTCGCTATACGGTATAGCGACTGAAGACGTGGCACGGCACAAATGCCCCGCTGGCACCTGTGCCGTGCCAGCGAGGTTTCAGTCGCTATACCGTATAGCGACTGAAACCCGCAGCTTTCAGTCGCTATACGGTATAGCGACTGAAACGCTTTATATTCCCACCCGTCCCTCTCAGTGTACAGTTCAATTCATTTTTTCGAAATTTTACAGAAATTACTGAGAGAGAAGGAGGAGAAGGAAGGGAAGAAAAAGGAGCAGAAAATTCTTTTTCGGAGATTCTTCAAATCGCTGAGGTATATTTTTTTAACTCGTGTATTTAAATTAATTAGATCGTAAACTCGTAGTATTTAGATATGATTTAGAATGATTGTTAGGGTTAGTGTGATGGTAAATGCGTGAATGTGATGAAAAAAAATTTAGAGTTAGGGTTAGGGTTAGTGTATGTTCACAGATTAGGGTTAGTGTATGTTCGCAGATTAAAAAATTTAGGATTTCGCAGATTAAAAAATTTGAAGAACCACTAAAAAATGTGATGTTTTTCAAATTTGAATTTTATTAGTATGGACGTAGATTAAAATATTTGTTAATATGTAGATGTAAACATTTGTGATTATGTATATTAAAATGATTGTTATTATTAGGGTTAGGGTTAGGGTTCACCGCTGTCGCTTCTTTTAGTTGGGGTTAGGGTTAGGGTTAGGGTTAGTCATCACTGCTGTCGCCCTCACCGTCTTGGTCTTTCCTGCACGGGTTTAGAACGAGATGGGTTATTTTTTTAGGGCTGTAGGGAAACATCGTGTTCCCCAATAGCGACTGAAACGGTATTTAAACACCGTGCGTCGTTTTCACACAGTACGACCATTTCATTTTTCCGAAAATTCTGAAATTAGCACAGAGAACAAGAGAAGAGAAGGAAGAGGAGGAGAGGAGAAGAGAAGAGAATGGTTGGTTTTTTTTGTTAGATTTAGGGGTAGGGTTGTCAATCAGTTAGGGTTAGGATTAGGAATCGCGGTCTCATTGTCGTAGTCATCACCGCTGTCGCCCTCAACGTGTTGGCCTTTCCCGCACGGGTTTAGGGGTTATCTTTTTTAGGGTTGTAGGGAAAAATCGTGAACCAAACAATAGCGACTGAAACGGTATTTAAACACCGTGCGTCTCTTTCACACAGTACGGCCATTTCATTTTTCCGAAAATTCTGAAATTGGCAGAGAGAAAAAGATAAGAGAAGGAAGAGGAGGAGAGGAGAAGAGAAGAGAAGGGTTGGTTTTTTTGTTAGATTTAGGGGTAGGGTTGTCAATCAGTTAGGGTTAGGGTTAGGGTTAGGAATCGCGGCCTCATTGTCGTAGTCATCACCGCTGTCGCCCTCAACGTGTTGGCCTTTCCCGCATGGGTTTAGAGGGAGGGGAAAATTTCTGTTGTTTGGAAAATCATGTTTTTTTAGTACAATGAGCAATGTGAGTTCTCTAATTATACACTCTTGTACAGCTATGGAGCAACCCAATACAGTGTACGTTTATTACGGAGCCGGTGTAATCCGTAATGGACCAAACGGTGATGATCTTGGTGGTTGTATGTATGTTTGCAGTCAAATGAGACAACCACAGTCAATGTCTTTCAACGATTTGAAGATGTGGTTAGTTCACCTGTTACAACTCAATGTTACGACGGATAATCTCAAAGTGGAAGGCATGGTTCCGGATGGAAACAAATGGGTGCTGAAGAGACTGAAAGGTGACAAATCATGGGGTTCGTTTGGACGAATTGTGACAAATCCAGGCTATGCTGTCGGAACCATCATACTGTACGTTGAAATGTCAGTACATAGTTCGGAGGGCAGCCATTCGGTTGAAAGAGAAAACACTAATATCTGTACTGGAGGAGGTCGCGATGGCGGTGGCGATGTCGATACTGGTGCAGGTGCCAGTACCAATGCCAGTGCAACTGGCAGTGTACCTAACACAACTTGTGTAGGAAATACAACTCAATTTGGTGGCCATCAAGTAGATGCAGCTGAAGAATTACCAGAATTGGAGGAGAATTTTAATGAAGAGGAGTATACTGATCCGTCGGAAATGTACGAATCTCCTGATGAACCCACGGAACAGCATAATCCTATGAGTGAGTGGACTGATCCGTCATCCTTGAATAACGCTGTGGTTCATGATGAGCTGGGTTCGCGATGGTCTTATAATGAATCAACCGTCCAGCTTGGACAGTTGTTTCGGAGTAAAAAGGATGCAAAGAAAGCCATAACTGCCTGGGCTGTCTCACTAAATAGGCCATTCCGGGTGGTCAGATCAAATCCGAGCCTGTGGACTGTGAGGTGCTTAATTCAGAATTGTCCATGGTACGTACGTGTCTGGCGGCCACGAGATGACCCGTCCTTTCGGGTGACCAGAGTTGACGACCACGGATGTCTGGCTGAGGGCATGGTGCAGCATCATAGAAATATCACTTCCAGTTTTGTTGCCAGTCTGATTCTGTCAGTAGTGAAGGCAAATACGGCAATCACACCGAAGGTGATAATTGCACATGTCGCGGAGAAGTACGGTTATAATATCAACTACCCGAAGGCATGGATGGCTAAACAGAAGACGCTGGAGGAGCTTTTTGGTACATATGTTGAGGCATACAACTTAGTACCGAGGCTGTTGCGGCGGATATGCGAAGCAAATCCAGGCACAGTCACCGCAATTGTTGATACGCCGGCAATCGGCTCCGAGGGTGCTGTGATTCCTGGGTGCATGGTACTGCGGAGATTTTTCTGGGCATTCGCACAGTGCGTTGCATCGTTCAGGTATATGAGACCCGTGCTTTGCATTGACGGAACATTTTTGACTGGAAAATACCAGGGAACTCTGCTGACTGCTGTGGCTGTTGATGCCAACGACCAGCTTCTCCCCATAGCATATGCTGTGGTCGAGGGGGAGAACTATAGCAGTTGGCTGTGGTTCTTGGGCACTTTGAAGAATGAGGTTGTGAAAGACCGGGAGCGCGTGTGCTTGATTCATGATCGAAATGGAGGAATGCTGAGTGCGATGGAGTACATGCGATCAGGAGAGGATCCATCGCTGAGTTGGGATGATTTGCAGAGTCGTTGGTGCTCACGGCATCTTGGCGCGAATTTTCACAGTCGTTTCAAGAGCAAGCGCCTGATGGTCGTGTTCAAACGGCTTGCCAAACAGAACCAACAGTCAAAGTTCTCACAAATCTGGAAGTCACTGGAGGAAAGTACGTCGGCGGAATTGCGAGAAGCAGGGGTTGCAGAAGATCGCGGCGATACTGGCACGGGAAGCCGCCGGGGTCGTCTCAGATTCAGTCAGTGGATTCAGCCCAAACCAATGGAGAAGTGGGCGTTGCTTCATGACACAGGTGGGGCTCGATACGGAATCATGACGACAAATCTGGCCGAGGTGTACAACTTCGTCCTCAAAGGTGTGCGATGCTTACCACTCACTGCAATAGTTGAAATGACATTCTATCGCACAGTAGCGTACTACGACAGCAGGGGTTTGGCGGCATCAAGGCTTTTGCATGACCCCTTAGCACACTGGCCCAAAAAGATCAATGATTACCTCGAATTTCGGACAAGGAAATCGTTGACACATGATGTCACAGTACTGAGTCGCTTGCACGGGAAGTATGAGGTTCGGCTAAGGCACAGACATGTCTATGGCACACTGCGGGCTGGTCGGGTCCACGAATGTCGGATTTCAAATGCAGATGCCCAATGCACATGCAACAAGCCTCAACTGCTGCACATTCCTTGCTCGCATGTCATCGCTGCCTGCTCTGTTCCTGGGATCGATCCGGCGCGGTACATATCAACCTATTATACTCTGCAGTACCTGTGGAAGACCTGGGATGGTGTCTTCAATGGGTTTGCGGCGGGGGAAAGCTATCGACAACTATCTCCGGAAGATGCCATCACGTGGATCCCAGACAAGAGGCTCCTCGTAGGCCATGTCGGCCGACGTCGATCCAGGAGGATAAATAACAATATGGATGCAGCGGAGCGTGAAGATGACGTACGTAGATGCAGCGCTTGCCGGCAGCCTGGTCACAGAAGAAATCGATGCCCGCGGGTGACAGGCGCACCATCTTCGTCGCAAAACTAAATGTTGTATTATTTCAAGTACTTAATGTTTTGTTGTGAGTTGTACCGAATTTTCATATATCAGTTGTACTTAACTTCCCTAATGTCTTCTCGTGAATTTACTGAATGTTTTTTTATTTACTCAATGTTTGTTTATGTACTCAATGTTTGAACTTCTCAACCAATATGTGACAACTGCAGGTATGGCGGACGACCATCAGCTTCCCGAGCTGATTTCACAGCACCATCAGGAGCGTCACCGTGCTCGACGCCTTCTACAGGGCATCGTTCTCCCAGCCTTGCGTCTGAGGGCACCGCGTGAGATGTGGCCTCTAGATGAGCGGTTCGCGCCTTATTTGCTCGAGGCCGGACTGTTGCCTTTCGCTCGCATGGTGGATCGGGCGAGGCGATTCCCTTTCGACCGAGCCCTCATTACTGCGCTTGTGGATCGGTGGAGGCCCGAGACGCACACGTTCCACTTCAGTTTTGGCGAGCTCACTGTCACGCTGCAGGACGTCAGCATGCTACTTGGCCTGCCTATCCGCGGGGAGATATATGTCCCAGCGGCCACCGAGAGAGCTGCATGGCGCCTCGATTTCCTACAGCGCTTCGAGGGAGTAGGGCCAGCGGGGGGGTTTGCGCAGGACGCGGGAGTTCCCCATAGTTACCTCCGCGCAGTGCGCGATGATGCGCTCCCCGTGGCCGCTCCAGAGGAGGTCGTCAGGCGCCACCTTGAGGCGTATTTGCTGTACCTGTTTGGGTGGTTGCTCTTCCCTGGCACCCACGGAGACATCTGCGAGCGGCAGTACGTTCAGCTCGCCAGGAGTATTGCCGACTCGGCCCTGGGCCACGTGCCGAGGTTCAGTTTCGGATCCGCTGTGCTCTGCCACACCTACAGGGGGTTGTGCGACGCCACGAGCAGAGACCAGGTCAGCTCTCTTTTCGCTGGGTGCGCCATTCTCTTGCAGATGTGGTCGTACGAGCATTTCCCCATCGGTCGACCGCTGGTTCCGCGGGATCAGTTCGCATTAGTCGGGGATGGGAGAGACGGCCCCGTGATGGGATGGAGGTGGGCTAGGCTGAGTTTGAGGTGGGCCACAGATCAGGCGCACCTCTGCTATCCTTCGTACGCCACAGACTTTGATCTGCTTCTCGACGACAGCGTCATCTGGGATCCGTGGACCACCGCAAACCTCCAATCCGTCGCTCCAGCCGGCCTTTCTTCTTTTTGTACGCAGGATGAGCCGTACTGGCGCACCCAGGTTCTACTCGTCTTCTCGCACATGGTTGAGGGTTACTCGCCTGAGCGAGTTATGCGCCAGTTTGGCCTACGCCAGGCTGTCCCCGTGCCGCCTCCTCGACAGATCCCGCACCATATCCACGAGTACGTCAAATATGCATTACATTTACATGTTATTTTATACATAATTTCCATCACAACTTAATTTCTTTGTCCGCAGGCAATCCAGGAAGGGTCGAGTGAGGGACGATTTCGTTCGTCGACAGCAGCCTTATGTGCAGCAGTGGATGGATTGGGCGCACACACGCACGGTCGAGGAGCACAGGCCATACAGCCACGACATCCATTTTTCCTATCTGTCCTGGTACCGACCTCGCACGATCTACCGATTGACGGGCGGTCCACCCGCCGCGCCTGACGAGCCCATCCCTCCCGCCACCCTCGATGACGGCTACGACCGACGCCTAACTGGGCGAATCCACTCTTCTGTGAGTTCCTTAGCTCTTTGAAACCTTACTTTCACATGGATTGTCGTTCTATAATTGCATTAATTCGTGTGCACAGCTAGACATCCTCAGCGGCATCTCTACTGGTGCACGAGACATGATGGTCTTGTCCCGCCGCGGACCCACCATGCCCAGCGACGATGTGTATGCATATTGTTCAGAGGTCGAGCGGCGGGTCGATCAGATTTTAGTCGGTTTCAGAGTGCTGCTGCCACCTCACTTGACCGTGATTCCCCCACCATCACCGTCGGCGCCAGGTCCTTCGTCGCATGTGCCACCAGCGGACCGTCCGTCGTCGTCGCGCCCTCCACCAGCGGACCGTCCGTCGTCGTCGCGCCCTCCACCACTGCACACGGGTTTCGTGCCTGCCGACAGCTCTTCGGATGACGAGCTCGATACTCCTCCATGGCACCAGCCTCCTGACCAGGCACAGCAGCATCCTACACAGTCGACACATGTGCTTCCTAGCTTCCTTCCCGATGCTCCGCCGCCTACGCAGCCGACACAGCCTTCCCAGTCTACGCCATCTGCGCAGACACCACCAGTAAGGAGGCGGCGCGTCAGGGATCGTCAGCCCCCCTCTCGGTACACACCATCAGAGTATCAACCCTCCCCACAGAGGGGCAGGAGGGGGCACTAGTCCGATGTATGCTTTTCTCAGACTGTTCAGTTTTCGTATATTTTTGTTAGGTTTCCAACTTTTTGGGGTTTTATGTTTTCTACTGTTCTACTTTTGTATGACTTTGCGTTTCTACTTTTCAGCTTTTACCTATTCATCTGATGCTCGTTTTCGTATGATTAATCTTTGCGACTTTTGCACCTACCATATTTTGCGCCGAGACGTCTGGTTTCGTACAAATGCGTCGAACCAACGAGACAAAACTAGGTATCAAAAGCACGGTATAAATGCGAAATTGGTATGTACTTGTACGGACCAGATGGCAAAACTTTGTCGTCTTACTCCTTTTCGCAAATCAGCCTACAATTATCGCGGCTTATACCTTTTAAAGATTTTCCTCGGAACCTAAAAAGGCTAAAACCCACATCTCATCTCTAAACTTCGATCTAATTCAAGGAGTATCTCCCATTCACTATTCTGACCAAGTTTCCCTTCTGTAAGATTTTCAAAATCTCATCCGACGCCTTAGTTTCAAGTCTCGTCATTTTTTGAAATTCTAATTACCCTAAAGTACCCTGTTTTCGAATTATCACAAAATCATCAAATCTTGCCAAATTTCATTCAAACTTCTGCTGAATATGCTCCAGAAATAAAGTTACACTTGTGTGTGAGATTAGATCTCAAATCAGCCATCCCAATTTCAGAATTTACAAACAGGTCCTACTTCTCAAATGAAATTATTACGAAGTGTTTCGATTGCGACCACAGGGCAAAAGAGGGAGCATATTCAGCAGAAGTTGCCAGTTTTCAGTCGCTATACCGTATAGCGACTGAAAGCTGCGGGTTTCAGTCGCTATACGGTATAGCGACTGAAACCTCGCTGGCACGGCACAGGTGCCAGCGGGGCATTTGTGCCGTGCCACGTCTTCAGTCGCTATACCGTATAGCGACTGAAGACTGTCGCGAAGGGTATTTGGCGACTGAAAGCTATTTTTACAAATTTAAAAAGTTAAGAGTTAGTTTTGCAATTGTTTTTTTTTATAGGGTTATTTCAAAAAAAAATTCCATAAAACACTATCCTAAAACCGTGGTACTCATCCACCTGTTATAACACTCTTGGATTGGGTCTAACGAGGAAAAATATCCCTTGTTGTCTGGTCTGTTGTTCAAGTCTTAATTCTATGCGTGCGAACGTGTGTATTTTGATATTTTCCATTTTAGTATGGTCAGTTAACATGAGTTTTGATTTGTCTGCAATGCAAAAACTGAATGTGAAAGGTCATGGTCTCTTCCTCTGTTTTCTAATAGGAAAAGGATAGCAAAAGATAAAACTGTATGCAAAAAACTATTCTTTGTTTTTATGCTGCTGGAACTAATGCAAAATAACTTATTGAGAGGGGCTAGTTAAGTCTCGCATGGCCAAGCTGCTAGGATTGTCAAGTGTACTGTCTTCAAAATTATCTATACATAAAATTTGGGTAATTTAATGTGTGCTACTAAAATACTGATGTGCCATTTTGTTCATACTTTGGTAAAATTCTCATTACGATGTGTTCCATCTCAATTGATGCCATTTATTTGCAGGAAGAAAAAGAAATAAAAATGGTGTCGTTCTAGCCATTGCACTGCCTATAGTTGCTGTAGTTCTGTCTATCATGGTAATCTGCTGTTGTTTTTGGGAAAGAAGACAAGCAAGAAAACCGGCACTACCATGTAAGTACTCCTAATGAATTGGAATTATGGTACAACGACAAGACAAGTATATATATTGAATCACTAGTAGGAAAATGATGATCCACTCCCTAACATTGAATTTTCAAATAATTCAGAATGTTTCTAGCCAGAAATGGCATCCCCTTTTCTAACAAAATAACGATTCATTTGTATGTTGCATCTCTGTTGAAGTACTTGTTCTCTTTGGACAGATTCAACCAATTCAGAGGACATTCAAAGCATCGATTCACTCCTCCTTGATCTATCAACACTGCGAGTTGCAACAGATAACTTCGCTGATAGCAATAAGCTTGGTGAAGGAGGATTTGCGGCAGTATATAAGGTGCCAATCATACTGTTACACCATGTATATGCTTTTCAAATCTATGTTTCAATCAGTAAATATTTCCGCTTGGACAGGGAACTCTTCCTGATGGAAAAAAAATAGCAGTAAAAAGGCTTTCAAAAAGCTCCGGACAAGGGATAGGAGAGCTGAAGAATGAGCTCGTTTTGGTTGCTAAGCTACAACACAAGAATCTCGTGAGGCTTGTCGGTGTTTGCTTGGAAGAACATGAGAAATTGCTTGTGTATGAATACATGCCCAACAGAAGTCTCGACAAAATTCTTTTTGGTACAATATTTCCATCATATTTAGCAGTTTTTCAAGTGCAACTGAAATTGCACTTCATGGCTTACAGTTGTGCTGTTTCTTTTTTCTTAATGACAGATTATGAGAAAAGCAAGGAGCTAGATTGGGAGAAGAGATTTAAGATAGTAAATGGAATTGCTCGAGGCTTGCAGTATCTTCACGAAGATTCTCAATTGAAGATAATCCACCGGGACCTCAAAGCAAGTAATGTTCTACTAGACTCTGATTATAGTCCTAAGATTTCAGATTTTGGCTTAGCAAGGTTATTTGGAGGAGATCAAACCCAAGACGTCAC